>JAMPIV010011525.1:0-668521 GCA_024509875.1 Oreohelix idahoensis | reverse complement strand
CCCTGGTGCATGAAGGTAAACAGTCCAAAGTTCACAGTGTTTTTTTTTCCTTTTCAACCCTGGACCAGTTCATCAAGTTTCTGTTTCGAGCTTTGAAGTTAAGTCTGCGTGGTTTGCTAACTTACGGAAAGGTTGGACCACGCGGTTGGGAATAGATTGAAGGTTGAATTCTGTGTTGCCTGGTAAAAGTAGTCTTTTTTTCAGCTGTGAAAAGTGTTGGTTCTTTTAAAGCTTTGTTCAAACTTCCTTAGAGGTATATCAAACTGTTTTTATCTACCCAATTTTGGAATAGCTTCAGATAATGGTTGAAATAAACAAAAAGTCTGGGTACAATGCTATCTCAGGTCAAATTCTCAAGTTCAAAAATGTTCTCCGCACTGATACAAAAAAAATGAGCGAAGTGCTGTAAACGGCTTGTTCTTTGCGTCAGCGACAAAAAGAAGGTACTTGGCGTTTACGCCTCTGAGGTTCCGCTTGTGATTTCTGCTTCCCTTCTAACTGCCTCGCTTATTTACAGATCAGGATCAACGTATCAGCCTGTGGAGTAAAGAATACACATTGTCAAACATAAAAAAAAACTAGTGTCATGTGAGACATATTTTTGGACAATATAAAATGTGGATAGGTTACTGAAGGAGTCATATTTCTTACTGTCTAATTTAGTAGATAACAAAGTGGCAAGGTCACTTTTTTTTTTTTTTTAGTTTAGTTTTATCAGGGTTGTATTTCAGGGTACCGATAACAGCTATCTACTCAGTTAAACATCTATAAGTGGGTTCAGTAGGATATATTATGCGATAAGGTTTTACAAAGTTGACAGTCCGTGGGCGGTGATAAAGTGGGATTTTCTTAACTGAAAATTATTGGTGTTGGAAAGGGGTAGCGATGTTTTAGATATTTATTATAAAAAAAAAAAAAAAAAAACAGCGCATGACATAAGAAAATGGAAACTTAGAAAACTAGAAATTTGCTGAAAAGGCTTCGTTTTGGCTGTGGAACAATCTTAATGGACAAGTAAATAACATCATCGTTATACTCATCATCATCATCATTTTTCTGTCAGCTCCTTATCGAAAAGGAACCACCACTACAGCTGATTTTCTTGTATGAAGCATACATCAAACATGTACATTCTCTAGCAGTGGATGTAACTTCTGTAACCATGTGTTTTATACAATGAGTTTGCCAGACGCACGCACAACCTTATATTAGTTGATTTGTACGAAATGCCTAAGTGACAAATAGTCTTATTACTTTTGTGTATTATCAGAGCGCCCCCCGCCCACCCTGTGGCAACTACAAGGAGAATAAGAAAATATAAGATCTCTCATTTATATAAAATCAAATTAATACTTTCAATACCGCGTCTAGTTGGTACAATTATAACGACTGCGATTACACACTCAAATTATTCTGACGTCACAATATAAGCAATTTATAAGCTACGCCCAGTTCAGGAATTTAAGGGACGTTTCCGTTGTCGGATGCATCTTGTATATTTCTTGCATAGTGACGTAATTAGTCCAAACTTTGTATAAGCATAAAACCGGCTGAACTTTCTCAATGTGAATGGTAGTGGCGCGCACCCCCCCCCCTTCCCCCTTTTCTCGAATATCAAGAAGTTTAATTCCGAAATACTTTCCATCGGTGGGAACGACTTTTGACGATCAGATTGCCAAATGTTGTAGTGCTGTTCTATAGTTTTCCTACCACGGTGTTAGCAATTATATTGTGGTAGCAAATGTGTTGATATTCGTAATATTTCTTCTGACAATGTCAAATAGTTTTCTTCTAACTGGAAGCCATATAGTCCCCCGGGGGGACTTTACTTAGGAGATAAACAAAGAATAGGACAACTGCTACCTCGTGACAACTGCTACCTCGCGACAACTGCTACCTCGCGACAACTGCTACCTCGTGATAACTGCTACCTCGCGATAACTGCTACCTCGCGACGACTGCTACCTCGCGACAACTGCTACCTCGCGACAACTGCTACCTCGTGACAACTGCTACCTCGTGACAACTGCTACCTCGTGACAACTGCTACCTCGTGACAACTGCTTCCACGTGACAACTGCTACCTCGTGACAACTGCTACCTCGTGACAACTGCTACCTCGTGATAACTGCTAACGTGATAACTGCTACCTCGCGACAACTGCTACCTCGCGACAACTGCTACCTCGCGACAACTGCTATCTCGCGATAACTGCTACCTCGTGACAACTGCTACCTCGTGACAACTGCTCCCACGTGACAACTGCTCCCACGTGACGACTGCTACCTCGTGACAACTGCTACCTCGTGACAACTGCTACCTCGTGACAACTGCTACCTCGCGACGACTGCCCCCACGTGACAACTGCTACCTCATGATAACTGCTCCCACGTGACAACTGCTACCTCGTGACAACTGCTACCTCGCGACAACTGCTACCTCGCGACAACTGCTACCTCGTGACAACTGCTACCTCGTGACAACTGCTACCTCGTGACAACTGCTACCTCGCGACAACTGCTATCTCGCGACAACTGCTACCTCGTGACAACTGCTACCTCATGACAACTGCTACCTCGTGACAACTGCTACCTCGTGACAACTGCTCCCACGTGACAAATGCTACATCGTGACAACTGCTACCTCGTGACAACTGCCCCACGTGACAACTGCTACCTCGTGACAACTGCTACCTCGTGACAACTGCTCCCACGTGACAACTGCTACCTCGTGACAACTGCTACCTCAGGCATGTCGTAGATGGCAACTAATATGAGGTTGGGCATGGAGCTGGCGACGTCATCATGTAACAAAATGGCTACATAAACCACCGTTGTAAGAAGGCTTACACAAGGGGGCTTACGCAGCTGTTGCTTACACAAGGGGGCTTACGCAGCTGTGGCTTACACAAGGGGGCTTACGCAGCTGTGGCTTACACAATGGGTCTTACGCAGCTGTGGCTTACACAAGGGGGCTTATGCAGCTGTGGCTTACACAAGGGGGCTTATGCAGCTGTGGCTTACACAAGGGGGCTTACGCAGCTGTGGCTTACACAAGGGGGCTTACACAGCTGTGGCTTACACAAGCGGGCTTACACAGCTGTGGCTTACACAAGGGGGCTTACACAGCTGTGGCTTACACAGCTGTGGCTTACGCAGCTGTGGCTTACACAAGGGGGCTTACGCAGCTGTGGCTTACACAAGTGAGCTTACGCAGCTGTGGCTTACACAAGGGGGTACGCAGCTGTGGCTTACACAAGGTGGCTTACGCATCTGTGGCTTACGCAGCTGTGGCTTACACAAGGGGGCTTACGCAGCTGTGGCTTACACAAGGGGGCATACGCAGCTGTGGCTTACACAAGGGGGCTTACGCAGCTGTGGCTTACTGCTCCATAAGGAGGAAGAAGAACATGATGATGATGCTAACTTAAAGGCTACACGTTTCTATCCTTCTGATGACACTAACGGAATCCTTCCCAACCCTCACACCTTTTTTTTTAATCAAATATTAGTTTTGTATCGTTCGGGCGAAGCACGTCCTCATTTGTCAACATAAAGGATCCATGGCTTATATTGCGGCGCATGTCCAATATGACCGACCATTATTTTGTTGGAATATAAGTTTACTGCTAACGATTTATACTAGCAGTGACGAATACCAGGAAAGTATTCGTTTAACATCCTTCCTGGATCATTTCGAGCGGCCATCTTGCCCACACTGGAATGGGTGATACAGACGTTGGATATTTCCTTTTTTTTTTGGGTTGCATCATTTTAAAAAAATTTATTTTCATGTATTTAACTTAGTTCTCACTCTCTATTCTCTTCCGCTTGTGGTCGTTTTTTTTGTCCCCGACGAAAGCATTTTGGCAGTAATATATGTATTTTCGTTGTTCTTTGTTCCAGTATAGACGCATTACATTTTTTATCCAGTACCACGCCAAAGGCATGGTGATAACACAAGACGTTTATACTGGACTACGCACGTCCTGAACCGGAAAATACTTGTTTATTGGAACAGTTCCTTCAAAATTAGTTCAACTGGAAACGTAATTACACGTTTATTAGTCATTATGTTTGCGAATATGTCAACTTAACTATTTTTATACAGCAAAAGCATAAATAAAATAAATAAAGATACACATCGTCAAATTAACTAGTTTTAAACACAATTATTGTCAGAACGAAGAACATTAAATGTGCGGATTAATTAATAGCATTACAAAGGCAGTCCTTGTTCTCGAATCCACAAGGTAAAAGAGGCCGAGGCAGACCCAAAAGACACATGCATAATTAACTGTAGACGGATAAAAATGATGAGGAAAACGTGGAAAGACATTGAGCTGATAGCACGCGACTGGAGGACTAGGCGTATGTTCTTGAAGGTCTATGCGCCTCTAAGAGTTAATATAATGGACAGTTCTACGTGTAGTTGTTCCAGTGGTGTGCTATTCTACTTGTAGTTCTTCCAGTGGCGTGCTATTCTACTTGTAGTTCTTCCAGTGGCGTGCTATTCTACATGTAGTTCTTCCAGTGGCGTGCTATTCTACTTGTAGTTCTTCCAGTGGTGTGCTATTCTACTTGTAGTTCTTCCAGTGGCGTGCTATTCTACTTGTAGTGTGCTATTCTTCCCAGTGGTGCTATTCTACTTGTATTCTACGTGTATTCTACACGTAGTTCTTCCAGTGGGGTGCTATTCTACTTGTAGTTCTTCCAGTGGTGTGCTATTCTACTTGTAGTTCTTCCAGTGGTGTGCTACCAGAACTTTTCAGGGTTATCTCTTATCAGTGCTTCATCACGCTAGCTGACAGACACTAGTAGTCCTTTTCAGGACTAGCTCTTTTCACAGCTTCATCATGCTTTCTGATGGATGCTTTCAGTCCATTTCAGGACTAACCCTGTTCTGCACTTCATCACCCTCGCTGAAAGACACTAGTAGTCCTCTTCAAATCTTGGTGCTTATCAACGTTGCATTTGCGTTCAGACATATAATGGGTTGTTGTTTTTTTTCAAATGACTATTGCACTTTGATATAACCGAAGGACTTTGACCTAGGTTGAAAATGACGTGCCTTGCCACAAATAGGGAAATACTTCAAAAACATCAAAGAACACATGTAGAGAACAACTGATTTTACAATAAGAAGATCTGGGTTAGCGGCGGAATATACTGACAAAATTGTATTGCTAAAAAATACTCAAGAATATTACGAATACACATATAATATACATCAAAGGAATTTTTTGTAATCTGTCTAATATCCCTGAGTGCCTTTTCTAGCAGCATAGTATGATACCCATTTACAGCTGGGTAGACAGCAGCGTTTCGTACAAGGCAACTAATAGGAGGTTGTGTATGGGGCTGGCAACCTCATCACGTCAAATATACTGCTACAGAAACCATGACAACAAGAGCACGTGAGTGCTTGGTGCAGGCTTCCTGCAAAAGAGGTGGCTCCATGCTCCATAAGGAGCGAAAAGAGGAAAGAAGAAGACACCACGTTTTGAACGCTGAAACTCTGCCTCGAGAAGAAACGTTCTAACCACTCTGCCACTCAAGAGTTTGGGAAAGCAATGGCAACGAAGAAGGTAACCAGTCATCTCATCTCATAAAGTTGAGGTTTAGTATAGAGAAATCTCTAACATTTCATAACCCTACTGCAGTATCCGCTATAAGCTCACCATTACATTTTTTTAAAGTCCGTAATAAGCAAGAAAACGGCAAAAATCTCAAAGAAATATGATCGCCCGTTTAGTTATACTGTGAAAGACACATTATAATTACCTTATACGCGCTACATATTTTTCACACATTTAGTCAAAAAAAAATCCTTTAATAGTTTATAACTGTACTCCGGGCTATCTTAATCACACCGTTCCCAGCAGGGTGATCCTTATGAAACAAGATCCGGAACACAGTTACCGCGGTTTAAAAAAAAAAAAAAAACAACTTCAGGACCTTATCCCGCGATGACGTCAGCAGGACACCGAATATTAATGGCCAGCCCCTGTCAAACTGGTTATTTTCGTAACAGGACGGGGGAGGGAGACAGGTTAAATGTGAAACTAAAATATCTGATCTCCTTCCAAAACGACCAGATGGTGGTGTTGACTTAACGATTAGGGCGAGATAAGGTGGTCTGCTGTGCGTTAGTTTTCTTATTGCGTAGTGCAATGCAATGCAGTTTGGTAACCGTGGCATGTGAAGAAATGAAGGAGGGCAGATCTACTCAATTCGGCATGTGAAGAAATGAAGGAGGGCAGATCTACTCAACTCGGCCATCTTGTTCATGACTTGAAATTGTTCTGATGTCTTTTGCTCATCTTCCGAATGGAAACCAAAGAATGTTCCAGCGTTGGTAACCGACACTACAAGTGACATAATCCTTGTGGAATATGGAACCACCACTGTTTCTCTCCCTCCCCCTTGCATGAAGCCTGCACGAAACATTCACAAGCTCTTACAGCAGTGGCTTCTGTAGCATCTGTTTTACATGATGAGGTTGTCATCACCAGGCACTTCTTAAGGAAAAACTAACAAAAATAGTTCAGATTAGTTTTTACTTTCATTTCTCTGCTATTTTATCCGTCTGCCCCTAAAGAAGACTTCGTGGTGGCAGCGAAAGCCCTTTCCCTGCCTTTTGCCCTACCAATTTTTGGTTGACATGAACAATAATGTGAGGCGTGTTCTTCGACGTCATCTTTCATCTAAACCCCTGCTGTTGTTCCCCATCGTTTATTATAATCTTATAATATTTCCTCACTTTCTTTCGGTTGAAATGAAGATTAGTGGGCCGTCCGTTAAAAAAAATAATAATAATAATAATTCAGAGACGCAGTTAAAATGGGTAGGCTAAGTGTTACGGTATCCTTAATCCCTAACCTTAATCCTAACTCTAACGACGTGGGAGACTTTTTTGTGTAGCATTGAAGAACACGTCCCATTGTTTTTCATTTCAACTATTTCTAACTTAAAAATAAAAAGTGTTTAAATGTGCAAATGCTTAGGCTATAATATCTGACCTGTGACATGTTACAAATCCTAGCTTCAGCAACTCAGAAAATCCACAAAAACGTTATCTTGCAACATTTGCATAGAAGATAAGACGTTTGGAAATTCTATCCGAAAGAAAACACGTACTTCTTCACAACAGGAAAAGTGCTCAATGGTTTCACAAATTGTGACACATGTGGCTTGCTGTCTGACATATCTTCAAACTCTGTTCTAAAATAAATACAGCCTTAACATTTATATGACACTGCTTTTGTAAACTGTAAGGGTGCCTGGGATATTTATAACCGCCACTTGAGTTTTGCGAACATAACATCCGGTTTGTCTAGGTGACTTTTGTCAGGGCAGAAGGCGGGCTAGCGGTAAACAAGGCTCGGTCGTCGGAAGGTTGGGCCAACAATGTGTGCTATATCCTGTATGAGGAAAAGGCTACGTGTTTTAAATATGTCCTAGCCGGATATAACTACGAGTGTAAATGCTATGTACGTGTGTTCTAGGCTAGGAGGCGGTGCATATGTGTACTAAGGCAGTGATTCTTAAACTGATGGATGATTCGCCCAAGGGTGAATGAAACTAGAGGGGTGAATGACTTAATTTTCTCAGATATTTATATTTTAAAAAATCTACTTATAAAAGACATTGCCATTAAAGTGGTTAGTCAGCTCTTATTGCTTTTCAATAGCAGTGGGTCTTGAAATGTGATGTTTTTTTTTTCTCTCCCTATGGTTTCCTCATTTCAGAATAGCGTGATATTGCCCAAATTTACTGTAATATAACCATTTAGGGAAGACCAGACGAGCTAGTGGGATCATAAATCTATAAATGGCAACATTGGAGGGTCACTGTAGGCAACTGTTGAGCTTTACTTCGTGTTGCCAATTAAGCTACCTTTCTGCAAGAACTAGAATAGTATTATTATTATACTATATAATTCTCTAAAAGTGTCCCGTCCCAAACAAACTTTTAGTTGCAGTCTGGAAATAATATAAAAGTGATGCGATTCTGGCCTTTGCACTAAACTGCACGACGTTTAATATAACGCGCCTCTTTTCCCCCACCAAATGTGCAATGTTTGCTTAAAATAATAAATGGAAAACACATGGCAAAGTGTCAAAAATCGACAATATACTTTATTGTTATTATTATTTTTTGCCCTTTGATTGTTTTGTTTTTTTCATTTGACAGAGAATAAGTTACATCCCTTGAAAAAAAAAAAGCAGGCAAACTTTTTTTTTCCCCACCAATGTTGAGTCTGGAAATTACGTAAAGGTGGTGCGCGACTGGTCGTTGCACTAAATTGCACGACCCTTGAAACAGCACGCTGTTTTTGCTAATACTCTTCGGTATGCACTATCACAGTTATATTTGATAGCATTACCATTTTTAAAACAAGTCAATAGGTTCAAACATCTGGGCACTTTAATAACATCGGATGGAAGATGCATCTGAGAAGTAAAGAGTAGAACACCCCAGACAAAAGCAGCATTCTATCAAATGAAAAGTATTTTATGCAAAAATTCTTTGTCAATGGATGTAAGGTAGAGAGTTCTTCATTACTGACATATGGAAGTGAGCCATGGACAATTAATAAACAAATAGTAAAATCACTGGAGCCCACAGAGATGTAGTTTTACAGAAGAATGTTAAACTTACCATGAACAGTTAAAATGAGTAACGCGGTTGTCATAAAAAAGGCCAATGTGCGCAGGAAGCTTATTCATCAGGTGCTTGAATGAAGTTGTCCACTTTCTGTGAGCATATTATGAGGAAACGGAAGCTGGAGTATATCATGACAACAGGAAAGATAGAAGGCGACACAGAAAGAGGATTTCGGACAGTCTGACATCATGCATGGAAAGAAGTCAACAACTGAATTGATTAATAGTACTGGAGACAAAAAGTTGTGGAGAGACATGATCACATACGCCACCAGACATGGTACATAAGGAAGAAGATTCTTCATGAAAGATGTTACAGCACCATGAGATAAAACTGAAGATTAAAGTCGGATATGTCATGCATCACAGCAAGCCAGCGAGGCGTTACAAGACGCTGATGCAGACCATGCAAGTAGAAATAGCGCCGTCTTTAGGACACGTAACAGACAGAGAACATTTACTTGAAAACCTGTCAATTTTGAAGGGTTACTTACTAGTTATGTATATACGTATATATATATTTATTTATTTACTGTACTTCAATCTCCCAGCACTTACTGACATCACGATGTCTACTGTAAAGCAGAACAGAGGTATACAGCTTGTCACGTTTTTGTGGAAAACAAATACAATAAGAAAACATTGTTTCTAATAATCTAATTCTAAGATTGTTGTTTACTAACTTTACTGTATGTAAATTAGAAAAATTTTAATAATTTTTCCATGTTAAGTTGTGTTTGTCAGTGTAAGTTTTCTTGACATACTTTTAGGAGGTTCAAAAACTTGAATAAAATAAACACTAAGAAATGAGATACTTTATGTTGTTCGTTCGTGTGACAAAATTTATTATATTTAAAATTATAGACAAGGGAGAGTAAAATGAAAATTACCAAAAAACAATAAGGAAATTTTGTGATAAAGACTCGAGGGTGCATGACACTGAAATAGTTTAAGAAGCACTGTACTAAGGTGACATGTATAAGAACATTTTTGCATCCAGTGGAAGCCCTTTCTGTCCTTTCAGGTTGTAGACTTTTTTTAAAAACTTAGTTTTAGTTTTCTTTCGTGTTTATTTTAGCTCTTTTGTCCCTAACGAAGGCCTTGTAGTCGTAGCATATGCTATTTTCTTGTCAGTTGCCTCAGGAAGAGGCACTACTTTTGTTCTCCCCCTTTTCGAAACCCTAATGTGCTTAGTACGTCATTCAAAATAATTTCCGAAACTTAGTCCAATACTTTGACGTCACAACGTAAGCGAAATAAATCACATTCGATAAGTTACAACGACATTACGTGGCTCGCCAAATGACTATGACGATCGTGTTTTTAATTGTTTTTAATAGAACTTTTGTCTCGTTAAGGCGATGTGCTCTGTTCAACCTAGACAATATGTCCGTCGGTTATATTGGAGCGTATGTCTAAATATAAAAAAACCTTGCTGTCTGAATCATGTATCTTCTGCTGTCAGGCCCTACGGATTGGGGGACCAAAAGGGCCATTTGACCCGGGTCTCAGCCCCCACAAAAGACCTTAACTCTGCCAAGAATGTATCATCCTCCATTATTTTGACCCTTATTTTCAAGAAATGAGGGGTTCTTTCACACTGTGAAGTGACACTGGCCTTATCTGAGCTCACGGAGAGCCTGCTAGTGGTCTATTGGTTTTTTTTTTTTTTTTTGTCTTTTTAAAATTGATGATTATCGCTTTCAAACTCTGATCAGGGCCGGATTAAGCGAAGAAGGGCCTCTAGGCTTTTTTGGTGTTTGGGCCCACCTTAAAAAATTAAGCAATAATTTTAATTTTTTTTTTCAAACCCTTTAGATCGGCTTATCGTTGTATTTCATTGTTATTCTCGTCTTTTATATCTGAATGTATCAATCACTCAATCAATACCCTTTAGCTCCCCAAGGAGCATAGGCCTTCATCAAACGCATGCCAAGTCCTTGTGTCACGTGCTATCAGCTCAGTTTCTTTCCTTCTGTCACGTGCTATCAGCTCACGTGCTATCAGCTCACGTGCTATCAGCTCACATGCTATCAGCTCACGTGCTTTCCACGTCTTTCTCATCATTGTCACTTCTGTTTCCAGTTCTTGTTTGTATTTGTTGTTGGTATCCTTCTGCCTCTCTTTCCCTGGTGATTCCAGTACAAGTACAGTCTTGTAATGCTATCAACAGGTTTCCTCAAAGTGTTTCCAATACACTGCCAGCATCTTCTTCTCATCTCTTGTTCCACTGGCACTTGTCTGGTTCTTGTCATCAGTTCCACATTGGATGTCTTGTCATCAGTTCCACATTGGATGTCTTGTCATCAGTTCCACATTGGATGTCTTGTCAAATCATTTCAATCCTTCTATTCTACGCAAGCACCTATTTATCAATGTCTGTAGCTATTGGCTTGTTTTTCTTGCTCTCCATGTTTCAGAGCCATACGATTAGACTGACTTGACATTTGAGTTGAAGATTCATATTTTTCGGGCTCCGTCAGGCTAGCAGTTATTCTGAATAGCCTTTTTCACAAACTATGCTAACTGATGAGCGCTCGTGGTCCGTTTTCGATGCCTATACATTTATATTCTACGCCGCACAGTTATTTTATTTAATAACTGGCAGCTGCGCTGGTGTTATAACCAAACGACGTATGTCTATGGTTAAAATAGCATGTCCTACCACAAGAAAGCAAGCCTTTAAAAAACAACGTGTGCGGGAATTCGGTGGTTTGACAACACTATTTTATAAAATCAGGAAACGCATCTAAACATCAGACAAAACTTACCTGCTGTTTTCAGCAAAGTTGCCAATAAGCTACTGCTGTCACAGACTTAATAAAACTTCACAAAGATTCAGTTGGCTTCAGACGCAACAGGTCTTTCCAGAAGACAGTACGCTTTTCACGTAGTTCGGATCTGGCCTTTATATATAATACGACACATCCGGGTGACGTGGCTACCTTGTGACCAGACCCACTTCTGATTTCCGATTTAGAAAACTGATAGTCCAGGACGCTTTTTAACTATTTTAGGCCAGGATACTGTCATACGTGTTACCCCTGGACCACTTATCTATCTATCTATCTATCTATCTATCTATCTATCTATCTATCTATCTATCTATCTATCTATCTATCTATCTATCTATCTATCTATCTATCATTACGTACGCGTCCATCCTTCCGTCCAACTCATTTGTCTTCAGGTCTATCTGTCTGTCAACCCATCCGTCAATCCGTCTGTCTGTCTGTGTATCTATCGATCTGCCTGTTTGTGGTTTTGAATATCTGTGTATCTAAAAAACTGTATATCTTGCGCTTCTGTATCTTATTGTTCTCCAGATTTTTACACCGCCTACGAACACCAATCCCACCAAACTTCAGACAGTTTTTCACCACTGGTCCTCACATTTCACAAATCAGTTCCTATCATTGTGTATTCTTCCAGTCAGATTTATTGCTCAGAGCAACCTATCGCCCTAGCTTCTTCGTTTCTGTCCGTTTCTAATTTGCATAGCTTTTCCGTAACTCACAGGTTTTCCTGGAAAAGTCTTCATTGCGCAAGTCAGAATATGTACAAGGTCGAATTTAGGTTTACATGAAGTCGGCAAACGCAAGGTCGATCATGCAGCTCCCACGGAGCTTGAGCATTGTTTTTGCTTAAAATAACTTCTGTTATTGAGCTCTTCCTGTGCAATAATATCGAGTATATATTTTATCATTTCTTTCTCTCGTCTGCTTTTCTTTCCTTCTGTTTTTTTCCCCCCAGTGGTCTTGGTGTTCTAAAAGTAAGTTAAAAAAAAAAAATCTTCAACTCAAATTCCAAATCAGTCCTATTGTATGGCTCTGAAACATGGACAACAAGAAAAAGCTACAGACTTTCATAAATGGGTGCTTGCGTTGGATATAAGGATTGAAATGGTGCGTCAAGGTCACGAATGCGGATCCGGTGACAATAACCAGACAATTGCCAGAGGAAAAAAGAAATGAGAGTTAGACGCTAGCGATGGATTGGACTCAAGTTGAAGAAACCTGTCGATAGCATTACAAGGCATCCCTTGTTCTGGAAACCGCAGGGTAAGTGAAGTAGAGCTAGATCGGCGATTATGCGGGGAAGAGAACTGGAGACAGGAATAATTCTGATGGGGATGGATTGGAAAAACTTGATCTGACGACTTCACGTGACAGGAGGACTTGGCGTGTGTTTGTTGAAGGCTTAGACTCTTTGAGGGAACTAAAAGGTATTGATTGATTGATGACGATCTTAACTGCACCGCTTCTCATCACTTGCTCATTGAAGTTACATTGTCGTCATCATATGTTTGTTATTTTAAATCCTTGTTGATATGGTTTTCTCAAACATTCTTTATCGGTTATCTTATCCGCCGACTAATTTCTAACATTTTAAAGAGAACCCACACTCATTTGATTCCAATGATTTTCTAATTTGTTTGCTGGCTGGGTAAACATAGCTAGGTTGGTTTGGTTCGGTTTTTAAGGACTATTGCCATTGCACACGGACACCGCCATCAGTGCTCCGATCTCTTCCCTTAGATCACACAAGGAGGATCTCAGCACAGTGCATAAACTCTGTAGCACCGGCGAGAATCCAAAATGTGTGTTTATTATATAGGAGTCACACATTCTATAAATATTTTTGTGGTAACATAACTAGGTAATACGACTTACAAAAAAAAAAAAAGATGAAAAAAATACCTACGTTACGGCGATAATGCCTTTGTCGGTCACAAAAGAACGAAAACAGGAGAGAAAAGAAAGTGAGAACAACGTTAAATACTTGAAAAAAGTACAACCCGTAAAATGTTGGTAGCTAATGTCGTTCTCATGAATTCCAGTATTAACACAATGGCAACTCGAATAAATCCGGGTAAAAATTTATTTTTTACTTAGTGTCCAGGATCCACTTCCATGAAATAAAAATGGTATTCGATGTACAATTTTACAGCACGTTTTTCTTACCAGCTCAAGGTTCTTCCATATCTCCTTTATCACCTTTTATTCCATACTTGTTCAAGTTTTGTTAAGCTTAAGCTTAAGTCTACACCAAAGGTTCTCAACCTTTTTGATCCCCCCCCCCCCCCCTTTTTTTTCTGAGCTTCATTTACCTCTGTGGCTCCACTCATAGTCGCTGTTAGCTGGGAAAAAGGTACTTTACCATCTTACTGTCGTCCCACTCATAGTCACTGTTAGCTGGGATAAAGCTACTTTACTATCTTACTGTGGCTCCACTCATAGTCACTGTTAGCTGGGGAAAAGGTACTTTACCATCTTACCGTGGCTCCACTCATAGTCACTGTTAGCTGGGAAAAAGGTACTTTACCATCTTACTGTGGCTCCACTCATAGTCACTGTTAGCTGGGAAAAAGGTACTTTACCATCTTACTGTGGCTCCACTCATAGTCACTGTTAGCTGGGAAAAAGGTACTTTACCATCTTACTGTGGCTCCACTCATAGTCACTGTTAGCTGGGAAAAAGGTACTTTACCATCTTACTGTGGCTCCACTCATAGTCACTGTTAGCTGGGAAAAAGGTACTTTACCATCTTACTGTGGCTCCACTCATAGTCGCTGTTAGCTGGGAAAAAGGTACTTTACCATCTTACTGTGGGCCCTAGAAATATGGCATGGCCCCCTAGGGGCCTTGTGGCCCATGTTGAGAACGACTGGTCTACACGATGGGGTAACCAGTCACATGTCCAACCCTCATTTGCCCCCCTTTACGACATGTTGGTAGTATACAGTGTTAATATTATTTGCTTCTCCTTTTGGGGCCCAGGTAAGGCACGGGTAAATGCACTAACTAAAATTTATATCTTTTGCCGGTAATTTACTTCCTCGTATTTTTTCTCCAGCTAGTGTCAATAACATGTTTTCGTAACTTTAATCCCAGGTGCAAGCCGTGTGGTTCCGAAGCCTTGTAAATAACTTCCAAACGACCTTTGTTGAATGTTGTTTTTCCGTTATCGGTATGAATAGACACGGAGGTTTCGCTTAACCGCCCTATATGGGACTTGTGTTGGAGAAAGGCGATCGTAGATAAAGCGCGAGAAGCGGTTAAGAAAGGTGCTCTGCCAGGTACAACCTTTAAACAGGGCCATATTTTGGCGGTGCACAAACTGGTGGGGGTCGGGGACGGGGAAGAGGAGAGAATCCAAAATGTAATTTTCATTTTTTTTTTTTTTTTTTTTAGTTTAAAACAAAACTATAAAAATGAACACACAAAAAATGTCAATGAATAATTTTTTGCTTTTGTGGTATAGAGTAAGGACCAGCCATTGCAGACTCAAACACCAACTGGTCATTAAACTGTAAATCGGACAGACAGATATATGTCCATATTCATTCATAACCCTTGTGGTGAAGTGGGATGTTATAAATATTTATAGGGGACTTAGTGTACTGACTGAGATCAGCTGTGAAGGTATCTATATCTAATAAGTGTAGTGTATTATAGATAACCTTACTTGCTGCCACATATATATATATATATCTCAGTCAGAATTATTCTGGAATAGTGTGATGACTACGTTGTATGTCTAGGGTATGTGTATGATGAAGTGTAAGTCATAACAACAACAGACGGATAAACAATTTAATTTATTCCACCACACTTGACAACACTGTGACACTCACATACATAAAACACTCTACAAGGATATCTTAAAGGAGTCACTGATAACTTTTCAAATAACAATATGTATTCATTGTTGTCATAAAGGTATATGTGTCCTGATTCAAATACAAAGGAACCAGGAATCACAATCAATTTTACTTACAAGTATATGTACAGACTTTATCAATATGAATATTGTAGTGACATATATTATTAAAAATATCCTATGTGTGTCAGTTGTGTAGTAGTAATATGAGGTAATACTGGTTTTGTTTTGTTCAAGCTCTGTTGGTATTTGTCATCATGACTTCAATAGTTTGTCTTTTGGGACTAGTATTGGAGATGTTCTCAGTTCCTGATATTAAGACAATTAAATTCCCCTCTGAATGTTATTTTTACAAAGTCATTTCAAGATGAGGGGACATAATGTTGAGCTCAGCTGGCCAAATCAGCTTATCTTGCGTGATGGCGGCAGGAAAGGACTCCTCTGCTCGAATTCTCCCCCTGGGCTCTGGAGACACCTCACTGATAGCTAAATGGACCAAGGAGTATGCTGTCCGACTCTGGATTCAGCAAAGCTCTGACCAGGTGCTGCTCAATACCATCAAGACCACGGTCCCTGAAATCAAGAAGGATGTACCTTCTACTTCATAACTAACTTATACTCTCTTTTTACACTGATCACAATACATCACAAACATTGAGTTCAGAGCGTTAGGCCAACTGTCAGCTTCATCTGAAATACTTTATACCAGTATTTACCTCCTTAATGGTTACCACGCCTCTGCACTTCCAGCATTATTTCTGTCTAATCAATAATCTAGGTGTCAGTGTACTGTTTGGCCATTCCATGCAGTTTTACTTTCCTCCGACACCTTCTGTTCAGGCTGGAGCATTATAGGCTTTATATCATGTTTGCTACTGAACTACACATATATACAGGCATAAATTAACAATTCACATTCAATTTTCATTAAAAGATACTGAATGTTTCAAGCTTACCACAATTCATGGAAACAAACACAGATACGTTGATTAGCAATGAATTCTGGCACAAAATACTGGCACAAATTCCCATCTGCTTATGTTCCAGGCTTTTATTTAACACAAATATGAGCTGGCTTCAACGCACTGTTGCTTTATCAAGCTTATTTGCACTAGTGGTCTCGAACTAACGCTCCTAAGTGAGTATATCAGCGAGTCTAGCCAATGGAGCCACGTTTCGACAAGTGTTTGAAAAAAAATGTTACCTTTCCACGTCTCCCCTAACAACGATAGATAGTATTTATAGCCCGACCAATCGTGGTTAGTCTTTCATTTGTTGCGCTCCAATCAATTTGGAGTTTACATGGTAGGCTATTTCTGTAACGTAAGGTTTTTTTCAAACACGTTATAAAAAAATTTTATGAGCAGAAATGATTCCATGTTGTCAGGCATCCCCACTATTTTATTTTGGTTATAATTTATTAATTCCTGGACTATTTGCGTAACGTTTTACATATTCTTTGTCAGCAAGCCCTAAGGAACCCAAATATCCAAATTTAAAAGAGCTACGTGGCTGCGTTCAAAATATGCAATTTCTTCTACCTCCTGTTTCGAAGATGTGCTGTCTGGGTACTGTAATGTTTTCAAACGTAAACCCATCTATTGTTATCTTTCCTAATAAGCGTTTTTTATGATTTTAAAACCTAACTCTGGGAAGGGTAGTGTATTTTATCACTGTTCGTCCGAAAAAGTTAGTGCATGTAGCCTAACACGCGTGATAGTAGTAATTGTGTATCGCGTTACGCTTGTTGGGGGTGGCATTAATAGCGAGACGCGTGTTTAATTTTGCATGCGTTCCTGATTTTATTCGCCCCTCTCTCTCTTTCTATTTGAGTCCATCTGTTCGTTCGTTTTGGTAACGTAATATAATTAATGTTAGGATTAATTTAGGTCATTACGCAGGGTGCCTCTCAATGTTTTTCCAAGAAATACAGCACACGTTTCATTGAAGAAAGCGGGTATAATACAGTAAGCTTTTACTATCAACGTGAAAGCGTTACAATTTGCAGACGAAGCAGAAAACAAGGGGATTTCGAGTACCTTCTTTGTGACAGCACTGTTATTTTACCATTGCTCTTTTCTTTATTAATTTTATTTGTTAGGCTTCATATTTACCTAATAATTTATATATGTGGATTAGAATATTCCACGACACCTCCCCTCTTAAAACAGACATTATATGTCAGTCCTTTATTCTATATACACATAGAGAAATTTATTATTAGTTCTGGGGTTTACGGTGATTCTCATCACACGGATGGCGGCTTAAAAAATCCGCTCCCAAATTTGTTTTTCCAGATATATACTCAATGCTAAAATTATATGGAGCCAAAAGTAAAGACCATCGGAGTAACCTGGAGTTCTCATGCTTAGCCTGTGCTAGAAACGATAAAGGTTTGTGGTCTGTTTGCAACTTAAAGGCCTTCCCGTACAGATAAATATTGAATTTCTTTATTGCCCATATTACTGCAAGACATTCTTTTTCGCTAGTTGAGTAGTTGATTTCAGCTTTATTCAACTTTCTGCTAGCATATGCCACTGGGCTTAATTCCCCATCCAATGCATCGATTTCTGTAGTAGAGTTGCACCTAACCCAATATTACTTGCATCCGTCCTTACTATGAATTCTTGACTTAAGTCAGGTAATTTCAAAAAGGGTTTACTTGTGAGCTTTTCCTTCAATTCTTGGTAAGTCATTTCACATTGTGGTGTCCATGTAATGCGATCTGGATGTCCTTTACGTGTCAAATCAGTTAACGGTGCACATATGGAATTAAAGTTCCTGATATACTTCTGGTAGAAACCACATAATGAGACAAAGGATCTCACGTCCTTCTTGGTTTGTGGTCTCGGGGCTTTCTGTAGTTTCTCTAAATTCTTTGGGTCAGGGGTCATGTTTCCCTGATAAACTGTGTGTCCCAAAAATTCCAATTCTTTACATCCAACGCAACATTTGGTTGGTCGGGCTGTTAAATTTGCCTCCCTAAGTCGATTAAACAGCATGTTCAGAGAGTCAATGTGTTCCTCAAATGTTCTGTTGCTATAAGGATATCATCCATAAAATTTGTTATACAGGGATTATTCAGAGGATCCAATAATTTTCTCATCATTCTAGAGAAGACACTAGGCGCATTCTTCAATCCAAATGGCAATCTATTAAACTCATAGTGTCCTTCTGAGGTACTAAAAGCTAGGTATGGTCTAACCTCAGGCTTTACTGGAATCTGATAGTATCCTTTACTCAGATCCACTTTTGAGAAATATTTAGCTTTATTTAGCCTGGCAAACAGCTGATTTGTATCCGGCAATGGATCTACCTGTCCTTCTGTAATAGCATTCAGTCTCCTGTAATCTATACAGAGTCTATGTTCTCCAGAGGGCTTCCTTAAGAGTACAACACCGGAAC
This sequence comes from Oreohelix idahoensis, assembly GCA_024509875.1. NCBI lineage: Eukaryota > Metazoa > Mollusca > Gastropoda > Stylommatophora > Oreohelicidae > Oreohelix > Oreohelix idahoensis. The sequence continues at coordinate 649,784 of JAMPIV010011525.1, read as the reverse complement.
TATACGAAGACTCACTGTGCGAAATAATTCCTTCCTTCAATAGATAGTCTATCTCTTCCTTCAAAGCTTTCTCCTTAGCAAATGGAATCGAATATGGTTTCATACAGACAGGTGTGGAGTCTATTAGTTTCATATCATATTCCAATAGGTTTGTATGCCCTGGTCGGTCTGTTAACACCTCTGCATGATTATTTAGAACCTGTTGCACTCTCTCTTTCTGAGTTTTCGTTAAATATAATAGGCAGCATGTTTCTTCCTGGCTTGTTTTAAATTTTCATTGGCAAGTTTCCAGCCAGTTTTCAAACGAGTGGTCAGCTCATTCACATATTGGTATGAAGATGTAATGTTTTCCTCTGCCTTTTCATCAGTCCACGTTCTTAACAAAGCTGTGTGTAGATCTATATAAATATCTCAAAATACTGCCTCTAAGAAAGCGCTTTCTGTTCAACAAAGCTAAATTTGTTCACAAAATCCTGTCACAGAATGCTCCAACATATCTTTGGCCAATGTTCAAATACAGTGAAAGACGCAGTCAACGCCTTAACAAAATACAAGTGCCCAAGCCTAGGCTTGACTTATTCAAGAAAAGCTTAGCTTACTCTGCTGCTCATCTTTGGAACTATCTTCCACATTATCTAAAACATAACAACCTCAGTCCCTATTCATACAATCGTAAACTTTTCGAATACTTTATGAGTTCTGATTATCTGCCCCCCTAATATGATTATTTTTTCCGAACAAATGGTATAATATCGAGTGTAGGTTTAATGATGATGTTAGTGCTTTTCAACATATTTTGTTTCATGGTAATACTTAGTTTGTACTTTTCAACATATTTTATTTCATGTTTATAATTAGATACTGTGAATGTGAGTATGCTATTATTTTACCTGTACAACGTTGAATTCCTTGAATTGATGGGTAAATTGTATGTGAGAATAAATGAAATCAGTATAAAAGACGGGAGAAAGGAAGGGCAGAATGTCAGACGGGCCTGCGTGCCCAATTCTCAACCCTTTGAAAATAAAGTTCGTTCGTTCGTTCGTTCGTTCGTACATATGGACCTTTAATTGTGTGGACCTATTTGTCCATGCACCGGTATGGTCTCTTCCACTCGAAGCTTTATAGTGATGATTTTTCCTCCCAGAATTATCATTCACAAAACGACCGCTACCAATTTTTCTCTTGGGGCTGTCTCCCCTCTTAAAATTCTTGATGAGAGATTTCCTCTCTACATCTTCTTCCTCCAGTTTGTTTAAGTCCGATTGAGGGATTGTCGGCTTATCCTGGGGTAAGACATCTGTTTGCACTCTCCGCATAGTGGCCATTGTAAAACAGTTAAGTGAAGCTTGTCCGTGAAAAGGGGCTTCCCATTCCATTTGGTCCACTTTATCAAATCTACTTTTCTTTTTATTATCAGGCCTAATTTTGCCCCGTGGCGTGTCCAGGTCCTGATCCATGTTCCCACTTGTGGGTGTTCCCTCATGTGCTATGCTACACCTTTCTACAAAATTCTCAATGTCCCATCTTGCTTTGGGCCAATAATAATTGTGAGCCACCTTTTGAATGATGGTACCTATCTTCTCATGGTCCCCATCTGGTTTCACATGTAGGCTCCTTATTAAGTCTGCCCTATATCTTTTAGGAAGTACCAGTTGTCCCTGACCTTTGGATCTAGCTCCAGTCTTCCTATACATCAACTTGTTTTTCATGTAAAAATCTCCCTTGCCTGGAGTTGTATGACAAGTTGACAATTTTCTGAAACAAGGCTTGAGTGTTTTATCCCCAGCCTGTGCCTTCCTCATCTCTTCTGGAGTGGTATCTAACATAATATCCTCCTCCTGTCTTGAGGTCGACCTGACCTGAAGGGTTGCCATATACACAGGTTTCCTTCTGCAACGGTCAGTGTCATGATTGTCCATCTGACAATTCTTACACCACCTTTTTCCTTGGTTGAAAGATTTTCTTTCATCATATTTCCTTTCATCGAATTGTGGGAATTTATTTTTATTTTCATACCGTGGCCTATCAAATTGGTGCTTACCTTTATTTTGATCTCTAGGATCAAATTGATTAAAGTTCTGTGGTGCCCTAAAGTTATCCACTTGTTTCTTTTTATTACCTGTTACCTCTGCTTGAGCTGCTTGATACCTTTCAGCAACATTTAGCAACTCACCCAGCCTCTCTGCACCTTGTTCCATGAGAAACTTTCTCAGGTCTGGAGCCATGGACTCTCTTAGTTGCTCTATAAGGACCATTTCCTTAAGATCTTGGGTTTTCCCCAGAGAAGTCCATTTCTCCAAGTATGTCTCTATTCGTGCAGAGAACTGGTGATAGGTTTCACCTGACAGTAGTTTAGCATTCCTAAATTTTTTCCTATAGAATTCTGCATTCTTTTCATATCTTAACAAAAGAGCCTGCTTTAGCATGTCATAATTTTCCTGATCACCTCTGCTCATTTTTGCAAAAACTTCATAAGCTGGGCCACGAAGTCCCTGAGATAACTTTAAGCTCCACCTTTCTCTCTCTAACCCATACGTGGTAGCTAATAGTTCATACCTATTTAGGTAGCTCTCTATATCATCGTCTTTCTCAACAAAATGATCTAAATGAAAATTCATAGCTGAGGTTGAGGCTCCTTGGCTAGCAGTGGCATCAGAGGCAAAGGGACTGGCACCATTTTCAGGAGCATGGCCCTGAAACTCAAACTCCCTTAGTCGTAATTCATGTTCCCTTTGTAATCTTTTATCTTCTGCTTCCCTTTCTGCAGCTAATTTCCTCTCTTCCCTTTCTGCAGCTAATTTCTTCTCTTCTCTTTCTGCAGCCTGTCTTCTTTCCTCGGCTTCTCTTTCTGCAGCTAATCTTTTGTCTTCTCTTTCTGCTTCCAATTTCTTAGCCTCTTTGTCAGCCTCAATCTGCAACCTCTTAGTCTCAGCCTCAGCTTGCAACCTCTTAGTCTCAGCCTCTAACTTTCTTTCGGCCTCTTTTTCTAACCTTCTTTCTTCGCGTTCAATAAATTTGTCACATTCCGTAGTGACATAGGCAACCATAACTTGCCCATCTAATCCTAACTCTTTTGCAGTCTGTACAGCAGCAGATCGAAACTTGGCCAGGTCCGCCATTGTCTATCAGGTAAATTTCTACAATGTCTAACCAACAATTTAATCTCTAAATATATCTAATGGACAACACAGGCACCGTGAGCTCAACCTTATTTAATTCCACCCAAGGATACCTTTTAATTCTTATATTCCCTGAAGTGAATTACCCCCAATATTTTTAATAGGGAAAGATTCAAAATCCCAAGAGCGAGACCCCAATATATGTGGTGAAGTGGGATGTTATAAATATTTATAGGGGACTTAGTGTACTGACTGAGATCAGCTGTGAAGGTATCTATATCTAATAAGTGTAGTGTATTATAGATAACCTTACTTGCTGCCACATATATATATATCTCAGTCAGAATTATTCTGGAATAGTGTGATGACTACGTTGTATGTCTAGGGTATGTGTATGATGAAGTGTAAGTCATAACAACAACAGACGGATAAACAATTTAATTTATTCCACCACACTTGACAACACTGTGACACTCACATACATAAAACACTCTACAAGGATATCTTAAAGGAGTCACTGATAACTTTTCAAATAACAATATGTATTCATTGTTGTCATAAAGGTATATGTGTCCTGATTCAAATACAAAGGAACCAGGAATCACAATCAATTTTACTTACAAGTATATGTACAGACTTTATCAATATGAATATTGTAGTGACATATATTATTAAAAATATCCTATGTGTGTCAGTTGTGTAGTAGTAATATGAGGTAATACTGGTTTTGTTTTGTTCAAGCTCTGTTGGTATTTGTCATCATGACTTCAATAGTTTGTCTTTTGGGACTAGTATTGGAGATGTTCTCAGTTCCTGATATTAAGACAATTAAATTCCCCTCTGAATGTTATTTTTACAAAGTCATTTCAAGATGAGGGGACATAATGTTGAGCTCAGCTGGCCAAATCAGCTTATCTTGCGTGATGGCGGCAGGAAAGGACTCCTCTGCTCGAATTCTCCCCTGGGCTCTGGAGACACCTCACTGATAGCTAAATGGACCAAGGAGTATGCTGTCCGACTCTGGATTCAGCAAAGCTCTGACCAGGTGCTGCTCAATACCATCAAGACCACGGTCCCTGAAATCAAGAAGGATGTACCTTCTACTTCATAACTAACTTATACTCTTCTTTTTACACTGATCACAATACATCACAAACATTGAGTTCAGAGCGTTAGGCCAACTGTCAGCTTCATCTGAAATACTTTATACCAGTATTTACCTCCTTAATGGTTACCACGCCTCTGCACTTCCAGCATTATTTCTGTCTAATCAATAATCTAGGTGTCAGTGTACTGTTTGGCCATTCCATGCAGTTTTACTTTCCTCCGACACCTTCTGTTCAGGCTGGAGCATTATAGGCTTTATATCATGTTTGCTACTGAACTACACATATATACAGGCATAAATTAACAATTCACATTCAATTTTCATTAAAAGATACTGAATGTTTCAAGCTTACCACAATTCATGGAAACAAACACAGATACGTTGATTAGCAATGAATTCTGGCACAAAATACTGGCACAAATTCCCATCTGCTTATGTTCCAGGCTTTTATTTAACACAAATATGAGCTGGCTTCAACGCACTGTTGCTTTATCAAGCTTATTTGCACTAGTGGTCTCGAACTAACGCTCCTAAGTGAGTATATCAGCGAGTCTAGCCAATGGAGCCACGTTTCGACAAGTGTTTGAAAAAAATGTTACCTTTCCACGTCTCCCCTAACAACGATAGATAGTATTTATAGCCCGACCAATCGTGGTTAGTCTTTCATTTGTTGCGCTCCAATCAATTTGGAGTTTACATGGTAGGCTATTTCTGTAACGTAAGGTTTTTTCAAACACGTTATAAAAAAATTTTATGAGCAGAAATGATTCCATGTTGTCAGGCATCCCCACTATTTTATTTTGGTTATAATTTATTAATTCCTGGACTATTTGCGTAACGTTTTTACATATTCTTTGTCAGCAAGCCCTAAGGAACCCAAATATCCAAATTTAAAAGAGCTACGTGGCTGCGTTCAAAATATGCAATTTCTTCTACCTCCTGTTTCGAAGATGTGCTGTCTGGGTACTGTAATGTTTTCAAACGTAAACCCATCTATTGTTATCTTTCCTAATAAGCGTTTTTTATGATTTTAAAACCTAACTCTGGGAAGGGTAGTGTATTTTATCACTGTTCGTCCGAAAAAGTTAGTGCATGTAGCCTAACACGCGTGATAGTAGTAATTGTGTATCGCGTTACGCTTGTTGGGGGTGGCATTAATAGCGAGACGCGTGTTTAATTTTGCATGCGTTCCTGATTTTATTCGCCCCTCTCTCTCTTTCTATTTGAGTCCATCTGTTCGTTCGTTTTGGTAACGTAATATAATTAATGTTAGGATTAATTTAGGTCATTACGCAGGGTGCCTCTCAATGTTTTTCCAAGAAATACAGCACACGTTTCATTGAAGAAAGCGGGTATAATACAGTAAGCTTTTACTATCAACGTGAAAGCTTTACAATTTGCAGACGAAGCAGAAAACAAGGGGGATTTCGAGTACCTTCTTTGTGACAGCACTGTTATTTTACCAGTGCTCTTTTCTTTATTAATTTTATTTGTTAGGCTTCATATTTACCTAATAATTTATATATGTGGATTAGAATATTCCACGACAACCCTCCACTCTCAAAGGAGCATAGGCCTTCAATAAACAAATGCCAAGTCCTCCTGTCACTTGCCATCATCTCAAGTTCTTTCCACGTTCTCCTCATCATTTTCACCTCTGTTTCCAGCTCTCTTCTTCTCCATGTGCTTCTTGGTCTACCTCTGCCTCTCTTGCCCTGGGGGTTCCAGAACAAGGACTGCCTTGTAATGCTATCAACAGGTTTCCTCAGTGTGTGTCCTATCCATCGCCATCGTCTTCTTCTCATCTCTTGTTCCACTGGCACTTGTCTGGTTCTTGTCATCAGTTCCACGTTGGTAACGTTGTCATACCATTTTAATACCTCTATTCTACGCAAGCACCCATTTATGAAAATCTGTACCTTTTTGGTTGTTGCCTTTGTTGTTCTTTATGTCTCAGAGCCGTACAATAGGACTGACTTCACATTTGAGTTGAAGATTCTTATTTTCGTGTTGGATCCGATTTCTCTTGATCTGCATTCCCAATGCAATGAAAGCTCCTCTTGTTTTTTGTATTCTTAGTTTGATATCACTGACTGTCCCTCCAACTTTGTCTATGTTGCTGCCAAGATATGTGTACGATTCTACATCTAGTATTGGTGTTTCTTCAAGTTCAACCCTGTTATCATTATCTGCATTTATTCTCATTATTTTTGTCTTTTCCCTGTGTATTCTCAGACCCAATTGCTGTGACCTCTCATGGAGTGTTTTCAATTTGTCCTGCATCTGATTACGGTTATGGGACAGAAGAGCCAAGACATCAACAAAATCCAGATCATCAAACTGCTTATGGGGAGGACAAACAAACAGTAGAGCACTTACTCTAAAATTATCAGCTCTACGACAGGAGCAGCGTGGCCTTCTCCAGACCTGTTGAGAGAGAATCTGTATGGTGACGACAGAAACCTGAGACGAACTTTCAGCTTTATTAGAGAGATAGATGTGGTTATTTGAGAGCGCACGAAGAAGATGATGATGATGATGATGATGATGATGATGAAGTAGAAGAAGAAGAAGAATGAAGAAGAAGAAGCCTATATGTCTATATTATTACTCTGTTTCAAATCAGGGCATTGGGCACTTATGTGTAGCTCCCCGCGAGAAAAACATTACCTACAATAAGTTTTTACAGATACAAATATATTATATTTTAGAAATATACTACAGCGAACATAACTTGTAGAAATTACAGTGTGACCAAACTCAGTAGCATCAAACCGAATCTCGTAAGAGTACATACCGTACTACACGGACCGGGGGGAAAGGGGGAAGGGGGGGGCGCTACCACGAGACTTCACACGGTGAAAATTACTTAGAACTTGCTCTACCTTTAAGGCAGGTAATTTTAACCTAATTTCGTGCCATGGACCAACGGGCTGATCACCCGTTTGCCAGTCACTTCGATTACGGAAACAACAGCAAATGGATTGATTTGCCATTGCCCTAAAGACGCCACTAGGCGTGACGGGAAATAATGGCAAAGAAAACCTATCTGCTGTTGCCCTAAGACGCCATTAGGCGTAATGGCCACTGACTGCTTTGACGGTCGGTGGCTAAGGACGGAAGAAGAAGAAGAAGTGCCATGGAACCCCTGGACCTCCCTTTGATTGTCCAGTGACAGCTACGGGTCCCTTCTAAGAAAAAATGTGCATGAACGCATTAACAATTTCACATGTAAATAACTCATTTTATTACAAAGAAAAATAGAATTATTTTTACGTATATTCATCGTGAAATTTGAACACAAGCTGTAAAAGAGAATATATTTATTTAAATGCAAAAACCTATGATGATTCCCCGAATAAAATTAGGCTTTTACAAATTCTTTAAATTCTTCTTTTTCTTCTCCTTCGTTCACTCTCAGACTTCTACATTACTTACTTACTTACTTAGTCGTTCCCCTTCTACCGTGAGGTGTAGAGGTTTGAAAGAGAGAGCGCCAGACTATCCTATCGGCTGTCTTCCTCCTGGCCTGGTTCCATTCTAGTCCTCGGTCCTTCAAAGATTGTCTAATGTTGTCCTCCCAGCGGACTCTGGGTCGTCCTCGGGGTCTGGATCCTTGGCTCTTTGTTTCCCATGCTTGTCGTGGTAGCCGATCTTTTCCCATTCTGCAGACATGGCCAAACCATCTTAATTAGGACTGTTCTACTTGGGTCTGCAGGGGGTAGGATTTAAGGCCTTGACGTATCGTCTGGTTGCGTACCATGTCTCTTCTTGTTACTTCAACCACCTTCCTCAGATACCTCATTTCTGAGGTTTGGATCTGGCTTTTATGGGTTGTAGTCATTGCCCATGACTCGCATCCATATGTCAAGACTGGGACATAGGTGGAGCGGTATACAGCCATCTTCGTTTTCTTACCAACCTCTCTCTTGCTGAGGAATCCTCGATTTATGACCTGAAAAAGTCTCCCAGCTGCTGCTTTTCGAGTGGCCAACTCTTCTTTGATGCCTCCCTTTCGGTCTATAATTAATTAACTTCTACATTAATGACTCTAATAAAGGTAGTAGGCAGCTCAAGGTTCCTGAAATCTCCAAACAGTTTTTAGTTGAGAGAAGTGGGTTATTACCATATACCACTCCGCTGTCTGTTAGGCAGGACTGCTAAAGACGACAGAGAACTACAACAAAATGATATAGGGACATCTTATGAAACAGCTAAAACAACAGTAAAAGCCACATTCAGGTCCGCATGGGAAAAAAGAACGCTCAGGCCATATATAAAATGATGCCTATCGCCAGCTATCTAGGCGAGACCACGTCATCATTTTCTGCTTACGCACTGGACACAACAGGTTCAGGTACCATCTTTACCACAAGTACAGGATTGGTACAACAGATCTCTGCCTCTGTTCTACCAGCCTCGTGACAACCGAACATACTCTAAATTTAAAAAGTGTTAATTTTAAAAGGACTTTCTTAGAATCCATTGACAAACTCACAAGGAGTCCGTGGGCCTCAGGTTGAGAAGTTCTCAAGCGTTTAATTCGATTTACGATTTTCTTTTCCAGCAGAAATTGCTCCATATAATATTTCTCATAGATTTACACACGTTTCTTTGTTTTGTCTTTGATACTACTGTTTTGTCTACTGTTTCGCAGTAGTTACCCCAAACCATATTCTGAAACAAGCGATGAGATAAAGACGCCTGCCTCTGAACTTTCAATTATTTTTAGTTTATCTGAGATTATGAGAATGAATGCAACAAACAATAACCAGACTGCCCTGGGTGATGCACCCCCACGCGTTGTAGACCCAAAGATATACCTTGGCAGCAATATAGACAACGTTGAAGAGGTAAATATGAAATACAAATACAAAAAGCAAGAGGAGCTTTCGATGCATTAGGAAATAAAAAGAAATCAATCAAATACAAAAATAAGAATCTTCAAGTCAGATCTTCAGCATTTTTGTTTGTTTATTTGTTTAAATCACTTCTGTCAAGTCAGTCCTATTGAATGGCTCTGAAACATGGGGAACACCAAAAACACAACCAGAAGGGTACATACTTTCATCAAGGAGAGCTTGCGTAGAATAGAAAGTATGACAAGATTACTAATGTGGAACTGATGGAAAAAACCAAACACCAGTGGAACAGGAGTACCCTGACGTTGGATCTGACACACTGTGAATGAACTAGTTGATAGCATTACAATGCAGTCCTTGTTCTGTAGTCCCCGGGGTAAGAAAAAATAGAGAGAGACAAAAAAATACACGCGTTGAGAAGGGAATAATATTCATAGATTTGAAAGAAATAAAGAAGACAGAAAAAAGACATTGAAAGGATTGCACAGGACAGAAGACCTTGCGTGTATTTATTGAAGGCTTATGTTACATGGATAGCTGACGGGATCATAAGTGGTTTTAATTTAGCAACGCACCGAGTGGAAAACACACAAAACATCAGTATAAATTATGCGCTTGTTTTTGGTAAAGTCTGTACACAAATTAAGACACTTGTGACTCGCACGGAGGCTGAATGTAACTGATGCTGGACGTTTGCGTCACGGATTTTCAGCGTCGTGGGCGCTACAGTGGATGGGCGTACACTTATGACTATGTAGGGGCTCGGTGAGAAATCGTAATTTCCATGCATGAGGCAGTTGCGCTCGAATGAGATGTTAGAGCGTCGGATTCCATGTAAAGTAGTCGGTTAAACGGGGGTGGAAGGGCTGGTGGATGATCGACTGACGGTTAACCGAGGAAAAGACTGTAATTATATCCGTAAATTTATCATTGAAATATTTCTTCTAAACCACTTTTATTTAACTTACAAGCGGTTTAGATATTTGTCGCGTTTGAAATTTTGGCATTGTTCTATTCATCGTAGAGAGCTGAAAATTTGCATGCAACTCTCTTTCGCCGATTTTATATCGTAACTGTAAATAATGTAAAGTAAGATGTAAATAACTTCATTAAATAAAGAACATCCAGTTCACAGAACGGTTAGAGCGGTGGTCTCTCGTGCCAAAGGTACCAGGTTCGATTCACGGTATCAACACGCTGAAGTCTACTCAAAGTAAATGGGTACCTGACTTTTCTCTAGAGTTAGAGACGGAAAAGGGAGCTGGGAAGGGAACGAATCATTCAATCTCTCGATGCTCGACCTATTATAGTGAAGCCTCTAACACTTCACTCCCCTACAGCAGTATCTACTATGGGACTACCTTGACCTTTTATTTTTAAAGTGTATAAAATAATAAACTGCGCATATAGACTGTGTTTCCTACTTGAAAGGGCCGGTGTTGGATGGTGAACGGTGATGTGCCAACTTAATCAAAATGTTTCTTTAAAAAAAAAAAAACCTAAGGTATCCGCAAGACCAAGTAACTAGCGAGTTCTTTGTCTTTAAACGCTGTTCTAGTAGCGACCAACCTTCGTGAAGCGTAGTGGGGAGCTGAAGTTTGCGTTCCTGGGCCAAGTGTGCCGCTCTCTGTTACTGAGAGTTTGTGTTGCTGTAAGATTTCGGTGATGTTGTCTACCCACTTGCCTCTAGTTCTTCCTCGTGCGCTGAAACCAAATCTTCTACTGCTGTAGCGGTAATTTATCGCGTTCCCTTCTCATGAGATGGCTAAACACTTTAGTTTTCTATCTCTGTATAAACTTGGTGCAGTATATAGTTCCTAAAATTTTTCTTATATCATAATTTCTCATTCTGTTTCTCCTGGTAACATTAATGGCTTTTCTTAAGCGTTCCATTTCGAAGGATTGAATTCTCCTCTCCTGTGCTTTGGTCAAGGGGCCATGTTTGACACTGATACCAAAGAGTTGGTAAGAATATACTAGCTGCCGTTTAGTTTCTATACTGTTATTCGATGTTTGAGTAGTGGTGACAGTTGGTATTTTGAAATTTTATTCCAAAATAAATTTCATTTGACGGAGGTGGAAACGGACACGAAAAATTATTATTCAGTTATAGTATGACATAAAATCAAATAAAAAATATTTTTAAAAATATTTTAAACACAGGCTTTTAATGCCACAAATAATTTTTCAAGGAGTTTATAGCTTGCAGTCAAAAAATGTAACATCAAATTGACAAAAAGCGTGGGGCGCTTAAACGCTTATCGTATATTTTATCCATAAGTGTGTAATGAAGTATAAAGCAGAAGTTAATTTCATGTAGAATCAGCAGCCCAGGCTTTTTGTCAATTTGATGTTACATTTTTTGACTGCAAGCTATCAACTCCTTTAAAAATTATTTGTGACTTTTTAGTGCATGAAAAGCCTGTGTTTAAAATATATTTTTTTTAATTTTCTTCTTTTTTGTGTTATTGTTTTGTTGTATTTAAATTTAAGTCAAATGACATTATCAGTTTGCGATAAACGAGTCGAGAGCACAAGAGGCGGATTTCATTATTCAGTATATTACACGGAAAGTTAATATTTTTTGTTTGTATGTTTGTTTTTTTTAATTTTGATAAGAGTTGTAAATTACATTTTTTTAAATGTAGTTGTCAGTTGTGTGTATGTCTGTGCACGCGCGTGCGATAGTGTGTGTGTGGAATGGGGTGGGGGAGAGAAGTTTCAATATTTCTCTCAAGAGAGATAATCTTGTTGGAAAGAATACACCTAGATTACTTTGCAGTTATCGCTCGTTTCACGGATGATGCAATTAAAAAAAAAAACTAATTTTAATGTTATTCATTTTATTATTTTTACGACTGATTATTGTATTGTCATGGGGAATACACAACTATGTCAAGTTTCAGAGCTATTGCTCATCTGGAAGTGATTGAAAAATCTATTGCAAGATTTGAAGATGACAAGAGAGTGACAAGAGAATGACATACGTTGCAAGTTAAAGAAAAGCCTCTAAAAAGAAGGGAAGGAATAAAAAACAAGCTTTGGAGATCAATTTTTTATTTTTATTTTTAATCGTTTGCACTATAAAACTGACAAAATAAATTGTCTACATGTTGTAGCATTGAATAAAAATGGATCAATATAAACGTTTCATTGTCAATATTTTTGTGAATTTAAACATCTATTTACGCGCGAAGTTGTGCTGCGCCATCGAGTAGTTTCAAGAAGTCGTGAATTGGAGTCCTTGGCCAAAAAAGGGTTACATACCCCTGGCATAGAACTGTTAAATGTATATAGGTGGTTGGAGGAGGTTAAAGGGTGGGTGGTGAGATTATCTAAAAGAACACAAAGGTGGTTGGAAGAGGTGAAAATGTGGGTGATGAGATGAGCATAATAACAAAACAGTAGCATGTAGATAGGGGGTTTGGCAGCCCAGGGGCTTTTGGGATATACAAGCATTAGATCTTTAGCTGTGTTTGTGTGGTGTAATTTTAAGAGGGTGCAAGTATGGTGTGAGATGATGAATCTTACAAAGAAAAGATCGGCGTTCCTGTCTCATGCTATTCAAGAATATATTTTAGTAGCCAGCTCGAGAGTTTTCGAGGGGGATGCCCAAATGCGGAAAAAGTACCTTTGATCCCGGGGACACAGCGATTTTAAATACCGGCAGAAGAGGTTTAGTCCGAAATGTCCTTAGTTTAAAAAGTCTTTCTTCCTCCCCCCCCCCCCCTTCTTTTTACGCCCAGCAGTCCTTTAAAGATCTAACAAATCATCTACTGTGATCTACAATAGATCGGGATCGACTGGTTGCTGACACCTGATGTAGGTGTTTGGAGGAGGTGGGAAGCTGAGTATTGAGATAAGCTAAAGGAGTATACTAATGGAAACAAAGCATACACACAAAAGAGACGACGTTGCTGTGGGTATTTGACCGCATACAGTGTCGTGGAATATTCTAATCCACATATATAAATTATTAGGTAAATATAAAGCCTAATAAATACATATAATAAATAAAGGAAGAAGAATGGTAAAGAACAGTGCTGTCACAATGACAGTACTCGAAATCCCCTTGTTTTCTGCTTCATCTGCAAATTGTAACGCTTTCACGTTGATAGTAAAAGCCTACTATATTATTACCCGCGTTCTTCAATGAAACGTGTGCTGTATTTCTTGGAAAAACATTGAGATACCCAGCGGATCAATGACCTAATTTAAATATTTCATTCATTCCATTTTATACACGGCGGAACGAACGAACAGATGGACTAAAGGATAAAGAGAGAGGGAGGGCTGAAAATCAGGAACGCATGCAACACGCGTCGCGCGATACACAAATGCTGCCATCACGCGTGTAAGACTACATGCACTAACTTTTTTTCAGACGGACAGTGATAAAATACATTACCCTTCCCAGAGTTAGGTTTTAAAATCACAAAAAACGCTTATTAGGAAAGATAACAATAGATGGGTTTACGGTTGAAAACATAACAGTACCCAGACAGCACATCTTCGAAACAGGAGGTAGAAAATACATATTTTGAACGCAGCCACGTAGCTCTTTTAAATTTGGATATTTGGGTTCCTTAGGGCTTGCTGACAAAGAATATGTAAAACGTTACGCAAATAGTCCAGGAATTAATAAATTATACCCAAAATAAAATAGTGGGGATGCCTGACAGCATGGAATCATTTCTGCTCATAAAATTTTTTTATAACGTGTTTGAAAAAAATCTTACGTTACAGAATTAGCCTACCATGTAAACTCCAAATTGATTGGAGCGCAACAAATGAACGACTAACCACGATTGGTCGGGCTATAAATACTATCTTGGTTGTTAGGGGAGACGGGGGAAGGTAACATTTTTTCAAACACTTGTCGAAACGGGGCCTCATTGGCTAGACTCGCTGATATAATCACTTAGGAGCGTTAGTTCGAAACCACTTGTTTAAATAAGCTTGATAAAGCATCAGTGCGTTGAAGCCAGCTCATATTTGTGTTAAATAAAAGCCTGGAACATAAGCAGATGGGAATTTGTGCCAGTAATTGTGCCAGAATTCATTGCTAATCAACGTATCTGTGTTTATTTCCATGAAATTGTGGGACCGTGGTCTTGATGGTACTGAGCAGCACCTGGTCAGAGCTTTGCTGAATCCAGAGTCGGACAGCATACTCCTTGGTCCATTTAGCTATCAGTGAGGTGTCTCCAGAGCCCAGAGGAGAATTCGAGCCGAGGAGTCCTTTCCTGCCGCCATCACGCAAGATAAGCTGATTTGGCCAGCTGAGCTCAACATTATGCCCCCTCATCTTGAAATGACTTTATAAAAATAACATTCAGAGGGGAATTTAATTGTCTTAATATCAGGAACTGAGAACATCTCCAATACTAGTCCCAAAAGACAAACTATTGAAGTCATGATGACAAATACCAACAGAGCTTGAACAAAACAAAACCAGTATTACCTCATATTACCACTACACAACTGACACACATAGGATATTTTAATAATATATGTCACTACAATATTCATATTGATAAAGTCTGTACATATACTTGTAACTAAAATTGATTGTGATTCCTGGTTCCTTTGTATTTGAATCAGGACACATATACCTTTATGATAACCATGAATACATATTGTTATTTGAAAAGTTATCAGTGACTCCTTAAGATATTCTCATAGAGTGTTATATGTATGTGAGTGTCACAGTGTTGTCAAGAGTAGTGGATTAAATTAAATTGTTTATCTGTCTGTTGTTGTGACTTACACTTCATCATACACATACCCTAGACACCTAACGTAGTCATCACACTATTCCAGAATAATTCTGACTGAGATATATAGATATGTGGTAGCAAGTAAGGTTATCTATAATACACTACTCTTAATAGATATAGATACCTTCACAGCTGATCTCAGTCAGTACACTAAGTCCCCTATAAATATTTATAACATCCCACTTCACCACATATATTGGGGTCTCGCTCTTGGGATTTTGAATCTTTCCCTATTAAAAATATTGGGAGTAATTCACTTCAGGGAATATCAGAATTAAAAGGTATCCTTGGGTGGAATTAAATAAGGTTGAGCTCACGGTGCCTGTGTTGTCCATTAGATATATTTAGAGATTAAATTGTTGGTTAGACATTGTAGAAATTTACCTGATAGACAATGGCGGACCTGGCCAAGTTTCGATCTGCTGCTGTTCAGACTGCAAAAGAGTTAGGATTAGATGGGCAAGTTATGGTTGCCTATGTCACCACGGAATGTGACAAATTTATTGAACGCGAAGAAAGAAGGTTTGAAGCCGAAAGAAGGTTAGAGGCTGAAATGGAAATTAAGAGGTTGCAGATTGAGGCTGAGGCTAAGAAATTGGAAGCAGAAAGAGAAGACAAAAGATTAGCTGCAGAAAGAGAAGCCGAGGAAAGAAGACAGGCTGCAGAAAGAGAAGAGAGGAAATTAGCTGCAGAAAGGGAAGCAGAAGATAAAAGATTACAAAGGGAACATGAGTTACGACTAAGGGAGTTTGAGTTTCAAGGCCATGCTCCTGAAAATGGTGCCAGTCCCTTTGCCTCTGATGCTACGGTTACTCAAGGAGCCTCAACCTCAGCTATGAATTTTCATTTAGATCATTTTGTTGAGAAAGACGATGATATAGAGAGCTACCTAAATAGGTATGAGCTATTAGCTACCACGTATGGGTTAGAGAGAGAAAGGTGGAGCTTAAAGTTATCTCAGGGACTTCGTGGGGCAGCTTATGAAGTTTTTGCAAAAATGAGCAGAGGTGATCAGGAAAATTATGACATGCTAAAGCAGGCTCTTTTGTTAAGGTATGAAAAGAATGCAGAATTTTATAGGAAAAAATTTAGGAATGCTAAACTACTGTCAGGTGAAACCTATCACCAGTTCTCTGCACGAATAGAGACATACTTGGAGAAATGGACTTCTCTGGGGAAAACCCAAGATCTTAAGGAAATGGTCCTTATAGAGCAATTAAGAGAGTCCATGGCTCCAGACCTGAGAAAGTTTCTCATGGAACAAGGTGCAGAGAGGCTGGATGAGTTGCTAAATGTTGCTGAAAGGTATCAAGCAGCTCAAGCAGAGGTAACAGGTAATAAAAAGAAACAAGTGGATAACTTTAGGGCACCACAGAACTTTAATAAATTTGATCCTAGGGATCAAAATAAAGGTAAGCACCAATTTGATAGGCCACGGTATGACAATAAAAATAAATTCCCACAATTCGATGAAAGGAAATATGATGAAAGAAAATCTTTCAACCAAGGAAAAAGGTGGTGTAAAAATTGTCAGATGGACAATCATGACACTGACCGTTGCAGAAGGAAACCTGTGTATATGGCAACCCTTCAGGTCAGGTCGACCTCAAGACAGGAGGAGGATATTATGTTAGATACCACTCCAGAAGAGATGAGGAAGGCACAGGCTGGGGATAAAACACTCAAGCCTTGTTTCAGAAAATTGTCAACTTGTCATACAACTCCAGGCAAGGGAGATTTTTACATGAAAAACAAGTTGATGTATAGGAAGACTGGAACTAGATCCCATGGTCACGGACAGCTGGTTCTTCCAAAAAGATACAGGACAGAATTAATAAGGAGCCTACATGTGAAACCAGATGGGGACCATGAGAAAATAGGTACCATCATTCAAAAGGTGGCTCACAATTATTATTGGCCCAAAGCAAGATGGGACATTGAGAATTTTGTAGAAAGGTGTAGCATAGCACATGAGGGAACACCCACAAGTGGGAACATGGATCAGGACCTGGACACGCCACGGGGCAAAATTAGGCCTGATAATAAAAAGAGATATAAATTTGATAAAGTGGACCAAATGGAATGGGAAGCCCCTTTTCACGGACAAGCTTCACTTAACTGTTTTACAATGGCCACTATGCGGAGAGTGCAAAAAGATGTCTTACCCCAGGATAAGCCGACAATCCCTCAATCGGACTTAAACAAACTGGAGGAAGAGGATGTAGAGAGGAAATCTCTCATCAAGAATTTTAAGTGGGGAGAAAGCCCCAAAAGAAAAATTGGTAGCGGTCGTTTTGTGAATGATAATTCTGGGAGGAAAAATCATCACTATAAAGCTTCGAGTGGAAGAGACCATACCGGTGCATGGACAAATAGGTCCACACAATAAAAGGTCCACTCGAAGCTATGTTAAGAACGTGGACTGATGAAAAGGCAGAGGAAAACATTACATCTTCATACCAATATGTGAATGAGCTGACCACTCGGTTAAAAACTGGCTGGAAACTTGCCAATGAAAATTTGAAACAAGCCAGGAAGAAACATGCTGCCTATTATAACAGGAAGGCGAAGGACAGAAATTTGGCTGTGGGAGAGAAAGTACTGCTTCTTTTGCCTGGGAGTCAGAATAAGTTACAAATTGGATGGCAGGGTCCATATACAGTTCTAGAGAAGGTGTCTAGAACAAATTATAAGATAGATAAGAAGGGGAAAGAAAAAATCTATCATGTGAATCTCCTGAAGAAATATTTGGAAAGAGAACATCAGGAAGAGACACACTTGTTGACCTTGTCCATCGCCATGGAGATGAAAAAGGAACCACTTTCATCATTTGAATATCCATTACACCCCTGTGAGACAGCAGCACAGGTGAAAATCAGTACACATTTAACGAAAACTCAGAAAGAGAGAGTGCAACAGGTTCTAAATAATCATGCAGAGGTGTTAACAGACCGACCAGGGCATACAAACCTATTGGAATATGATATGAAACTAATAGACTCCACACCTGTCTGTATGAAACCATATTCGATTCCGTTTGCTAAGGAGAAAGCTTTGAAGGAAGAGATAGACTATCTATTGAAGGAAGGAATTATTTCACACAGTGAATCTTCGTATAGTTCCGGTGTTGTACTCTTAAGGAAGCCCTCTGGAGAACATAGACTCTGTATAGATTACAGGAGACTGAATGCTATTACAGAAGGACAGGTGGATCCATTGCCGGATACATATCAGCTGTTTGCCAGACTAAATAAAGCTAAATATTTCTCAAAAGTGGATCTGAGTAAAGGATACTATCAGATTCCAGTAAAGCCTGAGGTTAGACCATACCTAGCTTTTAGTACCTCAGAAGGACACTATGAGTTTAATAGATTGCCATTTGGATTGAAGAATGCGCCTAGTGTCTTCTCTAGAATGATGAGAAAATTATTGGATCCTCTGAATAATCCCTGTATAACAAATTTTATGGATGATATCCTTATAGCAACAGAAACATTTGAGGAACACATTGACTCTCTGAACATGCTGTTTGATCGACTTAGGGAGGCAAATTTAACAGCCCGACCAACCAAATGTTGCGTTGGATGTAAAGAATTGGAATTTTTGGGACACACAGTTTATCAGGGAAACATGACCCCTGACCCAAAGAATTTAGAGAAACTACAGAAAGCCCCGAGACCACAAACCAAGAAGGACGTGAGATCCTTTGTCTCATTATGTGGTTTCTACCAGAAGTATATCAAAAACTTTAATTCCATATGTGCACCGTTAACTGAATTGACACGTAAAGGACATCCAGATCGCATTACATGGACACCACAATGTGAAATGACTTACCAAGAATTGAAGGAAAAGCTCACAAGTAAACCCATTTTGAAATTACCTGACTTAAGTCAAGAATTCATTGTAAGGACGGATGCCAGTAATATTGGGCTAGGAGCAACTCTACTACAGAAATCAGATGCATTGGATGGGGAATTAAGCCCAGTGGCATATGCTAGCAGAAAGTTGAATAAAGCTGAAATCAACTACTCAACTAGCGAAAAAGAATGTCTTGCAGTAATATGGGCAATAAAGAAATTCAATATTTATCTATATGGGAAGGCATTTAAGTTGCAAACAGATCACAAACCTTTATCGTTTCTAGCACAGGCTAAGCATGAGAACTCTAGGTTACTCCGATGGTCTTTACTTCTGGCTCCCTATAATTTTAGCATCGAGTATATATCTGGAAAAACCAATTTGGGAGCTGATTTTTTAAGCCGCCATCCGTGTGATGAGAATCACCGTAAACCCCAGAAATAATAATAAATTTCTCTATGTGAATATAGAATAAAGGACTGACATATAATGTCTGTTTTAAGAGGGGAGGTGTCGTGGAATATTCTAATCCACATATATAAATTATTAGGTAAATATAAAGCCTAATAAATACATATAATAAATAAAGGAAGAAGAATGGTAAAGAACAGTGCTGTCACAATGACAGTACTCGAAATCCCCTTGTTTTCTGCTTCGTCTGCAAATTGTAACGCTTTCACGTTGATAGTAAAAGCTTACTATATTATTACCCGCTTTCTTCAATGAAACGTGTGCTGTATTTCTTGGAAAAACATTGAGATACCCAGCGGATCAATGACCTAATTTAAATATTTCATTCATTCCATTTTATACACGGCGGAACGAACGAACAGATGGACTAAAGGATAAAGAGAGAGGGAGGGCTGAAAATCAGGAACGCATGCAACACGCGTCGCGCGATACACAAATGCTGCCATCACGCGTGTAAGACTACATGCACTAACTTTTTTTCAGACGGACAGTGATAAAATACATTACCCTTCCCAGAGTTAGGTTTTAAAATCACAAAAAAACGCTTATTAGGAAAGATAACAATAGATGGGTTTACGGTTGAAAACATAACAGTACCCAGACAGCACATCTTCGAAACAGGAGGTAGAAAATACATATTTTGAACGCAGCCACGTAGCTCTTTTAAATTTGGATATTTGGGTTCCTTAGGGCTTGCTGACAAAGAATATGTAAAACGTTACGCAAATAGTCCAGGAATTAATAAATTATACCCAAAATAAAATAGTGGGGATGCCTGACAGCATGGAATCATTTCTGCTCATAAAATTTTTTTTATAACGTGTTTGAAAAAAATCTTACGTTACAGAATTAGCCTACCATGTAAACTCCAAATTGATTGGAGCGCAACAAATGAAAGACTAACCACGATTGGTCGGGCTATAAATACTATCTTGGTTGTTAGGGGAGACGTGAAAAGGTAACATTTTTTCAAACACTTGTCGAAACGTGGCCTCATTGGCTAGACTCGCTGATATAATCACTTAGGAGCGTTAGTTCGAAACCACTAGTGCAAATAATCTTGATAAAGCAACAGTGCGTTGAAGCCAGCTCATATTTGTGTTAAATAAAAGCCTGGAACATAAGCAGATGGGAATTTGTGCCAGTAATTGTGCCAGAATTCATTGCTAATCAACGTATCTGTGTTTATTTCCATGAAATTGTGGGACCGTGGTCTTGATGGTACTGAGCAGCACCTGGTCAGAGCTTTGCTGAATCCAGAGTCGGACAGCATACTCCTTGGTCTTTTTAGCTATCAGTGAGGTGTCTCCAGAGCCCAGAGGAGAATTCGAGCAGAGGAGTCCTTTCCTGCCGCCATCACGCAAGATAAGCTGATTTGGCCAGCTGAGCTCAACATTATGCCCCCTCATCTTGAAATGACTTTATAAAAATAACATTCAGAGGGGAATTTAATTGTCTTAATATCAGGAACTGAGAACATCTCCAATAATAGTCCCAAAAGACAAACTATTGAAGTCATGATGACAAATACCAACAGAGCTTGAACAAAACAAAACCAGTATTACCTCATATTACCACTACACAACTGACACACATAGGATATTTTAATAATATATGTCACTACAATATTCATATTGATAAAGTCTGTACATATACTTGTAATTAAAATTGATTGTGATTCCTGGTTCCTTTGTATTTGAATCAGGACACATATTACCTTTATGATAACAATGAATACATATTGTTACTTGAAAAGTTATCAGTGACTCCTTAAGATATTCTCATAGAGTGTTATATGTATGTGAGTGTCACAGTGTTGTCAAGAGTAGTGGATTAAATTAAATTGTTTATCTGTCGTTGTTGTGACTTACACTTCATCATACACATACCCTAGACACCTAACGTAGCCATCACACTATTCCAGAATAATTCTGACTGAGATATATAGATATGTGGTAGCAAGTAAGGTTATCTATAATACACTACTCTTAATAGATATAGATACCTTCACAGCTGATCTCAGTCAGTACACTAAGTCCCCTATAAATATTTATAACATCCCACTTCACCACATACAGGACATATTAAAGTTATGCTTAAAAAGGTCATATTTCTATTCTTGTTTATCTGTTATGTTTAGTTATTATCTCTCTCTCTGTCTCTCCGTCTCTCTGTCTCTCTCTTTCTCTCTCTCTCTCTCTCTCTCTCTCTCTCTCTCTCTCTCTCTCTCTCTCTCTCTCTCTCTCTCTCTCTCTCTCTCTCTCTCTCTCTCTCATAACCTCGGGGTTTGGTGTAAGGATGTGAACTCTTGGTCACAGCGTCCTACTTTGGTCCAACGACTAAATGCGATCTCTCTCTTTATCTCTTTTTATCTCTCTCTTCCTCTCTCTCTCTCTCTCTCTCTCTCTCTCGTTGGTAGTCTCGTAGTTTGGTCCACGGACAAGCAGAAACCTCTTGTACAATTATTTCTAACAGTTTACCCCTTAAAAAACCCGTTCTATAAATGCACAGCCAATTTGCATAAATGTGCATTTGGTTGTATATATACATGATTGATTGCGCTAAAAACAAGCAGGACAAATGTCGAAATATAGAGAATATGTGACACTCAGAACAGAAGCAAAGAACAAGGTGCTAGCAGCAAAACAGAAGTCCTGGGAAGAATTTGGAGAAAAGCTAGAAAAAGATGCGCAAGAAAACCAGAAATTGTTCTATAAGACCCTAAAGAACACGAGGAAGGAAAAACAAAGCCCTCTCAAATTTATAAAGGACAAGCAAGGCAAATTGCTTACTGCCCCGAAGGAAGTAATGGAAAGATGGAAAGAATATTTCTCAGAACTCCTGGATAGTGAGCAAGGTCAAGCATCAGAAATGATAACCACTAGCACAGAAGAGAAAGCCAATGGTGTTGAAGATGACATAAAGATGGAAGAACTGAAGGCAGCACTTGAGAAAATCAAGATGGGCAAAGCAGCAGGGCATGATGGTATAACACCAGAAATGGTTAAGTACATGGGAGCATCAGGCGACCTATTACTCTTAAGTGTCCTACAGGCAGCGTGGTGCAACAAGACCATACCAAAGGATTGGAAGATTGCCATCATCATAACACCAATTTTAAAAAAGGGTGACAATCGACAATGCGGAAACCATAGGGCATATCCCTTCTCAGTGTCCCTGTTAAAATCTACTATAGAATCCTAGAGCAGAGAGTCCGACGCCTAGCTGAGCCACAATTGGATGAGTTCCAGTGCGGATTCCGAGCAAACCGAAGTAAAGACCTAATCTTCACACCCAGACAGCTGAGTGAAAAGGCCCTTGAGTATAAGAGTGAGATCCATCTTTGTGTTACTCCTCATGGACGATGTCATCATGGCATGTAAGGAGAGAACAAGAAAGTATTCAATGGGGTACTGGAAGATGAGACAGGTATGTATTTCAGATCTGGCATTTGCTGATGATGTTGCCCTGATTGCTAAATCAGAGACACATGTCCAATCCAACCTGCAAGTCTGGAAGGAAGAGCTGGAGAAGAGAGGGATGGTCATTAGATGCTCTAAAACAAAATCCATGGTGATATCACGAGAAGAAAGAAGACATCAGATTAAGCTAGGAGAACAGGTCCTGGAGCAGGTCGACCACTTTAAATACCTCGGAGCTATTATAGACCGAAAGGGAGGCATCAAAGAAGAGTTGGCCACTCGAAAAACAGCAGCTGGGAGACGTTTTCAGGCTATAAATCGAGGATTCCTCAGCAAAAGAGAAGTTGGTAAGAAAACGAAGATGGCTGTATACCGCTCCACTTATGTCCCAGTTTTGACATATGGATGCGAGCCATGGGCAATGACTACAACGCACAAAAGCCAGATCCAAACTTCAGAAATGAGGTATCTGAGGAAGGTGGTTAAAGTAACAAGAAGAGACATGGTCCGCAACCAGACGATACGTCAAGGCCTTAAATCCCATCCCCTGCAGACCCAAGTAGAACAGTCCCAACTAAGATGGTTTGGCCATGTCTGCAGAATGGGAGAAGATCGGCTACCACGACAAGCATGGGAAACAAAGAGCCAGGGATCCAGACCCCCCCAGGACGACCCAGAGTCCGCTGGGAGGACAACATTAGACAATCTTTGAAGGACCGAGGACTAGAATGAAACCAGGCCAGGAGGAAGACAACCGATAGGATAGTCTAGCGCTCTCTCTTCCAAACTTCTACACCTCACAGTAGAAGGGGAACGACCAAGTAAGTAAGTAAGATTGTGTAAACGTAAGTAGACTTTATAAATGTAGGTTTTACAATTGAACTTTTCATTTGAGTTCAAAAATATACATCTGACTGCATAAGTACACATTTGATTTTGAAAATATTAATGTACAGTTGATATTAGTGTCCGACTGACAGTACTTCATCTTCGTCGTTCGCTAGACTGACAGAGTGGTTAGAGTTTTGGTCTATCGCGGTAAAGATGCCGGTTTCTAATCACTGTATCTTAATGCTCCCGTCTACCCAGCTGTAAATTATTACCTGACTCTGCTCTTGAGTTAGGGACGGAAAAAGCAGCAGGGAAGGAAACTGCTCTCCCCCCCCCCCCCCCCCCACACCCATCTCTCGATGCATGATCTAGTATAGTGAAGTCTCTAACACTTAATTCCCCTACAGCAGAGTCTGATATGGGACTACCTTTACCGTTACATTTGATATGTACCTGTAGAACGAATCAATACACACAAACAACAAACACATACACACACAAACATAAACATATATATATGTGTGTGTGTGTGTGTGTGCGTGTGTGTGTGTATGTGTGTGTGTGTGTTTGCAAGGAAAAACCAGACTGCACTGTGCAATGGGGGGGGGGGGGAGGGGGGTAAACCCATACAAGATATGAAATCATAAATACACCTACGCAGCTATACAGCCAACAGTGGAAGAACAGATAAGGATTTCATGGCAAAACTATAAAAGACAAGAAGAGTTTTCATTACCTTGACAAACACCTGTAAAATCAGAATAAATCAAGTCAGACATAAAAATAAGAATCTCCAACACAAAAGATCAAGACTCTCTTATTATATGACTCAGAAACAAGGATAACAACAAAAATGACAACCGGGCGTACATAAACTGTCATAAAGGGGTTATTGCGCAGAAAAAAAATGATGTAAATGGTGGAACAAGATCACTAATGTGGAACTGATGGGGAAAACAAAAAAACACAGAAAAATACCACTGACAACACACTTAAGAAGAAGATCTAGCGTGGGATAAAACACAAGCCTGAGTAAATCAGTTGATAACATTATAGGACTGTCCTTGGTACGGAATTCTCAGGGTAAGAAAAATAAAACATGTGGAGAGTGAAACTGAAAATAGATAAAGGACACGTAGAAAGACCTGAAGAAGATAGCGCAGGAAATCTGGCCGGTATGTATTGTTGAATTATGATAAAGTCACCAAGGTGAACTAATGACAAGAACCATACAAGAGCCAGTGGAACAGGAGATGAGAAGATGCTGACGATGGATAAGGCCTACATTGAGAAACCTGTTTATAGCACGCCAAGCCAGTCCTTGTTGTGAAATCCCTAGGGAAAGAGAGGCAGAGGCAGACCAAAATACTCACGGAAAAGAGAGCTGGAGACGGAAGTAAAAGATAGAGGAGAACTTTGAAAGAACTTGAGCTGGTGACACGTGATAGGAGAACTTGAGCTGGTGACACGTGATAGGAGGACTTGAGCTGGTGACACGTGATAGGAGGACTTGAGCTGGTGACACGTGATAGGAGAACTTGAGCTGGTGACACGTGATAGGAGAACTTGAGCTGGTGACACGTGATAGGAGAACTTGAGCTGGTGACACGTGATAGGAGAACTTGAGCTGGTGACACGTAATAGGAGAACTTGAGCTGGTGACACGTGATAGGAGGACTAGAGCTGGTGACACGTGATAGGAGGACTAGAGCTGGTGACACGTGATAGGAGAACTTGAGCTGGTGACACGTGATAGGAGAACTTGAGCTGGTGACACGTGATAGGAGAACTTGAGCTGGTGACACGTGATAGGAGAACTTGAGCTGGTGACACGTGATAGGAGAACTTGAGCTGGTGACACGTGATAGGAGAACTTGAGCTGGTGACACGTGATAGGAGAACTTGAGCTGGTGACACGTGATGGGAGCAACATCCTACATTAAATATATTACGGGACAGAAAATAAAGTGGTTTAGCTGTCTGTAGCTAATAGAGCCCTATACATTACTCCTTCCCGCCTACAACACTAGAAGATCTGGTTTTAGAGCTTGAAGAAGGTCAAGAGGCAGACGTATTAAAAATATTACAGAAATTCTACATGAACAGCAGAGTCGCGGTGGCGCAGTGGTTAGTGCACTTGCTTCGTCACCCATGATCCCCAGTTGAGGTGAAATTTTTTAAACCGCAAACGGCTCCGAGGTCGACCCAGCCTCATTAATTGGATACCACAACAACTCTGGGAAGGTTAAGGTGGCCGGCGTGATGTAAACGTAATGTGTCGATGGTCAAGAAAATATGGGCCTAACACCATATTCCCAATATGCCTTAATGGGCGTGTAATGGGATTCTTTACCTTCGTTTCTACATCAGCACCAGCTCACATCAGCCAGTGCGACACACATCCCTCAAGAACAACAACTTTGGCCCTATTCCCCCACCGTCTCCTTTAACATCTATGAGAATCAAATTGTGGTTTCTTCGTTTTCTTCTTCCTCGTTCGCCTCCAAAGGAAGAAAAAGAAGAAGAAATTGGGGTTTATAAAGTGTACTTTACATTAACCCGCGTGCACTTTTACAATTTCCATGACACACTGGCCGATAAAAACATTGCTGCTATGAAGCTATTGTGCACTTGTGGTATCCGAGAAGACATGCCTGGCTGACTTCCAAAACATGGTTTATCTGCGGCTCTGGCGACGTTGTAGCTTTTGCAACATGTTGACAAATACATTTTATTGACTGGTTCTCGTATCAGCCTCGCTTTATGGACCAAAAAATAAATACAAAACAAAATAAAACCAATCCGCAGCGGTAGGCAATCAAGCACCGGTGGTGGTCTACTATAGAAGCAGTGTGCTTTCTAAACATGCACTGTGATAAAATCGTGTCTATTTTGAGGTCTCGGATTATTTTAAATACGTGTAGCTTTTATGTAACTTTGGCCGGTGTAGTTTCCGTGGGGTCTTTAATGACGTAAAGAAAGAATTAGACTACTGCTGCCTCAGCCATGTTGTACAATGTGACTAATATGAGTTTGTACGTGGGGCCAGGCAACCTCATCATGTAAAATGAATTACCACATAAACAACCACTACAAAAGAATGTGAATGCTTTGTGAAAGCTTTCTGCAGTAGGGCCAGCTGCAGTGGTGGCATGATGCTCAATAGGGAGCGAAAAGAAAAGTGATGATATCTAGCTTTTATCTATGCCAGATAATCTGCTTCTTGCTATTCGTTAAACAGAGAGGCCAAAAATTTAAACTAAGTGATAATTTATAACATGCTGACTACAACCCACAAAAACTGACTACAATCCACAAATGCTGACTACAACCCATAAAAGCTGACCACAACCCACACAAGCTGACTACAGTCCGCAAAAGTTAGCTCCAAACCTCAGAAATTAGGTATCTGAGGAGGGGGGTTGAAGTAACAAGAAGAGACATGGTCCGCAACCAGACGATACTCCAAAGCCTCAAAACCGAGCCCCTGCAGACCCAAGTAGAACAGTCCCAACTACGATGGTTTGGCCATGTCTGCAGAATGAGAGAAGATCGGCTACCACGATAAATATGGGAAACTAAGAGCCAACCACTATAAATAAGGAAACTAAGAGCCAGGGATCCAGACCTCCAGGACGACCCAGAGTTCGCTGGGAGGACAACATTATACAATTTCTGAAAGACCGAGGACTAGATTGGAACCAGGACAGGAAGAAGACAGCCGATAGGATACTATGGCGCTCTCTCTTTCAGATCTCTACACCTCACATTAGAAGATGAACGACTAAACAAGTAAGAAGGTCATTTATCAAATGCTGACTTCAAAGAAAAGATCACGTTCCTATATCACGCAGTTTACAATAAATTAAATTTAAATAAGCTAGCTCATGGGGTTGTCCACTGGGAATGAGGGGAAAATGTGTTTACTCCTGAGGATAGTGTTGAGGGTGGCTTTTGTTGTTGTTAAAATGGATCATTACTTGTTGAACAGTGTTCCATGTAACATGCCTAGGAAAAATTCACCGAATCTTTTGGCCGAATGCCATCACCGGCCGGGATCTGCTTACTCGTAGCAAGCAGGGGGACATGCGTGCCATCATGGCTGGCAGACGCTGGAGCTGGGTTGGTCATGTCCTCAGAAGAGACCCCGATGCCATCACAAGAACAGCTATGCTTTGGACCCCTGAAGGAAAGCGAAAGAGAGGCCGACCAAAAACAACTTGGCGGAGGACTGTGGAGGCTGAGATGCAAAGAATGAACCAGAGTTGGGGCACTGTACGAAGGATGGCCACCGACCGTGCAAAGTGGAATCAATTTGTTGTTGCCCTACAAGACGCCACTAGGCGTGATGGCCACTGACTGCTTTGACGGTCGGTGGTTAAGGATCGAAGAAGAAGAAGTGTTCCATGTAATATGAATAAAGCAGTTATAAATTTCTGGCCATTGCATTGCTTTTGATATGTTCATCTTTTCATTCAGTTATTTGCATCGTGCCTTCGATGGTAATTAAGCGAATGCGGGGTGGAAGATTTCGAACAATACTTGAACTTTCCAATTCGATTGACTTGATAAGTCATTTCATTGAGTCCACACATTTTAATGTACAGTTTTACACGTCAAGACAATCCACACATGTTGATAATAAAAAGTACATATTACACTAGATTGAATAGATATATGTATATCAGTCCTTGTCCAATAAACCGAATTACTGTAGGCAGAACGTCATAACTATATGCACGCCCGGTTGGGGATTCCAACCGCCGACAGTGAGATTATGCGTCTGACAATATAAAATATTTTGGACTGTTAATTCATCCTTCCCTGAATTCAATTACGTACTAACCTTAATCATTTTATCTCTTCACAATAACCATGGACTGACCCATGTCTCTACTTGAATAAAATATATCTGTGCGGCAATACTATGCCCAACACTGGAAGGAGAAAGGACACGTCTTTACAGCTTGACGGTCAACACAAAAAAGGGTCCCGTATCTTAGTCACGCTGCGTGACCTATCAACGCTAACACGTCATAAATCGATTGTGTACATAGCGCTCAGTAGTCCGTGAATTCTTAACATCAAATTATATTAAACGCTGTGACCCTAGAAGTAGCACACTGCCAACTATAGCAGACGACTTCAATAAAATACCGTAACAGATAGGGACGTCTGAACATCAGCATGAGATGGCTAGAACGAAATTTCCTAATTCCACCCGTCCCCCATTTTGTTATAGAGAAATCTACCACATGATCCCAGTGATCAAACAGTAGCCGCCATCGACCTGTTACCGACCCTTGATATACATAGAAAAAAGTAGTCTCATGGCAGATGCTGCCGTAAAAAAGGAGGGGGGGGGGGTGAAGTGGTGTTTGAGACTTCGCTATGCTAGGTCGAGCTTAGAGATATGGAGGTGATCAGTTCCCTTCCTCGTTTGGTTTAGTTCAAACTATTTAGTGACACCTGCATTTAGTGACAGGCGTGCTTTCATATGGCAATACAATCGTCCTGTAAGTTTTTTTCTTTAACACACTCAACACACTTACGAACACACAAGTGGATTAAAAAAATTACATAATTATATACATATATATATACATATATATATTCTTTCTTACCCTCAGGCAATACACATAAGCTGTAACAGGCTGTCAAAAGGTATTTAGGTCTGCTATGCACATGCAGTGGCAAAATTATTGGACAGCACACTTTTTTGCGGCTCTCTTCTGTGCCGCTTAGTGTTTCAAAAAGTTGTGGCTCCAAATCAACCAAGTTCAAGGACGTTTATACCGTCGCTCCCCCGTATCGGAGAACACGGCCAAAAACCGGTGTTAGGAATCTAAAAACGAGGCATCTTTTGCCTGCTTGTTCAGTGTGCAAAATTTTTAATATTTATTATCTCTCTTAATTCTGAACCGATTTTGATCATTTAAAGTTAGAATTATACTGTGAATTTATCTCTACCGTTCTATCTGATAATTGTTTAGTTAGCAAAATGTATTTAAATCTATGCAGACTTTAACTAACTAAATTTGGGACTAACCTGATGTATAGATGTCAATTTAAACGATATTTCTCTTTAAATGAACTACTATTCGAGGAAGTCTTTGCACCTACCTCTTAAGTAACATCCCCGTTGTTAAACTATCTAAACCTTTCCTTTTAAACATCTCTAGTTCTTAAGAAATTAAATACTTTCTTACTATCATTTACACAAAATGGGCCTCTATGTTACGCCTAAAGAGGTTTCCTTATACACACTAGAAAAAGTAGCGTTTTCATTGGTTGGTGTATCATATTTTATTAACTATGTATGGCGCGCCGTTAGGACCAGAGTTTTTCGAATTCTAGATGTGAAACAGACGTCATCTCACGACAGTGACTTTGTTATACCATTTCAGTCCTTCTATTCTACGCAAGCACCCGTTTATAAAAGTCTGTAGCTTTTTAGTTGTTGCTTTTGTTGCTCTCCACGTCTCAGAGCCATACAATAGGACTGACTTGACATTTGAGTTGAAGATTCTTATTTTCATGTTGGACTTCATTTCTCTTGACCTCCATTGACCATCGTCTTTTCCTTATATAGTCGGAGACATATTTCTGCCTAGAGTCTTCTCTTATTTGTCGATTAGTCTTGAATTCTTTCCAACTGATGTTCATGAGTTTTCTAAGACATTTGTTCTCGAATGTATTCAGCTTGTTCTCCAATGATTTTGTTATTTTCCAACTCTCACAGCCGTATGTTAACACTGAGATAACATTTGAATTAAACAGACGAAGCTTGGTATGTATATTCAATGATCGTAATTTCCAAATGTTAGATAATCTATTGAAGGCGCTAGCTGCCAAAGCAATTCTAGTATGGATTTCTCTTGTTGTGTCACCATCCTGAGTCATTTTACTGCCTAAATAATTGAAACTTTCAACTTTCTGTAGTTTTTCCCCGTTCAAGATGATATCAAAGGTCTCGTTAGAAAAGTTCATAGCTTTAGTTTTAGAGGCATTTATTTGGAGACCATTTTTAACCGAGAGATGACACAAATTATTTATTGCTTCTTGGGATTGTCTTGGTGTTGAACTTAAGAATGCTACATCATCTGCGAAATCCAGGTCCCCCAGGAATTTTCCATTTGTCCATTTTATACCCAATTGTTCATTGTGGGTATAGTTTCTCATAACCCAATCAATAGCTATTCCAAAAAGTAGTGGTGACATAATACAGCCTTGTTTCACCCCTGTTTCTACTGTAAACCATTCTGTATTCCCTTTATTTGTTCTAACACAACATCTTGCATTGTCATATAGCGCTTTGATTATATTCACATATTTTGTTGGAAAACCATAGATTGTAAGTATCTTCCACAATGATGGGCGGTGTAGACTATCAAAGGCTTTTTGAAAATCGACGAAGGTGATAATAAGTGGCGATTGCCTTTCCACTGATTCTTCTATAATTGTTCTTAGTGTGAATATTTGATCAATACATGATCGTTTCGGCCTGAAACCCGCTTGTTCTTCTCTGATCTTTTCGTCAGCATGCAATTTAAGTCTTTCTAACATCATGCAACATAATAATTTTCCAGGTACTGATAATAGAGATATACCACGCCAGTTATTACAGTCTGATAGATCACCTTTCTTCGGTAACTTTACAATAATACTGTCTTTCCATTGTTGTGGTGGTTGTTCTTCTCTCCATACTTCATTTATAATATCTAAAATTCTCAAGAGGTTGTTGTCATTAACTGCTTTAATCATTTCCCCTGAAATTTCGTCAACTCCAGCAGCTTTAAAATTTTTTAATCTTTTAACGGCTTGTTTGATCTCGTCCAGCGTGAATTCATCGCAAGTTATTGGCAAAGTGGTTGTGGATGTTTCATTATTAAAATCAGGTGTTACTGTTGGTGGTGGTCTGTTTAGCACCTCCATGAAGTGCTCAGCCCATCTCTTCATTTGTTCTTTTTCTACTGCATTATGTGTACTTGCCGCTAGTAGTTTAAGTTTTGCTGTTTTCCTTTCTTGTATTTTATCCCAAGTATCTTCTCTCATCCATTTTTTCTTTTTATGTACTAGGTATCCGGTGGTCGCTACAGCTGCTTCTGTCATTGCTGTTCTCAGTTGTTCCCATTTAGTATCGATTGTCTTGGTGGTGATATCGTTGTCAATTTTGCCTAAAGCATCGAAATAGTTGTTCATTTTGACATTATATTCCTTCTTTATATCATTTGATTGCAGTCTGTGTACATCTATTCTTCTATTTTTATTCGGTTGGTATAACTTCTTCAGTTTAATTCTCATTTTAGCTATGCAGAGGTTATGATCGATGTGTGATGTAAGGTTAGGGACTCCATAATGCCTCATCAGTTTCTAACGTGATTCTCTGTCTACACTGTCAAATGCCTTTTCATAGTCTACGAATCCGATGTAAAGCCGTGAATTACATTCCAGACTGTGTTCAAATATTATTCTCAATGTGGCTATCTGGTCTGTACAGGATCTGTTTTGTCAAAAACCTGCTTGTTCATCTCTCAGTTGCTTGTCTATTGACTCTTTTAATCTCTCAAGGATGATTCTGTTTAATACTTTTCCTGGCACTGATGGTAACATTATT
Organism: Oreohelix idahoensis; assembly: GCA_024509875.1. NCBI lineage: Eukaryota > Metazoa > Mollusca > Gastropoda > Stylommatophora > Oreohelicidae > Oreohelix > Oreohelix idahoensis. Next base: position 617,710 of record JAMPIV010011525.1, on the reverse strand, counting down.
CCTATATAATGTGTGCACTCTTTTAAATTTCCTTTCTTAGGCAACTTGACCAGATAACCTTACTTCCATTCTGCTGGTATTTTCTCTCTCTCCCAGACATTGCCAAATAGTTTGTATAATATATCTGTAGAGGTATCAATATCTGTTTTGATGGCCTTTGCTGGAATGCCATCTGGACCAGTTGCTTTTCCATCTTTCAGAAGCTTTATGGCTTTCTTTATTTCTTCTCTACTTGGTCGTTCACATTTGATTTGTAGCTCCTCTTCTGCTGGCTGGATGTCTGGGGGATTAGTTGGAGCTGGTCTATTGAGAAGTTCCTCAGAATGTTCTGTCCATCTCTTCATTTGTTCTTGTATATTACTAAGCAATTTTCCATTCTTATCTTTTATGAGGCCATTTGCTTGCTTAAATCTCCCTGTTAGCTTCTTTGTGTTGTTGTATAGGTCCCTCATTTTTCCTTCTGCTGCAGCTTCCTCTGATTCCCTTGCTAACTCTTCAATATACTTCCTCTTGTCTCTTTTGATGTTTCTTCTTAATTCTTTGTTTGCTTCTATGTACACTTCATGAGCCTTGGCTTTGGAGCTTCTGGTTTTGCTTCTGTTTAAATCTGCTCTCTTGTTTTTCCTGTCTTCTATCTTGCTAATGGTTTCTGTTGTTATCCATGCTTTGTGCTGATGTTCTCTTTTTTTCAGTACTTCTTCACATGTCTCGTTCCATACATGTGTTATTTGTTGCCAGTGGTCTTCCGTATTTGCTTCATCTACCAGCTGTTGGAGTTCTTGGTATTTGTTGGTTACTGTGATAGAAAACTTTTCTATTATTTCCTGATTTTTTAGATATCCCACATTGTATTGTTGTCTACAGCTATAAACTGTTGTAAATTTCTTGAGTTTTAATTTTGTTTTAGCTAACAGAAAATGGTGGTCTGATACCACATCTGCTCCTCTACATACTTTTACATCATGCAATGATGACCTTACTTATGCATATGTGATTAATCTGATTCTCAGTTCTGTGGTCTGTTGATATCCATGTTGCTTTATGTATTCTTTTATGTGGAAATATGCTTCCTCCAATAGATAGTTGATTTGAAGCATTGAAGTTAGCTAATAGTTCCCCATTCTCGTTCATAATACCTAATCCATGCTTTCCCTTGGTTTCTTCAAAGCCGGTGTTGTCTGTTCATATTTTCGCGTTTAGGTCTACCATCAAAATTGTGATGTCCTTTCTTTTCTTTTTGTCCAAGACATTTTGTAATCTGGTGTAAAAGTCTTCTTTCTCAGATTCTTCTTTATCATTTGTTGGTGCATAACATTGGATGATGTTTATATTTACTTTCTTTTTGGCTGATGTAAACCTTGCTGTTATAATTCGGGGTCCAATCGCTTCCCATTCTATAAGTACCTTCTGTGCTTCCCTAGACAGCACTAGAGCCACCCCTTCACTGTGGTGGGCTCCTTCCTCCTCATGTCCTGAGGACAACACCATTTCTCATGTGATCAATCTCCTCATCTCTATGCCCTTCCACCGTGTCTCGCGGAGACCCAGGATATGAATCCTGTAATTTGTCATTTATGCTGCTACCTGTGCAGTTTTCCCTTGTTCACATAGAGTGCGAACATTCCAGGTGCCAATCGTGGAGATTTTCCTAGTTGAAAAAAAGGTTAGTCGGCAACCCAGATTCCTTTCGGCTTTCTCTGTGTTGCTTCATGCGCCTCCTTTCCAGAGGACCTTCTTCTGTCTTGGGCGGCTGCTTTGATTTATATTCTGTATTTGACTTGTCCATGTTTGTTGAAGTTTTTGTGGTAAAAAGTTTTTACGGGATGGGGTAACCAGTCCCATGCCTAACCCTTCTTAGTCGCTTTTTACGACATGCATGGTTGGGTACAGTGTCACTATTCTTTGCTTCCCTTTTGGGCCCCGGTAACACACGGGTGGATTTCTGTTTCACTACGGCAGTAATCAGTTACTGTTAAGAGTCAGTTTGTTGTAAGTTAGGAATGTGACTTTTCCTTGATATTTCTTTTTTATATTTGTGGTTTAAGGGAGTTTACCAGTTGTAATATTTTCGGGAATAAGTTAGATTTAGTTGTTATCTCCCTTTGGGCTCGCTATTGCCTAGCTATATGCCCATATAAGGTTCTGTTCGTAGATTTTCTTAGAACAGTCCCAGTACGTTCCAGTTTGTGAACTAAACTCAAGTCATGCGATGATTCGCGCATGCGCAAAGGTTTTGGCGAGTCCGGAGGATTGCTTCGTTTGACAGTCTGGCTCGGCGGTTTGAGCGGAGAAGGTGTCCCGCCATGTTTTTCTGGCAGTGAAAAAGGGGATCAGAGTTCTTTGTGTATTAAATATGTTTAAGATTCCCCTTGATTGTGATTCTGGCATAGTTCGGTAAAGCCTAGGAAATGTCTTGAATGTGATGATGTCATTGTTACTGTGGTAATAAACTGTGAATAACCGTACCACAGTCGTTACAACCTTTCCTGACTTATATACGTGGATTGGTGTGTGTGTTATCATGGCTGTACTCTCAAATTTCACATCCTTCTACAGCTAACCATATCGTTCTCAAATGTAATAATTAAACAAAAACTTCAACAGTACTGGCCAGTATTATCGACGTCTACAGTGAATGCCAGTACGGACTATGGTCAAGAAACGTACTTCTACAGTGGTGGCCAGCTTTAAGGGTCTGTTACCCATGACATTCGCGTTACAAGATCTCCAGCGTATAGACATTAACATTGTTTTTTTTTCCTGAACCACCATTTACATCCCTATTGCGACAGCGGTTGGCCAGCTCTCTGATGTTCTACAGTGCAACTGTTGTTATTAATTGAAAGTACCCAGCGTTGCCAGTGTATTGTCATTACAGCAATGGAATCCAGCCCGTATTTCCTGGGCAGAAATTGATGTGCAGTCTAGATTTTCAACGTTCTCAGTCAAGATTTTCCACGTGCAAGGTCAACATGCCAAGAAGCTGAGCATTCGATTATCTAGACCTTGCATCGTTGGGTTCCTGTACCTGAGCGGTGGATCATCCTATCGTTGGACTGTGTGTTATTGTACATCATTGCTGTTATTCTCGAGGCCAGGATTTTTCGCCAGTTAAGATAAGTGGCTATATGTTTTGTAAACTGTGCCTCTGAATGTGTGGTAGTTAAGCCTTCCTCTCTGCACATACTATTTATATTCCTTGTTTTTTATGTTACATGTTTCTTTGTTTTATATGTCATATATGTGTTTATATTTCAGCGGGTTTGGTTGGGCGGTGACTGTCGTAGAATATCCCACTTAACCGAGGGGCTACGACAGCGATCTTTAGGGACTTTTGCGAATTTCCCGCAGTGAAAATCTCCAGCAAACATTTTTGCTGCGTATTATAGTCCACTGTGTTTGGTTATTTGTGATATTTTTGTTTAGTTGTGCCGAGATGTCCTATGTTGTTTTTGTAATATTTTTCTCCGTTCTTTAGTTTTGATTAATTTGTTTGTATTTGTCTGCCTCCCCTTCCTATCGTTTATTTCTTTACACCTTTTCGTTTATACACTGTGTAGTCGATTGTTTTGTTTGTGATTCGCAGCTGTCATTACAAGTTTTGTAATATTCTGCATTTACATTGTCTTTCGAAAAATCTCAGATGGTTAACCATCATGACGCTCTTAGTCATCATTACCATCTTCTAGATTTGCCTTTTGACGTGGGTATCATGTGTATACTCATGACTTTCCTCTACATAAATTACATGCTATCATTTTTCTCAGATACTTTTATGACCCTGTTTAATTCAGGATTTCAAATTAGTCTGTACTACTTTCTCTGTTACCGTCTCTGGTGTAACGGAAGAAGGTTTGATTGTCACCATATAAGGGCCGGTGGTTTACATGGCCACATTTAATAGATAGAAATGTAAGATTGACTATTGTATATTTTATAATCCTACGGTTATCAAACAGAGATTCTCATTTGTATTGTTTCACAGCGTAAACTTGTTGATGTGACTTGACGCTGTTATATGGAGTGTCTCATCAGTTTTCCAGTTATTTCAACATTTGACGTCCCTGTTTTCCATTGGACTTTGGACGCTTCGTTAGACGTGTGTGATACCCTCTGGAGTACAGAATGGTTTCGGACTTCGGAAGTCATCTCCAGATAGTTTATATTGCTGTACTTTAGTATACGACATTATGTTAAAAGATATTACATTTTGATATCATATAACATTTTGATGATAAGATGTTGGTGTCACTAGACTGCTGTATATTAAGGTTAAAGGATAATATGGTAATGACACCTTTATTTTTGTAATTTAGCGTTATGAGACATGTCGATATTGGTAGGATATATAAAGTCATACGTATGTAATTTTTTTTCTACCATTATAATATACCCAGCACTTTATTGTGCGAGTGTGAGAACATAGTTCTCTAACGTTGTGAGATATTTGTTCTTCTCACCCGACGCTCTATTGTGCTTCAGAATAGCCTGATGTTATGGCGTTGTATGTTTTGATGCCCGGTATCACCGCATCATTTATGCGGTTGTGGGCCGGTTCTCTAGGTTATCATGCTTATTATTATTTTTTTTGGGATGTGTATGTAAAGATAAATTGTTATGGACGCTGCTACATTACTATGAGATTTATTTATGCTATGCATGTGATGACCATGTCATATTGTTGTCTTTTTCATTCTTAGCGCATTGCTTGCCTTCTTCTTTTATCTCTCTTTTCGGATCCCCATCTTGTCTCTGTTCACTTGTCTCTAATCTACTTTTCTTATGTTATCTTGTCGTCCTATATGCATTCCTCTTGTATTTATGATTTTTTTATAGACTGTACTTAAGTCTAGATGTTTGTATGCTACCGCCCTCATTTTTATTTTTCGATGTAATTTTTTTTCCAAAAAAAAAAAAAAAAAAATAAAAGATGTCATCATTTTTTTTTCCGGGGATTGCGGTAAACTGTTAAGAGTCAGTTTGTTGTAAGTTAGGAATGTGACTCTTTTTATATTTCTTGTTTATACTTGTGGTCTAAGGGAGTTTACCAGTTGTTATATTTTCGGGAATAAGTTAGATTTAGTTGTTATCTCCCTTTGGGCTTGCTATTGCCTAGCTATATGCCCATATAAGGTTCTGTTCCTAGATTTTCTTAGAACAGTCCCAGTACGTTCCAGTTTGTGAACTAAACTCAAGTCTTGCGATGATCTGCGCATGCGCCAAGGTTTTGGCGAGTCCGAAGGACTGCTTCGTTTGACAGTCTGGCTCGGCGCTTTGAGCGGAGAAGGTGTCCCGCCATGTTTTTCTGTCAGTGAAAAAGGGGATCAGAGTTCTTTGTGTATTAAATATGTTTAAGATTCCCCTTGATTGTGATTCTGGCATAGCTCGGTAAAGCCTAGGAAATGGCCGGTGTTTCTTGTGTGTTTGTTTCCTGGAGTGCAGAGCAGGTAACAATACTTTTGAAGCTATTTGTAGTAGCTACGAACTTTACATTTTGAGGTGACTTACTCCCGGTGCGGGAATGTGATGAAGAAGATTAACATTATGTATATAAGGAAACCCGCCATCTATGCGGCCTATTTTTGCCAGAGATATACCTGACTAGTTAAGTCAGATGTGATGAAGAAGATTAACATTGTTTATATAAGGAAGCCCGCCATCTATGCGGCTTTTTTTGCCAGAGATATACCTGACTAGTTTGGTCAGATGTGATGAAGAAGATTAACATTATTTATATAAGGAAGCCCGCCATCTATGCGGCCTATTTTTGCCAGAGATATACCCGACTAGTTTGGTCTGAGGTGATAAAGAAGTCATAGGGATATTATTTACACTGCACTACTTGCAGCTCGTTGAAGAGAAGTCACAGAGATATCCTACATTATTTGGTAGTAGATCAATGTTACTTACATGAAGTGCAATCTTGTGCTATTGACAGTGTGTCTTGAATGTGATGATGTCCTTGTTACTGTGGTAATAAACTGTGAATAACCGTACCACAGTCGTTACAACCTTTCCTGACTTATATACGTGGATTGGTGTGTGTGTTATCATGGCTGTACTCTCAAATTTCACATCCTTCTACAGCTAACCATATCGTTCTCCAAATTTAATAATTAAACAAAAACTTCAACAGTACTGGCCAGTATCATCGACGTCTACAGTGAATGCCAGTATGGACTATGGTCAAGAAACGGACTTCTACAGTTACCTTTGTTATACTGACTTTATTGCGTGCTTTTCAATGGTCGCACTTTTTTCTTTCTCTGCACTGTAGCAGATATTTTATTTTTTTTCTTGTTACACCCCTCTCAGGGATAAGTCGTCATGTCTGTTTGCTATCCATTTCTCTCTGCTTTGAAAAGAGCGGCTGAGATAATATTAACGACAACCATGTTGGCTAATCGCGGGTTCAGCCGACATCAGACTACAGATTAAACTTACAAATCGCCAGCATATTTGCTTACTCGCTGATAAGGCCATACTGAGCTCGTCGCAAAGCTGGTACTCGTAATACGGGAAGACACCTTATGGACAGACAGGACTGACAAGATTACTTTAGATAAAGTAATAAGATGTTAAATCGTACACACATTGCTGAGAGAGTTTACCGATGTGATTGTGAGTTTGTACACAAGGCATCGGATGTTTGATTGCCATATATGGGAAACGTGACCTTTGCATCACGCGAAAATTATTCCATGTCGGAATATTTTGAAATTACCCCACGCAACAAGCATGTTTGAAATTATTGGAGCCCTGAATAGCTTCATAAAAAACAGAATGCGGGGGTTGGACAGGCAATATAACCGGACCTTTTCGCAGTTTTAATTCACTGTGAGAAATCGCTTGCCACAATGACACAATCAGACCTTGCCAGAAGTTAGAATTCAGAATTTCAATTTATCATGCCGGACTATTTCTTGGAGAATCTTGACGGACTTACAAAACAGCCCAGGAAATCTCTATCATTTAACAAGGAAACCGGGACTGAAGAAACTAAAACACACGGAGTCATAGAGGGAATTATCTTATAAACGTAACGACCCCCAAGAACATGTGTAAGAGGCCGATACATGTGCCTTAACTTTATTCATCGAGCAAAAAGTCTTTTTCAAGCCACAAAACGAGGTATCCTCAGCAAAAGTGAAGTTGGTAAAATGACGAAGATAGCTGTATACCGCTCCACCTATGTCCCAGTCTTGACGTATGAGTGCGAATCATGGGCAATGACTACAACCCACAAAAGCCAGATCAAAACCTCAGAAATGAGGTATCTGATGAAGGTGGTTGAAGTAACAAGAAGAGACATGGTCCGCAACCAGACGATACGTCAAGCCCTAAAACCCAACCCCTGCAGACCCAAGTAGAACAGTCTCAACTGAGATGGTTTGGCCATATCTGCAGAATGTGAGAAGGTCGGCTACCATGGAAAGCATGGAAAACTAAGAGCCAGTCATCCAGACCTCCAGTACAACCCAAAGTCCGCTGGGAGGACAACATCAGACAATCTTTGAAGGACCGAGGACTAGAATGGAACCAAGCCAGGAGGAAGACAGCCGATAGAGTAGTATGGCGCTCTCTCTCTTCCAAACCTCTACACCTCACGGTAGAAGAGGAACGACTAAGTAAGTAAGTAAGCAAAAAGTCTGTGAGCCAGGATTGGCGTAAGTTATTGTTAAGGTCAAAGGGAAGAAAATCTTAGTATGTTGTGGGACAGATTGAATTTTTGAATTATGGTACTTGCTTGCCGATTAGGAATCGATTTGTTAAAAATATCTTCTCCTAGAGTCATGAGACAGAGTACAAGAAAAGCGTGAAGAACGCTGTTTATCTCTAGTGTTGAGATATATTTATCTTGTAGTGTTTTGAGCCGGGGGTGATTAGCTGTCGCGGCTAAGCGGCATGTATTGTGAGTGGTGTTCTAAAAAACAACTGAGTCTCATGACAGGGGTTCACAGGGTGTGCCCTGTGAGTGTGCTGTCAGAAGAGTGTGTTTTTGGGCGTAGACCGGTGTGGTCGCAAGCCCTGGGTTTTCTAAGTGTATGGCGGTGTTTTCCTAAGGGAATGCCTGATCAGGGCTGTAGAAATGTGTAAGGCCATAATTAATATAACTGCCGTGTTGTGCAGTCTTTGAGGAGTTTGAGACATGTAGAGATGTGTAAGGCCATAATTAATACAACTGCCGTGTTGTGCAGTCTTTGAGGAGTTTGAGACATGTAGAGATGTGTAAGGCCATAATTAATATAACTGCCGTGTTGTGCAGTCTTTGAGGAGTTTGAGACATGTAGAGATTTGTAAGGCCATAATTAATATAACTGCCGTGTTGTGCAGTCTTTGAGGAGTTTGAGACATGTAGAGATTTGTAAGGCCATAATTAATATAACTGCCGTGTTGTGCAGTCTTTGAGGAGTTTGAGACATGTAGAGATTTGTAGGGCCATAATTAATATAACTGCCGTGTTGTGCAGTCTTTGAGGAGTTTGAGACATGTAGAGATTTGTAAGGCCATAATTAATATAACTGCCGTGTTGTGCAGTCTTTGAGGAGTTTGAGACATGTAGAGATTTGTAAGGCCATAATTAATATAACTGCCGTGTTGTGCAGTCTTTGAGGAGTTTGAGACATGTAGAGATTTGTAAGGCCATAATTAACATAACTGCCGTGTTGTGCAGTCTTTGAGGAGTTTGAGACAGGTGGAGAATTTGTATGCCAGATGCATTTGAGTTATCATGAATTGTGTCTTTGTTGATGTCATCGTGACTTCGTTGTGTGTTGTAACGTAATAAACAGTATCGAACTGTTCCAGGCGTTTACAACCTTTATTGACATCCATGACTCGTACGTGAGCTGTGTGGTGAGTGACAGTGCACACAGTATTCAACAATCACGTTTGCAACAGTGGTGATAATAACATTCCTCAATACCAATGACCCACACTCAATGCACAAGCATAAATGATTTATCAACAATATCGACCATCCAATTACCTGGTATCAGTTGGTGGCCAGTGTGGGGAAAAAAATGAAAATTAACGTGTGTATATTTCTTACTATATGATCATGTTTAACATTTATATAGTGGTATGCAAATGAACGAAGGTAAGTTAATAACCATGCCAAATCCTCTGCCATTCTTAAATGAGGATGAGACTGAAAATTGTCCCTAGCAAAATATCTTAGGGCTCTTGACACATTAATCAAAAATTTGTCCATTACTTCGGCTTCAAGGGCTGGGCCTGTAAAATTATCATCATCTCTAGCTTCCTTCAATAAATATTCCAATATAGGCATCATATCATCAGGATCCCTATCAATATCTAGATCCATAGTGACTTATCTATCGAGTTCACTGTATATGTAATCACCTATACATATTATTGAGGTTGGACAATTACCTTTCCAGCTCACAAAGCTAACTATTTGTCAAGAAATGAGATTATTTCTCAATTCTGTATCACCAATTCCTTTTTCTTATTGTACCTTTTTTCAAGTCATATCATTATCAGGAAAGTCTATATATGTCGTAAAGCCATAAATTACTTATTATGCTGTATTTAGTTATAGCTTTCTTCTATGTTTTGTATACATATATACATTAATTTTTTTTCTTTCTTCGATGCTTTTCTGTTATGATTGTATTTATTGATTACAATACCTTGTTTGATTGAGACTGTTATTAGTATGTATTGTTATTGACTTTCTCTTCATTCGTGTCTTTGCTTTCTGTCTGCCTTTGCCGGTTATTCTTCATTTCGTTCCATCTTTTCTGTTATCTTTTCGGTATTGGTTAATGTCTTGTTTATGCTCCCATGTGTCATATTCGCTTCACTTGTTTCTATTTGTGCACTTCTTCTTCTTTCGACACTTATACTTTTATTCTTTGTATTGTTAAGTTAATTACATGGTGTGATATAATGTATCCAGATGTAATGGTGGTATTTATTTTATATGTGTAGAGTTGTTTGACTTAATTGTTAACACGTGGTATTTTTTTTCCCCACTCATATTCTGATTTCTTACTTTACTGCATTATAGATCATTCTTCTTTTGCTTGATCTTGTCCTTTCTCTTGCTATTGATTGTTTCCTGTTTTCATTTGGGTCCAATATACGTAACTTGGTTTTGTATTAGATTAATTCTGATGTACTTAGACGATTACGTTGGATGCTCCATTTTCTATTTTTTTCATTTAATGTTGATATTTTATGTAGGTATATTCTTTTCCCTTAACATAAGTTAATTTTTGTAGGTATGTATTAGAGTTTTGCTCTCCCTTGATTTTTTGTTGATGTAACTGTTTTAGAAAAAATGATAGAATCATTTTTTTTTCCCCAGGGGCGGTGTAAATGTTAAGGTCAAAGGGAAGAAAATCTTAGTATGTTGTGGGACAGATTGAATTTTTGAATTATGGTACTTGCTTGCCGATTAGGAATCGATTTGTTAAAAATATCTTCTCCTAGAGTCATGAGACAGAGTACAAGAAAAGCGTGAAGAACGCTGTTTATCTCTAGTGTTGAGATATATTTATCTTGTAGTGTTTTGAGCCGGGGGTGATTAGCTCTCGCGGCTAAGCGGCATGTATTGTGAGTGGTGTTCTAAAAAAACAACTGAGTCTCATGACAGGGGTTCACAGGGTGTGCCCTGTGAGTGTGCTGTCAGAAGAGTGTGTTTTTGGGCGTAGACCGGTGTGGTCACAAGCCCTGGGTTTTCTAAGTGTATGGCGGTGTTTTCCTAAGGGAATGCCTGATCAGGGCTGTAGAAATGTGTAAGGCCATAATTAATATAACTGCCGTGTTGTGCAGTCTTTGAGGAGTTTGAGACATGTAGAGATGTGTAAGGCCATAATTAATATAACTGCCGTGTTGTGCAGTCTTTGAGGAGTTTGAGACATGTAGAGATGTGTAAGGCCATAATTAATATAACTGCCGTGTTGTGCAGTCTTTGAGGAGTTTGAGACATGTAGAGATTTGTAAGGCCATAATTAATATAACTGCCGTGTTGTGCAGTCTTTGAGGAGTTTGAGACATGTAGAGATTTGTAAGGCCATAATTAATATAACTGCCGTGTTGTGCAGTCTTTGAGGAGTTTGAGACATGTAGAGATTTGTAAGGCCATAATTAATATAACTACCGTGTTGTGCAGTCTTTGAGGAGTTTGAGACATGTAGAGATTTGTAAGGCCATAATTAATATAACTGCCGTGTTGTGCAGTCTTTGAGGAGTTTGAGACATGTAGAGATTTGTAAGGCCATAATTAATATAACTGCCGTGTTGTGCAGTCTTTGAGGAGTTTGAGACAGGTGGAGAATTTGTATGCCAGATGCATTTGAGTTATCATGAATTGTGTCTTTGTTGATGTCATCGTGACTTCGTTGTGTGTTGTAACGTAATAAACAGTATCGAACTGTTCCAGGCGTTTACAACCTTTATTGACATCCATGACTCGTACGTGAGCTGTGTGGTGAGTGACAGTGCACACAGTATTCAACAATCACGTTTGCAACAGTGGTGATAATAACATTCCTCAATACCAATGACCCACACTCAATGCACAAGCATAAATGATTTATCAACAATATCGACCATCCAATTACCTGGTATCAGTTATGCATTTTACATTTTATATTTTTTCATTACTAACGTGTGAATTAATATGTATATATTGCCATGTGAATATTAATATGTGAAAATCGCTAATGGATGTCTTTGTCATTTGAGGCTGGCAACCTCAGCGTATAGAATGATGATTTCATGAACCACCACTGCAAGGGCTGGTGACTGCTTATTGCTAATTTCTTAAAGAGAACTAAAAGCCTAGGTAGTCCCAGGTTCCATATGGAGCACGGAGGGAAAGATGAAAGAAATGATATACATTCTAAGTAAAATATTTACATTTTAAAACCAGTGAAAATGTCTATGTAAACGTATTCACTTTAAAATTAATGAAAGTTTCAAACTTTTCAACAAGTGTAGATATAAATGAAAACATATTCAATTTATATTGTGAACACTTTTCAGCCAGTGGAGATGTAAAGGTAAGCATATTATATTTGTACTGTTAATCTTTACATTTAAATGTAAAGAAAGTTTTCTCTCGAGGGATTAAGTTTAATTCTCATCGAGGGTAAATTTTGAGAAGTTGGGATGGTGGAATAAGAGAAAGGGGACACACAAGTATGTGTCAGGAAACGCAATAGTCAGGAGAGCGTGTCGTTCCTATTCTTTTACCATAGTTGTTACTGGTGGTACCATTTGAGGGTACTATCTCTGGAACAAGAAGGGAAAAGTGGCCTGAGCTTTAAGACGAGAGACCAGCTTCGTAGACACTCCCTGGCACTTCTGGGAACGTGCTACACCCTACAATCTTGACCAGCGACGAGCGTGATCAGTCTACCAGGGACCAAACCATTAGAAGGAACAGAACCGTCACTGATAGCTAAGTAGTTCTATAAGCTGCTACGTGACTTCTTAACTAAACATTCTACCATCCTCCAAGGATGAACATTTTCTTTTAAACAATTTTTAAATTTTTTTACTGTTAAAACTGAAGTGATTATTAAATTTTGTTATTTGTACTTATTTATTCGTTCCTCTTTTACCGTGAGGTGTAGAGGTTTGTAAGAGAGAGAGCACCATACTATTCTATCGGCTGTCTTCCTCCTGGCTTGGTTCCATTCTAGTCCTCGGTCCTTCAAAGATTGTCTAAAGTTGTCCTCCCAGCAGACTTTGGGTCGTCCTGGAGGTTTAGATCCCTGGCTCTTAGTTTCCCATGTATGTCGTGGTAGCCGATCTTCTCCCATTCTGCAGATATGGCCAAACCATCTCAGTTGGCACTCTTTGTTATTTGTAATTATACAAATTTAACTTCGATTTAATCATTTTAGATGTACTGCATGTTTGTCTCAGTCAATTTACTAACTACACTGTAACAGAGCTATACCATAATAATAAGAATTCCACTGAGTAAATCAGGGCGGGGGCTTGACGAGCTAAAATTAATAATCGCTTAATCCTTCACAAAAGTTGTCGGCAGACCTTAGAGTTAACGTGCTCAGCCAATGCAGCATTTTTCTCGCTTTTCTGAATATCTTGGGAACACTACCTTGAGATAGAAGCGTCTTTACCCTTCTGTCTACAACTCTGCCGAGAGTAATCTTGTGCGAAGGTAGACACCTTTGTAGACCCATATTAGATACTCTTGAGTTTTGGCCACTGTTGGACCACTACTGTAAAGCAGGGGAGCTAATCCGTGACATCTCTTGCAGAGGTTATTTGTGTAGCACTATGTTTTCAATGATGAGGCCACCATCCCCAAGCACAAGCTCATAGTTGTCGCCTCTTGTTACACGTCATCATCTTAATTTCCATCATAGAGACTATGTAGTCAGCTATTCTTTTCCTAAAAGTTATATTAACCTTATGTCTTCACGTCATCCAACCTGCTCAAATGTATCAAGCAAGAAACAAAGCCGGTTATTCATTAATTTATCATCTTTAGGCTCCCTAAGGAGTATAGGCCTTCAACAAACTTATGCTAAGTCTACCTGTCCCGTGCCATCAGCTCAAGGTCGTTTCGTGTTTTTTCATTCCTTTCATGTCGTTAATTTCTCTTCACCGTGCGTTCTATCTCTTTTATCCTTGATACGGTGTCCAGAACACTGACTGCCTTGTAGTACTATCAACAGGTTTCCTCAGTATGTGATAAGGCACACATTGAGCAAACCCGTTGATAGCAATTCAAGACATTCCTTGTTCTGGAATCTCCAGGAACAGAGAGGCAGAAGCAGACCACACAACACAAGGTGAACAGGGCTGGAGGCAGAAGTGAAAATGATGAGGAAAACTAGGAAATAACTTGAGCTGATGACGCGTGGCATAAGTACTTGGTATCTGTTTGTTGAAAGCATATACTCATTTGGGTCATCTTACTATGACCACCAGATATGAACAATGCTACATTATACAAATGTGGAAGTGGACCTCTGTCTGTGAGGCTAAAAACACCCTCATTGACTTGAAATCATACACAAACGTCCACGGATTCCCCATGTGGTGAAACGTGTTGAGGACCCAGCATTGCACACTAAGCTTATAGAAGTCACGAGCTCCAGACGGGATTCTTTCGCTTTGACCTGGTTGATTGGATGCAGAAGGATCTCACTATGCACCCAGTGATAGGCAGGAAGAGCTGAAAAATGGTTCTGTGCAGAACGTGACAATTCCTTGGGAGAGCCAGTGTAATGAAGTCTGAATCATATCTCGGCATCATTCAAAAATTTATTACCGCATAAACCCGGTGGATGTAACTGACCAATGAAACGCCAGCTTGGTACAAATAGTGTCGGCAGATAGCAATAGATTCACTGGGTGTATAGTAGAGCCGAAGTTATTATGAATAGAAGACAGTGGAGCATGTACCATGTTGTGTTTTTCCCTGTTTCAGCTGCTCCAGTTAATAGACGGATAAACTATAGGATAAAGTGGATAGGCGTAGTGATGGAACCAATTCATATGAGTAAAATAAACCTAAGATAGAAAAAATCGGTGCAGAAATAGGGATTTCAGAATTATTTTAGATTTGTTATCTAAGCACACCTTGCCCTGCCTACCCAATTTTTAATGCATGCAAACGTACTTTTGTCTACTTGTCACCTCGTACATTCGCAAGTCCACTATATAAGGAGAGAGAACGAATGACACAGACACACTCGCCGCCCAATTCAAACAACAGACCGAGCACAGCATTTATATCACCTCCGTTGCCATCTGCAGAAGTGTGAGCAGACTGTGTAGTGTAACCATTGAAAGCTTGTCTGTGACTGAGGGTAAGCGAGATGTTAATTATATATATATATATATATATATATATATATATATATATATATATATATAATATATATTATATATATATATATATATATATATATATATATATATATATATATATTATCAATGTGTGCTTAATGTAATATTGGTATTTGTAGAATCTTTGTGCTATTTCTGGAGGAAAACCCGAAGTGTGTAGGTTTAGTTTAATAGTGTAATGAATAAGTAGAACGAATGGATCACTACACCCAGAACCAGAGTACAGTATTTTAGCTCTGCAAAGTTGGGTAGCTCCCTTATACGGCGGGGAATGCACAGTATGCCACGCGTTCTTACTCCTAGCTTGGAACCAGATGTGATGGTTTTTTAAATGCAAGTCAAGCATGAGAAACTGGAGCTCATGACTTCATCTCAGCACGTTTAGAAATGCCAGAAAAGCCCCAGAGAAAGCCTAGATCAACAGTGTAGATAATATCAAAGAGTTTTTAACTGGTATTGGCTGCAAATAGCGAAAAGCTTATCAGCTCTAGTTAAACAACATCAAATCCTTCGTTTGTGCGTGACGTATAATGGAAATATAGCCTACAGTATCGGACAGTCTTTCGTGATTGTTACGGTTCGTTTTCTTTGGGCTAGTAGTTCTTTAGATATATTTGATTGTTTAAACAATGAGTCGGACACTGCTTCAGATCAAGTGACGATAGGGGTATGTCCTTTTCAGTCCCAGCCCAAAGCCGTAAACTTCAACATAAATGATATTCCAAAGGCCACGTTGGACGATTCAATTACACATTTATTATACATCTCATAGCTCCAAATAAATCATAGATGATATGCTGATTAGGTTACGGCATAAACTAGACAGTCTCTAGTGTCGCTGTACAGTCTTGTAACTGGAACAATGTCGAGGACATTTCCATAAATATGTATTATAATTCAACTCACGTTCATCCGGTCAAGCATCATTCCTCTTACATAATACTTGGGATTATCGCACGGAGGTGTATGGATAATCCAGAGATGGAATACATAGGAATATGACCGAGAAATCTTCTAACACTCAGGAGCCGAGAACACATACGTCCAACACCTTGAAAAGACACACAGCGAATCCCTCTCCCAAGGAACGCTGAGTTCACCAGACGGCAACTTTGGCGTCTGCAATTTGACCACCAAAAGTAATGACGTCACTTCCTGTAACCAAGGCCACTGTACGTAAACAAATAAACTACATGTCAAACTGTATTGATATCGACATACATGTTATGAACTTTACTCATAACAGTGATAACGTAGCGTCTATTATTCGCTAGCAAAGCCATGCAACTTACAGCCTGCGTTTACTCATTTTTAATCCACGCCTCTTTTCCCTGAAACGTAAACAAACGGAAATATTACCAACTTCCGCGATCTGCTAGTCATAACAGGGAGCGAACCTGATTTGTTTACCTGAGTTTATCACGCGAGCTGATCGGTCAATCATCAAGATATCAGACAGATGCACTTGGAAAAACACCGGCTATTTGAAGTAGCCGCTCGGGCAGAAATATTTTCCCGAGGGATCATTTGATGTTCGTACATCATCATCATCAGTTGCCATCTCCACAACGAAGGTTGGCTGTAATGGATCTCCAACGTCTTCTGTCTCTTGTCTTGGTGGTGCACTCTGATAGACTCTTTCCTGTCCATCTCTTGATGTTATCTTCCCACTTATAGCGCTGTCTTCCTCTTGCACGTTTGCCTACAACTCTCCCTTCTGTTATGGTCTTCTGCAAGGTGTTATGCCTTTTTATGTGGCCAAAGTAATTTAGCTGCCGAACTTTGACCTCCCTCATTAGTTCTCTTTTCATACCTAGATTTTCTAGGACCTCCTTATTTGTTTTCATCTCTTTCCATGAGATACGCCCCATTCTTCTATATATCCACATTTCAAGAGCCCCAATTCTTTCTTCCAAATGCTTATTTATCGTCCATGTTTCTGCACCATACAGAAATGCAGAATATATATAACACTTTACGATTCTCAGTTTTAATTTGTGAGATAACTTTATGGGTTCGTACATACAGGGGCAAATAAATCTGTAATCGCCAGAAGCGGGCAAATCTACTAGAACCCGTTACACGGTTCCAAGTCTTTGTTGTCGATTAGCAGCGCCGACAGAAGCGACCGTGAAAACCTTTTATCGGGGAAAACGTAGTCTCCCAATTTCTGACATGCGCTATAGTGTGAAAAGTAACGTCATCTATAGATCAGAGAGAATATGATGTATATAAACTGTGGTTCCTCAAATCAGTTATCAGTTGTTGCTCAGAATTTTGGATAGTCTAAACACATCGTCTAGAACCATTGTGGAAGGTGTGTTAATAGCCTTCGTGGGGATTTCATTTGGATTTTCTGGTAATAGAAATGTGTGCTTAAGTGTTAATATGTGTTAAGTTTTACCATTATAATTCACTGTGATTTCCTAGCGTTAAAACTAGTGAAATAAATTAACGCGTAGATATTTCTTGTCAGTTGTCAGTTTAATGTAATTTTACCACCCGCTTTATCACATAAGAAGAGACGTTTAGTTGACTAATTAATACACTAGGCGTGACTGATAGTGGACCATAGAATTCACGTTATATTTCATTCTGTGTAATTATATAAGTGACTAGTGTTAAATATCATACGACTAAACAAACAGACGCCGACAATCCAACATCTATTAATGACAGGCGATATTTCTTAAGTGCGGGTAGGGATAATTAAACAATAATAGACATTGTGCGCTGATCGTTAACGCGCGCGCAACGGAGCGGGGAGGGCACATACCTTTACCTGACCAAGAGACGCCGCGCTAGCGAAAACTGACCGGATAGGAATAGGCTAGAGACACCGTGTGCCTTTTAACTTTAATCAGGACTGACGGAGAGGATAAGAGACCGTCTCGTCCAGTTCCGTGTATATATATGTGATGGGGCCGAAAAGGAGACGCCCACCCCCTTCCTGTTTTTGGGCAGATTTATCGCCCATGTATTTTAGAAGTGCGTGAAGCATGCTGAGATGTAAAAAGTCTTCAAGATTGATGAAAAGGCCATAATAATGCCTTAAGAGCGATTATTTCATTCATCAGAAAGGCAGATACAGTAGAACTCCATTTATCCGAACCCCATGGGACCGAGCATCGTTCGGATAATCAAATGTTCGGATAATTGGATTACATGATGTATCGAGTACATGTACACATATTTCTAAAAATAATTAACAATCACAAGGAAAATACACTATAAAACATATTTACTTGTACTGTAATAATAATACCCACACTGTATTAGATCACTGTATCACCAAAATCTTTCATTACACTGCAGTGCATGTACTACTTGTATTAATTATTTTTGTTAAGAAAGAGAAATGTTTTCAAAATAACATTACAAACAATTCAAAACCAGGCGCAACTTACGTATACATGTACTTGCACAGATGTAGCCCACTATTTAAAATAATGAGGAATCCTCTTTTGCGCCTAACTGGATAGTCTGCTTTTGGCTGCTAAGTCCCGCATTCTCTTCAACAGCAGAAGCTGTGTAGGACAGCTGTCATCTTCTTGCTCGTACCAAGCCATCGCTGTTTCTAGTGCTATAAAGGCCTCTTCAGGACTTGGTCGACGTTTTGGGTTTTCTTCATAATCTACAAGTACATCATGTACTTCTGAGGAGTCTTCATCATCGGTCACTACATGTATTTGGTTTTCTTCTTGCACAAAAGACAAAATTTCTTCGTCATTCAAAAACTGAAAACCAGAATCATTATCATCTTCTAGCCACATGTGTGCATCATCTTTGTCACAGTCCGAAAATCCGGGCATTGCTTGAAACAGTTCCACAACTTCATTTGTGTCCACTGCAGTAGTTTCATTTCCTCCTTTTTTCCCAAGCAATCTATTCCAAGCCTTGTTGAGATTATCTTGTGACAGGGTGGTCCAAGCATCAGCTTACATATAGCAGCAGTCTTTGAGATTAAGCTTTTTTTGAAAACGCCACCACACTTTCTTCATCTTCAGCCAACAATAAACGACGCAGGACTTCCTTCTTGTACATCTTTTTAAGCTTTGCTGTAACACCCTGATCCATTGGTTGAATCAGTGCTGTTACATTGGGAAGCAGAAAAATTACTTTAAAATTTGCATCAACTGCATTCAATGTATCCGTCTCTGGATGAGATGGTGCATTGTCCAGTAGAAGAATTACTTTTCCAGTTTTCTTTTCTTGTTCTTTCAACCTCTTCACATTTGGGATGAACTGATTTGTATACCAATCAAGAAATATTTCACTATTCATCCAAGCACTCTTCTGTGCTTTGTAGCACAATGGGAGACATGTCACATTCTTTAAACAACGTGTTTTTTTTTTTTTGGCTTTGCCGATCATTAGCACCGGTAAACGATGACTTCCACTGGCATTCGCGGCTACCAAAATTGTTACTCTCTCTTTGCACTTTTTAAACCCAGGGGCAGCTGCTTCGCGCTGAGATGCAAGTGATTTTTGAGGCAAGGATTTCCAGTATAAGCCAGTCTCATCGGCATTATACACATCATCGAGTAAATAACCTTCTTCTTCCAAAAAAGCCAAGAATGTTTCTTTAAAATTTTCAGCGGCAGTTGCATCGCTAGATGAAGATTCCCCTTGAATCTCCAATTCTCGTATGCCATGACGAGATTTAAAGTTTCTTAACCATCCCTGGCTAGCCTTAAAGTCAGGAGGACCGTCAAGTTGACTGTTGAACTGAAGTGCCTTTTCACACAATAGAGAGCCAGAGATAGGTTCCCCTTTGCTTCTTCTTTGCACAAACCATATATACAAAGCCTCTTCCAATTTCAAATCTTTCGCATTTCTCATGGTTTTATGTTTCTTCGACCCATTTTCACTATCCAATTTCGATGCAAAACTCATAATTTTATCCTTGTTACTTTTGATGTCAGAGACGGTAGCTTTCTCAACATTGAAAATCCTCGCAAATGAAGACACAGTTTCACCTTTTCCTAGTCTCTTGATAATTTCTGTTTTCGTTTCAATTGACAAAACATTGCGGTTCCTTTTATATGCTTTAGGCCTACTGGAAGATGCCAGGTCGCACAGAGAAATACGTGTACACCAAAATTATTCTGCTGTAGTAGCAGACACAATTATTTTAAGTTGAACTGTCTGTTTAGCCAGTGTTCTGCCTAGAACTCACACGTACACTGGATTGGTAAACCAGATACTAACGGACTTTATGATCTAACTGACTTCATGTACGTAAGCGACCGTCCATTAGCCCATCTCATTGTCTACAAATTGTTCGCACACATTTGAAGCTTGCCGCATCAAAAGATTCAGAACTGTAGTCTAACGTGACTGGTGGAGACTGATTTTTTTTTTCTGGAAAAAGTGTTCGGATAATTGGATGTTCGGATAATTGGGTTTCGGATAAATGGAGTTCTACTGTATATGCTATTTCACTGGAATTTAGATAAGATTAACAATAGCAAGATGGCACCCACGTGGCGAGGACTGTATAAAAAGCGGCGCTAGCGAGTCGGAATAACACGCCTTGCGTGGTAAATGTTACGCCATGTGACACGTTGTGTATTTAGTTCCAGTTTGGTTTAAGTCGAGAATAATTATATTTTATTTCTTTAATGTAAAAGTAATTGAGCGTATTTCACGATGATTGATTATTCTACTGCATATATTTATGGGTTACTTTGAAGTGAGAATATGTATTTAGATTTCTGGAGAGCGTGCGTAAGGCGTAAGGCACGTTGAGACAGGTGTTTCTATGTTTGCTCCCGGCGGAGCATGGAAACACCAATGCAGCTGGTGTCCATTACAGGTCCACAATAAGCATTTTTATGCTATTGCTGTGGTTGTTTCGGTGACGGTAACGATGTGTTTCATGTGATGAGTTCTCAGTCTCATCAGGGGTCGTATACGACACGCTTGTTACCAGGCGCACCAGTCGCCACTTACGACATGTTCAGAGGGCAGTGACGAATATTGAGATGGATCAGTTCGAGGTGGTGGTTTACCCTTATTACTGAGAGTATTTGATGTACATGTAGTTGAAGAATATTATTTTATGTCCATTGTATTATTATTCGTGCTAATCTTCGTACGCGAATGGGGTGAACCTCACCTTTGGGTTGTCGTAATGCCTGAACTTGGCATCAAGATGTAAACAACTGTTCATCTTATTAACTCAGCAACTTGATATAAAATACATAATTCATAATGGTTGAATGGTGTAACGTGATTCAACGAATAATGCCTCCGGTTCGAGTCCTTCACAATTTAATATGGATTACACACATACATAAACAGTTCAATTCACACATGAGGTACATGCATCAATCAATCAATAGCGTAGACTGCTGTTTTACATGTCAATGTCCGTTTAAGGATACAATGCAGTAATTGTCGTCAGAACATCACAGCTATATGCACGCGCAGATAGAATGGCTACCTGCCGACAGTGAGACTGTGAGTCTAATTACTTCGTATAAAGTAGACGATTATCTTTCTCCTTCCAAGGATTTAGTTAATCACTAACCTCCATAAGTTTCCTCTCATGTAGAGTTCTAGGACTGACCCTGGTCCATCATAATGCACATATAAATGGCTATATCATGCCATTGAATTGGAAGGTTAACAAAACGCAGCTATTCAGCTTGGCGGTCAAGTAACAAAGGGTAGCGTCTCCTAGTTACCGACTGTGACCCAAACAACGCTAGACACGTCATAATCGATCGTGTATGGAGCGTTCAATAATTGAAACATCTATCGCAATATATTAAATGTCTTAACCTTTACATTTGCACGTCCGCTAACCTTTAGCAGACGGCGTTAATATCATATACCGTAACAATTCCCTGTACACCGGGGGAAAAAAAAATCGATAGATTTTTTTTCAAGATCTATCCGACTTAACAATTTTTCAAAAAAAAAATTTAACACAATCGTGACATATGGCCGACGATGTTCTGAGTAGAACCGTGTCGCGGTCATGTCAACTAACTATTTGTCATAGTCATCTAACATTAATCACATTATATATCAATATTATACATATTATTATATCAACTAAATAAAATGTCCAATGTTAATAGTGAATGATAGAATTAAATTAAAGTAAGGTCTGTCGTATTAGTATGTCATATAGGAATTAATTTGACTAATTAAAATTAAATTAATTAATTAAACTAAGAGTTAAATTATTAAGATTCTAATATAACGCGATGTTATGAGAGAAGAAAAGACAAAATAAGTGAGAAGAAATAGAAAGAAATTCGAATATAAGTTTAACTTAATTGGGTGTGTTAAGTGTTAGTGAATAATAACTATCTAATTTAACTAACTAAATAACGTATAGGTACATTAAAAAAAAAATATTAATCTAATACTTGTGTGAGATTTATTTTCTCTTTTCATAATTTCTTCTTTTTATATTTCGTTCTCTTTTTTTTGTTCTTTCATTTCATTTTTTTCTCACATTTCATTTTATTGATAATAATTCAATTAAGAAGTTAAGTTAACTAATTAATTAGTATAGGATATGATGATCCATCCGTAGTCTTGATCCTGATGAATTCTTTTAGGCAAAAATGTTCAAACGTTTACGTTGGAAAGAAACGTCATTTATCCCAGCATCCAAGAATTAAGTGCACATAGGATAATAAGTTCGACTTGTCGTCAGATATTGTTCCATGATTGTTCAACGAATATTCATATATTGTGTATGGACGTTAGACGAAGTTTCAATGTCAATATGTATACCTTGATTGTCTTTAGTTCAATTCTGTGATGCATATAGTGTTTATAAATATTAAATTGAAGGCAAGGTTAGTTCCCTTATAGTTGATACTTCGTTATATCCAATGTAGTGATGATTGACGTGTTTTAGGAATGTCAATGTTGATCATTCGTCGTCAATAGGATTACGTGACAACGCATCCGCCACAATATTTTCAGTGCCAGGAATATGTTCAATGGAGAATTCAAATGGCTGTAGGATGATTGCATATCTGGCGAGTTTTGGGCTCTTGTGGTTAGATCGACGCAAAGATGCTACAGCACGTTGGTCGGTTTGTATGGTGAATGGAGCACCAAGCAAAAACTTTTCAAGTTTAGTTATTGCCCATATAACAGATAAAAGTTCCTTGTCCACTGTGGAATACTTTGTTTCTGCCGGCTTTAGCTTTCTTGAAATATATAAGGTAGGATGTAGAACGCCATCATGGTTCTGGAGCAGGCATGCACCAATGCCGTAGTTACTAGCATCTGTTCGTAAGAAAAATCTTTTGGAAGCATCGGGAAGTCTTAAAATTGGTTCATGCGAGAACAAATTTATAATTTTGTTGAAAGTTTCATTGCATATACCAGTCCATGTCACCTTCACCGGCATGTCTTTTTTTAACAATGAAGACAATACAGCCGTGATGGATGACAAGTTTGGTATGAATCTACTGTAATATTGAACAAGTCCTAACAAACTCCTGACCTGTTTCTTCGTCTGAGGAACTGCTATGTTTAGAATTTTGGAGACCGTACTAGGTAACGTTCGGATATATCCCGATCCAATGATATGTCCCAAAAAGGTTATCTCATTACACGCGATTTGAACCTTTGTAGGTTTAGCAGTTAGATTATAATTCCTTAGAGTGTCGAAAACATATCTAAGTCCCGAAACATGTTCCTCAAACGACGAACTAAACAAGCATATGTCGTCAATATATGTAATAACGTCTGGTCTACCTGATAAAATTTGTCGCATCAGGCGAATGAAGGTAGCTGGCGCATTAACAAGCCCAAAAGGCATCACATTCCACTGGTATAGACCTTGTGGAGTGGAAAATGCGGTGTAGTACTTAGCCTTTTCGGTCAGTGGTATCTGCCAATAACCTTTAGTTAAGTCTATCTTACTAAATATAGTTGCGTTGGATAGACGTGGCAGTAAGTCGTCGATAAGTGGATGTGGTTCGCTGTCAACTATAGTCTTAGCATTTAATTTTCTATAGTCAACACATAGTCTGATGTTATTGTCCTTCTTCCGGACAATCACTAATGGAGAAGAGAATGGCGAATTACTAGTCTCAATGATTCCCAGAGACAAACATCTGTTCAAGTTCCTTAGTAGTTTTAGCAAGGAAATGTAAAGGAACCGAATAGGGATGTACACGAATAGGTGTATCATCATTGAGAGTAATGTCATGACTAATAGCCGATGTGCGACCCGGGACGTCGGTCAACACATCTGGATAAGATTGTAATAGATTAGCAATCTGTAGACGCTGTTGCGGTGTAACCGTTGAAGAGATGGTTACATCCCGCCAAGATTCAGTAGGTTGAACTACTGGTACCGGTAACGGTAACTGTACCTCAGGAAAAGAAGATTCTTCTTCCTGGATGACAGATAAGTTGGAATAATAACAAGTAGATACTGTGTTGTCATCTAGTTCATGAAAAATTGACTGTAAGTGTTCAGGACGTGTATGAAATTGCTTGAGCATGTTAATATGAAATATCTTTTTGTGTCCCTTGATATCTAAGACGTAATCAACGTCGGAAATTTTATCAATGACTTTGTAAGGACCATTCCAAGATATCAATAATTTATTGTTATTGTGAGGAAGTAACACATAAGCCTCATCGCCTGGGAATAATTGGCGTAATCGTCGAGACCTATTTTGTAGAGATCGAGCCTTAGCTTTTGCAGCCTCAGAAGAAGCTGTTGCCAACTGGCAAGACTCAATAATGTTCTTCCGAAGATTAATCACGTACTCGTAAGATGACTGAGTGTCCTGAGTCATCTCCTCGTCAATTAATAAGTCTTTTATTAGTCCCATAGGACCTCTTGGGGGAGCACCAAAAACTAATTCAAAGGGAGAGAAGCCAGTTTGTTCATGCGGTACCTCCCGATAAGCAAATAGAACAGCTGGGAGTGCTCTGTCCCAGTCATGAGGGTGCTTAGCAGTAACCTTATGTAGTAGTTGTTTAAGTGTACGGTTAAGTCTTTCAACCGCACCATTACTCATAGGATGATAAATACTACTTAAATTCCTATCAATGTTCCAAGTTTTCATGACTTCCTTCATGGTGTCAGATATGAACTGTGACCCATGGTCTGATAAAAGTTTTCTAGGAAACCCTATTCTAGAAAAGATGAGATGTAGTGCATCAGCTACATCTGTGGTAGTGGTGGTTTTTAATGGGATAGCTTCTGGCCATCGTGTGCACAAATCAATGCACGTAAGGACGAATCTATGTCCTCTGGCCGATGGTAGCAATGGACCAATAATATCTATGGCCATCTTGTCAAACGGTCTTACTGAGATATCGCAAGCCTGAATAGGCGCCGTGTGAAAAGCTCCACGTGCTTTCACTTCTTGGCATGTAGTACAGGAACGTACATACTGCGAAATATCTCTTGACACTCCTGGCCAAAAGAATGAAGACAGTACTCGAGATCGTGTTCGAGTATATCCCATATGTCCAGCACAATGTGAGTCATGTGCATGTTGAAGAATGTACCGTCTAAAAGTATACGGGACCATAACTTGTTGTTTCATTTGTGATTTGTCATCATTTTTAATAACAAACCAATGTTTGTTATTATTACCTGAGGATAGATTGTCAACTTTATCAACCAGCTTAAAAAATTTTTTTAAAGATTTATCCTCTTTTTGTTTGGTTGCAAATGTTTCCCTGTCAATAGGTGAATTGACTACAAACTCCTCTTGGTTGTCTGCATCCATCTTATTATCACTAAATTTCTCAATGAGTTGAGTCTGCGCTCTAGTCGTCACGGCGTTTCCAGTGCATAGGTTATGTTTCTCCCATTCTATGATCTCATCTGGAGTACAATCTTTACTACCGTGTATACGACCAACCATCAGATCAGCTATAGGCTTTTTTAGCATACATACTTTTACATTCCCTGTGAAAAAGGGTGTTCTAATATGAACAATAGCTGTGGGGTAAAACTCAATAGTTCCACCAAATGTCATGCAGCGTACATATTCTCCTGTCGCACAGCTAGGATGTACCAGCGACTGACGTATACCAATCGTCGTGGATCCTGAATCCCTCAGCACTGAGACGACGGATCCATTAACTAATCCCCTGTTAAAAATTAGTAAGCCTGTTCCATCGTTGACTGCAAGACCTACCTCTGGTGTAATATGTCCGCAGTTAAGCACTGTTTCTTTCGCCTTCTGAAAAATAAGATTGCATTGTTGGCAACTATTTGCCACATTATAATTAATAGCAAAACATGCAGCAGAAGACTGTGTTGTATTATTGTCAAGTGGGACCTGAGCTATAGGGGTAGTATTATTTATAACTGCCGCCCCTGTATTATGGTTGTAATGAGATGATCCCCGAGAATGAGATCGATTCCGAGTATAATTGTTAGAATTATCTCGTCGTCCTCTATAGTAACTATTATCTCGATGTCTCGAGCCATGATTATTACCATTCCAGTTATTGTTATTATTGGGAGTATGTGATCGATTATAATTAGTGTTATGTTGATCATTGTGGTAGGTTGTTTGAGGTGAATAATTTCTATCTCGTGATCTACCTCTGTTGAACTCATTTTTATTGTTGAAATCATTATTATGTCCCTTCTGAAAGTTAACATTGTGATTTCTTTGGAACCTACTTCTGTCTACACTGTGATGTCTTTGTTTGTTATTATGATTGGAGGCCATATTAGACGCCACAGGTAGAGGTTCTCTTAATGAGGAGTTAGAAATGGTTGCATTCGGATGTGCCGAACAGTAGTTTAAAGAAATTTTTTCTAACTCGTCGATAGTACCTGGTTTACGCTCCTGCAAATATGCAAAAAATGGCTGGCTAACCGAAGATAATACCTTATCCCGTAGTAGTAAATCAACTAATTTGTCGTATGATTTGTTGACTTCTGCCAGTTCAACCCATCTATTAAATGTATTGCGTATGTTCGCAATGAATCCTGCAAAATCTTTTGGAGATTCAGGTAAAATTCCCTTAAATTTCAACCTACAGTGTTCCTCGTCCAGGTGAAACCTTCGTAAAAGCAAGGACTTAATAGCACCGTAGTTATTTGCTATTGATGGGTCAGCATTTTGAGAAGCCGTCAATGGTTCTCCAACCAAGAATTCATTTAACTTGAGTACCCATGACTCTTCAGGCAAATGATTTGTTTTGCAGGTCTGTTCAAAACGTGACAGGAACGATGAAAGGTCGTCCACGTTTAAGTTGAGAGTGGGTAATTTAAAGTTGTAGAAATGTTTAGTTTGGCTGGATGACGATCCATTTTGTGCGTTATTATTCTGGTTTGCATCAGCACTTTGTGCTTGTAATCTTGCTGTCTCCAATTTAATACGCGCCAATTCCATTTCTTGTTGTAAAATAATTTCCTCTCGTTTCAATTTATTCTCTTCTTCCTGTTTGGTAATTGCTCTTTGCTCTTCTCTTTCACGTTGAGCAATCTCTCTTAATCTATTTTCCTTGGCAATTTGCTTCATCTCACGTTCCTCCTCCTCTTTCTTTAATGCAGCCTTTTGTTCCTCTTCCTCTTTCTTTAATGCAGCCTTTTGTTCCTCTTCCTCTTTCTTTAATGCAGCCTTTTTCTCTGCTTCTTTTCTTTCACGTTCCTCCATTTCTGCTTTATGTTTTTCCAGTTCTGCCTCAGCAAACTGACGAAGTTCTTGAGATTTATAACCATATTCCTTACCAATTTTAACGAAATGGTCTATAGTAAGCATTTTGACTTTTATCTGGTAAGTAATTATTGGTAATTACTGATTAAAATAGTCAATAGTAGCTTCAGAGTAATTATTATACTTACTCAACTTAGGAATATTCAATATAAATAATCACAATAGTACTGAACTCTAATGTCTAAGTTCAACTAATAGACAATATTTTGTAACAATATTGTATCTAAGTACTAACTATATCATAAATAGTTATGATATCTGTTAACTATAATGTAATTACATCACACAATTAATCTCAATATCCAATGATGTTGGGTATGATTCCTAGTAATTATATTGTTCAATGTACTAAGTCACTCTCTTAGTACCAGAAAAGTATATTAAATAATATACAATGGGTCTATTACCTCAAAGGTAGACTATAAGATTATTTTATTTGGTCAATATATATATTATATTATTATGCCCTAGGCATCTCTTATAAATTGCAGTGCTACTTTCTTGGACTATCACTGCATAATTATGCAATGTCCCATATTAACCTTAAATGTCAGAAAAAATTAATTAAATTAAATTACAAGTGTATTATTGAATATAATGTTATATTATTAATGTAGCATTTAATATATATCATGAGGACAAACAAAACAATGATGCAACTAAAGGGTACAAGCAATGTCAAGACGCAAACAAAACATTTTCACAATTAAAAATGAACTAAATAAAACAAGCGGAAGTGTCACACGGAAAACGAAGGGTCAAAGATTGACCCGAGGTCAACTTAATATGCAAAGTACACAAAAAAAAAATGACTGCAAAAAATGATGACATCACAGGACTCATAACGGACGAACATTTAACAATCATAAAATAAATTGATAGTAAGAGTAGACTGGACGAAATAGTTAACGAACATGATACAAAACTGAATAAAATTGTGAATTGAGTACGAATAAAATACACCAGTTATCTACGGAACGGTACAGCTAACACAAATCGTCAAACGACAGCTGATTTGGACAGACAGTCCAATGGCAAACCTCAATGGGGCTTCCAAAAGTGCAATCGTTTAACTGCCCCAAGAAACGACCGAAATCAATTCAGGCATCGTGAGAGCCACAGAATCTAATTTCGGTTCATCCTCCCTACTACCCACTAATTAACAACACATTAAGACAACAAAAAGTACATTAAACATAGGTAAAAACATGCCGATGTAGGCAGAGGGCATGGACTCAGTTAGCACTGTCACGTTAACGACAATAGTTATTGAGCTAAACTTATCTTTATTTGCTGCTTCACTTGATGCTCGTTGTCGTCGACGGCTAGGCCTGTGCCTTTGACTGTCTGCTCCTGTAGTCCATATCGTGTGTTTGCTTCAATGGCTCATGTTTCCCCTGGTTAGACTTAGAAACGGCTTTGGTTTTCTCCGACAGTTCACCTACACGACTTTCGGTGACGTCACGTTGTTAGGCATTATAATGAGTACTGCGTCATCTTCGACTGGATCATGTGATCGAAAATTGATCGTAAATATTTGTGGTTAACATGTGCGTAAGGAACAAAAGTTTGTTTCTTTTTTCTGTCGTTCCCCGCATTCGGCCGCCACTTTTGTTGAAGGACTTTCGTGTGTGGTTACTGGTTGTGTTGCTTGAATTCTGATCGTGCTAATCTTCGTACGCGAATGGGGTGAACCTCACCTTTGGGTTGTCGTAATGCCTGAACTTGGCATCAAGATGTAAACAACTGTTCATCTTATTAACTCAGCAACTTGATATAAAATACATAATTCATAATGGTTGAATGGTGTAACGTGATTCAACGAATAATGCCTCCGGTTCGAGTCCTTCACAATTTAATATGGATTACACACATACATAAACAGTTCAATTCACACATGAGGTACATGCATCAATCAATCAATAGCGTAGACTGCTGTTTTACATGTCAATGTCCGTTTAAGGATACAATGCAGTAATTGTCGTCAGAACATCACAGCTATATGCACGCGCAGATAGAATGGCTACCTGCCGACAGTGAGACTGTGAGTCTAATTACTTCGTATAAAGTAGACGATTATCTTTCTCCTTCCAAGGATTTAGTTAATCACTAACCTCCATAAGTTTCCTCTCATGTAGAGTTCTAGGACTGACCCTGGTCCATCATAATGCACATATAAATGGCTATATCATGCCATTGAATTGGAAGGTTAACAAAACGCAGCTATTCAGCTTGGCGGTCAAGTAACAAAGGGTAGCGTCTCCTAGTTACCGACTGTGACCCAAACAACGCTAGACACGTCATAATCAATCGTGTATGGAGCGTTCAATAATTGAAACATCTATCGCAATATATTAAATGTCTTAACCTTTACATTTGCACGTCCGCTAACCTTTAGCAGACGGCGTTAATATCATATACCGTAACACACCATACTAGTCTCATTGGACGACATGCATGAGTGTGTGTGTGATAGCTGAGAGTGTGCCCTTGCAGTAGTGGTTTCGGTAGCAATCTGGGTTACATGGTGAGGTTGCCAGCCTCATGCACAACACCATACTAGTCGCACTGGACGACACGCATGAGTGTGTGCGTGTGTGATAGTTGAGGGTGTCAGGTAGTACACGTGGAAGGACTGTTTAACAGGTGAGAGTATCATTATTTAACTATTATAATTTTAACCAGTCGTCGCTTTGTTTGCTTCTCCAGAATTAGCAATCGGGCACATGCTGGGTGTTTTGTTTTGTTATGTTCGTTGGTTTATGTGTTTAATGTTTGCTGAGTCACTGAATGGGTTGTAAAAATAAGTACAGCCCCTGCCTCTAGAATCAAGAGTTTTATTGTTGTTCGGGTCGGTGCGAGTGTGAAAAGAGAGTGATCACATATCACAATACTATCATCATCACCATCTTGCCCACCCTATCACATATATGTAAAGATATAATAGTAGCATTTTTTTCATAATGTTTCTCTATTCTTAAGCAGACCTGATCAAGGGCTACCAGCGGTCTATTTGGTCCTTTTCTTCATTTACTGATTGATTAATGTTGTCCTCTTCTTGGCTTACACATCCCAAGTTCAGTTGTGAACAGGACAGGCCGAAGAGACAAATTAACATTCTAAATAGTAAAGTTAACTGGACTTATCAATACCAAGATATCTATTCAATTTTATCAGCCCACTGTGGCGTAATACCAAGAACATTACCATCTGACTTTTGACAGTCATATCAGCGGATTTATTCAGCAAATTACGCTGTTTCAAAATCGGCACTCACCCCAGAGCCAGCCGATAGGATTTACCATCATCATCAATTAACAACAATTAACAGTTTTTTAGCAACAAGATGTTTCCCTATACTGGAAGTATTTTCTACTGTTTACTGTGAACACCAGATCTCGGTTTTGCTACATTAACCATTCGAAGTGATATTTGTCTATCCAGGAATCAACCACCAAATTAGGCGTCCCTCTTATAAAATTTAATTATTAACGGAGGGACTGGGGCCAATTTGGAAGATAAAAACACTGGAAATTATATCTATATATATTCAAGGATTGTATGTCCAAGAGATTTGTTTCACCAAGAGTAGGTAAGCTTGATTAAGTATGACAGAGAGAGTGAATATTTTCTTAGTTACAGAAATTGTACAATCATTTATTTTTTTCTTGCTTAAATATTGTTTACTTTACTGGATAGCATTTAGTAGGAACTTTGTTCTTTTCTTTACTGTCTATTCTGTAACATAGTGCTAACATTTAACCTTTGGGGTTATTAACTTGGTGGGGTTTCTTTCTTCTCAATGGGGGGGGGGGAGACACACATGTATTCTGTTATTTTTCTATGTATGAATTCTGATTTTATTTGATCTTTCTTTAGACATTCGATGTTGTAAAGTTTAAATGATAATAAACAACAAAAAAAACTTACCTTTGTGTGTTGGTCAGACCCATACCCAATTTACCATAGTTTTTTTTCACGTTTGTGTGTCTTGTTGTCCCATAATTGTGTGTGTGTGTTTAGTTAAACTTATATTTTGTTACGTCCATTTTCGCACAACCATTTATGATTCGAGACTTAACATATTACCAGATGCCATTATCTAACTATGTTAGACGTTCTTAGGTACGCATCTATGTTTGTGATATAACTTAAATTTATTATGCACCAAAGTGCACAAATTCGGTGCGATATAATCGTTTGGTTGCCTAAGAGCGCTGATGACGTCAGAGACACGTCATAGAGCAGAGAGAGACAAGATGCAGGTTTTTCAAGACAGACGTTGTTCTGGTCTTTTGAGTCCTTTGTTGCGGGAATAACTGATAGTAATTATATATCTTAGGTACCTTCCAAGGCGAAGCGTTAGCCACAGCCAAGTTTGATTTATATTCATCAATATCTCCATGTGATATTTGATGTAAGTACTTTACAAGATTTTGACAGGGCTTCAGTACGGCATCGTGACCTACTGCTAGTGAGTTTCAAAATCCCTTCTTACGAAGTAATATCAAATTCGATCATTTTTATGAAGCGTCAAGATAAGATGTCCGGCCAGAAAATATAAATACGTATTTTTTCAAAGATTGAATATGGAAAAGAAGTGAACTATCTTCACCTCAATACTTTACCGTTTGCGGATTGTCCAACGGTCATTGAGGTCAGTCAAGTTTGACTTTGTAACCTTGTCTACATGCAGAATTCGTATTACCATGCCTTATGTTCCATTATGTCGTCTGTCGTGTGGTGAGTCACTGGGGCAACTACTACAGTAGTTTTTGCCAGGAATAGTCTATGAGATATAGATATAAGGTCTCTAGAAATTGGCTCGTTAAGAAAGAATAAAGACCTATTCGAGATAGGGACAAGAAGACAGGAATGCGAATGCTTTCCACTAGACAGTGTTTTCTAATTAATTATGGAAAGAGTTCTGTTTCCCCACGACCTTAGCTTCTGCCCTTAGATCCCGTAAAGAAAAAGCCCCCAACCTCATCTGAGTAGAGAAAGGTTCCTATAGGTGAATATGTAACACCGACAGCACGAGTGATACATTAACAAACTCTTGATAATGATCAACCAATCGTTGGGTTTATTAATGAAATATCCACACATATAGGGTTAGTAATGGTTAGAACGTGATGATGGTGAAAGACGATTCACACAAAACACACAGATGAGATAATAAAATTACAGTTAATTAAGTAATAGTTAATTAAGAATGAACTGGTGTAAAGTGAAATGATGATGTGATATGATACGTGTTACCAAAATGGTGAGTACTCTACACAGTCCATGTGTCTCTAAATGCTTCCCCCAGATATGAGGATTCACATGTATGCATAAAATGTCCCAAGTTGTTATACGTTATGTCGAGTGGGGTATCTCTAAGCTGAGGACGTTCTGATGAATACTGTTGTCGTACGGAGAACGCTGACGAGATATCTATGTATATTCCTTCACTGTTTGAGTATATCTCTGTAGTGTTGATCAACAGTTAATAGCTGTCATATGAACGAAAAGTCTATTGTCTAATCTCCCGACGGTACTGGTCAGACTGGATATCTTCACGAAATGTTAGTGATATGTAGACTCATAATCTTGCGTATGTAGTCGTGATTCATATACTTTCGAGTCTGCTTCATAAAATGCGCTTAAGATTGTGTTGCACGTGGTATAAATATGCGATTCCTCTTTTGAGCTCTTTTGCTTGACTTCAGATAATAATGATCTTTCGAGTGATTAGAGTTTATGATGACTCTGTATTGAACTTGTGATAACGATGTATTGAACTTGTGAGCAAGCAGTATATGGTGACGAAAAATGCTGCGTCCACCTTATGACTTGTGGGTGAGACAATATTCCTTTTTAATTGAGGAATGAAAGATGTCCTATGGCGAATTCTGCTAGCCAAATGTCCGTTTTTAATAACTTATTTCTGGTTAGACGTCAGGCACGTTGCGTGTAGACTCAGACTTCTGATGAACTGAAGACACACAAGTCTTCGTAAGTTTTCACATTTAACATCACTGGTTGACTTGCATTTAAACTATTGCTCATTATTCATCTCTCTCTCTCTCTCTCTCTCTCTCTGAGTTCAATTCTAATGATGTTAAATATCTTGTGCATGAGAGTGTGTGCGCATGGGAGACTGTGATGATGATAAAGGTGAAATATGAACTATTAATTACCTCCTATCATCCTATCATCTTCTAGGAAAATCTTCTGATTTTATTAATCAGTTATGCCAAGAATTATTTGAAACTTTATCTTTCGCACATTTTAGCTGTGAGGTTAAAATAAACAAAAATAAGAAAATGTATTAATAAGTATACCTTCTTTTCCCTTCGCAAAATCCTTTAAGAACACAATTAATCACAGAACTGAATTATCATCCACTCTGAATAAACACGTGTATTAGGCTATGCGTTTTTGGGTTTAATCTCTTCCTCACAAGGTAAAAAACTGGACTTCTACACTCTAGTAGATTATGCGGTATTATATATTTCTGGAAGTCACCTGGCCAAGCTGGGCGTCAAATGTGGTAAACCAACGCTTGTCTGAACCGCGGTGAGACGTTTTCCCCTGGCCAATCTGGGCGTCCAATGTGGTGTCACAGAAATTACCGCATGCCCATGTTTGATTCGGATGACCATATGCGTTTTTACCTGATTTATCACGATGCAATGTGGGCTTCAAACGATAATGTCGGGCATGTGGACTCAATCAAAGGATTTTATTTCCCCCGATGAAAGAGCAAATGTGGTTCTCTAGATACCGGTTGCGAGTAATCACAACGATGAAATAGCAAATATGGATCGCAAATGTTGCATGAAAGAGCAAATGTCGGAGAAAATACAATACGAAAGATGTAGGAAAAGATAGAGCAATAAGGCCTTTGCGCTCGTTTATCACAATAGCCCCTCCTCAAGTGTG
This sequence comes from Oreohelix idahoensis, assembly GCA_024509875.1. Lineage (NCBI taxonomy): Eukaryota > Metazoa > Mollusca > Gastropoda > Stylommatophora > Oreohelicidae > Oreohelix > Oreohelix idahoensis. The sequence goes on along the minus strand of JAMPIV010011525.1, from coordinate 583,229 downwards.
ATGTCAATCGTACTCAGGAGAGCTAAGCCTTCTTGCTCGGGATTCCTTAATCATTTTCCTCATCTTCGTTTTTCTCTTCGGTTTCCACCCTTTCCTCTACTTGTTTGTGCTCTCCGTCCTGCCTCATAGGATGACGGCTTAAAAAATCCGCTCCTACGTTATGTTTTCCTTGGATATAGTCCACTTGGAACGTGTAAGGTTGTAGAACAAGCGACCACCTCATCAGTCTAGCATTCAAATTCTTTGAATTGGCGAGGAAGGTCAGAGGTTGGTGATCACTCTGGATTGTAAATTTCCTTCCGTACAGGTATGCTTGAAATTTTTGTATTCCCCAGACGAGGGACAAACATTCCTTTTCGATTGTGGAATAGTTTTGTTCTGCTCGGTTTAACTTCCGACTCGCATATGCGACCGGAAATAGATTTGGTGGGCTTCTGTCATCTGGCTGTAGTAATGTAGCCCCGATTCCAATGTTACTGGCATCTGTGCGCAAGATGAATTTTCTAGTTAAATCCGGAAGCCGTAAAATAGGTTTTGTGGTGAGTTTCTCTTTTAAGAGTGCATATGCATGTTCACATTCTGCTGACCATGTCACTTTATCTGGGTTTCCTTTCTTGGTTAGCGATGTAAGCGGCGCACAGAGGCTATTAAAATCCTTTATATATCTCTGGTAGAATCCACAGAGAGATACAAATGACCGGACATCCCTTTTAGTGGACGGTCTCGGTGCATTTCTCAGCTTCTCAACGTTTTGAGTCTCGGGGAACATGGTCCCATGGGATATAGTATGTCCTAGGAACTCTAGCTGTTCACACCCAATTTGACATTTGGTTGGGCGGGCGGTTAGTCCCGCTTCTCTGAGTCTGTTAAACAGCAAGGATAGCGCTGATATATGTTCTTCAAACGACTCAGTAGCTACTAGGATATCATCCATAAAATTGCTGATGGCGGAATGATTCAAAGGATCCAATAACTTTCGCATCATCCTTGTGAAGACACTAGGAGCATTGTTCAGTCCAAATGGCATCACATTAAACTCGAAGTGTCCATCTGGAGTACTGAAGGCTAACAGGTTCCTCACCTCAGCTTTTACCGGTATTTGATAGTACCCTTTACTGAGGTCGATCTTTGAAAAATAGCGAGACCTGCTCAGCTTAGTAAATAGCTGGTTCTGGTCCGATAACGGTTCTGGCTGGAACTGTGTTAACGCATTCAGCTGTCGGTAGTCGATGCACAGGCGGTGTTCTCCACTGGGTTTGCGTAACAGCACCACTCCCGCACTGTAAGGGGACTCCGACTTCGAAATTATGCCTTCCTTAAGTAAGTAATCAATTTCTTGCTTTAATGCCGTCGCCTTGGCATACGGAATCGGATAGGTTCTCATTCGGACAGGCGTAGAATCCGTGACTTCCATGTCAAACTCCATCAGGTTTGTCCGGCCCGGTTTGTCTGTCAGAGAGTCGGCGTGGTTTTCCATCAATCTCCTTACTTTTTCTTGCTGGGCTTCCGTTAGGGTGGAGCTTATTTTCACATCTAAATGTGATTCCTCCTGTATCACCGGGTACTCTACGGATGATAATGGCTCTTCTTCCATTTGCATAGCAATGGCCATAGTCATGAGGTGCGCTGGTTCGGTAGGGGCTCGCTCGTAAAACTTCTTAAGCAGATTTAAGTGGTAAATTTTCTGCTTTCCGTTCACGGCGATTTTATAGTTGGTGCGAGAAATCTTTTCCGCCACTTTGTAGGGTCCCCTCCAGCAAATCTGCAATTTATTACTGCTACTTGGCAGAAGAAGTAGCACCTTCTCTCCTACTGCTAGTTCTCGGTTCTTCGCATTGCGATTGTAATATTTGGCATGTTTCCGCCTAGCCTCCCGTACTTTCGCTGTGGCTAATTCCCAGCCAGTCTTCAGGCGTTGTTTCAAGTCTGTGACGTACTGGAAGGCTGATGTGACAGTGTCGTCTGCCTTGGCATCTGTCCATGTTCTTAGTAATGCTTCTAATGGACCTTTAATAGATCTTCCGAAGAGTAATGTGGCCGGAGGAACTCCAGTTGACGCATGCGGTACTTCCCTATAAGCAAATAATGCGGCAGGAAGATACTGATCCCAAGTTTCTGGCTTCTCCTGTGCCAACTTCCGAAGAATAGAGGTGAGCGTTCCGTTAAACCGCTCTACTTGCCCGTTACTTTGGGGGTGATAGGGCGAAGTATGAATATGCCTAGTCTTGAATATTCTAAGCACCTCCTCTGTCAACTTGCCTCTAAATTGTGACCCGTTGTCTGTGAGAATTTCATGCGGGAAGCCCAATCTAGTAAAGATATTCAGTAAAGCGTCAGCTACATGCACTGAGTCGCATGCTGGTATGGCTATGGCTTCGCCCCACATGGAACAGGTGTCCACTAAGGTAAGGATATGGGAGTTCCTCTTCTTAGTTCTCAGCAGAGGTCCAATTATATCCACGGCCACTCTTTCAAATGGGGTGCCCAAGATTGGCATCTCCCCAAGGGTCGCGGGTGCCGTCCAGTGTTTTGGTGCAACTTTCTGGCACTGAGGACAAGACTTGACGAAACGTTCAATGTCGCCGGTGATCCCTGGCCAATAATAGTGGCAGGCGATCCTTTGAGTCGTGGCGCTCATTCCCATGTGTCCACTAAATGGGATAGAGTGGCCCATCTCAAGCACCTGGCTCCTATAGGTTGCAGGAACTACTAATTGGTTGTGTTCCTGTCCTTCATTTCCAGCTCGGCGATACATCAATCCATTTTTCTTGAAGAAGTCTTCCTTGGTAGGTGGGTTGTGTGTCCTAGGTAATTTTTTAAAACAGGGCGCCAGTGAGGAATCTTCCATTTGGGCCCTCTTCAATTCCTCGGGGAGGATATTGGTAGGAGGTTCCTGCTCTGCGTCTTTTCTTGACTGTCCTCTAGTCTGTACGGCCGCCATGACTAGTGGTTGAGTAGGTTCTCCAAGGAACACATATCTACATCCCAAGATTAAAGAGTAGATTGGTTCTTCCATGATAGCTGCACGAATCTCTCCTGTCACATAACGAGATTCCACTCTGATAAGTGCAATTGGCAGTGTCATGGGTGCAACATCCTTCGTCGGACCTTGGATGTCGACACTCTCTTCTGTTATTTGGTCAGGGGTGACAAGAGATGCCCTGACCACCGCATCGAAAGCAAGTCCTGTATCATAAAGGCACTCCACAGATTGTCCGTTTACGAGGACTGATTCGATGACGGGAGGATGAGAAACGTTTCCGGTCCTCTGCTCCTTCCGGGGTGACGATTTTGTCTGCAGACAGGCAGCATGTTGGGGAGGAGGTCTGCGCTTGCACTCATTAGTGTTGTGATTGTTCAAGCGACAGTACTTGCACCATTTATCTCCCTGTCTCTGGTGCGGCGCAGCATTTTTCTTGTTTTGCTCTTTGTAGTTATCTTGTTTTGCGTGCTGTTTATGCGAGATGTGTGGTCCTTTGCTTTGTTGGTCTGGTTGGGAGCGAGCAGCTTGCTTTGGCGCCTGATCCGAAAACTTCTTTCTGGCTCCTTGATACTCCATGAGAGCATTTTGGAATCGCTCTGCCAGTGTAAGAATATTTTCTAACCGGTCAGCGCCGTTTTCAGTGAGAAATCTACGCATTTCCACCGACATAGACTCTTTTAGTTGCTCTATCACAATCAGCTCTTTCAACCCGTCATAGTTCTCGGTAAAGTTTATCAGTGTACACCACTTCACTAAGTAGTCTTCAATACGGGCTGCAAACTGTGAGAAAGTCTCTCCTGCATCCTTCCTAGAACCTCGAAATTTTTTTCGGTAAGCCTCTGAATGAAGCTCGTACCTCACCAAGAGAGATTTTTTCAATACCTGGTAGTCATCTTGCTCTCCGGCCGGAAGTTTATTAAAAACTTCGTAGGCGGCTCCTCTTAGGCCCTGGGAAAGTTTCAAGTTCCACTTCCGTTCTTCAAGCCCAAACTCTGTTGCAAAGCGTTCAAAGCGGTCTAAAAAGGCGTCCATGGTATCGTTCCTTTCTGAAAAAGGTTCCAGCGGAAAGTTCATGGCATTGGGTGGTGCAGGTTGCGAAGTAGGCACACCATCTGAGCGGGGTGAGTACCCTCCATCCAAGTTGGAAGCCGCTGCACTTTTTGCCAGCTCTATCTGATTGGTCTGCCCCTGGATTTCCAGTTGCTTCATCTTAAGTGCATGCTCTGCTGCTGCTTTCTCTTTCCGCTCCGCTGCTTCTGTTGCTTCTTTCCGCTCCGCTGCTTCTGCTGCGGCTTTCCCTTTCCGCTCCGCTGCTTCTGCTGCGGCTTTCTCTTTCTCCATTGCAAGTTTCTGCACTTCTATCTCTCTTGCATGGAGTTTATCAGTCTCCTCACTCACAAATTTCATCAGATCTTTTCCACTTAACCCGTATTCACGCCCTGCCTCCATTAAACTAGTTCTAATTTTTGCGGCATCTGCCATGATATGCAGTATGGGTTCACGAAGGGAAAAATTGGCAGTGACCTCCAAGCAAATTGTTTAGACTCGCACGAGTAATTATCTCTTTAAAACCAGCTAGGTTTAAATTAATAATCAAGTTCAAATAGTTCTTTAAAAAAAATCACTCACTTAGCGTATTCTGAAAATTATATAACAGATTATCTCGAAGTTTTCTATGAAAAATTTGCTAAATATTTATGATAAAAATTTTCCCAGCAGTTACAGAAAAATATTTTTTTTAAAATCAGTTCCTTACAGTATCTTCTGTTCTCAAAAAGTGCTTACTCTGTCCGTTTGATACTCAATTTAAAAAGTATCACTCGTGCTTTAGAGATATAAATTATCCCCCCTATGAAATAGACAAATTATAGTAAGAGTCAGTCTAGAAGGTAATCCCTCAAAATGCCAACAAATTTTGCAATTATCGCAACTGTATAGCAGGGATGAAAATGTGATTTATCACCCTTCTAAGTCCGGGTTCACTAATCCCAAGACGAGTCCACAATTGTCGTGTGGTGAGTCACTGGGGCAACTACTACAGTAGTTTTTGCCAGGAATAGTCTATGAGATATAGATATAAGGTCTCTAGAAATTGGCTCGTTAAGAAAGAATAAAGACCTATTCGAGATAGGGACAAGACAGGAATGCGAATGCTTTCCACTAGACAGTGTTTTCTAATTAATTATGGAAAGAGTTCTGTTTCCCCACGACCTTAGCTTCTGCCCTTAGATCCCGTAAAGAAAAAGCCCCCAACCTCATCTGAGTAGAGAAAGGTTCCTATAGGTGAATATGTAACACCGACAGCACGAGTGATACATTAACAAACTCTTGATAATGATTAACCGATCGTTGGGTTTATTAATGAAATATCCACACATATAGGGTTAGTAATGGTTAGAACGTGATGATGGTGAAAGACGATTCACACAAAACACACAGATGAGATAATAAAATTACAGTTAATTAAGTAATAGTTAATTAAGAATGAACTGGTGTAAAGTGAAATGATGATGTGATATGATACGTGTTACCAAAATGGTGAGTACTCTACACAGTCCATGTGTCTCTAAATGCTTCTCCTAGATATGAGGATTCACATGTATGCATAAAATGTCCCAAGTTGTTATACGTTATGTCGAGTGGGGTATCTCTAAGCTGAGGACGTTCTGATGAATACTGTTGTCGTACGGAGAACGCTCACGAGATATCTATGTATATTCCTTCACTGTTTGAGTATATCTCTGTAGTGTTGATCAACAGTTAATAGCTGTCATATGAACAAAAAGTCTGTTGTCTAATCTCCCGACGGTACTGGTCAGACTGGATATCTTCACGAAATGTTAGTGATATGTAGACTCATAATCTTGCGTATGTAGTCGTGATTCATATACTTTCGAGTCTGCTTCATAAAATGCGCTTAAGAGTGTGTTGCACGTGGTATAAATATGCGATTCCTCTTTTGAGCTCTTTTGCTTGACTTCAGATAATAATGATCTTTCGAGTGATTAGAGTTTATGATGACTCTGTATTGAACTTGTGATAACGATGTATTGAACTTGTGAGCAAGCAGTATATGGTGACGAAAAATGCTGCGTCTACCTTATGACTTGTGGGTGAGACAATATTCCTTTTTAATTGAGGAATGAAAGATGTCCTATGGCGAATTCTGCTAGCCAAATGTCCGTTTTTAATAACTTATTTCTGGTTAGACGTCAGACACGTTGCGTGTAGACTCAGACTTCTGATGAACTGAAGACACACAAGTCTTCGTAAGTTTTCACATTTAACATCACTGGTTGACTTGCATTTAAACTATTGCTCATTATTCATCTCTCTCTCTCTGAGTTCAATTCTAATGATGTTAAATATCTTGTGCATGAGAGTGTGTGCGCATGGGACTGTGATGATGATAAAGGTGAAATATGAACTATTAATTACCTCCTATCATCCTATCATCTTCTAGGAAAATCTTCTGATTTTATTAATCAGTTATGCCAAGAATTATTTGAAACTTTATCTTTCGCACATTTTAGCTGTGAGGTTAAAATAAACAAAAATAAGAAAATGTATTAATAAGTATAAGATCTACTAACCTTCTTTTCCCTTCGCAAAATCCTTTAAGAACACAATTAATCACAGAACTGAATTATCATCCACTCTGAATAAACACGTGTATTAGGCTATGCGTTTTTTGGTTTAATCTCTTTCTCACAAGGTAAAAAACTGGACTTCTACACTCTAGTAGATTATGCGGTATTATATATTTCTGGAAGTCACCTGGCCAAGCTGGGCGTCAAATGTGGTAAACCAACGCTTGTCTGAACCGCGGTGAGACGTTTTCCCCTGGCCAATCTGGGCGTCCAATGTGGTGTCACAGAAATTACTGCATGCCCATGTTTGATTCGGATGACCATATGCGTTTTTACCTTATTTATCACGATGCAATGTGGGCTTCAAACGATAATGTCGGGCATGTGGACTCAATCAAAGGATTTTATTTCCCCCGATGAAAGAGCAAATGTGGTTCTCTAGATACCGGTTGCGAGTAATCACAACGATGAAATAGCAAATATGGATCGCAAATGTTGCATGAAAGAGCAAATGTCGGAGAAAATACAATACGAAAGATGTAGGAAAAGATAGAGCAATAAGGCCTTTGCGCTCGTTTATCACATCGTCAACGATGATGTCGTCCATGTATCGTCTAATAAATGTATGATATGAACTATCAGTCAAGCTATGAATTCAGCGTCCATCTATTACACCATAATAGTTGGCCACCTGTAAGCCCGACCAAACTGACAGCATTCTTAGTCAGTAGCCTAATGAACTATTAACATTCTTCGCGTTTCATATACTAAAATCAAGAACTCAAACTACACCAGTTAAAAACGTACTCCAACATCTGGTTGTCCCAAACTACGTTACTACAATTTCTAGATATAGGGAGGTGCAAAATTGTCTTGTACTAAAAGATAGTCGTATAGAAAGGCTGGACTAGAGAAACTACTCATTCTAGAGACAGATCTTCTCCTTAAACTATTCACTCGTGACAGCTATTCTCACATCTTTACTTCTCACGTACTATCACCATCCACTCTACTCAGGCGGGACCATAAATAACTTTCAAACCTATCTAAATTTACGACAATGTGTCCTATCCATGGCCAGCTCTTCTTCTCATCTGGTTCTTGTCATCAGTTTAACATTAGTGATCTTGTCATATCATTTCAATTTTTATATTGTCATCTATCAAAGTATGTAGCTTTTTAGTTGTTTTTTTTCCTTCAGTTTTCAGTTGTTCTACATTTTCAGAGCCTTATACTAGGACTATCTTGATATTTCAGTTGAAGATTCGAGATTTTTTATTGAACTTGATATATCGTGATCTCCATTTCTTTCTCAATGCAATAAAAGCTCCTCATCATTTGTATTCTTATTTTTAAATCAAGGCCGTTTATATCCTTAATGAATGTGTTATTTAAGAATGCAGAATACATTATAACCACAAACACATGTAAGCAATATGGAGAAATATGGTAATGACAACATCAAGAGTCCGCTATAAGAGACACATTCTACGCCTTAGACATTGAAATTTGGATTGAGATAAAAATACCTTCACTGGAGCTGTCATGCAATGGACCCCAGAAGAAATGAGCAAGAGAGGCTGGCCAAAAACAACTTTGCAGAGAACTAGATTTTGGGCACCAAAGGCAAGATGACCACGGACCGAGCGAATGGAAAGAGTTAGTTTCTGCCCCTACAAGACGCCCCCCCCCCCCCCTCGCGTCGTGGCCACTGCTTGCTTTGTCAGTAAGCGCTCATGGACCCGCAGAAAAGGAAAAGATATTACTCTTTATCATATAAATAAACGAATATAGACATCCATCCAATACCATAATTCCCGCCTTAAGGTACTTCGGTCGGTCGGTCTGTCACACTTTGTGCACCGTCATTTGCGCACTTTTTTCGATTTTCGAGAGAGTGCATTAACTTTCGACCACAGCTAAGGGGGTGCAACTGTGGTTGAAAGTTTGACAATAATTGTATTGTTTCCCCTTATATGTACTCTCCCGAAAATAGAAAAGTGTGACGGTGTGCATTAAATCAACAGACAATCAAGATACTCTTCTGTCCAGTTTCATACGGGAAACGGATTTAACTCATCTTTTTTCTTAAAAATAACCTTAAAATGTAAGTTTTCTGATTGTTTCTTCGAGACAAAATTTTAACTTAAAGTATTGCAGACTTATTATTATGGATCAAAATGATAAGATGGCTAAAAGGAAGAGACGATCGCGTCATTCACAGCGAGCAAGCGAGACTATAGAAGAAGCAGCAATGTAATACGTGTAACAGAAACAACACACTATCATTAAAAACCTGCCAGTTTTGGCGGGTTGTTGCTAGTTCATTAATCACTATTTATTGAGAACTGGCCACTGCAGTTTTAAAAAAAAAACACGTTGAGGAAACCTGTTGATAGCATTACAAGTCAGTCCTTGTTCTGGAATTTCCAGGGAAATAGAGGCAGAGGTAGGTCCAAAACAAACAAACAAACATATATAGGTGAGAACTGGAGACAGAGAAGTTGATGAGGAAAACGTGGATAGGACTTGAGCTGTTGGCACGTGACAGGAAGACTTGGCACGTGTTTGTTGAAGGCCTCTGCTCTTTGGGGAGCTAAAGGGTATTGATTGATTGAATGAGTGATTGATTGAAACAAATTTAAAATCGGACAGACATGTGTCCATGTTGGGAAAACAAGTAAACATTAGAAGATTACCCCCAAACCCTCCCAAACCCCCTGTACCAAGGCTGTCGGCTACACCGGGGGGGGGGGGCTGATAGACAGCTTGGCCTCCATCTGTAACTTTTAAAATTATGTGTATTAAGTTCTTCAATAATAGATATCCTGATTCAACTACAAAGTGAACCAGGAATCACAATCAAATGTAATCACAAGTTGTATGTACACAATTTATAGATAGGATCTGTGTATTGATGGTCACTGACTGCTTTGGCAGTCGGTGGTTAAGGATCTAAGAAAAAGAAGAAGAAGGCTGGTAGCATACTCCTTGGTCAAGATAGTGACCAGCGTGGTTTCTCAAGGAAACGGTGAAGCAAGCGAGCAGTGGAGACTGTTTCCTGCCGCCCACACAGAAGTTAAGATTCTGTGGCCAGAGCAGCTCAATCTTGTATACCCCCTCTAACAGTGACTTTACCGTAAATCTAGAGGGACATTTATCTGTTTCAATTAAAAAGAAACTGTGAACCTTTCCAATATTAGTTCCACCAGAAACAGACACTTGAAGTCATGATGACAAACAACAACTTAGCTTGAAAAGCCAGTATTACCTCATAGTACTACAGCACTACTTACATATATATTGCAATAATAATATATGTCAATACACAGATCCTATCTATAAATTGTGTACATACAACTTGTGATTACATTTGATTGTGATTCCTGGTTCACTTTGTAGTTGAATCAGGATATCTATTATTGAAGAACTTAATACACATAATTTTAAAAGTTACAGTTGACTTATTAAGATAGTCTTATAGAGTGTTCTATGTATGTGAGTGTCACAGTGTTGTAAAGTATTGTGGATTAAATTAAATTGTTTATCTGTCTGTTGGTGGTTGCGAACATACACTTCAGCATTATCATAACCCTAGATATTCAACGTAGTCATCACAATATTCCAGAATAGGTCTGACTGAGGTCTAAATGTGGTAGCAAGTAAGGTTATCTGTAATACACCACACTTATTAGATACAGACAACTTCACAGCTGATCTCAGTCAGTACACTAAGTCCCCTATAAATATTTATAACATCCCACTTTACCACAGGAACGAGGACAATTTCAACATTTCCTTCTTTGTTATTCTCCGGCATTCTGCACCATAGAGAAGCACAGAAAGTACACAGCTCTCACGTAATCTTAATTTGGTGCTTGTGCTATACTGGGAAGACTTCCAGATGTTGTTGAGACTAGCAAAGGCTGTTCTCGCTTTATTCATTCTGTTATTGATGTCTTTGCTTGTTCCGCCTCTGGTGTTACTATGCATCCTGAGCATGTGATTGTGTCTGTCTGTTCCAGCTTCTGGTTCCTTATTGATATGGGCTGAGGATTGCCCACATTGAGTGTCATGACCTCTGTCTTCTTCAGATTGATGTTCAGACCCATCTGCTGGCTATACTTAATCAGTCTATCTGTTTTTTCTTTGGATGTGTTGATGTGCTGCTCACACATTCACATTAACAAATACAAGAATTTTTTTTTGTCCTAACCAGCGGCACTTGGGCTTTCAGCCCTTCGGCCAAATGACATGAAACCAATTTCATGTCATTGCGAGACTGGGGAGCCTATGGACTTTCCTTCCAACCCGGTCAGGAGCTTCGCTCCTTCCCATCCACAGAGGGTTTGTGCTCAGGAGCCACTCGGGTTATTCCAGTCCCCTGGTTGAAGGCACCCTTTCAAATGTCTTCGCGCCAGGACTCGAGTTAATCCAGTCCGTCAGGTCGAAGAAACTGCTTCAAATGTCCTCGCCAGCGCGCGAACATGGATCACCCGATCGCCAGCGCAGTGTGGTAAGCATTACGCCAGCGCGGCTCCCACAAATACAAGAATATGATTAGATGGTGTGAAATTAAAAGAGACTCTGTTGTTTCTGCCTGAACATAAGCGACCCCTGATACAGCCCTAAATAGTGTTGCACTTAAACTTAAAATGAAACGCATTTAAATGCACCGATAAGGAAATACAAATTAGCTAATTGTACGTTAAAAAAAGATAAAGAAAAGAAAAGAAATAGCTTTAACCTGAGGGAACTGATTAACTTAAAAAAGTTAATCCCATTTACAGGATATGTTAAGGGGACTGCTCCCTGCTTTTTAAGTTAGTAGATTTATTCACGCGCAGTTCCTGGATTCGGAAACCACCTAAGAAGTAGGGCAAATTTAAGTACATACATATGATCTCTTTAGTTGTAGTTACCATGCGAGCAGTTTATTATGTACTGATTCACCCCTTCATGACCAGGTCAACTTAAGGTCTGCTAATAAACTGTTAAATTTAAGTTGTTTATGTCTTGTCCACAACAGAGTTGTCAAAATAACAAAACAACTGTGATAACGTAATAAGTTAACGGTGGTTGCAGGTGTAGTTGTTGCTGCTGCTGTTATTGTTGTTGTCTAACTAGAGCTGATGAGCTTGTCGCTCTTTCTTTGCCAATACGAAGTTGAAGAATATTTGGCAATATCTACATTGAAGACCTGCGCCTTTTCTCTGACATTTCTGCCATTCTGAAACTTGCTGAGTTGGAGTCATAACAACCAGTATATTTCCCGGATATTGTGTCCTGGCTTGACATGCATTTAAAGGTCTCTGACATCTGCTTTTAAACTAGGAGCAGGAATGGTGTGAAATATTGTCGCTTTCTTCACCGTCTAGAGGAGCTGTCCAAATATGTAGGGCTGAAATACGGTGCTCTGGTTCTGGGCAATCCGAAGGAATCGTTTCGTACTGCACAAGGCCACTACCCAGCTCCTCTCACCTGTCAGCTATATATTGTGAGGTCATGCTGCAAGCAACGATCAAGGTAAAAGCCAGCGTGAAGTATGTGGCTGCTTAAGATAGTTTAAAAAAGAAGAAGAAGAAGAGAGAACTAAAATGGTGTTGAGATTACAGTATTAACAATAATTCACAAAAGCGTCATCATCTTCTATTCACGAGTAGTATAATTTTTATTTCGTTTTTTAAGTATTTAACTTCATTCTCTGTTTCTTTCTCTACTGTTTGCGCTGTTTTGCCTCTGACAAAGACCTTGCAACCGTAATGTTGTCATATTTCTTTGTCTTACTTAGACACATGGCCTATTTTAGCTGACCCAGCCACGCATATCATCAACTATCCAGGAAAGAACAGGTCATCATTTTTCGGCTACGCACTGGACACAACAGATTGAGATACCATCAATACCACAAATACTAGGGTTCCCATAATGTTTTGTTTAAAAACCGGGACATTTCCAAATTTTAACCTAAAAAACCCGGGACATTTTGTAAAAAAATGGGACATGTTAAAAATTAAGGTAAAGCACAAATAAATCTATTATATATTATATGTTGCACTTAAAATAAGATACTGGTATAAAAATACACACATTAACTAACACAACTTCCACTTTAAAAAAGAATTCTGAATTACAAACATACTTAATTAGAAAAATCGCACCTTTAAAAAATACACAATAGTCAAGTTTATATTTCAGATTCATCAGAATATTTATCAGATTTATGGGCCTGTTCAAGAAGTTTTTTTTCTTCTGATATTTGGACATAGAACTCAGCACAAGAGAAATCCTTAAAATTGGTCTTTATAATGGTTAAAGCTTTCACTGTCTCAATTTTAAGTCTGTTGTTTTCGTCTGTCCAAAGCGCATTTACAGTATTAATGAAAAAACACGTTCAACAGCTGCATTGGATCCTGGCAGTGCCAAACAAAAACTAACTAGGCATTTCACATTCTCAGCATTTATATCCTGCTTTGTAAAATGAGCGAACATCTCACACCATTTTTCACTGACACTTTGATCCTTCAGTTCACCCCACACATCAAATTTGCTTTCACAATATTTTTTCACACATGCAAACTTATCAAATAAGTCCTCTTCATTCACAGTAAAATTTGGTGACACTGTCTTCATGAATATGTAGCTTTCTTGGATGTTCTTCCAAGTCACAGACTCCTTTCCCTTCAAATTGATCCAATCCATAGACTGAAGAGGCGTAAGAAATGGTGTACACCACTCCTGAATATATTCAATGCAGGTGTCATAGAAATCTACTGCATAGCTTTGAAACTTTTCAACTGTTATGTATCCTTCTTTTTCTAATTCTTGCAACTGATTTCTCACAGTAGTGGTAAGAAACTTTTCTGCCTTCCTGTAGTTTAATTTTTCCACCAGTTTGTTTACTTCATCCTTCACTTCAATTACTGTTGTCTCTTGCTTTTCAACACGTTTGATGGTATCAGAAAAGGTTTTTAACTGGCTGGCAATGAAATGCAGGAGTGTAATTGAAAGTGGATTTTCAAAGAAATTTTTGAGACTGGTAGGACATTTGTGAATGGAAAGGAAATATGACTTCAATGCAGGGAAAATGTCAATAACTCTCTGGACTGCAGGCAAGAGAGAGAGCCATCTAGCCTTGCTGTTACCCAAAACAGTTTTATATTCTGTATTGGGGAATTCGCAAAATGATTTGAGTTCCTCAACTCGTACACAGTAAATGTGGAAACGCTGGTAAATCTTGTTAATTATTAACTGAAGATCAATAGGTAAGCAATTCGCATCAGTCTGCACAGCATTATGTATCACATGTGGAGGACAACCAATACCAATTAAATTGTTCACAGTGTTTTCTTGCATTTTGAAGTACAGAATGTTTGTTCGAGATTCAAACCGAGGGTCCACTGTAACCGGAAATTGATAAAGTAACAATACTAAAACACGGAATAAAATCCGTTACCCAAAGATTTTTTTTTTCAGGAAGGACCCTTAAAAAGCGGGACATTTAGAATAAATTCGGGACATTGTATCAAAAAACGGGACTGTCCCGGGAAAAACGGGACGAATGGGAACCCTACAAATACAAAATTGGTGCAACAGATCTCTGCACCTGCGGTACCAGCCCGATGACGGTCGAACACCTGCTGCAGTACTGCCCAACCTACAGTAATGAACGGAGTAGCATATGGCAACAACCCACTTCTGTCAACGAAAAACTGTTTGGAGATGTTGGGAGCCTTGGGTTGACTACTGCCTTTATTAGAGTCATAAATGTGGAAGTTTGAAGGCGAACGAGGAAGAAGAAGAAGAAAATCGTAGAAGATTTATTTACTTACATACTTACGTAGTCCTTCCTCTTCTACTCTGGGGTGTAGAGGTTTGCAATAGAGAGTGTCATACTATCCTATCAGTTGTTTTCTTCACGGCCTGGTTCCAATCTAGTCCCTGGTCCTTCAGAGATTGTCTAATGCTGTCTTCTCAGCGAACTCTGGGTTGTCCTGGAGTTCTGGATCCCTGGCTTTTTGTTTCCTATATTTGTCGTGGTAGCCAATCTTCTCTCGTATAACAGACCTAGCCAAACCATCGAAATTGGGACTGTTCTACTCGGGTCTGCAGGGATGGGCTTTTGAGGCTTTGCCATATCGTTTGGTTGCGGACCATGTCTCTTCTTGTTACTTCAATCACCTTCCTCAGGTACCTCATTTATGAGTTTTGGATCTAGTTTTTGTGGTTTGTAGTCATTGCCCATGATGCGCTTCCATGAGAAGACTCGGTCAAATAATCAAAATACTGATGAACTTAAAGGATAGATTGCATGTTTCAGTACACAAAGAAATTAATGAAGAACAGTCTGAGCTTCCTTATAGCAAAACAACAAGACAAGCAATATTTTGTCAAAGGATAATGGTGAAAAACACACAGAGGTGCAAGAAAAAAGAAAGAAAGTGTAGTAATTTGTTGAAAGGAATAGAGAAAGGCCTTGATGCCACAGAGTCCATAATGAAAAACGTATTTGAATGCCTTCATAACCCTCCACTCCCAAAGGAGCATAGGCCTTCAACAAACACATGCCAAGTCCTCCTGTCACGTGCCATCATCTCAAGTTCTTTCCACGTTCTCCTTATTATTATCACCTCTGTGTCCAGCTCTCTTCTCCATGTGCTTCTTGGTCTACCTCTGCCTCCTGAAGCCGCTTTTCTATCCTTTTTTGTGCTAGGGAACCACTTGACCCGATGAAAGTTATTAGCTCCTTTGATTGTCCGATGTACTGACCCCTTTGATTGTCCGGTAAAGGCTACTTACCCCTTTGACTGTCCGATGAAGGTTAATTACTTCTTTAAATATCCGATAAAAGCTACTGACCCCTTTGATTGTCAGATGAAGGCTACTTAACCCTTTAATTGTCCGATGAAGGCTACCTACCCCTTTGATTGCCCGATGAAGGCTATTTACCCCTTTAATTGTTGATGAAGGCTACTGACCCATTTGATTGTCCAGTATATTCTACTTACCCCTTTGATTGTCCGATGAAGGCTACTTATCCCTTTGATTTACCCTTTGATTGTCCGATGAAGGCTACTTATCCCTTTGATTGCCCGTTGAAGGCTACTTGCCTCTTTGATTGTCCCATGAAGGCTACTTACCCCTTTAATTGTCCGATGAAGATTACTGACCCCGTCTCTTTTTCCGGTGATTGCTACTAACACCTTCTCTGAAAGAAAAAAAAATGTACATAAAGGCATATTTTAAAATGTTACATTTTAAATTTTAATGTATGTCCACGGGCGCCCTAGAATCCATTCATGTGTTTCCAAGTGGTCCGCCATTCATGTGTCTCCAAGTGGTCCATGGATCACAGGTTAACAACCATGCCTTAAAGACACAAGATATGAGAAGAAGAAGAAGCTAGCTATGGATGTAGCGCACAAATGATGAAGACTGTTGATAGCATTACAAGGTTGTACGTATTCTGAAATCCCAGAGCACGAGATATTGGAATGTAGCTGAAATCCACAAGGAGAGAAGAACTGGAAACATATAGGAAAGGGGTAAAGAACACAAGGAAAGACCTTGACTGGACATCATTGTCAAAGTTTCATCATTGTCATAGTTTCATCACTGTCTTAGTTTCATCATTGTCATAGTTTCATCATTGTCATAGTTTCATCATTATCATAGTTTCGTCATAGTTTCATCATTGTCATAGTTTCATCATTGTCATAGTTTCATCATTATCATAGTTTCATCATTGTCATAGTTTCATCATTATCATAGTTTCATCATTATCATAGTTTCATCATTGTCATAGTTTTATCATTGTCATAGTTTCATCATTGTCATAGTGGCATCATTGTCATAGTTTTATCATTGTGATAGTTTCATCATTGTCATAGTTTCATCATTGTCATAATTTTCCTTTGCGCTCCTTACGGATCATGGAGCCACCAATACAGCAGACCCCCTTACAGGAATCATGCCTTACAGGAGCCGCGCTGGTATATGGTTACCACACTGCGCTGGCGATCGGGTGATCTAGGTTCAAGCCCGGGGGAGTCCATGTGAAGGAGTGTCGTCGACCGGGATTTGGACTGGATTAATTCGAGCCCTGGCCAGGACATTTGAAGTAGTGTCGTCGAACAGGGGACTGGAATAACCTGACCTACTCCTGAGCCGACCCAGCTCTAATGGGTACTCTCCAAAGACGGCGAGTATCTGCCTGAATGGCGAGAGGACACCTGTCAGCGTACAGGGAAAATAGGATACTCATGTAAAATCAGACTCAGGTTAGACATACTAACCTGAGATTTCACCTCGAGTAATAACGGGCGTACGTAAAAAAAAGTCACATACTCTTGTATAGTCCGTTCGAAAATTCGTGCCCACAGAAAGTATCAATTTTCTCCAAAACTGTTTGTTGTATGGACATGAATTTTTGCATGCAGTCTTAGATTTTCCATGCAGTTAATAATATATTTTTTCCCTTACAAAACTCATGTCATGTTCGAATTTTCTTCTTTACGTTATATAAAAAACTCTTACTGTTGTCTGGGTTAATTTTTAGTAGTTTTACAGGAAAGTTACAAGATCCGTTCAAAAATATTTCTTTTTGTTTGAATTAGTTACTCGCGACTGTGTACAATAGGTGCGCACTCGTGCGGACATGTAGTCACTACACTAATTCAGACCCAAAAAAAAAAAATTTGAACGGATCTTGTAACTTTCCTGTAAAACTATTAAAAATTAACCCAGACAACAGTAAGAGTTTTTTATATAACGTAAAGAAGAAAATTCGAACATGACATGAGTTTTGTAAGGGCAAAAAATATATTATTAACTGCATGGAAAATCTAAGACTGCATGCAAATATTCATGTCCATACAACAAACAGTTTTGGAGAAAATTGACGCTTTCTGTGGGCACGAATTTCCGAACGAACTATAGCTGGGATTTTTGTGGCAGTCTCCTTTACGTGATGAGGTAAGCCAGCCTAATGCACAAAGTCACAGTCACACAAAGTCACACAGTCACACAAAGTCACACAGTCACACAAAGTCACACAAAGTCACACAGTCACACAGTCACACAAAGTCACAAAAAGTCACACAGTCACACAAAGTCACTCAAAGTCACACAGTCACACACAGTAACACAAAGTCACACAGTCACACACAGTCACAGTCACACAAAGTCACACAAAGTCACAAACAGTCCCACACAGTCACACAAAGCCACACACAGTCACACAAAGTCTTACAAAGTCACACAGTCACACAAAGTCACACAAAGTCACATTAGTCACCTTGTACGACATGACTGAGCGTGTAGTAGTCCTATTCTTTCTTTGTTTCTTCAGAGACCCCCCGGAGGGTGCACGGGGCTCGTCATAGGTTAGCAGTTTCTAATTGTTTTTCTACGAGGGTGAGTCAAGTGAAAACCGGAAATGTGTTATAACAATAAGAATAATCATGCCATTATATTGTAACTTGCCAATATTGTTGTCCTGGATGTCTCGAGTGTCATGCACGCGCCATCGCGGTGATGACGCATAAGATGACGTCATAATGACGTTTTAAAGATGGCCGCCCCACTAGTGGAATGCACCAAACAGCAGCAGCGTTCTGTTATTCAATTTTTGATCAGCGAAGGGGTGAAACCAATAGAAATTCATCGGCGAATGAAGCTCAAGTACGGTGATGCATGCATGTCAAGGTCGCAGGTGTATGAATGGTGTACAAAACTCAAAAACGGCGTGATTTCTGTGACAGATTGTTCATGACCGGGTCAGGCACACAGAGTAGTGACTCCAGAATCGATAGCAACTGTTGAACGACTCGTACAGGGAAACCGCCGATTGACTCTGGAGGATATTGCCATACATCTTGACATCAGTCACGGTTCAGCACACCACATCATCTCTGATGTGCTACAGTACCACAAAGTGTCTGCAAGGTGGGTGCCACGGCAGCTTACTCCAGAATTGAAACAACAACGCTGTACCTCTTCATCGGACCTGAAAGTCTTTCCTCCCAATGCCTCTTTGAGTCGTCCAAACAGGTGGAAATCACTTGGGGCTAGGTCTGGCGAGTATGGTGGATGTGGGAGACACTGAAAGTGCAGGGCCTCGATGGTTTCAGTCGTTGCATGGGCTGCATGGGGTCGAGCATTGTCATGTTGCAAAAGGACACCTTTACTCAAAAGTCCACGTCGTTTGGATTTGATTGCAGGTCGAAGATGATTCATGAGAAGCTCTGTATACGTGGCACTGGTGACAGTGTTGCCCCTTGGCATGTAGTGCTCTAAAATAACGCCTCGTTCATCCCAAAAGAGAGTCAGCATTACCTTCCCTGCAGATGGCTGCGTGCGGAACTTCTTCGGTTTCGGCGAGGAGGGATGGCTCCATTCCTTGCTCGCTCGCTTTGTTTCAGGTTCGTGGTAGTGAACCCAAGTTTCGTCACCAGTAACAATTCTTGATAGGAAACCACCACCTTCTGTTTCGAATCGCCGCAAAAGTTCTTGACAAGCATCAATGCGTCGTTGTTTCAATTCTGGAGTAAGCTGCCGTGGCACCCACCTTGCAGACACTTTGTGGTACTGTAGCACATCAGAGATGATGTGGTGTGCTGAACCGTGACTGATGTCAAGATATGTGGCAATATCATCCACAGTCAATCGGCGGTTTCCCTGTACGAGTCGTTCAACGGCTGCTATCAATTCTGGAGTCACTACTCTGTGTGCCTGATCCGGTCGTGAACAATCTGTCACAGAAATCACACCGTTTTTTAACTTTGTACATCATTCATACACCTGCAACCTTGACATGCACATATCACCGTACTTGAGCTTCATTCGCCGATGAATTTCTATTGGTTTCACCCCTTCGCTGATCAAAAATTGAATAACAGAACGCTGCTGCTGTTTGGTGCATTCCACTAGCGGGGCGGCCATCTTTAAAACGTCATTATGACGTCACCTTATGCGTCATCACCGCGATGGCGCATGCATGACACTCGAGACATCCAGGACAACAATATTGGCAAGTTACAATATAATGGATTATACCAGAGTTGCGTGCTTTCTGTGCTTCTCTATGGTGCGGAATGCTGGAGAGTCACAGAGAAGGAAATGTCAAAATTGTCCTCTTTTCACACAACATGCCTAAGAAAAATTCACCGCATCTTTTGGCCGAATACCATCACCAACCAAGATCTGCTTACTCGTAGCAAGCAAGAGGACATGCACACCATCATAGCTGGCAGACGCTGGAGCTGGGTTGGTCATGTCCTCAGAAGAGACCCCGATGCCATCACAAGAACAGCTATGCTTTGGACCTCTGAAGGAAAGCGAAAGAGAGGCCGACCAAAAACAACTTGGCGGAGGACTGTGGAGGCTGAGATGCAAAGAATGAACCAGAGTTGGGGCACTGTACGAAGGATGGCCCCCGACCGTGCAAAGTGGAATCAATTTGTTGTTGCCCTACAAGACGCCACTAGGCGTGATGGCCACTGACTGCTTTGACGGTCGGTGGTTAAGGATCGAAGAAGAAGAAGACAATATAATGGCATGATTATTCTTATTGTTATAACATATTTCCGGTTTTCACATGACTCACCCTCGTATTATCATAATTTTTGCTTGTGTTTTCTATTATCCTTGTCTCCTGTATGATCTGTTCCAGCATGTCTCCCTCCTTTTGTTGTTTTTTTTTTTGTTTTTTTTTGGCTTCCAATAATTTCACCACTTCTATTTTCTCCTTTTCCTCCACTGTATCTCACTGAAGCGCCGATTGGCAGTGTGGTTAGATTACTTGCATCTCGAGGCATAGTTACCTAGTTCAAAACTTAGTAACGTCACGCAACAGTCAGTTGTAAATTGCTTATTGACTTTGCTCCTAAGTTAGGGAAGACAAACACAGCAAGTAAGGGAACAGGTCACATGTCGCACCGCTAAAATATAATATGTGTATAATGGGTATGGCAGAAGGAATATTATCAAATAGGTCTGCAGAAATCGGCTCGTTAAGAAAATAAAGAGACCTAGTCCAGATACGGATGCTAAGAAGAATAGAATGCGAACGCTCTCCACTAGATAGTGATATCTAATAAATTATGAAGAGTTATTCTGTCACAGCTGATAGAATAGTCTGGCGCTCTCTCTTCCAAACCTCTACACCTCACGGTAGAAGGGGAACGACTAAGTAAGTAAGTAAGTATTCTGTATCCCTAATATCTCAACAAAGAAAGAACCCCCAACATCCCAAATGAAGAATTTTGCCTAGATGTACACAGACAGCGCGAGTGATACTAATTAGTCACTAACGAATTAACAACGAACGGGGATGTACAGTTTATTTGTTAAATATATACACATATATGTCGGCGTCTGTGGCCTAATGGATATGAATGCAGTTTCATAATCCAGATATACCAGGTTCGAAACCTGCTGCAGGCGGTTTGGTAGCAGATCGCTTTGTGTGGATTTTTAACAATGGTATAAGCGCCGTACCGTTCAGAAAGCAATGGCAAACTACTGAATGAAAAAATTGCCTAGAAAAATCACAAACAGCCAATAAAAGCTGGGGTTGATTGCCACGTCCTGTAAAGGATGAACAACTAACTTTATACACATATATGGTTAATAGAAAGTAAAAAGGATGAATAAAGACAGCAACTGGAGCATGCAATGTAAAAAAGTCGTTATTTAAATATGATAATAAACTATGTAAAAATTGTATGATGATGAGATTAACTATTTGTTATCATCCTAGTGACAATAATTTACAGACTGTTCAATGTAGATGTCCCTTTTCCCGTGTGGGTCATTCAAAGATACGTACTGTAATTACTGCTGTAACTATCACACGTGTAGTAGTCACGAAAACCTGTAAGATGTATTGTCCATCAACGATTTGAAATCTTCTAGCGTAAATGAACTATTGTCTCATGAAAATGACTGCTGTCTGATTTTGAGAAAGCACCGAATTTACTTTAATTCTTCCCGAAATGATCTTCTAGTGCAAGTGTGCTTTGTGCAGTGAAGTTTAATTAAGTGAATTTACGTTATGCAATTCACGGCTTTAGTAAATGAATTCACTTTATGCACTGATTCGTGAGTAAGTGAACTTAGTTCAGGTAGTAAGCCTTTGAGGCAATTGAACTTGATATACAGGCAATTCAGCTTGTAAGTGCTTGAAATTGATATAAAGACGAGTAAGCTTGTGAGTGCTTGAACCTGATAAACAGATGAATAAAAATGCTAGCAACACTGACGTATTTCCTTCTAACGAAGGAAGTTTGTGATATCCTACCTTGCAAATTCTACTGTCCGGACGTAGGCTTTCTAGCTCTCTCCGTGTAGACGACAAACACATAGTGTATAGGCGCACATTACTGCAGGACTGAAGACACAAAGTGGAATGGTAAATTTAACATCTAATTTTAATAGCTGACTTCATTTTTAACGTATTCCTCACTATTGCTTCTTCTTAACTGATCACTCTGTTATTACTTCTCTCATTTTTGATGGTATGTCCTAATGTGCACATGATAGTGTTATATACAGTGAGCATGAAAGTGTGTGCCCATGTCAGTCTATAGTGAAATCCAATAATCTATATGAAGGCGAAGTACATAACTGTACACTACTTTACATGTTTTTCATTACATTAAGTTGAAGAAAGAATTAAAGGTTATTAATTGACTGTTTTATTGACTATCTTTCTGTCTTGTTTACTTGATTTAGATGTGAAAGATTTAGAATACGCAGTAGACTATTCTATCATCATTATTACCCATCAATACACATGCCAAGACGTCTTGCCATGTACCAACTTTTCAAGTCTTTCCATGTCCACTCTATCCATGTCATGTCTGTCTATGGTTCTCTGTTCCATGTAATTTTGATCAAGCTCTATTTCTCGTACCCAGGAATACCAGAACAAGGACTGTCTTGTAACGCTATCAACAGGTTTCCTCAATGCGTGTCGTTTCCATCGCCAGCGTCTTCTTCTAATCTCTTATTCCAAGGGTACTTGTCTGGTTCTTGTCATCTGTTCCATATTGGTATATCGAGTATTGCAATCTCAGTCCTTCTATTCTACGCAAGCACCCAATTAAGGAAGTTCATAACTTCTTGGTCTTTGTTTTTTTCCGTTTTCTTTGCATTGTGATGCCATCAAAGTGTTTCTTAATTTCCTGTAGCACAACAACCTATTATACGTGATTAGATTAATAAATCTACTAATAGTAATTGTAATACTATAAACTGAACCCCATTTTCTCTTGTCCGCTATTTTTACATCTACCCTGAAGATCTTGTGATTATGTGTAAATGATAATTGCGCATTAATGGGAAATTTTCAAAGTCAGGAGACGTGTTAAGTCACAGCTTGGGGTAATGAGAGAGAATAGTTAGAGATTAACATTTTGCTTACAAAAGGCAGCTAAATGTAGGTGTGAAAAATCGTTCCGGGATTTCCCGTAATCTGGAAAGTCAAAGTAATCAGTACTTTAAATGCGCTTGCTACGCATGTCCCATTAGCTGACCTTTGAGTCTGGTCACATGTGAATTCGGTCAGGAACTTGAATTATTTGTCATGTGTCATAATATGATGTGACCCCATCAGACCCGTATAGCTCTGAAGAAACAAATAAATAATAGGACTACAGCGCCTTCATGCATGTCGTACAGGGCGACTAACATGAGGTTGTGTATGAGGCTGACAACCTATTGACGTAAAACAAATAACGAGTCAGCCAGAATAAAGTTCAAACTCTTTACCCTGCCTGAGAAAATACTCAATGGCAGACATAATTCACAATTATTGTGCTTTTCAATACCCAGACAATAATGTAAATATATTATATTATCAATATGTGAGTAATATGCTCACTACTTATTTCACCACTTCAAATTCACTCAACTGTATGTAAATTCTACAGTAATATAGATGTTATAGATATGGAGCAATAAAAGACAATAGCACAAACTGGATGACTAAATACAGTGACCAGAGCCAACAGAAGCAAATGCAAATAGAGAACTAAGGCAGAAATGTATGAACTATAGAACAAATAATTAAAAAGCAGCTCTATCACACATATGACAAGACAAGCACGTATTTACAACATGTATCATCTCATCATCTCAGCCCGTAACCCGTCATGGGTCGTAGGGGTGCCATGGTGGAAGCATCAGCAGACAGGGTCCTCCACTGCTCTCTATCCTCAGCAATGCGTACAAGTGTGGAAAAACCGTGTCCTGCCCATTCTTTGATGTTATCAGCCCAGGATTTTCTCTGCCTTCCTCTTCTCCGATTACCTTCGACTGTTCCCTGAAGGATCGTTTTCGAAAGGGAGTCATGACGAGTTACATGCCCAAACCAGGCAAGCTTTCGACGTTTCACTATTGACAAAAGTGGTTCTTGGTGGCCTGCATAGGTGTTTATCTTCTCTCTAACATAGACATTTGTTTTGTGCTCTTTATAACAAATGCGCAAAATTCTTCTATAACATTTATGCTCGAAAGCCTGAATCCTTCGCTCCGTATCTGCAGTGAGTGTCCAGCCCTCACACCCATACAAGAGAATAGATAATACAAGTGATTTGTATTATTTGATCTTCACAGGAAAACTGATGTTACTTTTCCAGATCACATTCAACCTTGTCATGGCAGCTGAGGCCATCTCAAGTCTTGTCTTGATTTCTTTAATTGATCTTCCATCACTACAACATGTATGACATCTAATAAATCAAAGATAGCAAGGTAAGATGCACAATGTCACAAACAATAATGTAGCAAATTGAATAAAAAATTGCAAGTAACTTTACAACAATAACACACTTGTACACTTAACAAGACTATACAATTAACAACAATAGGTCATGGTTATCTCAATAGCAGCAGATACCCACAGCTTTGTTATGCCGGCCCGCTATTTGAGACTATATATATATATATATATATATATATATATATATATATATATATATATATATATATATATATGTATATATATATATATATCTTCTTCTTCTTCTTTGATCCTTAGCCGCTGACCGTCAAAGCAGTCAGTGGCCATCACGCCTAGTGGCGTCTTGTAGGGCAACAACAAATTGATTCCACTTTGCTCGGTCAGGTAGTCACTTTTATTTCTACAGTCGTCTAATCTTGATAGCTATCGTTAAGAAGTTGTCTTATCTTGATAGCTAGGGTTGCCGATAGCTGTGTGAACGATTTTGAGTCACGACCATATATGGAGCGCTCAGATCGTCAGTTCTTTGAAAACAGTTGGCAATCGCAATGTTTCAAGATTCATTTCCTTTTAAGGTAATAGGTCTTAAGTCGAACATTGTAGAACATTCTTCGTTTCGTAAATTGGCCTGAGTTGTATTCGATTCGCGTTTTCTGCGCATGTCCCTTTTTGTGGCGTTGGTAAAACGATTTCCGCCCAGGTCAGTCTGTGCTGAGAAGCTGTGAAGGCGAGACGTAGCTATGTGCTAGTCTTCGCTTAGTTTATTCAGGAAGGAGTCCTCATGATTGTTGTTCCTATCTTGAGATGATATATCTCTGTGTTATTCCTAATGCCTGGAGGCATATGTGATTATTCATTTAATTCCTTATGAACAGGTAATTAAATCCCTTTTTTGGCTGAGTAACTTTATCGCCATCTTGTGATGTTGACTTTTGCTTAGCCTGCCTTATTCTAAAGTCTACGATATGACTAGTTTGCTCAGCTCACGATCCACTTAGATTGTCACGCATCGATTGATGCCTGTCCTACGGACTATTTGCTTCCTGAACTTTGTTGATGGATCTAGGTTTGATACCTTTGCTGTTTGCTGGACAATAGAGGACGATAATGTGGCGCTCAAAAGACATGCCTGTCTTGTTGAGGTCAAATCGAGGAGACCATCTTTAATCTCCTAGTTGATATCTTCTAGCTCTTATGGAAAGGGGAAGTTTACTACCTGACTACATGTACAGCGGCTTTACGATATCCTAAAAGGCAGATGATGCACATTATTTTGATGCTGTCTGCTGTGCCAGTTGAATTGTCTACATATGTAATAATGACTGTTTGATCGTACCTATGATGTACCTGCTTGTTTATGTCTACACACTTCGTCATTGTGGCGTTTATAATAAATTATACAAAACCGTCACTAGCTGTTGCAAGCATCATTGACTTTTCACGTCGTGAGTTAACGTGACGTCCTTGTGTGGATTGCCTTGCTTGTAATGCTCACTGTCTGAATACACATCTACATCCTACACACTTAAACCAGACAAAAGACACCATGCTACTACGCCTCATCATCCCTGGTGTCTGAGGGTGGCACACTACTCTGCAAAGGCCAGGATTGTTATACCTTTAGAGAAGCAGATGAAATACAACACCCTCAACGTTGTGTGGCAAATGTGACATCCTCCACAGAACATTTATCAACACATATAATACTTACGCAACATTTGCTACGCTACATTTGGTGGCCATAAGCTGGTTTGATCTGGTACCAGCATACTCGGGGTCCCTTACCCGCTTCATTCAGCACTCTACAACAGTCTACAGACAACATCTACAAGACAACAACAGAAGTGCAGAGTTACGAAATTACTCGGCGTTGCCCAGGAACTTTTTTGGAATTTTCAACAATTGCTGTTCCAAGTCAAGAAAGTGACATTTCCCAGTTTTGTTACATACGGGAGAATCGATTTGTTGCTGTTCTGCTTTGGAGAAGGCCAAGTTCCATCGCTGACGAGTTCTACACTTCTTGTACACTGCATGTACCGTTTGAAAACTCAAGTCTCAACCATCGTCGTAGCTGTTTTGATGCAAGTACAGATGGCAATCAACGTTGGATCTTTGATCTCAGAATGCTGATTACATCCTGTTTGCTGTACTGACGATTGGAGTTCCATAAGTTAAGTGGCCTGTTTGTTTGTGAACTGTGCCCTTATACTTCTACTGAGTCTTCTGTGTTTTTCATCTCATTCTTTTGTTTACATGTTATATGTTTATGTGTTATTTGTATATTTATATTTATATGTTTATGTTTCTGCGGGTTTTCGGTTGGGCGGAGTCTCCCTTAGATTATACCACGTCATAGAGGTCATCTATTGTGAGCGTTTTCTGTAGGGTGTGCAATTTCCGATACTGGAATTTGCAAAGCGACTTCTGTTGCTAATTTTTTGTTAGTTGTGATGCCATGTGTTAGTATTGTTTTCGTTATTTTTCTGCATTCTTTAGTTCTGTTTTGATTTGTTTTGTACTTGCTAGCCTCCTCTTTACTATAGTTTAGTTTCATACAACATTTTTGTTTATACACTGTGGTGTCTTGTATTTGTGTTATCTTCTCGTAGATATCATCACATTTTTTGTGATATTTCTTTAATTTTCGCTTTATTTTTTGTTGATTTCTACGAATGTATTCGTATTGTTGCTAAATCTTTGTATTGTTTACATTGTATTGTTTACATTGTATTGTTTACAGTGTAATGTTTACATTGTTATTGTTTACATTGTGATTGTGTTTACATAGTCATTGGTTACACTTATAGTAGTTAATTCACATTTAATAGTGGGTTATGCTTATGCATTACTACTACACTGATGATTAATAAATGATGAATAGTATTGTGCACTATTGAATGGGAAGTGCACCTATGATCAAGAGTTGATTGATGATATTTCAAAAAGGTCTATACACAAGTTCTTTGATATAAGACTTGTTTCCCACAGAGATTGGGATAATAATATAGTGTTGTGAGTAAACAAGTGCTTCATTTAAGACTTGTTATAATTAAATTTGAAATAAGATAATTAATTATTTCAGGTTGTGGACTCATATTATTACACATCATGGCTACATTTGAGCACTTTATTGAGCAGGGTAAATTGCTTGGGAAGACTGGTGATAAGTTAGAAGAATTTGCAACTGCTCAATATGATAAAGCAATGGAAGCTGAACAAAAGAAACTGCAAATGCAGGTGGATGAAAAAAGATTCCAAATGGAAATGGAAAAACAAAAAAGAGAAGCAGAAGCAAAAGCTGAAGAGAAAAGACTTGAGGCTGAAAAAAAAAAAGACTGGAAATAGAGGCTGAAAATAAAAAACTTGAAAGAGAGGCTGAAAATAAAAGACTTGAAATGAAAAATAAAAGGTTAGAAAAAGCAAGCTGAAGTTGAAGAAAGGAAGTTACAAAGAGAGTCTGAAGAGAGAAAAGCAAAAATGGAGCATGAAGAAAAACTCTTAGCTTTGGAAGTTGAGAAATTAAGGGTGATGAACATAGGTAATGCTAATGATGCAAATAAGGTCTCAGATAAGACTAATGCAAGCACTTTCAAACTTAACCTACCACCATTCAATGCTTCCATCGACGATATAACATTCTATTTGGACAGATTTGAAACTTCATGTAAAGTACATAACATAGATAAATCATTGCAGGTTTATCATTTGTCCAAAATACTTAGAGGTGATGCTTTGAGTATGTTAAGCATGGTAGATGAGCCTGACAAGAACAACTATGATGTTGTCAGGGCTATATTGTTAAAAAAAATACCAACTTGACGAAGACGGCTATCGTCTTCAATTTAAAAATATGTTACCAGAAACTGGTGTGCAATTCTCTGAATTTATTTCAAAGACACGTCTTACTTTTTTACGTTGGGTGGAGCTGTCTAAGACAGAAAAAACTTATGAAGGACTTATGGACTTAATACTTAGAGACAAAGTCATGTCTTCTGTTAATGAGTCTTTCCTTGCTTTCCTTCATGAACGTAAACCTAAAACAATAAAAGAAATGGAAGATTTCTGTAGCCAATACATAACTGCTCATCCTCACGCAACCATTGGTAACTCTAAAGTAAAAGAAGGTCTGCCAGTTGCTTCGGCAGCACCTTATAGTCAAAACACTAGTAATAGATTCCAACAAAATTTTGATAAGAAAAGTAACCGTAGTTACGGTCAAAACTATGGAAATCAATTTCAGGGTGATTCTTCGTCGAAGAATTGGAGACGAGCTGACAGTCCTCGTTACTTCCAACATAATAATTTTAGGCATTTCAGAAGAGGATATGGTAACAGAGGTTTTTCCTCGCGTAGACCTCAAAACCAAACAAATAGATGTTCACATCAATGTGGACATGATAATAATCATGGAAACTGTAGTTCGAAACATGATAACAGTTATAATAGAGACAATAATAACTACAGAGACAATAACAACAGTGATAACTTCAGAGGTAATAGTAGTCGCGGTAGATCTCAATACAAAAAAAAGAGATATCAGCAGGCTAACTCGGTTCAACAAGAATCTCAGGGAGCCTGTAATCAGGTTTCTGATAATAAAAACTCTGACACTGTCACTTGTTCTTCATTTGACTTTGGGAGAGCAAACAAGTGCCCCCAATGCAGTACTTTGTTCGAACCGACTACAATATCGACTTTGAGTTGTGGTCACCCTCTCCCCGCTCTTCCTGCTTCGGTTGCACATGACGGGAGAGGTTCTCTAATCCTACATAAGGGTCTTGTTAATAATACTCCGGTCTCACTACTTTTCGATTCCGGATGCACCACTATTGGTGTTAGACAATCGCTTGTAGATCCATCCTGTGCGACAGGAAGGGTTATCAAATGTGTCACATTTGGCGGCACTCTAGAGAAATATCCTACTGCTATAATTCACATTGCCACTCCTTTCTTTACGGGAGATGTGCATGCCTGTCTCTTACCTAATCCTATTGCGGACCTTATTATTGGTCGTATCCACGGAGTTAGGGAATGTACCCCACAGCAGATTGCTGCTTGGGAAGATGATAATATGCAAGCTACCAATGCAGTGGTTACAAGAGCACAAGCTCTACAAACACCGCAAACTTCGTTGAATAATGATAATGAAGTTCATAGCCAAGATAGTACCTTGGTTATTTCTCGTGACTCGTTCATAAAATTACAAGAAGAAGATCCTACGCTAAAGAAATTCTTCATTCTTGCGAAGAAAGGTGATCCAAATAAGGATACACAAAGAAAATCTTGGATAGAAATGAAAAACGGCGTACTTGTACGTATGGTACAAGACTCGGCTACGTCAGCACATTCGCAAATTCTTGTTCCCAAGAGTATGAGAGTGCAAATATTGCAGCATGCTCATGACTCGCAATGTGCTGGACACATGGGATTTTCCCGTACAAAGTCGAGAGTCCTTGCGGCTTTCTTTTGGCCCTTTGTTAACAAGGACATCCGTATATACTGCCGATCATGTCAGGTATGTCAGGAGGTCAAATCTAGAGGACCACGACATGCTGCGCCTATCCAGGCTGCTGACATCCCTATTCGGCCATTCCAGAAAATGGCCATAGATATTATTGGCCCTTTTAAGATAAAGTCGGCCAGAGGACATCAGTTTATTCTTACATGTGTCGATATGTGCACACGTTGGCCAGAGGCTATCCCTCTAAAGAGCATATCTACTACAGATATCGCAGATGCTCTTTGGCTGATATTTTCTCGCTTGGGGTTCCCCAGAGAAATACTGTCAGACCATGGAACTCAACTCATATCTGATACTATGTCTCAAGTAATGTCTACCTTACACATTAAAAGATCTCTCAGTAGCATCTATCATCCTATGTCTAATGGGTTAGTTGAGCGTCTGAATAGAACGCTCAAGACTTTACTTGGTAAGATAACTGAAGACCATCCTCAAGATTGGGACAGGGTTTTACCTGCGGCTCTCTTTGCCTATAGAGAGGTCCCAAATGAGCACACAGGATTTTCTCCCTTTGAACTTGTCTTTGGCGCGCGTCCGCGCGGCCCTATGTCTTTATTACACGATCTCATCACTGCCGATGATATTAGTGATGACACTCAATCTTCATATGAGTATGTCATTGCTCTGAGGCAAAAGATCATTGAGGCATGCAAACTAGCGACTGCTTCGTCAGAAATTGCTAAAGAAAAAGCAAGGCAGTTTGCTAACAAGAACAGATGTCTACGACAACTTTGTCCAGGTGACAAAGCATTCGTCCTACTCCCCAGTAGGGAAAATAGACTTCTGATTGCATGGAAAGGTCCATATGCAATAGTCTCACGAATTTCCGATGTTGACTATGTGGTCGATATAGATGGAAAGCATAAGACTTTCCATATCAACATGCTGACGGAATTTCATGAGCGTCCAGACTATTTGCTGCCTATTTTTCAGGCAACGGACGAATCTTCGGTACCTCATGGTCATTACTCATCCCTGTCTGTCATACAGGATGAGGAATCTGTTTTTTCTGATGTCGATCTCCCTCTTCCAGTGGTTCCACTACATTCTATGGAATCTTGGAAAGATGTGTCCATTTCTCCTAATCTTTCTGTTGATGAACATCGTCAAGTCTCGTCGATGTTACAGACATTTAAGGATGTTCTAACCGACATCCCTGGTCACACGAATGTCATAGAACATGACATAATTCTTACCGACAGTAATCCTATTAGGGTTAGGCCGTATCCTATCCCTATACACTTTCAGTCACAAGTGGAAAAGGAATTGGATGAAATGATCCAATTAAACATAATTGAACCATCGACTTCTCCATATTCTTCTTCCATGGTTATTGTTCGGAAGAAAGATAAGAACATACGAATTTGCGTTGATTATCGCAAATTAAATCAAGTCACAAAGTTCGATGCTGAACCTATGCCTTTACTAGAGGATCTACTTAGTAGACTTTCTAATTCTAGATTCTTCACTAAACTTGACTTGTCAAAAGGTTATTGGCAAGTGCCTTTAGCAGATCATGCCAAACCTCTGACTGCTTTCTCTACACCTAGGGGTTTATTTCAATGGAATGTAATGCCTTTCGGTCTTATGAACGCCCCTGCTACTTTCGTTCGCATGATGCGTCGAATTCTTTCTCATCGTTCAGATGTCATCGCTTACTTAGATGATATCTGTCTCTTCAGTGATTCTTGGGAAGATCACTATCTGGGTTTATATGACCTACTGTCTACTCTACGTGAGTATAATCTGACAGCAAAACCTTCTAAAGCTTATATTGGTTTTGGTGAAATTTCTTTCTTGGGTCATCGTGTTGGTCATGGTCTCTTGAAGACAGAAGACCACAATACTTCGAAAATATTGAACATCTCTGTACCTAAGACGAAGAAACAAGTCCGGAGTCTCTTGGGTTTAATTCAATTCTATGGGAGATTTATTCCGAATCTATCTTCGATAATGGCACCTTGTTACAAGGGTGCTGGTTTGCTCTGAACAATGTTCCATGTGATATGAATAAAACACTTATAAATTTCTGGCCATTGTTTTTTCATTGATATGTTAGTTTTGTTTGTTCAGAGATAGTGCATCGTGCCTTCGATGGAAGATTAAGCGAATGCGGGGGTGGAAGATTCCGAACAATAATTGAACCTTGGAATACGATTGATTTGCTAAGTCATTTCATTGAGTCCGTACATTTAATTCACAGTTGTACATACAGGATGATCATTTCAATAGTAGTAGAGCATAAGTCCATATAAGTCATGCATAAATTAATCAATAACGTAGACTGCTGGTTTACGTGTCAATGTCCGTTATGAGGATACAATGCAGTATTGTCGTCAGAACATCACAGCTATATGCACGCGCAGCTAGACATGGCTACCTGCCGACAGTGAGACTGCGAGTCTGAATATATTCATACGAATTTGACGATTATTCTTCTCCTTCTGAGAATTCTAGTTAAATACTAACCTCCATAAATTTCCCTCTCATATAGAGTTCTAGGACTGACCCTGATCCATCAAAAAATGCATATATAAATGGCTATATCATGTCATTGAATTGGAAGGTTAGAAAAACGCAGCTATTCAGCTTGGCGGTCAAGTAACAAAGGGTAACGTTTCTTAGTTACCGACTGTGTCCTAAACAACGCTATACACGTCATGATCGATCGTGTATGGAGCGTTCAGTAATTGAAACATCTATCGCAATATATTACATGCTTTAACCTTTTACAATTGCACGTCTGATAACCTTTAGCAGACGGCGTTAATATCATATACCGTAACAATTCCCTGTACACCCGGGAAAAAAAATCGATAGATTTTTTTTCAAGATCTATCCGACTTAACAATTTTTCAAAAAAAATTTAACACAATTGTGACATATGGCCGACGATGTTCTGAGTAGAACCGTGTCGCGGTCATGTCAACCAACTATTTGTCATAGTCATCTAACATTAATCACATGATATATCAATTATACATATTATTATATCAACTAAATAAAATGTCCAATGTTAATAGTGAATGATAGAATTAAATGAAAGTAAGGTCTGTCGTATTAGTATGTCATATAGGAATTAATTTGACTAATTAAAATTAAATTAATGAATTAAACTAAGAGATAAATTATTAAGATTCTAATGTAACGCGATGTTATGAGAGAAGAAAAAAAAAACAAAATAAGTGAGAAGGAATAGAAAGAAATTCGAATATAAGTTTAACTTAATTGTGTGTGTTAAGTGTTAGTGAATAATAACTATCTAATTTAACTAACTAAATAATGTATAGGTACATTTAAAAAAATATTAATCTAATACTTGTGTGAGATTTATTTTCTCTTTTCATAATTTCTTCTTTTTATATTTCGTTCTCTTTTTTGTTCTTTCATTTCATTTTTTTCTCACATTTCATTTTATTGATAATAATTCAATTAAGAAGTTAAGTTAACTAATTAATTAGTATAGGATATGATGATCCATCCGTAGTCTTGATCCTGATGAATTCTTTTAGGCAAAAATGTTCAAACGTTTACGTTGGAAAGAAATGTCATTTATCACAGCATCCAAGAATTAAGTGCACATAGGATAATAAGTTCGACTTGTCGTCAGATATTGTTCCATGATTGTTCAACGAATATTCATATATCGTGTATGGACGTTAGACGAAGTTGCAATGACAATATGTAGACCTTGATTGTCTTTTAGTTCCATTCTGTGATGCATATAGTGTTTATAAAGTTTAAATTGAAGGCAAGGTTAGTTCCTTTATAGTTGATATGTTTTAGGAATGTTAATGTTGATTATTCGTCGTCAATAGGATTACGTGACAACGCATCCGCAACAATATTTTCAGTGCCAGGAATATGTTCAATGGAAAACTCAAATGGCTGTAGGATGATTGAATATCTGGCGAGTTTCTGGCTTTTATGATTACATCGACGCAAGGATGCTACAGCACGTTGGTCCGTCTGTATGGTGAAGGGAGCACCAAGCAGGAATTTTTCGAGTTTGGTTATTGCCCATATCACAGATAAAAGTTCCTTGTCGACTGTTGAATACTTTGTTTCTGCAGGCTTTAGCTTTCTTGAAATGTATAAGGTAGGATGTAGAATGCCATCATGGTTCTGGAGCAGGCATGCACCAATGCCGTAGTTACTAGCATCTGTTCGTAAGAAAAATCTTTTGGAAGCATCGGGAAGTCTTAAAATTGGTTCATGCGAGAACAAATTTATAATTTTGTTGAAAGTTTCATTGCATGTACCAGTCCATGTCACTTTCACCGGCATGTCTTTCTTTAACAGTGAAGACAATACAGCCGTGATGGATGACAAGTTAGGTATGAATCTACTGTAATATTGAACAAGTCCTAACAAACTCCTGACCTGTTTCTTCGTCTGAGGAACTGCTATGTTTAGAATTTTGGAGACTGTACTAGGTAACGTTCGGATATATCCCGATCCAATGATATGTCCCAAAAAGGTTATCTCATTACACGCGATTTGCACCTTTGTAGGTTTAGCAGTTAGATGATAATTCCTTAGAGTGTCGAAAACATATCTAAGTCCCGAAACATGTTCCTCAAACGACGAACTAAACAAGCATATGTCGTCAATATATGTAATAACGTCTGGTCTACCTGATAAAATTTGTCGCATCAGGCGAATGAAGGTAGCTGGCGCATTAACAAGCCCAAAAGGCATCACATTCCACTGGTATAGACCTTGTGGAGTGGAAAATGCGGTGTAGTACTTAGCCTTTTCGGTCAGTGGTATCTGCCAATAACCTTTAGTTAAGTCTATCTTACTAAATATAGTTGCGTTGGATAGACGTGGCAGTAAGTCGTCGATAAGTGGATGTGGTTCGCTGTCAACTATAGTCTTAGCATTTAATTTTCTATAATCAACACATAGTCTGATGTTATTGTCCTTCTTCCGGACAATCACTAATGGAGAAGAGAATGGCGAATTACTAGTCTCAATGATTCCCAGAGACAACATCTGTTCAAGTTCCTTAGTAGTTTTAGCAAGGAAATGTAAAGGAACAGAATAGGGATGTACACGAATAGGTGTATCATCATTGAGAGTAATGTCATGACTGATAGCCGATGTGCGACCCGGGACGTCGGTCAATACATCTGGGTAAGATTGTAATAGATTAGCAATCTGTAGACGCTGTTGCGGTGTAACCGTTGAAGAGATGGTTACATCCCGCCAAGATTCAGTAGGTTGAACTACTGGTACCGGTAACGGTAACTGTACCTCAGGAAAAGAAGATTCTTCTTCCTGGATGACAGATAAGTTAGAATAATAACAAGTAGATACTGTGTTGTCATCTAGTTCATGAAAAATTGACTGTAAGTGTTCAGGACGTGTATGAAATTGCTTGAGCATGTTAATATGAAATATCTTTTTGTGTCCCTTGATATCTAAGACGTAATCAACGTCGGAAATTTTATCAATGACTTTGTAAGGACCATTCCAAGATATCAATAATTTATTGTTATTGTGAGGAAGTAACACATAAGCCTCGTCGCCTGGGAATAATTGGCGTAATCGTCGAGACCTATTTTGTAGAGATCGAGCCTTAGCTTTTGCAGCCTCAGAAGAAGCTGTTGCCAACTGGCAAGACTCAATAATGTTCTTCCGAAGATTAATCACGTACTCGTAAGATGACTGAGTGTCCTGAGTCATCTCCGCGTCAATTAATAAGTCTTTTATTAGTCCCATAGGACCTCTTGGGGAGCACCAAAAACTAATTCAAAGGGAGAGAAGCCAGTTTGTTCATGCGGTACCTCCCGATAAGCAAATAGAACAGCTGGGAGTGCTCTGTCCCAGTCATGAGGGTGCTTAGCAGTAACCTTATGTAGTAGTTGTTTAAGTGTACGGTTAAGTCTTTCAACCGCACCATTACTCATCGGATGATAAATACTACTTAAATTCCTATCAATGTTCCAAGTTTTCATAACTTCCTTCATGGTGTCAGATATAAACTGTGACCCATGGTCTGATAAAAGTTTTCTAGGAAACCCTATTCTAGAAAAGATGAGATGTAGTGCATCAGCTACATCTGTGGTAGTGGTGGTCTTTAATGGGATAGCTTCTGGCCATCGTGTGCACAAATCAATGCACGTAAGGACGAATCTATGTCCTCTGGCCGATGGTAGCAATGGACCAATAATATCTATTGCCATCTTGTCAAACGGTCTTACTGAGATATCGCAAGCCTGAATAGGCGCCGTGTGAAAAGCTCCACGTGCTTTCACTTCTTGGCATGTAGTACAGGAACGTACATACTGCGAAATATCTCTTGACACTCCTGGCCAAAAGAATGAAGCCAGTACTCGAGATCGTGTTCGAGTATATCCCATATGTCCAGCACAATGTGAGTCATGTGCATGTTGAAGAATGTACCGTCTAAAAGTATACGGGACCATAACTTGTTGTTTCATTTGTGATTTGTCATTAAAACATCTAATCAATATGTCATTTTTAATAACAAAACAATGTTTGTTATTATTACCTGAGGATAGATTGTCAACTTTATCAACCAACTTAAAAAATTTTTTTTTAAAGATTTATCCTCTTTTTGTTTGGTTGCAAATGTTTCCCTGTCAATAGGTGAATTGACTACAAATTCCTCTTGGTTGTCTGCATCCATTTTATTATCATCAACTTTCTCCATGAGTTGAGTCTGCGCTCTAGTCGTCACGGCGTTTCCAGTGCATAGGTTATGTTTCTCCCATTCTATAATCTCATCTAGAGTACAATCTTTACTGCCGTGTATACGACCAACCATCAGATCAGCTATAGGCTTTTTTAGCATACATACTTTTACGTTCCCTGTGAAAAAAGGTGTGTTAACATGAATAATAGCTGTGGGGTAAAACTCAATAGTTCCCCCAAAAGTCATGCAACGGACATATTCCCCCGTTGCACAGCTGGGATGTACCAGCGACTGTCGTACACCAATCGTTGTGGATCCTGAATCCCTCAGCACTGAGACGACGGATCCATTAACTAATCCCCTGTTAAAAATTAGTAGGCCTGTTCCATCGTTGACTGCAAGACCTACCTCTGGTGTAATATGTCCGCAGTTAAGCACTGTTTCTTTCGCCTTCTGAAAAATAAGATTGCATTGTTGGCAACTATTTGCCACATTATAATTAATAGCAAAACATGCAGCAGAAGACTGTGTTGTATTATTGTCAAGTGGGACCTGAGCTATAGGGGTAGTATTATTTGTAACTGCTGCCCCTGTATTATGGTTGTAATGAGATGATCCCCGAGAATGAGATCGATTCCGAGTATAATTGTTAGAATTATCTCGTCGTCCTCTATAGTAACTATTATCTCGATGTCTCGAGCCATGATTATTACCATTCCAGTTACTATTATTATTGGGAGTATGTGATCGATTATAATGAGTGTTATGTTGACATTGTGGTAGTTTGTTTGAGGTGAATAATTTCTATCTCGTGATCTACCTCTGTTGAACTCATTTTTATTGTTGAAATCATTATTATATCCCTTCTGAAAGTGAACATTGTGATTTCTTTGGAACCTGCTTCTGTCTACACTGTGATGTCTTTGTTTGTTATTATGATTGTAGGCCATATTAGACGCCACAGGTAGAGGTTCTCTTAATGAGGAGTTAGAAATGGTTGCATTCGGATGTGCCGAACAGTAGTTTAAAGAAATTTTTTCTAAATCATCCATAGTACCTGGTTTACGCTCCTGCAAATATGCAAAAAATGGCTGGCTAACCGAAGATAATACCTTATCCCGTAGTAGTAAATCAACTAATTTGTCGTATGATTTGTTGACTTCTGCCAGTTCAACCCATCTATTAAATGTATTGCGTATATTCGCAATGAATCCTGCAAAATCTTTTGGAGATTCAGGTAAAATTCCCTTAAATTTCAACCTACAGTGTTCCTCGTCCAGGTGAAACCTTCGTAAAAGCAAGGACTTAATAGCACCGTAGTTATTTGCTATTGATGGGTCAGCATTTTGAGAAGCCGTCAATGGTTCTCCAACCAAGAATTCATTTAACTTGAGTACCCATGACTCTTCAGGCAAATGGTTTGTTTTGCAAGTCTGTTCAAAACGTGACAGGAACGATGAAAGGTCGTCCACGTTCAAGTTGAGAGTGGGTAATTTAAAGTTGTAGAAATGTTTAGTTTGGCTGGATGATGATCCATTTTGTGCGTTATTATTCTGGTTTGCATCAGCACTTTGTGCTTGTAATTTTGCTGTCTCCAATTTAATACGCGCCAATTCCATTTCTTGTTGTAAAATAATTTCCTCTCGTTTCAATTTATTCTCTTCTTCCTGTTGAGCAATTTCTCTTAATCTATTTTCCTTGGCAATTTGCTTCATCTCACGTTCCTCTTCCTCTTTCTTTAATTCAGCTTTTTTCTCTGCTTCTTTTCTTTCATGTTTTTCCAGTTCTGCCTCAGCAAACTGACGAAGTTCTTGAGATTTATAACCATATTCCCGACCAATTTTAACGAAATGGTCTATAGTAAGCATTTTGACTTTTATCTGTAAGTAATTATTGATAATTACTGATTAAAATAGTCAATAGTAGCTTCAGAGTAATTATTATACTTACTCAACTTAGAAATATTTAATATAAATAATCACAATAGTACTGAACTCTAATGTCTAAGTTCAACTAATAGACAATATTTTGTAATAATATTGTATCTAAATAATACTATATCATAAATAGTTATGATATCTGTTAACTATAATGTAATTACTTCACACAATTAATCTCAATATTCAATAATGTTGGGTATGATTCCTAGTAATTATATTGTTCAATGTACTAAGTCACTCTCTTAGTACCAGAAAAGTATATTAAATAATATACAATGGGTCTATTACCTCAAAGGTAGCTATAAGATTATTTTGTTTTGTCAATATATATATTATATTATTATGCCTTAGGCATCTCTTATAAATTGTAGTGCTACTTTCTTGGACTATCACTGCATAATTATGCAATGTCCCATATTAACCTTAATTATCAGAAAAAATTAATTAAATTAAATTACAAGTGTATTATTGCATATAATATCATATTATTAATGTAGTATTAATATATATTATGAGGACAAACAAAACAATGATGCAACTAAAGGGTACAAACAATGTTAAGACGCAAACAAGACATTTTCACAATTAAAAATGAATTTATGAACTAAATAAAACAAGCGGAAGTATCACAAGCCAAAATGAAGGGCAAGGTCTGACCCGAGGTCAACTTAATATTCAAAGTACACAAAAAAAAATGACTGCAAAAAATGATGACATCACAGGACTCATAACGGACGAAAATTTAACAATCATAAAATAAATTGATAGTCAGAGTAGACTGGACGAAATAGTTAACGAACATGATACAGAACTGAATAAAATTGTTAACTGAGTACGAATAAAATACGCCAGTTATCTACGGAACGGTACAGCTAACACAAATCGTCAAACGGTAGCAGATTTGGACAGGTCGTCCAATGGCAAACCTCAATGGGGCTTCCAAAAATGCAATCGTTTAAGTTCCCTAAGAACGACTGAAATCTAGGTGGTCAGCTGTTCGCGACATTCCCCAGAGATTTCGGTTCCCTCCAACCGGCCCACGAATTAACAACACATTAAGACAACCAAAATTTACATGAAACACATTCAGAACAGACATGCCTATGCAGGCAAAAGGCATGGACTCAGTAGCACTGTTTGCAATAACAACAGTTAAACACCTAGACTTATCTTTTCCGTTGCTTCACTTGATGCTAGTTGTCGTCGACGGCTAGGCCTGTGCCTTTGACTGTCTGCTCCTGATGGGCAGGCAACGGTAGTCCATCTTATGCATCTTGATCAATTTGAAACGAACTAGAGAGGCGTTGAAAATATGTCTTCTTCACTGCGACAATGCAACAGTGACGTCATGTTGCTATTCATGATCACGTGCGTCACGTCAGCTTCGTAATGATCATGTGATCGAAACTTGATCGTAAATATTTCATTCGAAAGTCATGAAAAATTTTTTTGTTTTTTTTGTTGTTTTTCGTCCCCATACACTGGCCACCACTGTTACAAGGGTGCTGGTTTGCTCTGAACAATGTTCCATGTGATATGAATAAAACACTTATAAATTTCTGGCCATTGTTTTTTCATTGATATGTTAGTTTTGTTTGTTCAGAGATAGTGCATCGTGCCTTCGATGGAAGATTAAGCGAATGCGGGGGTGGAAGATTCCGAACAATAATTGAACCTTGGAATACGATTGATTTGCTAAGTCATTTCATTGAGTCCGTACATTTAATTCACAGTTGTACATACAGGATGATCATTTCAATAGTAGTAGAGCATAAGTCCATATAAGTCATGCATAAATTAATCAATAACGTAGACTGCTGGTTTACGTGTCAATGTCCGTTATGAGGATACAATGCAGTATTGTCGTCAGAACATCACAGCTATATGCACGCGCAGCTAGACATGGCTACCTGCCGACAG
Source organism: Oreohelix idahoensis (assembly GCA_024509875.1). Classification (NCBI taxonomy): domain Eukaryota; kingdom Metazoa; phylum Mollusca; class Gastropoda; order Stylommatophora; family Oreohelicidae; genus Oreohelix; species Oreohelix idahoensis. The sequence continues at coordinate 542,865 of JAMPIV010011525.1, read as the reverse complement.
TGAGACTGCGAGTCTGAATATATTCATACGAATTTTGACGATTATTCTTCTCCTTCTGAGAATTCTAGTTAAATACTAACCTCCATAAATTTCCCTCTCATATAGAGTTCTAGGACTGACCCTGATCCATCAAAAAATGCATATATAAATGGCTATATCATGCCATTGAATTGGAAGGTTAGAAAAACGCAGCTATTCAGCTTGGCGGTCAAGTAACAAAGGGTAACGTTTCTTAGTTACCGACTGTGTCCTAAACAACGCTATACACGTCATGATCGATCGTGTATGGAGCGTTCAGTAATTGAAACATCTATCGCAATATATTAAATGCCTTAACCTTTTACAATTGCACGTCTGATAACCTTTAGCAGACGGCGTTAATATCATATACCGTAACACACCTCTGTCAACGTTGTTGAAGAAAGGGTCGCCTAATCTGATTCGTTGGTCTCAGGAATGTCAATTTTCCTTAGACCAGATTAAAAGTATATTTTCTTCTCCTCCCATCCTAAAATTACCTACTCTTGATAGAACTTTTGTTCTTCGAAGTGATGCTTCATCCACTGGGATCGGAGCAGCACTTATGCAGGAATATGCTGAAACTCTGCATCATGTCATGTACATTTCTAGAAAACTAAATGCGGCAGAGAGGAACTACTTGGTTTTAGACCGTGAATTGTTAGCTATGGTTTGGTCTATTCTCAAACTACAAAGATTCCTCCTGGGCGCACATTTCATTCTAGAAACTGATCAGAAAGCTCTTACAGCTATTCAGACTAAGAACTTGAAGAGTTCGAGATCCACTCGATATGCTATTGCTCTTCAACCTTTTCACTTCACGGTACGAGCTATCCGTGGGTCGGATAATGTGATGGCTGACATTCTGTCTAGATGCCCACATGATTCCAACTAATACTTCTGTTCTATTTCTAGATATACGACAGAGCCATAACACACCTATATTACTACAATACATTAGCACATCTGTCCTCACTTTAGGTGAACACATACTATTGTGCTTTGTTATCATCTTCTTCTGTTCCCATCTTTAATATAAGAAGAAGACTGAGTAGTTAATATAAGGGCCGAAAGTTCCAAAGGCCACAATTATTAATAATAATGTATTGTATAGTATGAAACTTAATGGCTATTAAATAGAATTATATTGTTTGTTTTTTCTCAGCACGTTATTGTTGATCTGAGAAGCTACCTTTCTATTGTCAAACATGGAGAGTTCCACATTGTACAGTTTCTTTGGAACGACAGGAGATGTGTCCTCGATCTTCATTTATATTTAATTTCATTGTGTAATGGTAATATTAAACATTTAGATAATGTAATATTTAACATTCAATATCAGATGTGTACATCCATTCTAAGCGGTATTAGATTATGACACTGCTATTTGATTATAATGATATGAACTTGCATATTTATATTGTATTTTCATGCAAGCGTAGTGTGTGTTGGTGGCACCTCCCCGATATATTTTTTAAATCAGATTTTTTATCTGTTGAGAAATATTCTCACTAGAAACTTTATGTGTCAATTTAGCCTCATATTAGGCAGTGCAATTACTTATCCCCGCATAATTTGTGCGTTGTTAAACCGTTTTTTGGTTTTACTCTTGGATATTTAAAAAAAAAAATGTTGCACACGATGGATCTAGGTTTGATACCTTTGCTTTGCTGTTTGCTGGACAATAGAGGACGATAATGTGGCGCTCAAAAGACATGCCTGTCTTGTTGAGGTCAAATCGAGGAGACCATCTTTAATCTCCTAGTTGATATCTTCTAGCTCTTATGGAAAGGGGAAGTTTACTACCTGACTACATGTACAGCGGCTTTACGATATCCTAAAAGGCAGATGATGCACATTATTTTGATGCTGTCTGCTGTGCCAGTTGAATTGTCTACATATGTAATAATGACTGTTTGATCGTACCTATGATGTACCTGCTTGTTTATGTCTACACACTTCGTCATTGTGGCGTTTATAATAAATTATACAAAACCGTCACTAGCTGTTGCAAGCATCATTGACTTTTCACGTCGTGAGTTAACGTGACGTCCTTGTGTGGATTGCCTTGCTTGTAATGCTCACTGTCTGAATACACATCTACATCCTACACACTTAAACCAGACAAAAGACACCATGCTACTACCGCCTCATCATCCCTGGTGTCTGAGGGTGGCACACTACTCTGCAAAGGCCAGGATTGTTATACCTTTAGAGAAGCAGATGAAATACAACACCCTCAACGTTGTGCGGCAAATGTGACATCCTCCACAGAACATTTATCAACACATATAATACTTACGCAACATTTGCTACGCTACAATTGTCCTGACATTGCGGTCAGGACGTTCGTTCTCATGTCAGTGGCTTCCTTTCGGCTTTCACCACTGACAGTCATACGAGCCTCAGACTCCGGATGCCCGTCCCGCAGCAAAGTTTGTTTATTCGTTGTTGTTTCCGTAACTTCAATTTTTTTAAACATAGACAGGGGTGTCAGCCCTATGCTAAAACCCCCAACCTGGAGGACCAGGATGTCTGCTTTCGTCTGACCCCTGCCCGCGCAAACCTGTCCAGCTTGGTAGAACCTTCCAGGAGTAAAACTCCCACTGGCATAGCTCTGGGGGTAATCAGGGTACGCAAGCCGCCATACCTCGACAAGGTATTGACACCGGTGATGGCAGATATATATATATATATATATATATATATATATATATATATATATATATATATATATATATATATATATATATATATATATATATATATATATATATATATATATATATATATATATATATATAACAAATTAACTCAGGATGGGGGCTTAACGAGCTTGAATAAACATTTGCTAAATTCTTCATAAAAGTGTCGGGAGATTATAGAATTGACGTGCTCAGTGACAGCCAGCATTGTTTTCGCTTATCTGAGTATCTTATAAAGACTCCCATGTGATAGAAGCTTTTTGTTTTTTTCGGTGAAAAATTTTACACTGCGCGTGTAAATACGAGCAGAGTTTCCGGAAGGATATTTTAGAAGAAAAAACCTCATGCTACATTCGGCAATCTCAGAAACCGCTACTACTAGAGAATGTAAATGTTTGTTGCGTGATTCCTGCAAGGAGAAAGCTACAGTGTTTGGCTCCATGATCCGTTAGGAGCGGAAAGCAAAGTGATGATGTTGGTAAATTTAAATACGTGATGCTGTTTCGTATGGGTGGATAGTACATATGTTGTTGTTGTTGTTTAACTAGGACCTCTGAGCTTTATGCTCCTTTGCATCAAAACCAAGTTGAAGAGTCCTTGGTATTATCTACACCAGTGGTGGCCAAGTTAAGGTTGGCCAAGGGCCAGATTATGGTAAAGGGTAACACCAGAGGGCCAGACCTATAAAATCCTTTAAAAATAACGTTCTGAGATTTAGTTTTACATATGTAATGAACCACGTACAGAAAGCAACGGCAAACTACTGTACTGCACATCTGCCAAGACATGTATACCAGTCTTCGGACTGAAATTACTGTAAAAAAAATACAATGAATCTGTTGTTTTAATTTGATTTGTAATATGACATAATTATTTATTTCAAACATACATTTGTGTGTCATTTCATTGTGAAGAGTGTGGCTTCAATCAACAATAAGAGGCCGGCCAAAACAGGTTGGCGGGCCGGGTCAAAACTGGTTGGCGGGCCGGATCTGGCCCGCGGGCCGTAGTTTGGCCATCGCTGATCTACACTGTAGATCTAGGTTCTTCCTGTGGCTTTTTTGCCATTTCGAAACGTGTTGAGTTGAAGTCATGGGCTCCAGTTTCTCCAGCTTGGCTTGCATTTGAGGGATCATCACATCTGGTCCCAAGCTAGGAGAAAGAAGCATGTGGCATACTGTGCATTCCCCGCCGTTCAAGTGTGCTGTCCAAATATGCAGAGCTAAATTACTGTGCTGTTGTTATGGACTCTCACACGGAATCGTCACGTTCTGCACAGTCATTTCTGAGGCCCCTCCCCTTCCCCGCTCCAAACCGCATATCATGGGGTCCACAGTACGATCCTGCATGCAAGCAGCCAGGTAAAAGCCTGAGTTACATCTGGGGTTCAAGTTATTCCTCCAAACGTAGTGTGTGTCGCATAGACATTTATGATCAATAAATGTTCTATATGCTCTTCTTTTCTACCCGTGTCCTCTATTTTATTATCGTTTTTTATCCTCTTCCTGGTTTTTTTTCGTATTCGTTCGTTTGCGAAAAAATATATTTTCCCATTCTAACGTTTACCTGTTTCTTTCTCTTACTGAGAACGGATCGTATTGCATAATCATGTCAGTCCCTGGACGGGACGAAATAACTGTGAATATACGTCTAGTCAGACATAGATGCAGACAATTGTCTACATTTTCATCTGTCACGCGAGTTTCCTCGGCTAAAGTTGTCGGTGAGGTGTGGAAACTGCCACCTAATGAGACATATTGTCTACGCTTTTCACCTGACACAGCGTTTCTTCGGCTGAGTTCTGAAGTGTGATATGACACTCATGCATCGGATCAGGACTGAGAATAGTCAGATGAAGGTGTGAAGACACACTCTAGGCAGTTTATGGCAATCTCTTGGTTTACGTAAGATAGGAGAGGGGGAGACGGGGGTGTTCTGAAATAGCGCGCATCCTTGGTCTGTTTAAGTTATAAACCAGAGTAGATTTCATTCACTCAGTAACTCCGCAGTCAAGACGAGAACGACCTCGTTCGATTCCTAAGAATCTCTGTTGATAGTAGATGGCAATTAGTTGGTCGAAGCGGTTTAAGTTCTTAGTAGTTCTGTGTTGAGGTAAATATTATATTAGATATCTAGTATTATTTGTGAGTGATTTCAGGGATAAATCGCCTATTTCATTTTAACTAGTTTCTTTTGTGCAGAGAGATTAATTATAAGTCTGTTGTATTCTCTAAGTGACGTGTTTCAGTGGAAAGCAGAATAAATTATAATTTCTAGCTTAAAATCATGTAGCTAGAATGAATTTAATTTTACTGCGAATAACCAGTCGAGAATATTTAAACTAAACTTATAACTGCATAGATTCATCACTGAGTATTGACGAAATACGTATGTATTTCTAATTCATGATGATTGATTTTATGAATATAACTTATTTCACTGGAAGTTTTAAACGTTAAGACGAGCCCTACGCTTGCAGTTCATAATGTAAGTTATAAATGTAGTACATAGTATGTATAAGTATTTGATATGTTGTTTTTCTTTATTCAGTGAAACTGGGGGTGACACAACTTTGCCAGCGTTGTAGTACAGATAAATATCTGTGAAGAACTAAAACATTTTCCTTAAGGTCTTGGTGTATAACCTTTACAAGAACTTTAACGGTTAAATGAAGTAACGGGCCCATCGAGCCTGATTTAACTCTTCCAGAGAAAAACCTCAAGTACTTTCCAGCCCTAGTGGCAAGTAAAACATTACAAATCATTGACTTTCCGACATTTTGACGAACTGTGGTGCTAACAATAATTGTCTATTGAAAGAATTTACCAACCGGTCATCTTCCTAACTAAGGGAACCCTTGTGAATTCTGACACTGTGTGCCCGCTTAAAACTAATTCTTACCTGAACGGAGTGAAGTGACACTAACTTAAATCTGTAAAGAAAACTATCGCACGAAGTGGACGCTCCCCGGACCCCGTGAATGAAACCACGATCTGCAGAGCTGGGAATCCGCTTCAGCAAAAGATAGACAGATTTAAACAGTGTGTCATATAGTGCGCCAGACGGCGAACACCAGCAAGCTTTTAGGTAAGAAAGTGAGTGAGGGTACCCTGATGAAAGAGCCGAGTGAAAGTAGACTGAGTGATGTTTTGATGATAACTATTTATTCACCCACTTTGTAATTCCATTTATGAAAATTGTTGCTACTGCAGGTATAATTTTTCCTTAGGATAGATCATACTATTATCTAAGCCTGTTTATACATTTAAAAGGGAAAATCATAAGACTACAGCAGATGTATTCGTGACTCTTTGGGCTATCACTTCTCTTCTAACGGGACTGTGGGCTATACATCGAGGGAAAAGATCATAACTGTGGGTCTATCTGTATTGTAGCAGTTCATTGACGTTATGACTAATTATATATGCTTTGATGTAATTCTATGTGTTGTGATGGATTTTTTCTGATAATTAAAAATTCTCTTGATTTTAATCAGTGTGTCGGGTCAGCTCGTTCCAAAAATATCTATATAATCATTTGTTATAGTTTTCTCACGTGTGTGCGTCTACATGTCGTCAAATTGTGTGTGTGCACGTGAGTGGTAATATATATATATATATATATATATATATATATATATATATATATATATATATATATATATATATATATATATATATATATATTAATATATGTAGTCAATAGACTGTCTTACTCCTCTAGATCTGTTGTAGAAGATAGGCTAAAAGAGAGAAAAGATTCTCGATTCCAGAGACAGCCTCTATTGATTTCTACCATCTTACTCGTGGAAATCTATTTCTACTATTATCTCTCACTGTGGCTATCACTCATTCTAATCTATTCTGAAGGGACCAACCCAAGTCTTAATTCCCCTATCAAAAATCTACAACAGTGTGCAATGATGGGTTCTCAATATTTTTCATCACAGGGGGAATTCCTGGAAGTGTGTGGGTGATTTCAAGAGTCACTGAGGGTGCAATTAGCCTCACAGACAGCGGTTCACATCAAAATCTTCATACTGTAGCATTATGCATAGATTGTGGTCGTATAAGGATGACTCCAGATATGCTAATTTGTTTTGTAATTTGTAATATAACATGTAATTATGTATTTCAAACATCCGTTTGTGCGTTATTTCCTTGTGAAGGGTGTGGCTTCAATCAACAATAAGAGGCCGGCCAAAACAGGTTGGCGGGCCGGTCAAAACTGGTTGGCGGGCCGGATGTGGCCCGCGGGCCGTAGTTTGGCCACCGCTGCTTTATACAATCTGAACGGCAGCCATTTTTCATGGCGCCATCTCTGGTCGACATAATAAGCCACACTAGGTCTTAGTCGACATAATAAGCCACACTAGGTCTTAGCGGATCTTACTGGTAGTACCCGCTTTTATTTATTTTATGTTTCCTGCTTATTTCTCGCTTTCTTTCTTTTCTCTACTGAAAACTTTGTGGCCGCATCGCTGGCTATTATCTTTATCTTCTGTCCTAGTAAGACGAATCACCTGTTTTCGATTTTTTTTTCATATTCAGCCACCCAGCGACTATAGTCATGTACTTTCACACTCACTCTTTCGCGCGTACATCCCTCTTTCAGTTTAACCCAAAACGATCTTGGCCAATTATGTTTGAATTTTCTAACTAGGCAATTCGTGTCGTTAAGCTCGTAACTTCTTGCCTTCATCTACTTTGCATGTTTTACGATTTCTCATATGTTAATCTAACGAGTTCCTTGCTGCTGATTTAACAAGACGGTTATCATAATTGAGCATATTGAACGAGTTTTAATGTGTCAGTGTTTGGTTTGCTGAGGACAAAATAAATAACTTCTGGTCAATGATTCATTTAGCTCGAGTGATGTTCTAACGTGTTTCACAGTTTCATCTTCAATTTAGTTTAGTTGGGTTTTTTGTTTTTTTCAAAGAAGTCTATCTTGGCTCTAACAATGTGAGAGGGACGAAGGACATCGGATTACTTAATGATAGCTCTGCTGACGTTGGTACGGGGGCACAGCTTAATTTTATTATATTTGCCTTAAATTCTCGTATCTAAATTTTACAAACAAACATACATACATACATACATGCATGCATTCATACATACATTCATACATACATATCAGAATCTTTATTCTCCAGAAAATACATTGATATGTACTGACATGATATAATAAAAGACAACATGGCATATTGGTGAATCATTTGGAGTCCGCAAGTGTGTTAAACCCCGCCCAGGAAACAATCGCATAACGTTCATAATCCGTTGAATTACTCACATGAAAATCAAACTTGATGTTATTACCTTTAAAATATTCACCAACATAATCCTGAACTTGAGCCCAACACACTGCGAACTCATACAGCGTTAATGAGGGCTGTTACCACATATCAGAATCTTTATTCTCCATAAAATACATTAATATGTACAGACATGATATAATAGATACAACATGGCAAATAGGAGAATCATTAGAATTTACATAAAGTGTTGAAGACGTCTCACCATGTGCTTTAACCAGAAAGCATCTTAGACACTTATAGCAAAGATTTAGTAACAATATAGTACTTATTAACTCTCATTTAGTTTCCGCACTGATGTTCTGATGTTTGAGTTTTGGTGACAGTTGGGTAGTCGCTGCTGTGTTTTTTGACATGTTGTTTAAATTTCTCTGTCAAGTCTTTCATTTTCTCTAGAAAATGCTTCCCACTTATTTAAACACCGGAACCTACTTGACCGTAACATAGTTGACATGTCTGGTAAGTGGGTCTGTTAACTGCTGACTTTCAATAATATGTCGCATTAGAGTTAAACATGAAATACGGCCTGTTCAACACAAGATCTCAAATGTTCGCTCTCTTGCACTTATTTGCTATTTTTATACCATTATTTTTTTTATATTTTTTGTTTTTGTTTCTGGACAAAAAACAGCAAGTTATTATTCAAAAGTCAAATGGTAGTTATCGCTCCTTGCTTTGCCATTTGTTTCTTGTATAGTCCATGGGAGATATAAAAAAATGTTTACAGAGGGGAGAGGCTTTTCAGTCACACCGTCGAACACGTAACAGCTTGCGTTCTGCTACGCCGCCCTTGTCAAACAAATCATAAATAGAATTTACTGTTAAATAAAACTCCACCTAGAAATCTCGCACTTAAACAACCCACGTAAGTTCAGGCATGAAGTCACTATTTGATTTTGCTGCAGTAAAAATAATTTGTATGAATGAAATAGACTCATCAGAGCTATGAAAGTCAGCAGTTAACAGACCCATTTACCAGACATGTCAACTATGTTACGGTCAAATAGGTTCCGGTGTTTAAATAAGTGGGAAGCATTTTCTAGAGAAAATGAAAGACTTGACAGAGAAATTTAAACAACATGTCAAAAAACACAGCAGCGACTACCCAACTGTCACCAAAACTCAAACATCAGAACATCAGTACGGAAACTAAATGAGAGTTAATAAGTAGTATATTGTTACTAAATCTTTGCTATAAGTGTCTAAGATGCTTTCTGGTTAAATAGCACACGGTGAGAATGAAAATCATATCGTACAAGATGAAATGCTGAAGAACAATCATAGACGTCACCAGGTGAGATTAAATAAGAAATGATGACGTCAGAAAAATTGTTGAAATTCTATCTTGAATAAAATACCAATGTTTAACAAAAGGTAGTCGCGTAGCGGATACGGCAGTAGGGGAGTGAAGTGTTAGAGACTTCACTATAGTAGGTCCAGCATCGAGAGGTGGGGTGATCAGTTCTCTTCCTGGCTGCCTTTTCCATCCGAAACTCAAAGAGCAGAGTCAAGTACTCATTTACAGCTGGGTAGACTGGAGCGTGTCGATACCGTGATTGGAAACCGGCACCGTTCCTGCGAGAAACCAGCGCTCAACCCACTGTCAATCGGACGCTCTTCAAATACGTAGATGGATAGAACATAAAGTGGTTTGCCCTTCTAATGAAAATAGAAGCCTGATCAATTACACTAGTCAACAAATTTTCAAAAATTATTTGTACCAGAAATTAAATATACCATTTCTTATTGATTTTGACATGCTGATTTCAAATATCATAATGAAATTCACCAATTGGCTCTGGTTTTTTATTAAATGATGAATTTACATTACAGTAATACAAATAACGTATGCTTGTTTAATTTTCTGGGGTGAACAGCTAGTCTTTCTACTTTAGCATTATAAAAATTGTGGTTACATACTCAATTAATTGATATTTCAACGTAAAATGATAGAAAAAATAAAAACATTATTTAAAGTTCACATATCATGTTTTAAAAAGGCACATTTGAACACATTCCGTCATTATTCAGTCGCTGTTCGAGCTCTCTTTGCTTGCTTCTTGTAGTCAATCGATGAGGTGTCTCTTGTCACAGACCAGCAGTATTCAGCAAGCATTGAAGGGCTCCAATTGCCGTGATACCTTGTCTCCATAGCAGCAATGTCCTGGTGAAATCGTTTACCATGCTCATCACTGACCGCTCCACAGTTTGACGTAAAGAAATCCAGATGAGAATCCAGAAAATGAATTTTCAAAGACATGTTGCAGCCAAGACTCTTATACTTCAGAAGGAGATTTTCTACAATTTCATCAGATCTGTTGTTTCCAAGAAAACTGTCCACCACTGACTTAAATGCTAGCAATGCTGCTTTTTCCTTGCCATGCAACATGCAAAGAAACTCGTCATCATGAAGAAGTTTTCTAATTTGCGGACCAACAAATACTCCCTCTCTTATTTTAGCTTCACTCAGTCTTGGAAATTTTCTGATGAGGTATTTGAAAGCCTCATCTGTTTTCTCCATTGCCTTGACAAAGTTTTTCATGAGACCCAGCTTAATGTGCAAGGGTGGCAACAAAATCTTGCTGGTGTCGACAAGTGCTGGGTTCTCAACGTTCTTACTGCCAGGCTGCAATGACTGCCTGATTGGCCAATGTCTTCTGATGTAATGGTCACTTCGTGCATGGCTATCCCACTCACAGAGAAAGCAACAGTACTTGGTGTATCCACCCTGTAGTCCAAGTAAAAGAACGACCACTTTTAAGTCACCGCAAAGTGACCAATGATGATGATCGTAGTTTATACACTTCAAAAGCTGCTTAATGTTTTCATAAGTTTCTTTCATATGAACTGCGTGACCAACTGGAATTGACGGTAACACATTACCATTATTCAACAAAACAGCTTTAAGACTCGTCTTGGATGAATCAATGAAAAGCTTCCACTCTTCCGGTATGTAATTGATTTTGAGGGCTGCCATTAAACCAGAAATGTTGTGGCACGCAGAAAGGTCACCCTCTTTGAAAAAGAATGTAATAAGCGGTTTCTGGCAGTTCCTATACACAGAAATTGTAACATCTTCTGCCAGGAGATTCCACTGTTGCAATCTGGAACCCAAAAGCTCCGCCTTGTTCTTCGGTAAATTCAGATCTCTTACAAGATCATTCAGTTCACCTTGGGTTATTAAGTGTGGTTTAGTGGATGTAGTTTGCTTAAAATCTGGGTCGCTTGAGGTTGATGGTTCAGGACCACCAATGTCCTCTTCTTCATCAGTGGAAGCAGCTGAAAATGATTCTGGCACTTTGGGAACTGGTAGGTCATCGCCATGTGGTTCCGGACATATTGCAGAGGGGATGTTTGGATATTCCAGAGTCCATTTTTTCTTCTTTGATATGCCTTTCCCAATTGGAGGGACCATGCAAAAGTAACAGTTGTTGAGATGATCAGTGGGCTCTCTCCAAATCATTGGGACTGCAAAAGGCATAGCTTGCCTTTTGCCAGTCAGCCACAGTTTAAGATGTGCTGCACATGTATTGCAGCATATGTGTGCCCAGCTCTTATCTTGATCTCCTATTCTGCAGCCAAAATACAAACTGTACGCCTTCTTAATCACTTTAGTTATATTTCGTTTTTGTGATAGAAATGTCACCTCACCACATATATAACAGAAATTATTAGCACTGTTCACACATGTCCTAGGCATTTCTAACTATGATACTTTTGATAAGGACAAATGCACAACATTTTATCAGAGATAAGATATTTATACACAAAGGTGATGTAATCATAGGTAGGATTGCATCATCAACTTCTAGTTACATTTTTATTGGTCTTTAGAAAAAAATTATGCAATCGCCCACAACAGTCGCGTCATATATATAAATTGACCGTAATTAAATAAACTAGTAGCATATATCTTGAAAACTAGAGCCAATCAACATTTTTTAATGTCATTTTCGTTTTCAGCACCCCAAAATTAGTTAAGATCAGCTATTTTCATTTCTGGTACATTTTGGTTGTTGACTAGTGTTATTACTACGCGTGTACAGCAGTAGAAAGTTCTGGTTTTAGGACACAGGAAAGACCGATAGATTGACAATATTACAGACATCCTACAACAACACATGTTACAATTAGCCAATGCGACACACTTAACTCAAGAACCCAAACTTCAGTTCCCCACAACACTAACCAGCAAAGTCGACCCAAAAAAAGTAAAATTAAGTAACACGTCAGGTAAAGGTAAGTTGTGGCATGATTCAGCAGCCAACCTTCTTACAGGTTATTATTTATAGACTGATATGTTAGTTTTTGTAGCACTGTTTACCTCTTCTACTAGTAATTATTTGTAATTAATGTTTATTAGTACTATTTTTATTATTATTAAGGTAAACACAATAAATACATTTTATTGAAAAATTTATGCATTTTAAAAAATTTCTTACTTTATCATGGGCTCCCAATAACTCCAGACCCCAGCCTACTTAGCCTAATGGGTAATTCGGCCTTGCTAAGCGGCACAGTTATCGGATACATTGTACCGTGACGCTCCAGCCTACCCAACTGTACATGAGTACCTAACTTTAAGGGGGAACACCCACCCAGAAATGGGTTATCTTTTTAAAAAATTAACAGGAAAATAACTAACAAACTTGATGACATAAAATTTGGCCACATGTTACAAGAGATATTATATTTTATGATGAACAAAGTTTACTTTATAAATTTTAATGTTTTATGTGAAAATAATTAATTAACATGAAGTGATGAAAAAACAAAGAAAGGAAAACCCCCAGTGCACCTGGGAATGAATTTCACTCACATAAAAGGTGCAAAGAATGCCAAACCAGCAGATGATGTGCATAACATCCATACCTATGGCGTGAACCACCCAAAAATGTCTACCCCAATGAGCTTTTGTAGATATGGCTTTTGCAATATGACCCTTTTAAATAGCACAAATTTAGAACTTTGTATAGCAATATCTCTGTTTCTATACCATGTAAGAAAAAAGTGGAGGTTCATGCCATAAAGGATAACATGGGCTATAAGTGTGCAAAATTTGATGGCTATAGCTTTAAAATTGTAGAAAATATCACCGGAACTGTGAATCGCAAGCCCTGTTTTCGTTAAAGTTTAGTTTTTAAAATGTTAAAACACTTATCTGATTATCTTTGAACATTGATAACTCATAAACTATTACAGATAAACACATAATTCAAAAAGAATATCAAAGTAAAAAGGCTTATAAATATTTAAAACACAATTATTATATGAAAATCAAAAATAACCTTTTTTGTCTTTTTCTGGGTGTATATGCCCCCTTAAGTGTTTTAACACCAAAAAGCCGAGGCCCTTCCTGGCTTAATCAGGCCCTGCCGCTTAGTTAGTTACTTTAAAAACTGGTTTATTAGTTATTCAGATAGTTTTTTTCAGATTTCAGTTATCTTAAGTTATTTTAAGCCAAAGGCAGCAGGAGGGGCCTAGATCACCTCCCACAACAACTGTACTTACTATGATGAAGTCTCTAACACTTAACTTCCCCACGTTAGTGTCCGCTATAAGAATACCTTTACCTTTTCACTAATCTAAGTTCGTTAAAAGCGTGTTGTCATCTAGAGTGGAGTAACAGGTGAGAAGAAGACGCGGGTGTTGGATAGGACATGCGGTCAAGAAGTCTATTGATAGCATTACAGAGCAGTCCTTCGACTGGAATCCACAGGAGATCGAAAAACAGATGGAGAAGGGAGCTGGTGACTGAAAGAAAGGGGTACAGGTGGAGACATGGAAAAACCTTGAAATGATGGCACAAGACTTGAACGATTTGAACGGGTTTGTTGAAGGCTTTTACTCCTTAGGGAGCAGAATAATACTGTGATAATTTGTTATATGTTTCTGTTATCAACTTTGATGTTGTTGTACATAGAAATTTTGTCAACACACCCACAGCTATGGTGGTAAACAAATAATACACATAATGCAGGTACTCGTGAGAAACAAAGACGTAGAAGCTGGGTAAATGGTCGGCAACCGGGCAGTGCACGAGAGCACACAACAACAAGAGGCCCACTTTCCCCTAGCCGCCACATAGCCTGATCAACTGTCAAGTAAACACTCCCTTACACCCCCGGGGTGAGGTCCAGCTCACTACCAGTCCGCCCCTGACTCACCATTTAAAAAAAAAATGTGTTGGTTTTGTAACCGGAATGATGATCACATTTGTAGTTTAGTAATTATCCTTTAAATAATTTCAGTACGCAAGTTATTGATGACGTAATTTTCACATAGCCTCTTATCGACATTTTAAAATAAAGACTTCTAGACAGTTACAGGGAATGATACGAGACCTGAAAACCTCTAAACAGAATTAATAATACCCTCGAATAAAAGCTTATACCATTCGCTATCATAGAAACTTGTGTAGGAACTTGTGACGTAAATATGACATCGACAAAAAACTAGTGGAATATCCGTATTGACAAATCAAAGTAACCTTCCCCCAAACAGTCTTTGGAACCAGTTTGTATATATTGACGCCCAAAACCCTTAGCAAAAGAGAGCCAAACAAGAGTCAAAAGAAGAGTCAAAGAAGAGTAAAAGCCAGGAGCCAAAGCCAGGTCATTCTGGATAGTCCAAGAGCCTTAGGTTCCTAGCAGATTTGCTGACCGCCACTTTATATTGGCAAGAGAAAAAAATGGCTAACCTGACCCTAGCCTTTATGACAAAACCATATACTTCAGGTTGGTAAAAGGTTCTCGACTTAGACTTACGCATAGTAGACAGGATGAAATAGATATACATAAGCTCATCAAATGCCCTAATGGATTTTATGAGATGATTTCGTATGAGGAAACGAATGTTACTGAATTGAGAATAGGATCATCTTGTAATCTACCACCATACATCTGAAAGAAGCTATAATAAACTTTTACATATACAATGTCGGACTTTGCTTAAAACTGCTGTTGGAAGTTGTTGAGTTTGATTGTACATTGTTTAGGAACTCTATAAGGAAAAAATGGACCGTACTGCCTTTTACATTACATTGTGATTACTTCCAACTATCAAAATCTGATACGAACCTGGATCCCGTACCCTTTGATCAAGTTAAAATCAATACCTTCTGGAGGATCATCCAGTTAACACAAACTTGACACAGCAGCCTCATAAATATATTGATACCGCCCAACTTAAATATATTTTATGCTGTGAACTCGAACTTGTCAATTATAGGTTATGTAACTAAAAAGATAGAATACCGTCGGAATGCTTCCTTTGCTGTCCTTTTAATTCTTCAACGGAGAATAGCTCCTTAATTAATTGGTCACATATTAATACATTAGTGGCAAATACCTGCTTCTTAGTTTGGTGTGCCAATGTAACACGTAATTCTCGCTATAACATATATTACCTATCGAGCTATTCTGACCTGCTTTAATAATTTTCCGACGGATTATTCATTTATATAGAAGAATGTTAAATTAATGAAATAGAACCCCAAACCAGTTTTACCCTAAAATACTACCTATGTGAATACGGGCACATAGTGTAATTTTATTATGGTGCCTTAGGACAAGGATTTTGAATGGGTAGAAAAGGCAAGAAATGAAACAACAACAAGAATCATTTGTTGTCACATAAAATCAGAACATGGATGACATTATGCAGATGAAAATACTGAGACAACACAAATCAACAGGCTATGCAAAATGCACACAAAGCACAAATGGCTCCACATACAAAGTACCGCTTCCGCACGCAGTGGCAAGGAGATATAAATTTGATAGTGTTACAAAACATGACAGACACGTTCACAACATAGTAGATCAAACATGCTAAATTTAGAACCATTAAAAAACTTCATAACTCCATTTAGTGGTGACCCCATGAAATTTAGACAATGGATGGTGGGATATGGATAAGTTTTGCTTACCTATAGACGCCACAACAGATTTTGGAAAAAAAAGAAAATAGTGTTTTTATCATCGGAAGGATTGATAACTGATTTTGTGAGAAAGAAGAGCGAGGCCTACCCAAGTGAAACCTTGAGGAATTGAAAAGAGTGCTAGTGGACACGATATTTCTAACATAACGGACGCCGAGCACGCTTGGAACACTTTTGAGAATGATAAGGCAAGAGAAAATGGAATCGGTGCAGATGTATGGCGACCGACTCTTAAACTTTAGCTGAAGATGCTTTCGTGGAGGTAGCATACCAACAACCGAGCTCGAGAAACACTTAGTGGAAAGATTTTTTGTCGATGGCCTCTATTCAGATTCTCTGAAATGCACATGTTAAGAAAAGATCCTCAGTCAATTACACACTGGCCATCCCAGATAGCAGTTAATGAGGAAAATGTCAAAAAAAAGATTTCAGCAGAGGATTGGAAGATTGCCATTGCTTAAACCATGAATGCCAAGCATCCTCAACCTGAACCATTCTACCAACGTACGCAAAATGAACCGCTATTTCAGCATCTAACAATATGAACCATCACCTCATCAACCTATGGAAGTAGTACCATGCTAGACCTCGTTGGAATCGAATATCAAGTAATATCACAGAAGATCAAATAACACATCACAGAGAACTAAGACACTCCTTACCACAACCCAAATGAAAGAGAGCATAAGGATACCCACCCATATAGAACCCTTGATGCAACCACCAAACCTGCTACAACTGGGATCCGTGGGTCATGGTTCAATGACATGTAGAAAACCCCAGTACCAATCTATGAGTTCGAGAAACCACTACCTACCCCAAAACAATTACAACGGTGAATATCAACGCCAAGTCCACTATCCAGAAAACTACCCAAGAAGACCCCAACAAAATAGAAACAACTTTTTCCCAAGCAACAAGAAGGTCGGGAAAAACGGGACGGCTCCACATTAGCAGAGATCGGATGTGACGCGCCGAAAAAAGAGATCTCTAAATGAAAAAATGAAAAGACAGAAACCGAACAAGCACAATCATCAACATTGTCCAGACCCCCAGTTCATGTATAATTAGAAATAGGAAAACAAAACAATTTAGAGCGTTAATAGACACAGGAGCAACTGTAAGTCTTATCCGGGAGAAAGCTGTATTATCAAATTCAACACATGGCAAATTTTTCCAGAAGAACAGTACAAATGGAAATCAATCAGTAAACAGGTTCAAGCACTAAAAAGCAGTGGGAACGGCTCATTTGAAATTTAACATCGGAAGCGAAATCATACGCCATAACTTCATTATAACGAGAGGATTATCAAGAAACTTCATATATAGGAAGAGACTTCCTCATCAAAAATAATGTGAGGATATACTTGATTTAAAAACAACTAAAAGTGAACAATACATATGTACCATTTCAGGACGATATCCATATCGCGACCCTGGTTCGAACTACGGCACCGGTTACTTCTGAAAACCGAATTTCAGTAAACTCTAACCAGAGCTAAAATAAAAAAGATCTCCATACTTTGACATAGGACAGGCTGTATACATATCACAAATTGAAAATGAAAGAAATAGAGGAGATCCACACATAGAAGTACAAGATGGCATCGTGGAAATAAATATACGAAGAGATTTTCCAATAATGGTACTAAATACGTCAGGTACAACCACCACTATTCCCAGAGGTACAGTAATAGCAAAGATCCAGACGGAAAGGAAAGATGTATTGACCAAACTATTCAAGGCCAAGAAGCGTCTATCCAAAAATCCCAGATAAACAAATTAAGATCTTTCATCCCCATCCCCATCCTTACAAAACTCTAGATCCTATAGAGTCAACAAGAAGAACACATTCCAAATTACAAGAGAGTCGAAAGAAAAAATGTCCCTCTGGACCGAAGGAGCACAAATAACAGTAAAGAAATATGTAAAACCTGACTCGCTATTCGCTGACGATTGGATAGAGAATCATACAATGAAGGTATGAAAGAAAAAATAAGTACCATACTTCATGGAACTAAGAGAGAATATTGTGGGAACAGTGAAATAGTATGCATACCCGAGAAACCGGAGTTATTCGAGGAAAGGCCTGTTCTATGACAAACTGCCAAGAGACTCGAAGAGTAGGTACACCGACGAACAGACACAAAAAAGAGAATACCGCTTTTGTCCACCAGAAAGGATAATGACGAAAAAATTTCATTCAGATAGAACGAAAGAATTGCTAGCAACATTACAGACAACAGATGAACTAAAACCCAGACTTGAAAAATTCATAACGAAACATCAAGATGTATTTGCGTTATCTGACATAGAGTTAGAAAGGACTACGACCGTTACCATGGAAATAGAAACTACAACTGAAGAACCCATAACCCTAAAACCGTACCACACCCCACTAAAAAATCGAGGGATAGTGGAGAAAGCCAGTGGCGACATGCTAGCAGCTGGGATAATTGCACGATCCAGATCATCATGGTCTTCACGCATTGTGGTTGTAACAAAGAAAGACGGTGGCTCTCGCTTTTGCTGTGACTACAGAGCGTTAAATAAAATCCACCAAAAACGATATCCTACCCTCTACCTAGAATTGATGATATTTTGGCCCACCTTGGGTAACTCAGACTGGTATACCTCACTAGATGCACGCTCTCCGTGATTCGTAGGACAATACCATATGTCTGAAGATGCAAAAGAAGAAAATCCTACTTTCTGTACACACATGGGATCATATAGTTGGAATTTATTACCTTTTGGACTGAAAAAATAGCCCGGCTACTTACGTAAGTTTAATGGATGAAGTATTGCAAGGACTGAACTCATTTGCAACAGCATATATTAGATGATGTCTTGATCCACACAAAGGGGACAATGGAAGAACAAAACCTGAAACATGTCGAGACTGTTTTTTCGACAGAAATGAGATTGCACAAAAGTAAAGTTGAAACTCAGCAAATGCACCGTTTCCTACAGAAGGAAATAAAAATATTTGGGCTTTATTGTCAACTCCAACGGAATCAGACCGGACAGTGAAATGATTGAAGCTATCCAAAAGATCCCTCCACCTACCACACGTAACGTCAATTAAGAGGATTCTTTGGGTGTTTGTGCGTTATTATCGAAAGCACATTATCATTTTTTTCTAAAGTGGCTGAACCATTTTACTGAAAACTTAACCAGGAAGTATGCCAAATTCCGCTGAGACTGAAGATTGCCAAAAAGCATTGAGTACCTGAAGACAGCCTTAACCACCGTACCTTTTTCTAGCCCCATTCCAAGACTTGAACAAGCCCATGATTATATATTACACGGACGCATCAAAACACAGCAGTAGGGGCGCGTGCCTTTGTACAAGACAGATCACCAGACGAACCGCAAGTGAAAAAAAAAAATGTTCCAAACGAAAACCGATAGCCTTCCTTTCCCACACATTAAGCGAACACAGAGGAGATTGGACTACGACAGAGAAGGAAGCCTATGCCAATCCATTACGCCCTCCAGAAATTCGATTTTTTATTATCCGTGGAACCCAGGGGTATCATCAGAACAGATCACCAACCACTTTGTAAGCTGGCTAACTAAGACTGCAGAGCGAACACAAGGAACCAAACCCAAGAAAAATCCAGACCTGGCGATTTAAATCTCCAAAGTTTACAATAAAACCATGTGAGTATATTCCTGGAAAATTGATTAGGTGTGCTGATCTTTTTTGTCCCGAAATTCCATATTATGGATACCACCATTGAACCAGACTCCCACCCCTTGACTCTACATCGGGTAATCTGACAGATATATACCTACACAAAGGAATAATACATGCCTATTGCATCACTAAATATACTCTTGACAAAATCGATGTATGTGGTGACACATAACACCTTGTTCCTGTTATACGTTCATACCAGGGAATCCATCTTTTGTGATTTACCATTTCTAGTCATCAAAGGTTAATATGATTTCGGTGGCTGTATTCTGTTGTTGACGTCACATGGTTTGGGTCCCTAGTCATGTGTATGTGGTTTCAGGTGGGTTTCGTTCTGGTCACTGGGGGGTCTTTGTCATTTTGTGTTGGTTTGTGGTTCACAGCTATTGGCACCACAAATGGGGCGGATGATTTTTGATGGTTTCTTTGGGGAATCGTGTGTCTTGTTAAACTACTGCCTACGGTAATGGATGTAAGAAATAATATATACATAATGTTTTCGAACGGCTATTGTCTCGTCATGATGTCTTACCCTGTTCTTGCAGCTTAGAACTATAACATGTATAAGTGAACCCTTTATATGCTCGTGTCGTCTACTACATCCATGGAGATGTCTATCATCATCAATCAGTCAACCCTTTATGTACCTTTCTCCAAATAAAATGTGCCCCCAATCATTATCTTCTATCTTTCCAATTTTATAGTTGATTAGACGACGCGTTTGTTTATGACCTTCTTCTTTCGCGTTCAACTCCCAAATAAGCTATGGCGCCTTCTAACATGCCAAAACTACCTCTCCGCGTGGGTCATCTTCATGGTCTTCATATAGTTTCTTCATTCCATCGATTTTACCGTCTTTCGATCTCTTTTCTCCAAGTGATCTTTAGTCCCGTACTGTGCACACCATAGCCCCCATCACCCTGAAGAAAAAAAAGTAGCCGTCCCTACATGATTATTCCCTACCACCTTGGTAGATCTCGGATACAATAGCATATACCACCCACGTTTTATCGAAGTGTGTGTCCTATCCTCTCTAGTGCCTTCTTCTTTTTCAATATGTGTTTCCACGGGACTTGTCTAATTCTTTTTTACTAGTTTCATAATTTATGGTGACTTGTCACAAGCTAGCTTAGTATTTATGAAAGTCTGTAAACCTTTTTTGGATTGTTGTGTTTTGTTGTTCTCTATGGCTTCTAGAGCCATACAATAGGACTGATTTGAATCCTGAATTGATGTCAGATTTAATTGTCGTAATAAATAAACCTCTATATCCACCTTCTTCCCAATGCAAATACAAAATGTGGTTAACAATTGTATCAATCTTTAACCAATCGTACAAACAAAACACACACCCACCCAGAATGCTTCCTTGTTCCAACCCCTTTGTGATATGTAGACAACCATTATTAATAAACTTTTCACACCACCATTAATTTGTTCAATTACAAATTCCATACCGTAACCAACAATCTCATGTATCATAATCACAGGTCGGTAAAATTAAATACACCGCATTATATACAACCATGTGCGCACCTCAATTAAGTGAGACAGATAGTACTTCTAATCCATCGTTTATTCCATTGTGCACCCCCACTCCACACTCTAATCCTGTCTATAGCCAATGGTTACAATAATTGTTGACCAGTTAATTAAGGTGCTATTATCCTCCGTGTTTATTTGTACAATTCACACCTGCCACTGTGCCACCTTGCATCAATACCCTCTTTAAAACGTGCCCCAGTATAATCTTTCACCTAAGCACCCCTTTGAAGTGTGAACAAGTTGTCCCGAGGTTTCACATGCCATAAATAATATATACTGGTCCCAGGATATTAGGGGGCCCATTTCATAATTATAGGGATGCTCTGTGTGTCCAAGTTTGAGTTAAATGGCTGGATCCTCCAGTGGGATGGTTTTAACTTGTTTCGAGTCTGTTGGGTATACGGGAGTGTCCGGTGTCGTATTTCGTGTGATTTATCAAGTAGGTAGAGGAGTAATCAACAAACGTGTAATCTAACTAAGTGCAGTACGGTCTCTAATCGCTTTTTTCCCTTGATAAGAGTTCCTTAGTAATGCATATGTTACTAGGTCAAAATACTGTCGAACACTTGCAACAGCATGGTGTTGGTAAGCAAAGTCTCGAATATTGTATTGAACACGTTTATTTTATAAGCTCTCAGACTATAGCAATGTATTTATTTATGACAATATACCCAAGATGACCTATTCTGTGTATTCTGTACACCTTCGTTATACTCCTACTGCAATTCAAGATCTCAGATCTCCAAATGTCTATAAATTAGGGCATTCTGAGGGAGTCTTTTGGTATACTCCTGTTTTCAATACCGTTGTTACTATGCGTAAGTTCAGTGAGTCGAGACCTGTTTTACCAAACTATGAAGTATAGTAGGGGGATGAGGGGCAGATGGGGGTAGGCGTGAGCCGATTTGTTGTGTCTCTTGACTTTTTGATAGTGAGCGAGTCGCTTGAAATAAAATAAATGTCTGCAGTAGGTAATCCTAAGGGCTCTTGGACTTTCACAGAATGATTCTGGTGGCTCTTGGCTGCCTGGCTGGTACCTCTTCGTTTGACTCCTTCTTTTGGATCTCTTTGTTTGGCTCTCTTTTGTACTAGGGTTTTGGGCGGTTCCAATTTTTTATCCCAATAGAATATGGTACCCCAAATATGTTCTGTGTTGTAGGCGTCGGTATACTTTGATTTGGGCAATACGGATTATTCCACCTTGTATTTTTGTCGATGACATATTTACCCGTCACATCCAATTTTAAGTGCAATCAAGAGAAAAACCACAGCCTACAACTAAATACTATATATAGTCATTTTCGACATATTATCACATCATATTCATATATCATACAACCCAATACCCAAACCACAATAAAAATAAATATAATCATTATTATTTATACATATATTATACCCTTATACTTCCCCACTCAATTCATTATTCAAAACTACTACACACCCCTTAAACACTAACTCTACACTTATTACAATCATCTTTTTTTTTTTAACAAATACACATTTCATATCTAATCTAATAATCATAATCAAAACAAAACTCACAAGGTACAGCATTACTAAAACTAACAACAACCCATATACCTAAACAACTCACAAATCTAACCCCCCTTTTTGCATTAACAACCCCAACACCCCATATTCACACTCCACAACATCAAATACTTGAAAGGGGACTTTGCAATTAACAACACTACTCAACACGTATTACTCACAGCATGAGACTGCTCTGCAGAGTAGTATTATTTCATTAACACACAAACTGTTGCCACATACACTATGGCCCCCAGGTTACTACACACCCCACACCACCCACTTAAACACCCCAAAACCCTCCCGCAATCAGTATAACCTTTACAGGCGGATGGGTAAACAAAATGTATAACTCAAAAATACCAACATATACCAAACGATCCTACCTAACCCCCCTATCCCCAAAAAAAAACGCCATGTGATCTAGCAAAATACTATCGTATCATCATAAAAAAACAAACAAAATTCTTGTCATCAAACTAACCCCACATACACCCTCTACACCGCGCTACCAATTATCGCAAAACCAAATTACATCACTACTCATTCACAACAGGTCAATAAAACCCCTAAACAATGACTACCAAAAAAAATCATTTAACCCCTACCCATCCACATCACTATACACAAAAAAACAATAAAAACAACAACAAACATGAACAACAACAAACCAACAGGCGAGCATTTAGTATCCCCACATACCAAATTCCCTCAAAACACCGACATTTCCCACCCAATTACAATTCCAAACTAAATAGCAACCCCAACTTGTCCTTTCACATCATAACTTAAAAACAAGTAGTTAAAATATTCCTACACTGTACAACACATTAAAAAAAAACACTAACACCTAACAAACGCTAAACACATCTACACACCGACATACCAATACGACCCCAAAACGGAAAAACATAAACCAATCCTAACCACCCTACGACCCCCTCCTCCATTCTTTATCTAACCCAGGGTAAACTCTTTCTCCAACCACCCTATTCAACTTACTCCCTCACTATCTACTATAAATCTAAATACACCTCTCCCTTGATCTATCACTATTTAAGTGCTTTGCAGCAGAAATCTCATCTATCCCCCTCAAAATCAAACCAGGAATGATCTAGTCTCAACTACCCAATATAAATACGCCACCTCAACGTATTTACATGCAATCGGCGAACACCTAGAATTCCACACGCACGCTATAAACCACCGGCTGTCATATCCTACTGCAAAACATATCCGGATCAAACTGGGTTTTCCAATCAATGAGAGTGCATCAAATGTTGGATACAGAATCCATACCCTATCCTAATCAAGTACCCCTAAAATGGTCAAAGACACTAAAAATCTACATCGTTTCTGAACCCCCCTAATTTCGTTTTACAACAACTTACTGTCGTCACACTCACACTCTATGAATAATTACTAATAACTCAACCCATAAATTGAAACTAATTAAAGGAATACTAAAGGCTTCCATCCACTGGCTCCCTGTACCATAGATCCCACCTCCCACAACAACGATGTAACGGTTATCAATTAACCTACCAAATTTAAGACCTTAAAAACGTTTGCATATACTCCAATCATTAAAATCATCGACTTCACCCCATTGGTACTAATTTTATTGGGGTGGGGTAGCCAATATTGACATAATTATCATCTATGCATGGAAATCAGGTAATAAATATTCACAAGTCCCCCGGGCTAGCTCGACTTGTCCCCGGCTAAATGTCGACCCATACTCCAATCGGCTGCGTCATCACAAAGCCATCCCCAATTATCACACCTAAGATGCTCCCCTAACTAGGAATAACACACTACAACACCAAATACACCTACAACAAACATTAAATAATCCTTTACCCATCGAGTCACTAAGGTATCCAGCCTCCACTTATCTTACCACTCTATCCTCCATGCTTTTTCACCCCCTCAAAACTCAATACAACTCACTTTACTTACATACTTACCCTCACCCTCGGTCTTTTCTCCCCCTATTCACTGATATAGTTACCACCATACAAACCCATATTCAGTTGCCATCCTCACATCACTATACCCATTTAAACCCTAAAAAACACTTCAACTAACCACCCCCTTCTTGCCATATTACATTTATTGCCGCAACCGTACTACATCCCCCCCAGTACACCCACAATCCCACCACTCCAAATCCACAAACCATTAAACACCCACTTCATCACATCACCACTGGTAATAAATTGCCCTACAAATCCATTATAAACTTCAACATACCGCAATCCCATAACTTCAAATATTAACCTAATCAAAAACTCAAAAATCCCCATCACTGATTAGATACACAAATCAAACCCTTCTAATGTACCCCCCCCACCCTCTCTATCACTTAACGGTCCCCCCCCCCTTCATATTTATATAATAATCCACAGGTAAAGAGTGTCCTAAAACGGTGGACAAAATCCTCTATTTAAATACAAAAAAGAACGGACCCAGACATGCAAATTAAGACCATGCAAAATCCTTAACAACCCATAAAGATACCACAGGCCATTGTGTGAGTAAATAATCCGCCCAATTAATAATTAATCCGCACGCCTTTTCCACCCCAGAACCAGCGTAAACCCCTTACCTACTCAATAGTGAAATGAAAGCCTCTTCCTAAACAAAATCACCTTGAAGACACTATAGCTGTGCCACCTCCCCGGCCCTTATATCCCACCTCACCCCCCAATCTTGCATTAGAGTTCCCCATAGTCCCATTACATATGTCACATTACAAGTGATTAATACTAAACCCACCATTCTTCGAAAACAGCCCAACCTTTCTCGGCCTTCACTATTTGCACTTTCCTATCAATAAAAAACAACATCAACCCGTCTCTGCACCCAATCCCTCTCCTTTCACTACCTCTAGCTGAATGTAATTCTCTTCAACAGGTTCAACTATTTGGCTATCCCCCCTGGGTAGATAAGATTGACACATATCTTTAATCACCAACTCCCACCGACAAGCACTATTTTAAAGACATTAATATTGTCCTTCACCCCACAACCCACCAACCTTCCGTTGCACCCGAATCACGCCACAAATAACAGACTATCCCTTCTCCCCATCCAGGTCAATTTTACACAAATCCTCAAACAAAACCCTCAAGACCTCATTGAGCCATCTCAACTCACATAACCCCGTTAACCAACACCTCCAACAGAGTGGTATTCATCCATGTTCCAATGACATACCACGAGGGTCTGTACTTTCCCGGCCCTTACAACCCTTATCCACCAGATAATCCAAAATTCCTCCGTACTTAACCAAAACACGTCCCAAAATAAAACATAAAACCATCCACCCCCTACGGGACCCAACCAACTAAAATATCCCCACCACTTTTTACCTGCATGTCCACTAAAACCCAACCTTAAATATAAAATTAAAACTGGGATTAAAAAAAATTCTTTTCAATAATCGTACCATCTTACAATAAAAACAAATCCCCCTTAACCACCAACCTCCTAAACAATCCTACTCCTGATACCATCAACACTCTAAATCTCTTTGCATTAAGGTATCCCCCTTGATATTCACCGCTTCGATTAAACTCCTTTTTCACCCATTTAACTGGAAACCATAACAATAAAAAAATACATTCTTCACCCCCGAAACCGCCTTCCACTTCCCCATTAATCGTGTCGGTTCATAAAATCCCACTCTAGCCCTGGGTACTCCTCCCCTTCTTTTCTACCATAATCCAAACCCCACCCTAACCATCCTCCCAAGTCCCCCCAAATTCATGAGCAATACACACCTTCATCCTCAACCTGTACTTTTTCATTACCATTCCACATAGAGTAAGCCCAACTTAACCCATAGTAGTACCCCCCCTCGCACCCCCCTTCTATTCCACCCAACATCCATAAACCCCTTCCCCATAACCCCAATCAAAACAATCTAATTTAAAAATTCCCTACGTCTATTTTTAACAACAAAAATAAGTATTCAAATCCCATTATAAAATCTCGGATTTGGCTTCAAGAAAGAAACTTTTGGTATATATCCTACAAGCGATCACTCCCAAACACCGACAAATAATCATCGCATGATACATCCCCACAAATAACACCCCCCGCTTCATCCAAACACATTACTGACCCAATTTTGCCCCCTATTCTATTCCCCCATCCCCCCAATATGAGGGGGGTACCCCCCCAATCAAACCCTGGCTCAACCCCCGTATTCCACTCCTCCCCAGAAATTTGTGGAGGTATTGCTGGTTTTTTGTGAGGACCCTTGTCCCGCCCTTCCCCTCTCCAAAATCCTTATTGGACCCTCCCACTGACCCCCTATGGAACCCCTCCGGGGGGGGGGGGGGGGGGGGGGGGGGGGGGAGGGGGGGGGGGGGGGGGGGGGTGTGGACACCCCTTCACGTGCCCTATCCACCCCCAGCCCATTGACCATACCACCCGACTTATAGTCAAGTTATTACCCCCCACTTAAAATAAACCCTACCCCAAAAAGTACAATCACCCTGGGGAGAAGGGGGTGAGAGGAGGGGGTCCCCCTTTACAAGCCGGGGGGGGGGTAACCTCGGGGGGGGCCCACACAACTCCATCATCTTTTTTTTTTTTTTTTTTTTTTACGGGTTTTTTCAAACCCCAACCACTAACTCACACCATACCCTAATCTTGACCACCTCACCAACACACACCTACAACCACACCCTACCACCAACACAATCACCCCCCAAACACATCCACATTACACCTCATTCCCCCAAAACCTCTTCCCCCCCTATCCTACAATAAATATCTCCTAACCTACTCCCCTCCCCCAAACCAACCCACCCCACTCCCCACCCTCAAGTGTTTGGATCGAATATTACCGATACAACCTAGTACTGCACTGGGGATAAACTGTAAGAATCAGAGATCCTCCAACAAACGGAAATGATCAGGTGTCCCCTGATGCGTCTTGTCGTACTACTCTGTACCACCTATCCGATACGGGCTCAGGTTTATATTTTTTCATTGTCGGGTGTGTTCCATCACCGTGCGCTGGGGAGTAAAAAACCCGTGCTAAGTCTTAAGAACGCATGAGCGGATCGGTGGTGGTTGGTCAACATTCTGCTGTCGCGAGCTCACTTCGCCTTTTATTGTGTCAGTTGCACGTGTGAAACAGGATACTTTTGGGGGTTAGGTGTAGCGGACGGACACATTTAGGGTACGAGGTGTCGCTGATTATGTGTGGATGCAGGCGTGGGTTTTCATTTTTGCCCCGACTGCAAGGAGCTTATGACATCGCCGTTATATTCTAACGTCCAAGAGAGAGGTCCTGCGTTCTTCAGTAAAGAGAATTTACCTTTGGAGAATTACGACTATCGGTCCTATACAACTGGAAGATGAGGGACTCCTTCCAGACGTTACACAAATTTCGCATATCACCTGAACCCACGTTCGACATGTTTATCAATCATTCTCAAAATGGCTCCATTGGTATGAGGAAAGAAACACCGATGACTTTACCACAGACACAGATTCGATTACCAGTGCATCTAACTCTACTTTGTGCGGTATGGGGACGATCAAAGATGGACACCTGATAAACGGAATACGAGCCTTCCTCTTCAGGATTCCACCCCTCTAGCACAAAACTACCGAGATTGCGGCGAAGAGCAATTTTTATTAAAACTATCGGAAATGCAAAAGACGTCACGTTACAATTACCCCATCGCTTCTCACCAACGAGTCGACATTGGTTATCGGGACGTTACCTTCACTCCCTACACCTTACGGTAAAATTTTACCAAATATGTTTCACCTCGCATGGATAAATGCATGCTTATGTCCCAACATTTGTCGTTTTATTAGCTAACTAGCTGTGTGTCTGGATTGTTTGAGGAAATTTTTCCTACAAGTCCTGCTAGTTGGACTTTACTTAAACACTTTGCGTTGCTACGGATACCCGTTTTTCTTCGTGAGTCATTAATAGATTAGAAAAGGGGGATTTTGGTAATTGGTGATTCGTATTACAGAGGAGGAGAACGGAACCAATTGTTTATTGATTTTTGAATATGTGGCGGGTTGTGTTCTTTGGTCTGGGCATGGGTTCCGGGTGGGTTGAACACTTTGGACGGGCTCTGGTACAAGCGTTGGGTCAAGGTCCACTCCACTTTCAACGCCGGCATGGTGGGTGTTATTACGTCGAGGTTGTACTATTGTGCGTCACAAAAGTCTAGGTAGTCATCTTTACATCAAAACCACTGACAGACGCCCCCACGTGAACGCTAATACGGCCCGGTCATTGGGATGCCATTAGCGTTTTCTATTCCGGGACTACACAACCCGAGTTCCCCCCCCCCTTCCTCAAAGAGACTCAATCTAGTTTACAAAAACTATCGAGTCACCAACCAGATTATATGACACGGTTGTGAATTAAGTAAGTACCGGTTTTTAATAGTACTTATTCCGCGTTACAAAATACATGTAAACAGCTGGAAACCCATAGTGTCTTGAAACATTAGTATTCACACCTTAAACGACTATAACGTGACTTTACAGCGGGGGTTGGAATCGCTATTATCAAATGACACGATTGGAATAGCTTATATGATTGGACATTTTCAAATTTTCCGTTTATTGTTTAAGATTTTTTTTTTTTTTGACCAGTGTTTATAAGTTTTTCAATTCTTAATATTGCATTTGATCCCCCAAGCATTCAGATGAACACACATTTAAGGATTTTCGCCGCATTGTGTTGAGTACCCTCATTTCCCCACATTACGCGTTTACGATATGAATTAGTAATAATTGTTGTTGGTTAAATTTAAATTGTTTGCGCCGACAATTTGATGTTTGGATGTCTTCAATATAGGATTGACCGGTTTATGGCATACATTCACCTTATATCGGACCGTGCGTTTTCATGATATCCCCTATGTTCCCATCTTATGTACTATAATGATGTATACCATTGTTTTAACTAGATTTGCATTGTTTGTTGGGTTATTAGTTGATAGAACTAGGAATAGTGTCTCTCTTTGAGATACATTTCTGTAGCATGGGGACGTATATGTAACCGGAATGATGATCACATTTGTAGTTTAGTAATTATCCCTTAAATAATTTCAGTACGCACTATGTTATTGATGACGTAATTTTCACATAGCCTCTTATCGACATTTTTAAAATATAAAGACTTCTAGAAGTTACAGGAAATTGATACGAGGACCTGAAAACCTCTAAACAGAATTAATAATACCCTCGAATAAAAGCTTATACCATTCGCTATCATAGAAACTTGTGTAGGAACTTGTGACGTAAATATGACATCGACAAAAACTAGTGGAATATCCGTATTGACAAATCAAAGTAACCTTCCCCAAACAGTCTTTGGAAAACAGTTGTATATATTGACGCCCCAAAACCCTTAGCAAAAGAGAGCCAAACAAGAGTCAAAAGAAGAGTCAAAGAAGAGTAAAAGCCAGGAGCCAAAGCCAGGTCATTCTGGATAGTCCAAGAGCCTTAGGTTCCTAGCAGATTTGCTGACCGCCACTTTATATTGGCAAGAGAAACATGGCTAACCTGACTCCCCTAGATAGCCCTATGGACAAAATTATACTTCAGTTGGTAAAAAAAGGTCTCGACTTAGACTTACGCATAGTAGACAGGATGAAATTAGATATACATAAGCTCATCAAATGCCCACTAATGGATTTTATGAGATGATTTCGTATGAGGGAAACGAATGTTACTGATTGAGAATTAGGATCATCTTGTAATCTACCACCATACATCTGAAAGAAGCTGATTAATAAAACTTTTTCATATACAATGTTTCGGACTTTGCTTAAACTGCTGTTGGAATCAAAATTACATCTGAATACGAACCTGGATCCCGTACCCTTTGATCAAGTTAAACAATACCTCTGGAGGATCATCCAGTTAACTCAAACTTGACACAGCAACCTATAAATATATTGATACCGCCAACTTAAATATATTTATGCTGTGAACTCGAACTTGTCAATTATAGGTTATGTAACTAAAAAGATAGAATACCGTCGGAATGCTTCCTTTGCTGTCCTTTAATTCCTTCAACGGAGAATAGCTCCTTAATTAACTGGTCACAATTAATACATTGGCACAATACCTGCTTCTTAGTTGGTGTGCCAATATAACACGCATTCTCGCTATAACATATATACCTATCGAGCTATTCTGACCTGCTTTAATAATTTTCCGACGGATTATTCATTTATATAGAAGAACGTTAAATTAAATGAAATAGAACCCCAAACCAGTTTTACCCCTAAAATACTACCTATGTGAATACGGGCACAGTTTAACAGCAGCATTCTTGGGTTGTTAACTATATATCATTGTTAACTATATATCATTGTTAACCACCTTTTATTGCATTGGGAAGACGTGAAGATCGTAAAAAGTCCGACATAGAAATCTGAATCTTCAATTCAAATGTCAAATCAGTCCTATTGTATGGCTCTGAAGCATAGAGAACAACAAAACACAACAACCAAAAAGTTACAGACTTTCATAAATATATGCTTGTGACAAGACCATAAATATGAAACTAGTAAAAAGAATTAGACAAGTGCCCGTGGAACAAGAAATGAAAAGAAGGCTCTAGAGATGGATAGGACACACACTGATAAACTCTGTTTATAGCATTACCAGACAACCCGTTTTCTGGAATCATCAAGGTAAAAGAGGTCAAGGAAGACTAAAGATCACATGGAAAAGAGAATCGAAGACGGACATGAAGGAGATGAAGAATATATGGAAAGACCTTGAGCTGACGTCACGCGAGAGGAAGATTTGGCATGTTGAAGGCGCATGCTTATTTGGGAGTTGAACGGCGAAAGAAGAAGGGGAAGAACCAACCCTCTCCCCAAAGCATTCTCCGCCTCACCTACATTGTTGTCCAAAATTCCGAAACCCGGATCTGAAAATCTGATTAGATCCAGGATGTAGTGCGTCCGGGATTAAAGTCATTTATAATGTTTGTTAAGTGCAAACAGGGGTAGCTATGACAGAATTAGCGTTCGATACATTTTTTATTTCTTTCCTGTCCCACATTAGCTCTCTGATTTGTCGTCAGTTTATGACACCTACTGGGACATATGTGGGTCGTATTAAAATTAGACACAGAACAGGGCATTGATTTAGTACTGCGTTATTCCATCTCCACTTCAGCTTGTTTTGAGAAAACCGCGTTCAAAGTTTTGTGGTTACTAGTTGAAATCAAGGATATATCACATTAAGTGAAAATTTTTCATGACTATCCAAAGTGTTACCTGTAGGATATTATGTAGAGTGATATTAAACTATTTTATGTCAAAGTATGACCTCAGATCAATTTTGGTCAAAAGTGGAGACTCCACGCAACGAGGAGTCAGATAAACTTGCTAAGGAAGAAGGAGCGTTGCAACAAAATGATATTGGGACAACTTATGAAATGACCAAAACAGCTATAAAAGCCACATTCAAGTTCAAATGGGAAAGAGAAACCAAGGCCATATTAAAAATAATTGATGGCTATCATTAGCTACTTAGGTGAGACCAGGTCATCATTTTTTCCGGCTACGTACTGGACACAACAGACTGAGGTACCATCTATATCACAAGTACAGGATTAATACTTCTTCTTCTGCGTTCGTCACGAAATTACGTTTGTTATGTTGTGTCGCCGTTTACAGCAAAGCTGCGATATTTGCGCCTTTCGGCCTGACACATCCGGTTTCAGCATGGCATTTTTGGGAAAGGGTTAGCCTTCCCTCTTCGATCCCTAAAGTCTGAGGGTTAACGAGATGTCAGGAACCTTGAGCTGACAACTGCCTTTCTTAGAGTCATTAATGTGGAAGTCTGAGGGTTAACGAGATGTCAGGAACCTTGAGCTGACTACTGCCTTTCTTAGAGTCATTAATGTGGAAGTCTGAGGGTTAACGAGAAAGAAGAAGTGGATATAGAATAAAATAGTTACCAAAGCAACGGCTGGGATGATTAATTCATTACATTCATTCACTCATTCATTCATTTATGCCTCCATTCATCACCTTTCAACACCCCAAGGAGCATGAGCCTTCAACAAACGTAAGCCCACGTCTGCTGTCGCGTGCCATCAGCTCAAGGTCTTTCCGTGTCCTCTTCTTTCTCTTCTTTTCCCATTTGTTTCCGTTTCCAGTTATCTTCTCCATGTGCTTGTTTGGTCTGACTCTATCTCTCATACCGTGGGGTTCCAGCACAAGGACTTCCTTGTACGTTTATGACTAGGTTTGTTCAGCGAACGTTTTATCAATTTGTATTGTCTTCTTCTCATGCTTTATTCCACTGGCACTATCTGGTCTTTGTCACAAGTTCCACATTTTGCGTTCAAGCTTTTATGTTTTAAATATTCTATGGGATTGAGAGGGGGGTAGCTTTCTCTATGCCCAAACAGCTTTATCTCCCTTTACAATATGCCTGGTAGGTTACAAGGTGACTATTTTTTGCTCCCATTTTTCGCCCCAGTAACAAAC
This sequence comes from Oreohelix idahoensis, assembly GCA_024509875.1. Taxonomy (NCBI): domain Eukaryota; kingdom Metazoa; phylum Mollusca; class Gastropoda; order Stylommatophora; family Oreohelicidae; genus Oreohelix; species Oreohelix idahoensis. The sequence continues at coordinate 509,591 of JAMPIV010011525.1, read as the reverse complement.
AGGTTTATTCATTACATGGACTCTTTAATGCTTAATGTTGCTGGATTCAATCCGATGTGATACACCATTTATTCCTAATCCAATATGATGCGATATACCATTTATTCCTAATCCAATATGATGTGATACACCATTTATTCCTAATCCAATATGATGCGATATACCATTTATTTCTAATCCAATATGATGTGATACACCATTTATTTCTAATCCAATATGATGTGATACACCATTTATTCCTGATCCAATATGATGTGCTACACCATTTATTCCTGATCCAATCTTATGTGATTTTACATATATTTCTGATCCAAACATGCGAAATCAAATCTGATCCAACCTGATGTGATATTACATTTAATTCTAACCAACTTTTTGACACGAAAACGATTATCAACCAACGTGCAAAAATTCCAATCATGTGGCTCCGATTATCATAAACGTTTCGGCAGATAATTCAGAATTGTCTATGAACATCCTAGACAGGGCGTGTCTTGTTAATCACAAACTGTCACGTTTTCATATCCGGGTGTAGTTATTGCAGCCAAAGTCAGGTGTCGTCAACCGGATGTTCTTGGCTCACCGGCAGGTCCCACGGCCCCATTTTGTAGTTCTTGTAATGACGGAGGACAAAAAAAATTATTGTAAATTTCGGACTAGATCTCTCAAACCAGCAATTAATAGTGTGGTGTCCCCAGGTTTAAAGATATTTTCACCGCATTCCCAGTGAAACTCGCAAGTTAGCTAACTAAAATTCACTCAATTCGTCAGCTGTATAAGATAGAAAGCGATCTTTTATTTAAAGTGAAGTTAGGATCCCGTTACACGCCCATTGAGGCATATTGAGAACATGGTGTGAGGCCCATATTTTCTTGACCATCGGCACACTAGGGGTGATGTGGTCAGCATCGCGCCGGCCGCCTTCACCTTCCCAGAATTACTCTGGTACCCAATTCATGAGACTGGGTCGACCCCGGAGCCGTTTGCGGTCTAAAAAATCCCACCTCAACTGGGGATCAAACCATGGACCACCGAGCTAGGAAGCCAGTGCACTAACCAGTGCCCTACAGCGGCTCCCAAAGTGAAGTTAACATTCGGTAAAACACATGGTTTAAATTTTCCACCGCTCTGTTGATGTGGTTACAGGAATGAGATCGTGCGGCAGAGATAGAAGTTACACATAGGCTGGACTTATTCCAAAGTCAAAATATTCAGAAGCTTGAAAACAGGCATTATGAGGGCACTAGGCATAAATCCAGCAACCTGGGAGGATGAAGCTGCCGATCGCATCAAGTAGCGATGTTCTCAGCGGCGCCACCTCAGATTCTGCGAACAGATGCTCTCATAACAAGCAGAAGAGAAGAGAAAATGTCTAAAGGAACATCAGGAAAATGAGCCGCTGAGGGCTGTCACCTCAGGTGGTCCATTCGCATAGTCAGTTATAACTGGAGGGGCTATTTTGATTATTATAAATGCAAATACAACTACACGGCATTGGGCCGGAGGGCGAGAGCCTAAACTCCGCTGGATCAACAACAACAACAACAACAACAACACCAAGATCTTCTTCTTCTTCCTTGTTCGTCCTGAAAAGGACGTTGGTTGCGTTGTGTCCGTTTACAGCGGAGCTGCGATATTTGCACCTTTCGGCCGCGACACATCCGACTTCAGCACGGCATTTTTTGGGACCAGGTTTGCCTTCCCACTTCGATCCCTACTCTCTCAGCCAGACTGTTTCCAGGACCACCACTTGGAGTTAAAGTGGGGTCCTGGTCAGCTATGGTTCGCTGACCCTGACGCAAGCAGTCAAGCTATGAGTCGCTAACTGCATCCATCTCTCTAGCTACGTTAGAACTATCAAAGGACAAAATATATTCAATACACAGCCGCAACGCAAACATGACAAAAATAAATAAATGAAATCCGCGAGGATGTTTAAAATGTACAAGCGACAGATACACAGAGGTAAAAGTTGCCTCATAGCAGGTACTGACGTAGTGGAGTGAAGTGTTAGAGACTTCACTATACTGCGTCCAGTATCGAGAAGTGGGGTGACCAGTGCCCTTCCTCGCTGCCTTTTTCTTCCCTAACTCAAGTGCAAAGTCAGGTGCCCATTTACAGCTGGGTAGACTGAAGCGTGTCGATACCGTGGATTGAACTTATACACAGAGGTATATAGTATATATCATTAGGGCGGGCCTTAGTATCTATTCTGGTGGTACCCATTGGATTTAGATCAGGGTGGTCTAACTTATTATTCCCCGAGGGCCACATAAACCAAACACTGTAAGTGCGCGAGTCGTTCGTGATAAAAAAATTATCTAAAATCAAATTTCAGTGAAAAATGGATGAAAATCGAAGAGTGCTATATTAAAAATAAAATAAAATAAAAATTACAATGATCATTGAATTTTTAGTGAAATAATTTTAGTTTTGATCTTACCTCCTAATGGGAAGTGGGGGGGGGGGGGTGTGTGTGGATTTTCTGTAACTAGAGTCTCGATATCAACGCCAATCGAACGGTCTCGGATGCTGACTGCAGGCAGTGAAACACTCCTTTGCACCGGACGTTTTGAGTCTAATCTCAAAATTATTAATTATACCATATAATTAAAGAAATATTTCTGAATGTTGCGCGGGCCACAAAAAATTTTTCCGCGGGCCACATTTGACTCGCGGGACTTGCACTTGGACCACACTGATGTAGATTAGTTTTGTTGAAACACGTTTCACGTCAAGTTATAGCAACTAAATATAGATATCGTTTTATTTCAATAAAGTGTTAATATCATACTGTGACGGACGGCTGTAGCTGACCTGCATTATTAAGATGACAGGGTATTTCCCTCTCTATAACATTAGAACCCCTGAACATTTGTTGTAACTTTTCATCAGCCTGGAACGTTGCACCTGGGCTAATTAAGCATGCCGCATTTCCACGAGGATTCTACACGTTGGATCATTAATATGTGAACTGCTACCATCTGTGCATTTTGAGATCGCATGGCCTTTGATGGGAGGTCAAATCACAACCATCTCTGAGAACGATTTATAGCAATCTTTTCCTTAAACGCCGACCCAAAGTGGACGTGGCCATAGACTCACCCCGGTTTTTAGAGCAATTAACAGCAGTTCATTTTCCTTACCTTGCTGTCACCCCGCCTAGTGGGAATGGCCAAAGCTTCTCGGGGAAAGCGGTCCCATCAAAGCCAGGCTGGTCTTCAGAATCAACGTAGAAGCGGTATACGATCTGAGGAATCAGGGAACTCCCAGCTAACAAAGTTAGTTTCTCGCAGAGATTTAGCACCCTCATGCGAGCAGCCTGAGACGAACGGAGATCGGAAGCCAGGGGGGCATCGCGGTTAACACAACGGCGTAGAACCTCGATTTTTCTCAAGATGAAGAAAGGTGTTAGAATCTAACATGCCCCACTCATCTTGCATTCCAATTAAATATATAGAGAACCTGAGAAACTGCATTTTATCATTCGTTCTGACAGAATTCTAAGATTCACTAGCATATAGTTGGATTCCTGCTAGATTTCATCAAAATTGTTGGCTATTGGAGTGAATTCTTTTCTGTGCAGACGGTAATTTATACATTAGCTTCGAGTGATCACTTCTTTGTGGCGATCCTGTTGGGATTCAGCTATCTGAAGTTTACAGAAATAAAGCAAACCCAAAGACTCTTTTAAGATCCCAATTCATAAAGTCGTTTTAAAGTTAACAAACTGGAAGAAGAACAGTTGCCAGTAGCAATATTTTACTCACTGCTCTATTTGTGAAGAAGAACATAGATTTACCTGAACACTGTCTGTCAAGTATATTCAGTGGATTTAACCCCCGCCCCCCCCCACCCACCCCTTACCCTCCCCCCCTCATCCCCCGAAGAAGAATTTACCTCAGTGTTTTGTAGTTTGTGACATTACGGCAAAAGAAAGTTATCTCCACCAGCTGTGCCAATCTTAGAAACCACACCATACCTCATACCTAGCCAAGTGCCTGTGCCATTCTTTAGGAACTTTATCTAATAAACCAACAGTACCGTTAAACTTCAACGTCCAGCGATTTCGGGACACTTTGTTAACTTCAACAACCCGCTAATCTGGGGCTGTACACGGAAGAAAATACATTTACCTAAGCCAAGGTTTAGTGCTGTTTTTGGTGTATTTCCTATGAAGTGCCAGAATTCACCATTTGGTAAGTCTGCGTGTGTGACTGTGTGCTGGCCAGCCCAAGCGTGTTTTTTTTAATGAAAGGAGATTTGATCTTTTTACCCTTATAATTAGTTCGACCTAGTATTAAGGCGTACTGTAGTCATTGTACGGGATTTCTCCTAGCAGGATTGTTTAACTGTGTGCATTCCCCCTCCCGTAAAATTTGTTGAATAAAGGGAAACATTTGAGAACCCTAGCTTTTCCTCTACCCCCTTATTACTGTAACCCCTTGTCTCAGAGTAATAAATTTACCGTTGGGTTAAATTGCCTATCTCTGATCGTCATCCCCCCCCCCCCCCCCTTGTCTTTGGGACCGGGTCTTTTCTGTTAGTAAATACAAGCGGGAAAGGCGTAGTGGATACTTCTCCGCAAAACCCCCTTTCTCCCCCCCCCCTTTGTCATTTTGTATTTTGTAACCCATGATTTCTGACTGTAAATTGATAATTATTTGTGATCTGATTTTATGATAATAAAGGTATTAAAAACTTTATTAGCATTGGTATCGGCTGGCAAAACCCAAACAATTCCCATATTCGTTATCGTAGTCTGTATTCATGTACGTTGTGCGTCAGAATCACCAAATCGGTGTGTGCGCCTGAGTGACTGGAACTGACAAACAATTGTTTGTACAGAAGGGTGGTAGGAGTAGTTTTGAGAGACAAATATTGTCGTAATAAGAGACTGTCCTTACTCTTCCCAGCACTTGTGAATCTACTACCTAACTTTCCTAAATCCTTATTCTCACAGAGCCTTCACTATCATTCTACACTCTAAAGGGACCAATATCCATCAGAACTCTCTCAGATAAAATTACGACACATACATTGGCAAATAAATGGAGAATTAAAGACACCAAGATCAAAACAGAAGTCAGAATGTTCAATTCAAATGTCAAGTCAGCCATATTGTATGATTCTAAATCTTGGAGAACAATAAAAACAACAACCAAAAAGCTACAGACTTTCAGAAATCGATAGTTGAGAAGAATTTAAGGATTGCAGTGGTATCATAAGATCAATAATATGGGTCTAATGACAAGCACCAGTGGCACAAGAGTTGAGGAGAAGACGCTTGAGATAGATAGGACATAACTTGAGAAAACCTGTGGATGGCATTACAAGGCAATCGGTCATCTAGAATCCCCAGGATAAATAGGTAGTGGAAGATCAAAAACACACACATGGAGAAAAGAGCTGGTGACAGGTGTGAAGAAGACATGAAAAGACCTTGAGCTTTTTATTTTTATTATTATTGTTATTATGATTATTATAATTATTCTTTAGTTTATTCTTCGGACAGACAAAGCCGGACGAGACTTCACGAAACCATACTTTACTGGTGATAAATCTTAAAATGGTTGTAAGGTGATGTCGTAGATTTTTCGATAGGAATTTAAGATCAATTTTGGTCCGGTCTGAGTAGAACTAGAACAGGTGATAGTTCAGTCGGAGATAAGGTCAAGAAATAGATTTTCACGAGTGATATGGTGAAAGGTAAAGTCTGTCCCTAAATTAAGAGATAATCTGTCCAACCTATCGGGTACGACTGAGATTCATAGATCAGACAGTTTCCCTATATATATATATATATATATATATATATATATATATATATATATATATATATATATATATATATATTCAACCACACACCTCTACACACACACAGACACGTGACGACAATTAGACGCACAGACGTGAAAACTATATCTATGGAATAGGTATCTTTTGGGACAAGCTGACCAACACACATAAATAAAGTTTATGTAACTTTTATTTATCATAAAGAAACTTCACACCAACAATATTTTGAATATCAAATCAAATACAAACAAACTTAAGTTAATGAATTAATTAAAGAGTTAGACTCATAGGTGTAATCCTCCCTCTCTCTGTTTAGACAAAATCCCGTTAGAAAAGAAGCTATTAACCCCCAAATGGTCAAAGGTGTTTACGCTATGGTCTAGGAGTTCCCTCTACAATAAAGAACAGAGTTTATACGCTAATCTATTCTGAAAGGGACAGCATTAGCAGAACTTGCATAAAAAATTGCAAAGTTAGTACATATGTTATACAATGAAAAAATTATTTATCCCTTCTTTCTCTCGCTCTGACAGACCTGTGATCACAACCAGTCACTCTTACCTAATAGGTGCTTTCACAACATCTGAAACAATCGTAAGGTTTGGTTATTGGCGAATCAAGCCCCAGTTTCTCCAAAGACTAATTAATTCAAATGATGGGAAACGCTTCATTCGCTACTGGTAGTAGGATGCTGATTATGTCACTTCAAATTTTTTTCCAGGTAGTAAAATAATTAAGAGGTCTAATGTTCACAGTGTACAGTAGCTTGGAATCTTCAATCGTTAAATCGAGTGTCAGGTAAATAAATCTGTTCAGGATAAATCTTCTTCACAACACTGTGGTTGTTATTCAGGTAATGTCAATGTTTGATTATGTAGCCACCACAAGCTGACTGTATATGAACTTGGGAAGAGAAAACTGGATATTCTATAAGTTCAGTTACAATTAATTCTTAATATTCTTTGGGTTGGGTCTCTTTCTGAGTGTAAAACACGAGGCCAGAAAGGTCACCTTGAAAACCCGATATTTATATCAGAATGTTCATTGGTAACAGTTATTCTCAGATTCATATGGAAGCCGCTGGTAAGGTTTAGGGTTTGACCCAATACTGTGTAAAGGAGAAAAAATACAAATACTTAACATAATATAGTATACACAATCCTATCCTTACCCCGCGTAACATAGAATATATTTATCCACTTCGGTTATTTAACTTTAAATTATAAACTACAGGCTTAGAACTTGTCTTATCGTTTAAAAACTTCCGTGAAATAAATTCTAGTCATTTTAAAAAATCAGTCATCATAAATTAGAAATAAATATATATTTCGTCAATACTCATGATGAATCAGTGCATTTACTTAGTTGGTTAAAATAATATCTGACTGGTTACTATCACTTAATAAAATTTATATTATAGCTGGAAGAGTTTAGCTAGAAATTTGTATCTGTTCTGCTAGCCACTGTAACACAGGAAGTCCTAGAGAAATAAAATTGACGATTTAACTAGTTAAATCACTCAAACTTCTAGTATAATAATTACCACAAGCCAGAAATAAAACGATCTCCAATCGAAAAACTAAGTGATACTACTATTATAAGAGATCTTTAGAATCGGAAGCTAAATGTTCTCTGAAATTCTGGCGGTACTGGATAAATTTAGTTAGAATGCTGGGGTATATATATATATATATATCTGAAATCAAAGGGAATGGTTCACTATTACCGAAAACCAGTCTCTCTGCCAGATGTTAGCACCTACGGAGAAATCTCTGCTGAAATTCTGGATTATAGAAATATACACCCTTTTCCCCTGCACTCTCTTTAGATCAGGCGTAACGTAATTGTCCAGACCATACGAGATTTCTACGATCGTAAAACCACACTGTTTACCGCCCTGCAGACGTGGTTATTGAACGAAATCGAGCCCGTTCTTTGATCTGGCGATCTGCCGTGTTTAATTACTTTCAAACGAACAGTTCAGGGGAAGGTAATAAAAATTGTCTGCCCCTTTGTTGTAAAATCTGCTCTGATGGCTATCTGATCCTATTACACGATTTTCAATCGCTGGCGTTAATAACTACAGCTCAACGTAGCTAATAGATCTGCTCGAGAACATACATCAAAGAAATTAGCGAACTGCAATAAATGAGTGCTAAATAGAGAAAGACACCGATCTCTGAGTATAGTAATAGTTTTATGTTAACCAACAGGCGTAGGTGAAAGTTTAGTAAAAGAAAAGTGTAGATAAAGAAGTAGATAAATGAAAACTATTTTCATAATATCTCACAGACGTCCCCGCTTAAAGATATGAAACCACTTCATGTCCACTTTACGGAAATAGATTTCCTATATCAGTAGCTTCCGGGTGACTGTTATCTACACTCTCATCATCCCCCTCCGTCTCTGTCCAATTCCTACTCATGAAATCTGCTCAAACGTTTTCTTTCTCTGGAATGTATTCCGTTTGCGCTTGGAAGAGTGTCGCCGAGTTTGACATTGTTGAAAGATTCCGTGTGTTTGCAGTGGAATTTCCCTGCCACTATCATCATCTTCGTCAGTTATGGCGATCGCCAGGAGATGTTCGGAGGACGGCACCGGTCTTTACAAGTATTTCTTTAACAGATTTACATGGTAGACCTTCTCCTTTCCTTTAATAGATATCTAGTAGTTAGCCCTTGAGATCTATTTAAGGACGGTAAACGGCCCTTGCCATCCGATACGTAGTTTGTTGTTCCCGGTTGGGAGTAGCAACAAAACTTTCTCTCCTGCTTGCAATTCTCTTTCTTTCGCGGCTTTCCTGTATCGGTTAGCGTGCTTTGCGCGTGCTCGATTAAGGTTTGTCGTTGCTAGGTCCCATCCTAGTTTTAACCTTTCCTTTAATTCCGATACATATTTACTGGCTGAGACGACTGTCTCATCAGCCTTCTGGTCTGTCAGGGACCGAAGTAAGGCTTCAAGCGGCCCCTTAATAGGTCTGCCGAATAAAAGTGTAGCTGGGAAAAATCCTGTGGAAGTATGTTGGGCTTCCCTGTAGGCGAATAAAGCTGCAGATATACAAAGGTCCCAATCTTCAGGTTTCTCTTGTCCCAGTTTACATAGCATCATGTTGAGGTTTCCGTTGGCACGTTCTACTAACCCACCTCCGGCCGCATTATAAGGGCTTGTGTAGATGTGCTGGTTCCTCAAGATCTTAACGATCTCATCCTTTAACAGGTTACGGTATGGGGATCCGTTATCCGTCAAAACTTGTTGAGGGAATCCCAACCGTGTAAATATCTGCACGAGGGCTTCTGCGACATGCTTGGAATTCGTGCATGTTAGCGGTATAGCTTCGGCCCACATAGTGCATGTGTCGACTAAGGTCAGGATGAACCTGTTCCTTCTTTTAGTCCTTTCTAAGGGTCCTAAAATGTCGATCACAACCCGTTCAAATGGTGTCCCCACTACTGGCATTTCACCCATGGAAACTGCGGGTGTCAAATGCTTGGATGCCACCCTTTGGCACTTGGCACAGGATTTCACGTATCTGATAATATCAGTATTCATTCCTGGCCACCAATAGTGAGTCGATATTCGCTGATTTCTGGCGTTCTGTCCCATATGTTCGCTAAAGGGAAGAGAGTGCCCCATTTCTATGATTTGGCTTCTGTACTGTTTCGGTACTAGGAGCTGATTGTAACCTTGTTCAGGCTTGCCCGTTCTACTATAGAGTACGCCATCCTTAGAAATAATGTCCCCTTGGTGTCTAGGGTCCTTAGCCATGGGCCGTTTCCTAAAGCAGGGTGCCAAGGTAGGGTCCTTTTGTTGCACCTCTTTCAGTTCCTTAGGTAACAAATTTGGCGCAGGCTCCCGTTCCTTCTTGGTTTGCCCTCTTGTGGTTACTGCTGCCACAATTGCCTCTTCCGGTTTCCCAATAAACACATATCTACCACCATGTATGACCGGGTAGATCGGGTCATCAATAACAGCCACTTTGATCACACCTCTAACAAAATCAGAGTGGATCTCCACCAATATGATGGGAAGCGTTGTTGGTGCATCACTCTTAAAAACTCCACAAAGTTTAACGGTTTCTTCTGTCTCTTGACCGGGTTTGACCAGGTGCCTGGCAAAAATGCAATCAAAAGAAAGCCCCGTGTCAAACAGACAATAAGTCGAAGTCCCGTTCAAATTAACAGTTCCACGCGTTGAGGGCCTCTCTCACTCAGGTTGAGAATCAATTCTACCTTGCGAGACTGTTCGCAAGCATCCGATGCGTTTAGGCTCGGTGTGCTCGCTCTGATTATATGTCCCGTGCGCAGGGGTTTTCCCTTTGTCACCTTGTCCTTTCTGACCGCGCTGCCATGTAGGACGGTTGGTTTGATCAGAATGATTGTTGTTGGTGGGGTACTTGTTTTTGTAGAACTTAGATTTTTCAGGAGGGGGATTCTTCGGTCCAGTTTCTCTGTGGTTATTCGGCTGAGAAGAATGGGAAGATTGGTCTAGATTATTCTTCCGAGAAGGCTCTTCTGTCGGTTTACATTTTGTGCCCGGCAGTTCGGCCAGTGCATTATGATATCGCTCAGACTTTTCCAAAATGTTTTCAAGTTTTTCTGCGCCTTACTCAGCTAGAAATCTCCGGGTGTCACTCGACAAAGTATTCTTTATCTCTTCGGTTATAACGAACTCCTCAAGTCCTTCATAGGTAGAGGCGAGCTGCGAAAGCTCCAAGCACTTTTCAAGTATCCCTTCAGACGAGAAGAGAACTGCTGAAAAGTTTCAGAGCTCTCTTTTCTGCTGTTACGGAACAGTTGCAAAAATTTTCGACTGTTCATTTCAAACCGTTCATGTAAAGCTTTTTCCAACACGTCGTAATTGTCTTGTTGGCTGCTTTCCAGTTTTGCAAACACATCATAAGCAGACCCTTTTAGAGCCTGGGAAAGTTTCAAACACCAACGCGACCTCTCTAAACCGTACAGATTGGCCATTTTCACAAATTTTTCTAGATACGTGTCGATCTTCTCATTAGGACATAGGAAAGATTCTAGAGCACAAGACACAGCAATGAGTTGAGGAGATTGAGTGTTAGAATGATCAGTTAGCTGAGACTGAGGTAGAGAGTCACCATTGTTGGAGGTACAGGCAGCACCACGGCTTTGGACTTCCAAAGCCTTAAGAGCCAATTCATGCTGTCATCGCTGCTAATTTTCTCTTTCCTCATGCTGTCTCTCCTTCTCTCTTTCCTCATGCTGTCTCTCCTTCTCTTTTTCCTCGTGCTATCTCTCCTTCTCTCTTTCGTTCGCCCTGCGGATTTCCATTTCCTCATCAATCTTCTTCTGCTCCTTAGCTTCGGCTGTTTTTTCCTTCTCCCTAGCTTCTGCTTCTTTCTTCTCCGCATCATATCCGTCAAGTTCGTCCCTGACAAAAGCTTTCTCTTCTTCTCCTTCCAATCCCTCTTCCCTTGCTTCCTCTCTGAGCATCTGCCTAATCTTTGCCCACTCTGCCATTGCAAATAGCTGACTGTGACTTACCCGAGAAAGAAGTAAGAAAAAGGATACACTGGTTCCCTACCACTTACGAGAAAATAAAACAAAAAAAGATATATTATTTAACTTGGATACCTCCTCCTTATAATTAGTTATCTAACTATCGCTGCTATTAACTGGCAATACAGGCTCCTAATGCAGACGACTACGCCAAATAAATGGTAGTTCAGATTAATCACAAACACAAAACTAAGTTACTAAAGTGGAAACCAAAAAATTTTCCTAGCAAAAATTTTAAGGAGAAAACCAATCCCTTAATTATTAAGTCCACTATCAAGTTCACCCCTGAAGTCAGTTCGGGTAAGGGAGGCAATTGACTGGACGTAATAGTCCGAACGCACTCCGTCGCTTAGCTCAAACACCTTTCTGCTACAAAAACCCTGTGATTGTTACACAATCACACAATACCAGCAGATTTGTATTACAAAATCAATACATAACATACTATGACAAAGATCACCCTGTAAATCAATTTGTATGTATATATATAATCTAACAATGCTGTTGAAAAACAGTTGATATAATTGTGTGGTCAGCAAGCCAATAAACAGATCGTTAGTCTGTGGGATAATTATTTTCAATGATATAAAATCGCACGATACAATCACACTTTTCTCTAACTAGTCTATAACGATTAACAGACCAAAATCCCGGTAAACGAAAAAATTTCTGTCGCACTTGCTCAGGATTAGAGTTCAATTCCCGGAAAACGAGCACCCATTTGTCGTAAATGGTCAGGGTTAGAGTTCAATTCCCGGAAAACGAGTACCCATTTGTCGTAAATGCTCAGTGTTAGAGTTCAATTCCCGGAAAACGAGCACCCCGTTGTCGTAGATTTTTCGATAGGAATTTAAGATCAAATATGGTCCGGTCTGAGTAGAACTAGAACAGGTGATAGCTCAGTAGGAGATAAGGTCAAGAAATAGATTTTCACGAGTGAAATGGTGAAAAGCAAAGTCTGTCCCTGGATTTAGATAATCTATCCAGCCTATCGGTTACGACTGAGATTCTTAGATCAGACAGTTTCCCTATATATATATATATATATATATATATATATATATATATATATATATATATATATATATATATATATATGGGTATATCCAACCACTCACCTCTACACACACACAGATACGTGACGACAATTAGACGCACAGACGTGAAAACTATATCTATGGAATAAGGATCTTTTGGGACAAGCTGACCAACACACGTAAATGTGAACTTGGGAAGAGAAATCTGGATATTCTGTAAGTCCATTTACAATTTATTCTTAATATTGTTAGTGAATTAATTAAAGAGTTAGACTCATAGGTGTAATCCTCCCTCCCTCTGTTGAGACACGATCCCGTTAGAAGAGAAGTTATTAACCCCCAAAGAGTCAAAGGTGTTTACGCTATGGTCTAGGAGTTCCCTCTACAATAAAGAACAGAGTTTATACGTTAACCTATTCTGAAAGGGACAGCATTAGCAACTTGCATAAAAAATTACAAAGCTAGTACATGGGTTATACAATGAAAGAATTATTTATCCCTGCTTTCTCGCGCTCTGACAGACCTGTGATCACAACCAGTCACTCTTACCTAATAGGGGCTTTCACAACATCTGGAACAATCGTAAGGTTTGGTTATTGGCGAATCAAGCCCCAGTTTCTCCAAAGACTAATTAATTCAAATAATGGGAAACGCTTGATTCGCTACTGGTAGTAGGATGCTGATTATGTCACTTCAAATTTTTTTTCCAGGCAGTAAAATAATTAAGAGGTCTAATGTTCACAGTGTACAGTAGCTTGGAATCTTCAATCGTTAAATCGAGTGTCAGGTAAATAAATCTGTTCAGGATAAATCTTCTTCACAACACTGTGGTTGTTATTCAGGTAATGTCAATGTTTGATTATGTAGCCACCACAAGCTGACTGTATATGAACGTGGGAAGAGAAATCTGGATATTCTATAAGTCCAGTTACAATTTATTCTTAATATTCTTTGGGTTGGTACTCTGTCTCTTTCTGAGTGTAAAACACGAGTTCAGACAGGTCACCTTGAAAACCCGATATTTATATCAGAATGTTCATTGGTAACAGTTATTCTCAGATTCATATGGAAGCCGCGGTTAAGGTTTAGGGTTTTTTTTCTTTTTTTTTTTCGTACGCCCGCTAATACTCGAGGCGAAATCTCAGGTTATTATTAATGTCTAACCTGACATTGATTTTACGTGAGTATCCCTTTTTTCTTGTACAGAGACAGGTGTCCCTCGCTATTCAGGCAGATACTCGCGGATTTCGGAGGTACCCATTAGAGCTGGGTCGGCTCAGGAGCCGCCAATCCCTGGTCGACGACACTCCTTCAAATGTTCTCGCCAAGTCTCGAGTTAATCCAGTCCAAATCCTCGGTCGACGAAAAATCCTCAAATGCCGTCGCCCGGGTTTGATCCTGGATCACCCGGTCGCCAGAGCGGTGTCGTAACCACTACGCTAGCGCGGCTCCCGGTTTAGGGTTTGACCCAATACTGTGTAAAGGAGAAAAAAATACAAATACTTAACATAATATAGTATGCACAATCCTATCCTTTCCCCGCGTAACATAGAATATATTTATCCACTTCGGTTATTTAACTTTAAATTATAAACTACAGGCTTAGAACTTGTCTTATCGTTTAAAAACTTCCGTGAAGTAAATTCTAGTCATTTTAAAAAATCAGTCATCATAAATTAGAAATAAATATATATTTCGTCAATACTCATGATGAATCAGTGCATTTACTTAGTTGGTTAAAATAATATCTGACTGGTTACTATCAGTTAATAAAATTTATATTATAGCTGGAAGAGTTTAGCTAGAAATATTTATCTGTTCTGCTAGCCACTGTAACACAGTAAAACCTAGAGAAATATAATTGACGATTTAACTAGTTAAATCACTCAAACTTCTAGTATAATAATTACCACAAGCCAGAAATAAAACGATCTCCAATCGAAAAACTAAGTGATACTACTATTATAAGAGATCTTTAGAATCGAAAGCTAGATGTTCTCTGAAATTCTGGCGGTACTGGATAAATTTAGTTAGAATGCTGTGGTATATATATATCTGAAATCAAAGGGAATGGTTCACTATTACCGAAAACCAGTCTCTCTGCAAGATGTTAGCACCTACGGGGAAATCTCTGCTGAAATTCTGGATTATGGAAATCTACACCCTTTTCCCTGCACTCTCTTTAGATCAGGCGTAACGTAATTGTCCAGACCGTGCGAGATTTCTACGATCGTAAAACCAAACTGTTTACCGCCTTGCAGGCGTGGTTATTGAACGAAATCGAGCCCGTTCTTTGATCTGGCGATCTGCCGTGTTTAATTACTTTCAAACGAACAGTTCAGGGGAAGGTAATAAAAATTGTCTGCCTATTTGTTCCAAAATCTGCTCTGATCGCTATCTGATCCTATTACACGATTTCCAATCGCTGGCGTGTTAATAATTACAGCTCAACGTAGCTAATAGGTCTGCTCGAGAACATACATCAAAGAAAATAGCGAACCGCAATAAATGCGTTCTAAATAGAAAAAGAGACCGATCTCTCAGTATAGGAATGGTTTTATGTTAACCAACAGGCGTAGGTGAAAGTTTGGTGAAAGAAAAGTGTAGATAAAGTAGTAGATAGATGAAAACTATTTTCATAATACTCGTATGTCACAGGTGGCGGAAGGGATAAATATACGAACTTGTATGTATTTTTTTGTTTTGTTGTCTGGCTCATATTCTGACATAGAAAAATGCTGTTTTTTTTTTCTTTCTTTCTTTGGGAAATATATGGATCTCGGATCTACAACTTCAACCTCGTTTACAGAGCTGATTTCAAAAGTTTGTGTCGTCCTGTTTGAATAACCCCAGAGAAAGCATTAATAGAGCGAGCTGTCCTTTCAGGCACTCCACAAATGTCTGGTGTAGAGTGTTTGATCATGACTTTGTATTTACAGCAGGATATTGCACTTACAGCACTGTTATCAGAATATCATGATCAGGAAGTGCGTTAACAGACTGTCACGTCAGTTCTAATTCTTGTCATGAAACGAACACTATTGTGAGCTATTGTTTTATTTATGTGGTTCTAATATTTCAGCTATAACTTTCTTATTACCACCTGCTTCTTCATCTTCTTTGACCTATGCTTACTGATTTATAATGAAACTATTGGCCATCACGCCTGGTGGCGTCTTGTAGGGCAGCAACAAACGTCCACGTCGCTCGTTCTATGACCATCTCTTGCGTACAGTGCCCCAACTTTGGTTTATACTTTCATCCCAGACTTCAGAGTTCTCCGCCAAGTCTTCTTTCTGAGGGACATAATATTGCAGTTCTGAAGATGGTGTCGGGGTCTATCCTGAGGACATGACCAACCCAGTTCCTGCATCTACCTGATAATTAGGTAAACATAACTTTTGGTCATTCGGGGTAAAGAAGTCTTGGTTGGGATGGTGTTAGGCCAAAAAATTTGGAGGGAGGTTGTGTGGAAAGATGAAAAATTTGAAAATGTCGTTTTTTGCTACTCTCCAGCATTCGGTGTCTTTAAGATGCACAAAATGTAGGTAGCTCTCATATATTCTACGAATGGTGTCTGTGTTGTACTGACAAAATTTTCAGATGTTACTTATGTTGGCAAAGGCTTTTGTGGCTTTATTCTTTCTGCTACTGATGTTTTTGCCTGTTAACATACAATTTAATGAACTCAGTTTCAACATACATCTTAACATGTAATTTACCTGTTGATTTTAAACATATAAATTACCAGTCAAACGACTCAATTAAAAAAAAAAAATTCAATATAAATAAAAATATTAAGGTTCAGTTTAACGACTAACTTTCATCATATCAGATTAACATACAAACTAATATCTCAGTTTAAACATTTAGATTAACATACAATCTAATATCTCAGTTTAAACACTCAGATTAACATACAATCTCCCGACTCATTTGAAACATAGAGACTAGCTCACAAACTAATAGGTCGACTGAGACATAGTACTAACATACAGTCTAACGACTAAAGTGAAACATACAGATCAATATACATTCAACGACTGAACTAGAACATTCAGACTAACTCACAATCTAATGACTCGACTGAGACAAGGACTTGCATTAAAGTCTAAAGTATAAGATATAGATTAACAGACAATATGGCGACTAAACAGAAATATACAAACTAACATTCACTATAGCGACTAAATTAAAACATACAGACTAACATGCAATCTAGCGACTAAACTAAAACATACAGACTAACATGCAATCCAGCGACTAAACAGAAGCATACAAACTAATATACAATCTAGCTACTAAACAGAAACAGACTAATATAGAATCTAACGACTAACAGAAACATGCAGACTAACATGCAATCTAGCTCCTAAACAGAAACAGACTAATATAGAATCTAACGATTAAAAAAACATACAGACTAACATACAATCTAGCTACTATGTATAAACATACAGACTAACATACAATCTAGCGACTAAACTAAAACATACAGACTAACATACAATATAATGACTAAACAGAAGCATACTGACTAACATGCAATCCAGCGACTAAACAGAAGCATACAAACTAATATAAAATCTAGCTACTAAACAGAAACAGACTAATATAGAATCTAACGACTAAAGAGAAACATACAGACTAACATACAATATATTGACTAAACAGAAACATGCAGACTAACATGCAATCTAGCTCCTAAACAGAAAAAAACAGACTAATATAGAATCTAACGACTTAACAAAAACATACAGACTAACATACAATCTAGCTACTATGTATTAACATACAGACTAACATACAATCTAGCGACTAAACTAAAACATACAGACTAACATACAATATAGTGACTAAGCAGAAACATACAAACATACAATTTTGTGACTAAACAGAAACGTACAGACTAACATACAATCTAGTGACTATACAGAAACATACAGAATAACATAAAATCTAACGACTAAACAGAAACATACAGACTAACATACAATCTAACGATTAAACAGAAACATATAGACTAACATAAAATCTAGCGACGAAACATATACATACAGACTAACATACGATTTAGCGACTAAACAAAAACATACGGACTAACATACACTCTAACGACTAAACAGAAGCATACAGACTAACATAAAATCTAGCGACTAAACAGGAACAGACTGAATAACATACAATCTAACAAATAATTTTTTGCGCAGTCTGTTTTCTAGACTTTTTTTTTAAAGAAAACAATTTCATTAACAATCTTTCTTCAAGCGATATTTGTGTTATCTTTAAATACAGTTTCCCGTGAGATAAGATTAAATCCTGGTCTTTTGTATCCAGGCTACTTGGACCAGGTTGACAGCAATCTTAAGTGTAGGATATACTTTTAATAAAATTCGTGCACATTTTTGGTTTAATATTTTAGGACACTTGCACTTACATCAGCAGTCCCCTGTCGTTTTCTGTACTCGTACCCCTTTGGCATTAAGTAAATCTTCTGGTACTAAAGTATGAAAAGAAATAAGTAGAAATACTAATGAGTGTGGGAGCCGCTGTGGCATAGTGGTTAGTGCACTGGCTTGCTAGCTCAGTGGTCTATGGTTCGATCCCCAGATGACGTGGGGATTTTTTTGTTAGGCCGCAAATGGCTCCTGGGTTGACCCAGCCCCAACTGGGTACCAGAGCAACTCTGGGAAGGTTAAGGCGGCCGGCGTGATGTTGACCACGTCACCCCTAGTGTGCCGATGGTCAAGAAAATATGGGCCTAACACCATATTCCCAATATGCCTCAATGGGCGTGTAACGGGATCCTTTCTCCTTTTACTAATTGATAAAATTGACATTGATAAAATAACTTCTGAACATCTGCGTCAAAGATGACCAACATATGACGAACAGAGAAAGCTCATATGGCCGTCACCAATATAATTCCTGGGAAAAACTCTATGGAGAAAGAAATAGCCTTAAGCAGACCACTGCTTTCTTTGAAAATATTCAAGTTGACGTCTGAGAGTGGACGAAGAAGAAGCAGAGGCAAAAGAAGTTCTAGAGCAGGGCTTTTTAACGAGCGGCGCATGCAAGACATACCAGATATTTTAGATGGCAAATCACCATTAACACTTTATATATATAGCATAGAACTCACTGTATTTTTTACAAAATAGTGTCGTAAATTTATTTTGAGAGAAAGAGTCTTAGAAATAGTAGTCCGGTTTAGAGTGTAGAATGATGGTGAAAAAACTCAGTGATAGAAATGTAGAGAGTAAATAGTTGCTTCACAGAGTGCTGGAGGAGAGTAAAGACAGACTTATTTACGACAAATCGTTTCTCTCAATCTACTCTTCAGGCTCACCCGGTCAAACAATTATTTGCCAGTTTCCAGACACACATCTGCGCTCACACCGATTTGGTGCTTCAATCACACAGACGACGTGGATACAAACTATATTAAACAAATAGGGGGAAAGTTTGGGCTTTGGGTATTCCAACACAGGAAAAATTAAGTTTATGTTGTTTATTTAAAGTTAAAAAAACAATCACTACAATAATCATGTGTTTACAGCAAAAATTATCATAAGTACAGAAAAATGCAAATAACAAGGGAGGGGGTGAAGACGATTGGTATCGACTAAGCCCGTCCCGCTTATTAGACAAGATAAACCCAGTCCAAAGATAGATAGTTATCAGGAACATAGGTAAGTTAACCTAACAGTGAAGTTAATTACTCTGAAAGAGGTGTTTCAAAATTAGGTATGGGTGGTAGAAAAAATCCTGTTCTTCCCAATTGTTCTTCCCTTTACTAAGCAAATGAAAAGGAGGGGTTTTTTAACAGAGTTAACAAATTATCAACTATCCCACTTAAAGGAGGGGTTTTTAGACAGAGTTAACAAATTATCAACTATCCCACTTACAGGAGGGGTTTTTAAACAGAGTTAACAAATTATCAACTATCCCACTTAAAGGAACAATGCAGGGTATACAGAAAATTATATTACCCGGTAAGCAAGTTAACAAAAGGGTTACAAAAAAAAAAGATTAAATTTCCTGTCATTCATACACGCGCGTGAGGATCCACACTCATATATTCACACACTTACCGATTACAGCATCAGACAATCCAATAGAATTATATAAACAGCAATTACACTCTTGATACATGAAAAGGTCTGGTACTTCCGTGTCCCACCCCAGATGTTGCGAGGTTTGCTGATAGCAACTATTCTCACTTATCGCCGGACTTGAAGCCTAAGAGTTATTGTGTTTTATTATATAAAAAGGAGTCTATGGGATGGCACTGACACAGTTCGACACAAGGGTGAAAATGAAGTGGTCTCTTTAATCTTCCGCTATGGTAAAATTCCTTCAATGCGTGATGATAGTAACTGACCACCGATCAAAGTATAGCATCTAGTAGTTTGTAGGTATAAAATAACATAGGTATTACCACACCACCAAAATACTAGAGTTTTCTCGGTTCCTACAGGGTTAACATAGGAAAAACGATAGTAGAATAAATGCCAATGTGACGTCACAGACTTGCAAGCCTTTAACCAACATGCACGCGTGAAAGTTAGTGTAGTTAGAAATCGTGTATTTCTTGGAAAAGACAAGGGAGAGAACGGGGGAAATGCATAGAGCTCGTTTGAATGTTAAAACTGAAACTAAATGGCCAAAACGAACGAAAGGAAAAATAAAGACTAAAAATGAAGATTAAAATGCTACTAATTAGTTGTTAAATATATAATATTCTTTAGTCTAAATATATTATCTTAATGTAAAAAGAAAGATATGTTATTTGAATAAATATAAAGGAAAGACGAAAATGGTAAAAATAATAGCCAGAAGTGTGAAACCCTATACATTAGATGACGAACGGTAGACTAAGTAAATATTTTCATTCTGGATTAACATGACTTAGATAATACTAGCGATATGGTAGAATGAAGACATATATAGACGTGCCTGGGATTTCTTTACTGAAGCTAGCCATATTGAGGCAATAGAAAGGGGTGTCTCCTGATTTGAAAATTGTAGGTTAACTTTTTTGAAAATAGACGCGTAGGAACGGAAGTCCCCTGATTGGTTGCTGAGCATAACTAAGAAAGTGAAATAAATACTCAGAAAGACGAGCGTTCCTTGCCACTTTCAATTTAAACTTTCACATGTAAAGTTAATAACGTTTACAGACAAGTGTGATCAGATGCCTTCGCTGTTCTGTTATTCAGCAGGAGATCTTGTGTGACCATTTATGGCCTGTAATTAACTTACATAGTGAAAAAATTCGATATTTCGGTAAGACCAACATTTATATAATTATTATTGTATTTGAAAATGTGTTTGCCATATTGATTATGAATGAATATTTGCAGGGGAGAGTCCCAGTCGTACAAGTGCCATTTCAACATGTTACGTACACTCATTAAATGGGGTTAGATAATCTTATAGCTTCATGTAAAAGCCCTACAGCTTTGCTTGTACTTTGGGAGATAAAAGAACATATAAATTTATATAAAGAGTAAAGTTAACATCAAACTTTGTGTTGTTTCACCGAGTTGCTAAGAAAGATATTATCATTGTGGGGAAAGAACTTAATAAAATCCTTGCAGTTTTACTTAAAAGTTGGGATAAAGAGAGATTAATAAGGGAAAAGACTTTAATGAATAATGTTTAAGTATAGCCAGAAAATCACTGGCCATCTTTATGTAATCCATGTTATTACCTGAATGTATTTATGAAATTATAATATTGTATTAGGACTAGGAAGAAAAAAAAAAAAAAACATATGTTTGAGATATTTAATGATAATAGAGCACACTACCCGAGGGGGAAAATAATTATTTATGTATTATGTTCTGATTTTTGATTGGTTGATATCTGCAAACCTGTTACAAATGGAGATAGGTCAGAATATTATTTTGAGGGGGAAATTAATCCTCTACTTCCAGAGTTTCTGGGTGTGAAACTGAAGTGAGCCAGTCACGTTGTTGTTCAACCCTGGTACCTGTTCGAGGCCATATGATTTGAGGGCCCTACCTTATCTTGAATCCTGAAAGCTGAGCAGTGCTGTGAGGAGGAAGACGTATAACCAGGACATCGCAGAATTTTCTACAAATATCTTAAGATAAGCCCTGTGTTTTGGGGCCTTGTGAATTCACTGAAATATTCTCCACCAGTTACTATATCAACCAGATTAAATAAAATGATGACAATATTGATTTCCCAAATATGTGCTTAATTTTGGACAAAAAGTATTACACGAAGAACACTTCCTAGTTCAGGAAATAATAGACTCTAATAGTTAAACTAATTTGTGTGTAAATATATCTTGACGTTTAATCTTTTATGAATCAACTCAATTATACTTAATACATTTGTAAAAAATTGTTCAGACCAAAATTCAATAGGGAGTTGTTTACTTAATTGTTTATTAACCTTAAAGTGTGGTTGTTGTTATTTTCTGCACATACATTGCATATACCCTAGACACGTAGCTACACAACATCCATACATTATAACATATAAATTGGGGATAACATACATAGCGGGTGGTAGTCATTGGTGGAAGCAAGACAGGTTTTCTGACATATAGTTAAAAGGTAAACTTCCTCAGGAGCTTGCATAGCTGACTTCACATCTGCTACATAAATATATAGATAAGTAATATCGACCCACCACATATAGTGGGATTGGCTCGCCCGGGATTTCCAAAGTTATATAATAAGTAAATAAGTGGAGGTTTTGGTGAATTGACATTGCTCTGTGTTGTCCTGTTAATTAGATATTAATTAGATATTTTGGTTTATTTAAATCACATTGGTTAGAATATTAAGATGGCAGAATTGGCCAAGTACAGATCTTCTGCTGTGCAGACTGCGAAGGAAATGGGTATGGAGGGACAGATTTTAATTGATTATGTTACAGCAGAGGTTGATAAATATATAGCCAGAGAAAGGGAAGATGCTAGGGAGGCCAAGAAATTAGAGGCTGATAGATTTGCGGAGGAGAAACGAATTATGTTAGAAGATGCTAGAGAACTTAAGAAATTAGAGGCTGATCGGGAGGCTGAGATTAAGAGGCTGCAGTTGGAGGAAAAGAGGTTGGAGGCGGAAAGGGAAGACAAAAGACTGGCTGCTGAAAGGGAAGCAGAAGATAAAAGGTTACAGCGGGAGCATGAGTTACGACTAAGAGAGTTAGAGTTACAAGGCCATGCTCCTGAAAATGGAACTAGCCCATCCACTTCCGACTCAGCTGCAAGCCAGGGGGCCTCCTCATCAGCCATGGGGTTTCATTTGGATCCTTTTATTGAGAAAGACGATGATATTGAGTCCTTCCTTAGCCGTTTTGAAAGTTTAGCTACAACATATGGGTTGGAGAAGGATAAGTGGAGCCTTAAAGTATCCCAGGGACTTAGGGGAAATTCTTATGAAGTATTTTCCAAGCTCAGTAAAGATGACCAAGACGATTATGACATTCTTAAACATGCACTATTGGTCAGATACGAGAAAAACTGTGAATTTTATAGGAAGAAATTTAGACAGGCTAAATTACTCACGGGGGGGAGACCTACCACCAGTTCTCGGCCCGACTAGAGACCTATTTGGAGAAATGGACTGCTCTGGGGAAAACCCAAGATTTAAAGGAAATGGTTATGATGGAGCAGGTTAGAGAGTCCATGGCTCCAGACTTGAGAAAGTTTCTCACAGAACAGGGTGCAGAGAGACTGGTGGATATTTTAAATATAGCTGAGAGATATCTAGCAGCCCAGTCAGAGTTGGCAGGAGCAAAGAAGAAACATATAGATCATAATAAGGGTCCCCAAATTCAACCTCAGAACAAATATGACAATAGAGATAAGTTTAACAAGAATAAACCATATTATGATAGGTCCAGGTACGAACAACGTGACAGAAACCCTCAATATAATGAAAGAAAACCTGTTAACCAGGGAAAGAAATATTGTAAATGGTGTAAGAGGGATGGCCATGACACCCATGACTGTAAAAGAAAACCTTCCACCTTTGCTGCAATGAAAACTGGGAACAAGGGAGTAAAGGCAAAACCTATTAAGCCACATGAGCCCTATCACCCCCCAGTATGTGAGGACGTTGTATGTAATGGGGTCACCATAAGGTGCCTTTATGATACAGGTCTAGATTATGATTCAGTCGTCAGTTCGCACCTAGTGAACCCAGATCAGTATACCACAGAGACAGTGGAGATACAAGGGGCGACTAAGGATATAGCAACCATGACACTTCCCGTAGCTAGGATAGAGGTGAAAACTCGTTATGTGGAAGGGATCATCAAAGCAGCAGTTATAAACAAACCCATATACCCTCTAATATTGGGATGTCGTTATGTCTTCTTGGGGAATCCCAAGAGACCTGTGATTATGGCAACAGTGCAGACCAGGTCACAGTCAAGGAAGGAGGAAGATGAACCTATAAATACTCATCCAGAGGAGATGAGGAAGGCACAAGCTGAAGATAGGTCACTCAAGCTGTGTTATAAAAAATTACCTAAATGCCATACACCTCCAAACAAAGGAGAATATTATATATGAAAAATAAATTGTTATATAGGAAGGCTGGAACTGGATCCAATGGTCACGGACAGCTGGTCCTTCCCAAGGCATATAGGGAGAAGGTGATGGAATTAGGACATGCTATTCCCTTCAGTGGTCATATGGGGATCAGCGCTACAGGTCAGCGCATAGCTTGTCATTATTTCTGGCCAGGAATAACTGAGGATATAAAAAGATATGTAAAATCCTGTCCAGAATGCCAACGGGTAGCTCCAAAGCATTGGACTGCCCCAGCAACTCTAGGGGAAATGCCCATAGTGGGAACACCTTTTGAGAGAGTTGCGGTGGACATTGTGGGACCTCTCACTCGGACAAAGAGGAGGAACAGTTACATTCTGACTCTGGTGGACACATGTTCCATGTGGGGAGAGGCGGTAGCCCTGTCATCAATTGATTCGAAGCATGTGGCAGAGGCATTACTCACAATATTCACGAGGTTAGGTTTCCCTCACCAAATCTTGACTGATAACGGCTCACAGTTCAAGGGGAGACTAACAGAAGAGGTATTTAGGATCTTCCAGGCCAAGCATTTTCATTGTAGTCCGTATCACCCCCAAGGGAACGGCCAGGTGGAGAGGTTCAACGGGTCTCTCATTTCCATCCTGAGAAAGCTGGCACAAGAAAAACCTGATGACAACGTGGGACCAATTTTTGCCCGCTGCGTTGTTTGCATACCGGGAAGGTCCACACAGTTCAACCGGGATGGCACCCGCAACCCTGTTATTTGGAGAGGCCAATAAAAGGTCCATTGGAAAGCCCTATTGAGGACGTGGACCGGTGAGAAGGCAGAAGAGACTGTTACCTCATCATATGCGTATGGTAACGAACTGACCACTCGTCTAAAAACTGGCTGGAAACTTGCAAATGATAACCTCAGACAAGCCAGGAAAAAACATGCTGCATACTTTAATAAGAAAGCGAAAGATAGAGAATTAAATGTGGGAGAGAAGGTGCTTCTTTTACTTCTCGCCAGTAGTAACAAGTTGCAAATTGGATGGCAAGGTCCATACACCGTTATAGAAAAGATATCTAGAACCAATTATAAAATAGACAAGAAAGGAAAGGAGAAAATATATCATGTAAACCTCCTAAAGAAGTATCTCGAGAGAGAAAACCAGGAAGGGACACCTTTACTGGCCTTGTCCATTGCAACCCAAATGAAAAATGAACCACTCACCTCGCAGGAATACCCCTTAAAACCATGTGAAACACCTGTACAGGTGAAAGTCAGTAAGCACCTGACTAAGAAACAGAGGGAACAGGTTCAAAAGGTTCTAACAGAACATACAGATGTGTTAACGGATAAACCGGGGCACACACATTTGTTGGAGTATGATATGCAATTAATAGACCCAACACCTATCTGTATGAGGGCCTATACGATTCCGTTCGCTAAGGAACAAGCATTGAAGAAGGAGATAGATTATTTGTTAAAAGAAGGGATTATCTCTCACAGTGAATCTCCTTACAGCTCCAGTGTGGTTTTACTGAGGAAACCCTCTGGGGAACATCGTCTGTGTATAGATTACAGAAAACTGAATGCTGTCACAGAGAATCAGGTGGATCCATTACCTGACACAAATCAGCTGTTTGCCAGGCTGAACAAGGCAAAATATTTTTCTAAAGTGGATCTTAGCAAGGGCTATTATCAAATTCCAGTAAAGCCTGAGGTCAGACCTTATTTAGCATTTAGCACCTCGGATGGACATTATGAATTCAACATGTTGCCGTTTGGGTTGAAAAATGCTCCGAGTGTGTTCTCAAGAATGATGAGAAAATTGTTGGATCCACTAAAAAATCCATGTATAACGAATTTCATGGATGACATCCTCATTGCCACAGAAACATTTGAGGAACACATTAACTCTTTGACGATGCTATTTGATAGGCTGAGAGAGGCAAATTTGACTGCGAGACCAACCAAATGCTATATTGGTTGTAAAGAGTTAGAGTTCTTGGGACATACGATATATCACGGTAACATGACCCCTGACCCCAAGAACCTGGAGAAATTACAGAGGGCACCTAGACCACAGACCAAGAAGGACGTGAGATCGTTTGTGTCGCTATGTGGATTTTATCAGAAGTACATAAAAAATTTTAACTCTATATGTGCTCCTCTAACGGATTTAACTCGCAAAGGAAATCCGGATAAAATTGTGTGGTCTGCTCAATGTGAATCGGCGTATCAAGAGTTAAAGGAGAAACTCACTAGCAAGCCTATTTTGAAATTGCCTGATTTGACTCAGGAATTTGTGGTAAGAACGGACGCTAGCAACGTAGGATTAGGGGCTACATTGTTGCAACGGTCCAATTCAAAAAAGGGGGAGCTGAACCCAGTCGCTTATGCTAGCCGCAAGCTGAATAAAGCTGAGCAAAACTACTCAACAAGCGAGAAAGAATGTCTAGCTTTAATCTGGGCTATAAAAAAGTTCCAGATCTATCTTTATGGTAGAACATTTGTGGTCCAAACGGATCATCAGCCCCTCGTATTTTTATCACAGGCTAAGCATGAAAACGCCCGATTATTAAGGTGGTCGTTACTAATTCAACCTTATTCGTTTTCCATTGAGTACATACCCGGTTCGCTGAATGTGGGAGCGGATTTTCTGAGTAGACATCCTTTGGAAGAAACTCAGGGGAGTCATAAGGCCAAATAAGTTAATTTGATCTATGTGAATCTCGGATTTTGAACTCGCTTTACAAGCATGTTCTTAAGTGGGGAGATGTGTGATGATATCCGATATTTCACCGATCAAAGTATAGCATCTAGTAGTTTGTAGGTATAAAATAACATAGGTATTACCACAGGGTTAACATAGGAAAAACGATAGTAGAATAAATGCCAATGTGACGTCACAGACTTGCAAGCCTTTAACCAACATGCACGCGTGAAAGTTAGTGTAGTTAGAAATCGTGTATTTCTTGGAAAAGACAAGGGAGAGAACGGGGGAAATGCATAGAGCTCGTTTGAATGTTAAAACTGAAACTAAATGGCCAAAACGAACGAAAGGAAAAATAAAGACTAAAAAATGAAGATTAAAATGCTACTAATTAGTTGTTAAATATATAATATTCTTTAGTCTAAATATATTATCTTAATGTAAAAAGAAAGATATGTTATTTGAATAAATATAAAGGAAAGACGAAAATGGTAAAAATAATAGCCAGAAGTGTGAAACCTTATACATTAGATGACGAACGGTAGACTAAGTAAATATTTTCATTCTGGATTAACATGACTTAGATAATACTAGCGATATGGTAGAATGAAGACATATATAGACGTGCCTGGGATTTCTTTACTGAAGCTAGCCATATTGAGGCAATAGAAAGGGGTGTCTCCTGATTTGAAAATTGTAGGTTAACTTTTTTGAAAATAGACGCGTAGGAACGGAAGTCCCCTGATTGGTTGCTGAGCATAACTAAGAAAGTGAAATAAATACTCAGAAAGACGAGCGTTCCTTGCCACTTTCAATTTAAACTTTCACATGTAAAGTTAATAACGTTTACAGACAAGTGTGATCAGATGCCTTCGCTGTTCTGTTATTCAGCAGGAGATCTTGTGTGACCATTTATGGCCTGTAATTTGTAATTATTTAAACTTACATAGTGAAAAAATTCGATATTTCGGTAAGACCAACATTTATATAATTATTATTGTATTTGAAAATGTGTTTGCCATATTGATTATGAATGAATATTTGCAGGGGAGAGTCCCAGTCGTACAAGTGCCATTTCAACATGTTACGTACACTCATTAAATGGGGTTAGATAATCTTATAGCTTCATGTAAAAGCCCTACAGCTTTGCTTGTACTTTGGGAGATAAAAGAACATATAAATTTATATAAAGAGTAAAGTTAACATCAAACTTTGTGTTGTTTCACCGAGTTGCTAAGAAAGATATTATCATTGTGGGGAAAGAACTTAATAAAATCCTTGCAGTTTTACTTAAAAGTTGGGATAAAGAGAGATTAATAAGGGAAAAGACTTTAATGAATAATGTTTAAGTATAGCCAGAAAATCACTGGCCATCTTTATGTAATCCATGTTATTACCTGAATGTATTTATGAAATTATAATATTGTATTAGGACTAGGAAGAAAAAAAAACAAAACATATGTTTGAGATATTTAATGATAATAGAGCACACTACCCGAGGGGGAAAATAATTATTTATGTATTATGTTCTGATTTTTGATTGGTTGATATCTGCAAACCTGTTACAAATGGAGATAGGTCAGAATATTATTTTGAGGGGAAATTAATCCTCTACTTCCAGAGTTTCTGGGTGTGAAACTGAAGTGAGCCAGTCACGTTGTTGTTCAACCCTGGTACCTGTTCGAGGCCATATGATTTGAGGGCCCTACCTTATCTTGAATCCTGAAAGCTGAGCAGTGCTGTGAGGAGGAAGACGTATAACCAGGACATCGCAGAATTTTCTACAAATATCTTAAGATAAGCCCTGTGTTTTGGGGCCTTGTGAATTCACTGAAATATTCTCCACCAGTTACTATATCAACCAGATTAAATAAAATGATGACAATATTGATTTCCCAAATATGTGCTTAATTTTGGACAAAAAGTATTACACGAAGAACACTTCCTAGTTCAGGAAATAATAGACTCTAATAGTTAAACTAATTTGTGTGTAAATATATCTTGACGTTTAATCTTTTATGAATCAACTCAATTATACTTAATACATTTGTAAAAAATTGTTCAGACCAAAATTCAATAGGGAGTTGTTTACTTAATTGTTTATTAACCTTAAAGTGTGGTTGTTGTTATTTTCTGCACATACATTGCATATACCCTAGACACGTAGCTACACAACATCCATACATTATAACATATAAATTGGGGATAACATACATAGCGGGTGGTAGTCATTGGTGGAAGCAAGACAGGTTTCCTGACATATAGTTAAAAGGTAAACTTCCTCAGGAGCTTGCATAGCTGACTTCACATCTGCTACATAAATATATAGATAAGTAATATCGACCCACCACATATAGTGGGATTGGCTCGCCCGGGATTTCCAAAGTTATATAATAAGTAAATAAGTGGAGGTTTTGGTGAATTGACATTGCTCTGTGTTGTCCTGTTAATTAGATATTAATTAGATATTTTGGTTTATTTAAATCACATTGGTTAGAATATTAAGATGGCAGAATTGGCCAAGTACAGATCTTCTGCTGTGCAGACTGCGAAGGAAATGGGTATGGAGGGACAGATTTTAATTGATTATGTTACAGCAGAGGTTGATAAATATATAGCCAGAGAAAGGGAAGATGCTAGGGAGGCTAAAGAAATTAGAGGCTGATAGATTTGCGGAGGAGAAACGAATTATGTTAGAAGATGCTAGAGAACTTAAGAAATTAGAGGCTGATCGGGAGGCTGAGATTAAGAGGCTGCAGTTGGAGGAAAAGAGGTTGGAGGCGGAAAGGGAAGACAAAAGACTGGCTGCTGAAAGGGAAGCAGAAGATAAAAGGTTACAGCGGGAGCATGAGTTACGACTAAGAGAGTTAGAGTTACAAGGCCATGCTCCTGAAAATGGAACTAGCCCATCCACTTCCGACTCAGCTGCAAGCCAGGGGGCCTCCTCATCAGCCATGGGGTTTCATTTCGATCCTTTTATTGAGAAGGACGATGATATTGAGTCCTTCCTTAGCCGTTTTGAAAGTTTAGCTACAACATATGGGTTGGAGAAGGATAAGTGGAGCCTTAAAGTATCCCAGGGACTTAGGGGAAATTCTTATGAAGTATTTTCCAAGCTCAGTAAAGATGACCAAGACGATTATGACATTCTTAAACATGCACTATTGGTCAGATACGAGAAAAACTGTGAATTTTATAGGAAGAAATTTAGACAGGCTAAATTACTCACGGGGGAGACCTACCACCAGTTCTCGGCCCGACTAGAGACCTATTTGGAGAAATGGACTGCTCTGGGGAAAACCCAAGATTTAAAGGAAATGGTTATGATGGAGCAGGTTAGAGAGTCCATGGCTCCAGACTTGAGAAAGTTTCTCACAGAACAGGGTGCAGAGAGACTGGTGGATATTTTAAATGTAGCTGAGAGATATCTAGCAGCCCAGTCAGAGTTGGCAGGAGCAAAGAAGAAACATATAGATCATAATAAGGGTCCCCAAATTCAACCTCAGAACAAATATGACAATAGAGATAAGTTTAACAAGAATAAACCATATTATGATAGGTCCAGGTACGAACAACGTGACAGAAACCCTCAATATAATGAAAGAAAACCTGTTAACCAGGGAAAGAAATATTGTAAATGGTGTAAGAGGGATGGCCATGACACCCATGACTGTAAAAGAAAACCTTCCACCTTTGCTGCAATGAAAACTGGGAACAAGGGAGTAAAGGCAAAACCTATTAAGCCACATGAGCCCTATCACCCCCCAGTATGTGAGGACGTTGTATGTAATGGGGTCACCATAAGGTGCCTTTATGATACAGGTCTAGATTATGATTCAGTCGTCAGTTCGCACCTAGTGAACCCAGATCAGTATACCACAGAGACAGTGGAGATACAAGGGGCGACTAAGGATATAGCAACCATGACACTTCCCGTAGCTAGGATAGAGGTGAAAACTCGTTATGTGGAAGGGATCATCAAAGCAGCAGTTATAAACGAACCCATATACCCTCTAATATTGGGATGTCGTTATGTCTTCTTGGGGAATCCCAAGAGACCTGTGATTATGGCAACAGTGCAGACCAGGTCACAGTCAAGGAAGGAGGAAGATGAACCTATAAATACTCATCCAGAGGAGATGAGGAAGGCACAAGCTGAAGATAGGTCACTCAAGCTGTGTTATAAAAAATTACCTAAATGCCATACACCTCCAAACAAAGGAGAATATTATATGAAAAATAAATTGTTATATAGGAAGGCTGGAACTGGATCCAATGGTCACGGACAGCTGGTCCTTCCCAAGGCATATAGGGAGAAGGTGATGGAATTAGGACATGCTATTCCCTTCAGTGGTCATATGGGGATCAGCGCTACAGGTCAGCGCATAGCTTGTCATTATTTCTGGCCAGGAATAACTGAGGATATAAAAAGATATGTAAAATCCTGTCCAGAATGCCAACGGGTAGCTCCAAAGCATTGGACTGCCCCAGCAACTCTAGGGGAAATGCCCATAGTGGGAACACCTTTTGAGAGAGTTGCGGTGGACATTGTGGGACCTCTCACTCGGACAAAGAGGAGGAGGAACAGTTACATTCTGACTCTGGTGGACACATGTTCCATGTGGGGAGAGGCGGTAGCCCTGTCATCAATTGATTCGAAGCATGTGGCAGAGGCATTACTCACAATATTCACGAGGTTAGGTTTCCCTCACCAAATCTTGACTGATAACGGCTCACAGTTCAAGGGGAGACTAACAGAAGAGGTATTTAGGATCTTCCAGGCCAAGCATTTTCATTGTAGTCCGTATCACCCCCAAGGGAACGGCCAGGTGGAGAGGTTCAATGGGACTCTCATTTCCATCCTGAGAAAGCTGGCCCATGAAAAACCTGATACGTGGGACCAATTTTTGCCCGCTGCGTTGTTTGCGTACCGGGAAGTTCCACACAGTTCAACCGGGATGGCACCCGCAACCCTGTTATTTGGGCGGCCAATAAAAGGTCCATTGGAAGCCCTATTGAGGACGTGGACCGATGAGAAGGCAGAAGAGACTGTTACCTCATCATATGCGTATGTGAACGAACTGACCACTCGTCTAAAAACTGGCTGGAAACTTGCAAATGATAACCTCAGACAAGCCAGGAAAAAACATGCTGCATACTTTAATAAGAAAGCGAAAGATAGAGAATTAAATGTGGGAGAGAAGGTGCTTCTTTTACTTCCCGCCAGTAGTAACAAGTTGCAAATTGGATGGCAAGGTCCATACACCGTTCTAGAAAAGATATCTAGAACCAATTATAAAATAGACAAGAAAGGAAAGGAGAAAATATATCATGTAAACCTCCTAAAGAAGTATCTCGAGAGAGAAAACCAGGAAGGGACACCTTTACTGGCCTTGTCCATTGCAACCCAAATGAAAAATGAACCACTCACCTCGCAGGAATACCCCTTAAAACCATGTGAAACACCTGTACAGGTGAAAGTCAGTAAGCACCTGACTAAGAAACAGAGAGAACCTGTTCAAAAGGTTCTAACAGAACATACAGATGTGTTAACGGATAAACCGGGGCACACCCATTTGTTGGAGTATGATATGCAATTAATAGACCCAACACCTATCTGTATGAGGGCCTATACGATTCCGTTCGCTAAGGAACAAGCATTGAAGAAGGAGATAGATTATTTGTTAAAAGAAGGGATTATCTCTCACAGTGAATCTCCTTACAGCTCCAGTGTGGTTTTGCTGAGGAAACCCTCTGGGGAACATCGTCTGTGTATAGATTACAGAAAACTGAATGCTGTCACAGAGAATCAGGTGGATCCATTACCTGACACAAATCAGCTGTTTGCCAGGCTGAACAAGGCAAAATATTTTTCTAAAGTGGATCTTAGCAAGGGCTATTATCAAATTCCAGTAAAGCCTGAGGTCAGACCTTATTTAGCATTTAGCACCTCGGATGGACATTATGAATTCAACATGTTGCCGTTTGGGTTGAAAAATGCTCCGAGTGTGTTCTCAAGAATGATGAG
This sequence comes from Oreohelix idahoensis, assembly GCA_024509875.1. NCBI lineage: Eukaryota > Metazoa > Mollusca > Gastropoda > Stylommatophora > Oreohelicidae > Oreohelix > Oreohelix idahoensis. The sequence goes on along the minus strand of JAMPIV010011525.1, from coordinate 476,955 downwards.
AAAATTGTTGGATCCACTAAAAAATCCATGTATAACGAATTTCATGGATGACATCCTCATTGCCACAGAAACATTTGAGGAACACATTAACTCTTTGACGATGCTATTTGATAGGCTCAGAGAGGCAAATTTGACTGCGAGACCAACCAAATGCTATATTGGTTGTAAAGAGTTGGAGTTCTTGGGACATACGATATATCAGGGTAACATGACCCCTGACCCCAAGAACCTGGAGAAATTACAGAGGGCACCTAGACCACAGACCAAGAAGGACGTGAGATCGTTTGTGTCGCTATGTGGATTTTATCAGAAGTACATAAAAAATTTTAACTCTATATGTGCTCCTCTAACGGATTTAACTCGCAAAGGAAATCCGGATAAAATTGTGTGGTCTGCTCAATGTGAATCGGCGTATCAAGAGTTAAAGGAGAAACTCACTAGCAAGCCTATTTTGAAATTGCCTGATTTGACTCAGGAATTTGTGGTAAGAACGGACGCTAGCAACGTAGGATTAGGGGCTACATTGTTGCAACGGTCCAATTCAAAAAAGGGGGAGCTGAACCCAGTCGCTTATGCTAGCCGCAAGCTGAATAAAGCTGAGCAAAACTACTCAACAAGCGAGAAAGAATGTCTAGCTTTAATCTGGGCTATAAAAAAGTTCCAGATCTATCTTTATGGTAGAACATTTGTGGTCCAAACGGATCATCAGCCCCTCGTATTTTTATCACAGGCTAAGCATGAAAACGCCCGATTATTAAGGTGGTCGTTACTAATCCAACCTTATTCGTTTTCCATTGAGTACATACCCGGTTCGCTGAATGTGGGAGCGGATTTTCTGAGTAGACATCCTTTGGAAGAAACTCAGGGGAGTCATAAGGCCAAATAAGTTAATTTGATCTATGTGAATCTCGGATTTTGAACTCGCTTTACAAGCATGTTCTTAAGTGGGGAGATGTGTGATGATATCCGATATTTCACCGATCAAAGTATAGCATCTAGTAGTTTGTAGGTATAAAATAACATAGGTATTACCACACCACCAAAATACTAGAGTTTTCTCGGTTCCTACAGGGTTAACATAGGAAAAAACGATAGTAGAATAAATGCCAATGTGACGTCACAGACTTGCAAGCCTTTAACCAACATGCACGCGTGAAAGTTAGTGTAGTTAGAAATCGTGTATTTCTTGGAAAAGACAAGGGAGAGAACGGGGGAAATGCATAGAGCTCGTTTGAATGTTAAAACTGAAACTAAATGGCCAAAACGAACGAAAGGAAAAATAAAGACTAAAAATGAAGATTAAAATGCTACTAATTAGTTGTTAAATATATAATATTCTTTAGTCTAAATATATTATCTTAATGTAAAAAGAAAGATATGTTATTTGAATAAATATAAAGGAAAGACGAAAATGGTAAAAATAATAGCCAGAAGTGTGAAACCTTATACATTAGATGACGAACGGTAGACTAAGTAAATATTTTCATTCTGGATTAACATGACTTAGATAATACTAGCGATATGGTAGAATGAAGACATATATAGACGTGCCTGGGATTTCTTTACTGAAGCTAGCCATATTGAGGCAATAGAAAGGGGTGTCTCCTGATTTGAAAATTGTAGGTTAACTTTTTTGAAAATAGACGCGTAGGAACGGAAGTCCCCTGATTGGTTGCTGAGCATAACTAAGAAAGTGAAATAAATACTCAGAAAGACGAGCGTTCCTTGCCACTTTCAATTTAAACTTTCACATGTAAAGTTAATAACGTTTACAGACAAGTGTGATCAGATGCCTTCGCTGTTCTGTTATTCAGCAGGAGATCTTGTGTGACCATTTATGGCCTGTAATTAACTTACATAGTGAAAAAATTCGATATTTCGGTAAGACCAACATTTATATAATTATTATTGTATTTGAAAATGTGTTTGCCATATTGATTATGAATGAATATTTGCAGGGGAGAGTCCCAGTCGTACAAGTGCCATTTCAACATGTTACGTACACTCATTAAATGGGGTTAGATAATCTTATAGCTTCATGTAAAAGCCCTACAGCTTTGCTTGTACTTTGGGAGATAAAAGAACATATAAATTTATATAAAGAGTAAAGTTAACATCAAACTTTGTGTTTGTTTCACCGAGTTGCTAAGAAAGATATTATCATTGTGGGGAAAGAACTTAATAAAATCCTTGCAGTTTTACTTAAAAGTTGGGATAAAGAGAGATTAATAAGGGAAAAGACTTTAATGAATAATGTTTAAGTATAGCCAGAAAATCACTGGCCATCTTTATGTAATCCATGTTATTACCTGAATGTATTTATGAAATTATAATATTGTATTAGGACTAGGAAGAAAAAAAAACAAAACATATGTTTGAGATATTTAATGATAATAGAGCACACTACCCGAGGGGGAAAATAATTATTTATGTATTATGTTCTGATTTTTGATTGGTTGATATCTGCAAACCTGTTACAAATGGAGATAGGTCAGAATATTATTTTGAGGGGAAATTAATCCTCTACTTCCAGAGTTTCTGGGTGTGAAACTGAAGTGAGCCAGTCACGTTGTTGTTCAACCCTGGTACCTGTTCGAGGCCATATGATTTGAGGGCCCTACCTTATCTTGAATCCTGAAAGCTGAGCAGTGCTGTGAGGAGGAAGACGTATAACCAGGACATCGCAGAATTTTCTACAAATATCTTAAGATAAGCCCTGTGTTTTGGGGCCTTGTGAATTCACTGAAATATTCTCCACCAGTTACTATATCAACCAGATTAAATAAAATGATGACAATATTGATTTCCCAAATATGTGCTTAATTTTGGACAAAAAGTATTACACGAAGAACACTTCCTAGTTCAGGAAATAATAGACTCTAATAGTTAAACTAATTTGTGTGTAAATATATCTTGACGTTTAATCTTTTATGAATCAACTCAATTATACTTAATACATTTGTAAAAAATTGTTCAGACCAAAATTCAATAGGGAGTTGTTTACTTAATTGTTTATTAACCTTAAAGTGTGGTTGTTGTTATTTTCTGCACATACATTGCATATACCCTAGACACGTAGCTACACAACATCCATACATTATAACATATAAATTGGGGATAACATACATAGCGGGTGGTAGTCATTGGTGGAAGCAAGACAGGTTTCCTGACATATAGTTAAAAGGTAAACTTCCTCAGGAGCTTGCATAGCTGACTTCACATCTGCTACATAAATATATAGATAAGTAATATCGACCCACCACACTAGGTCGCATCGAACCGCCACAAGATTAAATTTTAAAAATGTTTCATCAATATGTCTGGAGTTTTTTAAGATGATTTCTTTATTGCTGGGATTGCAAAGGTTACGATCACTCTGAATGAAAGAAAAAGAAACATGTAATATACCGAAAAATCAAATAACATTCTAAAGCGTGATGAATTTCCCGTTAAGACTATTCATAGATATATATATATTCGCGTATTTAATTATGTATTTAATAAAACCACTGCGCGAGTTCTAATGGTTAAACCACACATCTATAAATATAGGACTTAACTAAATTTATTAATTATAAATTCCTTCGCGACTTTAAAAGTTAATTAAAGCATTTCAGCCTCCATTATCTTTTGGAAATAATATAGCAGATATCTCATTACATTTATAACTGGAACTATTGAGATGGTTTTATTTAATAGATTTAAATTAACACAAAATCCAGTGAAATAGAATGAATGAACTAGACCACTGATCACTTTACACACTATATATTTTACCGTTTTGCACAGAAATAGAATTCACTGCAAATATATATAAAAATCCAGGGGAAAATCTATAACAAGATTTCAAATATAGCTAGTGCTTCTACCAAGGTCTGGCCAACGAGTGATAAAGTGTATTTCTACGTGGTCTGTATATATCTAACTCAAATGCAAGATGAGTGGGACATGAGAATTTCTGACACCTTTTTAGATCTCATGACACTTTTGGGGTTCTGACCGCCAGACTAAAGAGAGATGCCGTCCATGGTCTTGGTATCTCCGCTCGCTGCTGCGATCGGTTCTGTGTTTAACACCGAGATGCGAAATACCTGTAGGAACTTGCGTCGCTCGTTTCAGGGACCACTACTGTCTTTGATCCTGGCGCTAGTCTTTCCTGAAATCCCCCAGTCTGTGTCTTTGATCGTGGTCGCTGCTATCTGTTGATTGTGGTGCCGCCCCCCTCTATATCTCTTTTCTTCTATCTTTGCTGTTGTCACGATATACTCTAGCCTCCTTCTATCTTTGCTGTTGTCACGATATACTCTAGCCTCCTTCTATCTTTGCTGTTGTCACGATATACTCTAGCCTCCTTCTATCTTCCCTGTTGTCACGATATACTCTAGCCTCTTTCTATCTTCGCTGTTGTCACGATATACTCTAGCCTCCTTCTATCTTTGTTGTTGTCACGATATACTCTAGCGTTCTTCTATCTTTCCTGTTGTCACGATATACTCTAGCCTCCTTCTATCTTTCCTGTTGTCACGATATACTCTAGCCTCCTTCTATCTTTGCTGTTGTCACGATATACTCTAGCCTCCTTCTATCTTTGCTGTTGTCACGATATACTCTAGCGTCCTTCTATCTTTCCTGTTGTCACGATATACTCTAGCCTCCTTCTATCTTTCCTGTTGTCACGATATACTCTAGCCTCCTTCTATCTTTCCCGTTGTCACGATATACTCTAGCCTCCTTCTATCTTTCCCGTTGTCATGATATACTCTAGCCTCCTTCTATCTTTCCTGATGTCACGATATACTCTAGCCGCCTTCTATCTTTCCTGTTGTCACGATATACTCTAGCCTCCTTCTAACTTTGCTATTGTCACGATATACTCTAGCCTCCTTCTTGCCATAACATGCCCATAGAAAGTGGACAGCTTCTTTTTAATATGAGAAATACGCTTCCTTTGCCTTTCACAACAAAGTCAAATAAATTAGTGAAACTCTTGATTCAGTTTCTTATCAACCCACATATCATGTCCAGCGTCCAGTTTGTTTCTTGCTTTAGATTTCATTGAGAGCAGGACCATAAATTCTCATTCACAGACATATCATTATAATAGAATAGTATGATTTATTTAGAAACTATTCCCCGTACCAGCATGACAATCTTCTCGTATCCCAGGTTGGGAGCCTCTGTACCAGATAATAACTAGAGATTGTGATCAGGATGTTCCAGTACGTGTAAAACTAAAGCAAAAAGGAACAGGCACACGTAATCATCAGCAATGACATTTGGAAATTTTTCAAAGCAAGTTGACAATAAAACACACCTGGTTGCTTCAACGTAATGATCTGTCTAAAAGTGGGAATGAAAAGAGAATTATTGACACGGATAAAATTTTTTACAAATAAAACATTTGTGACAAATAATAATACACAGCCAAACAAACTGTTAAGAATTATGATGAATCAAGCTGGGCAAAATAAATCCTGTCGTAGCATATGGTAAAATAAAAAGACAAGTTTGTTCTATCTGTCTGTCTGTCTTTCTGTCTGTCTGATTTTCTGTCTGTTCTATCTGTCTGTTAGTCTTCCTATCTATTCTATCTATATGTCTGTCTTTCTGTCTGTTCTATCTGTGTGTCTGTTCTATCTGTCTGTCTGATTTTCTGTAAGTTCTATATGTCTGTTTGTCTTCCTATCTGATCTGTATGTCTGACTGTTTTTCTGTCTGTTCTATATGTATGTCTGCTTTTCTGTCTGTCTGTTCAATCTGTCTGTTTATCTTTCTGTTCTATCTGTTTGTCTGTCTTCTTGTCTGTTCTACCTGTCTGTCTGATTTTCTGTCTGTCTTTCTGTCTGTTCTAAATGTCTGTTTGTCTTTCTATTCTATCTGTCTGTCTGTATTCCTGTCTGTTCTATATGTCTGTCTGTTTTTCTGTTTGTTCTATCTGTCTGTCTGTTTTTCTGTCTGTTTTATATGTCTATCTCTTTTTTATGTCTGTTCTCTCTGTATGTTTGTCTTTTCTATCTGCCTGTTTAATTTTCTGTCTGTTCTTTTTGTCTGTCTGTGCTTATGTCTGTTCTATCTGTCTTTCTGTCTGCTCTATCTGTCTGTCTGTCTGTTCTATCTGTTTGTCAGTTTTTCTGTCTCTTCTGTATGTATATCTGTTTTTTGTCTGTTCTATCTGTCTGTGTGTCTTTCTGTCTGTTCTTTTTTTCTTCTATCTTTCTATCTGTTTTTTATTTGTTTTTCACGTATGTCTGAGAGTTAGACAGAAAGTCTAACCGTCAGTTGTCCTGTCTGTCTTTCTATCTGTCTCTCTGTTCTATGTCTTTCTGTCGGACTTTATGGAAGTTTTCTTTCTGCCTATAAGTATGTCTGTCTTTCTATCTGTCTCTTTTTCAATCTGTTCTTCTTTCTGTCTTTCTGTCTGTTTTTCACGTCTGTCTGTATTTCTGTTTATCTATCGATCTGTCTGCCTGTCTGTCTTTCTGTCTGTCTGCCCTTTTGTCTGTCAGTTTTTCTGTAGGTCTGAATGTCTGACTTTCTTTCTGTCTGTCTGTGTTTCTGTCTTGTCTGTCTGTCTTTTTGACTTTCTGTCTGTCTGTCTGTTTGTCTGACTTTCTGTCTTTCTGTATTTTTTCTTTCTGTCTGTCTTTATGTGTAGCTTGTCTGTCTGTCTGCCTGTCCGAATGCGTGTCCTATCTATCTATCTATCTATCTATCTATCTATCTATCTATCTATCTATCTATCTATCTATCTATCTATCTTTCTGTATTTATGACTATGTGTATTTATGTCTGTATTTACATCTGTTTGTTTGTCTGTCTGTCTGTCTTGTTATATTAGATCACTTCGAGAATAGGTTCGCAGACCAAATCAATTACTTTTTATAGTTGACCTATTCAAGAATAATTGCTCACGTACCAATGTAATTGCATGTAATGTATGGCCAAATTGAGAGTAGTTGTTCACAGACAGTGAAATTACATGTACTATTTTACAAATTCGACAATAGTTGTTAGTAGACAGCTGCAATTACTTTTTATGCTTATTGCGACAGAATACATCATATACATACCTATGGTTGACATACGTTTAATATGTCAGAAAAGTTACACCCTAGAAATCTTTTGGATACATATGAATAAAAAGAATACCCACAAACTTTCTAACAGGAATGTGCAAAACGACTTTGCTATAATAGAAGGCGTCGGATTGAGACGAATATTTTAGATTTTGTGAGTTGTCGAGGTTGCAATGGAGAGCGTTCCTAGTTAGGAATGAAATTATTGTGATTAGAACTATCCCCAGTCGTTTAGTGAGAAGTTGAAGAATAAGGAAAAATGAGTATATGAATAAGTAAAGAATGTGTGTGAAATTTTAAACCCAAATGAACTGATAAAAGTTAATGTTTGAGGAATCAGAGGAAATACAAACGGGAGAAGGCAAGACATGCAGAAGGAAATATGGAGATAATTATGAAAGAAGGAAAAAAATACATAGTAACCCTTGAGTTATGATCGCTTCACGTAAAGATGAATTAATCATATCTCCTTGTAAAAAGAGGGTTCACATATGATATAATCGCTGCCACAAGATCATCAACTATCGGAAGATCAGTCAATCATTCATATCGACGACCAATAACGTAGCAGTGCTATTCATTCTGGCATCTTGGTGGAAGGAGATTCTCCTTCCAAACACAAAAACGGGGCCACGACTGTAGCTGACTTACGTGGATGAAGACTGAAGCACAGTCACTTTATAGGCGTTTACAGGGGTTCAGTCTGAAGCAATTAGTTGTGCTTGATGAGTTTTCATATGAAAGACCTGCTCTGTGAGACACAGAGAGTGACCAACAATGAGTCACCTATTTACAGCTAGTAAGAGGCGTTGCCACGCTCCCTGCACCAAAAATTCAAGGCGTGTTGAGTGGAGGTTTCCTGATGGTAACTGAGCTGTATATGTGCTCAACTGTTGCCCAGAACATTGAGAGCTGTAGACGTATTACGTAGCTGAACATAATTTCTGTTTTAGTTCGCTGTTAATGTCGTATTCTGCGTCATACCGATAAATTTAAAAACATTCACGTCTAAGTGAGTCACATACTGTGGGTTACACTACTTCCTTTCAGAAACACTTCTCGTCCTAACGTTAATTCTCGACTTCTTCTCACCGTCTGCTCCAGTTAATATGCGTATTAATATTATCACTATAGCTAATAATAGTTAGCATCCCCGCTTGTGGTAATATTAGTAATAACACAAGTAGTATTAGTACTAAATCTATTCAAGTAAGAGTGAAAGATAACCAGTGGTGGTAATAGTAGTAGTAGACGTGGTATTGGTAGTAGTAGTGACGGTGGCTGTGGTGATGGGGGGAGTAGTAGCAATAATAATAGTAGTAGTGGTAGTAATAGTAGTAGTAGTGATAGTAGTAGTGGTAGTAATAGTAGTAGTAGTAATAATAGTTGTAATATTAGTAGTAGCTAGAGTAACTGTTGTAAAGGTGGTAGCAACAATAGTAGTAGTAATAGAAGTATTAGTTGTAGTAGCACTACTAGTTAACATTAGAAATAGCTGTAATAATGGTAGTGATGTTGATGGTAGAATTACTACTAATAGCAGTAGTCAGTGTAAAAGTGGTAGTATTAATTGTAGCTGCAGAATCAACATCAGCATCAGTAGAAGTAAAGATAGCAGAAGCAACAGTAGTAGCAGTAATGGTAGTAGATGTAGTAATAGTAGCATTAGTAGCCGTGCTAATATCGTAGTTGTAGTGGTAGTATACGTAGTAGTACGATAAGAAGACATTGGCTATTATGACTACAGGAAGACGTAGCAGTACTTGTTAAAAAAATTAGTAGTAGCAGTAGTAGTTGTTGTTGTAGAAGTAGTAGTAGTGGTGGTAGACGTAGTAGTAATAGTGGTGGAAGTAATAGGTAGTAGTGATGGTGTTGTAATAGTAGTAGTGGTGGAAGTTTTAGTAGTAGTACTAGTAGTAGATGTAGCAGTGGTGGAATTAGTAGCAATAGTGGTGGAAGTAGTAGTAGTGGTGGAAGTAGTAGTATTACTATTAGTAGAAGTAGTAGAACTTGTAGCAGTAGTGGTGGAAGTAGTAGTAGAACTAGTAGTAGACGTAGTAGTGGTGGAATTAGTAGCAGTAGTGGTGGAAGTAGTAGTGGTGGTGGAAGTAGTAGTGGTGGTGGAAGTGGTAGTAATACTAGTAGTAGAAGTAGTAGTGGTGGAATTAGTAGCAGTAGTGGTAGAAGTAGTAGTAGTACAGTAGTAGAAGTAGTAGTGGTGGAATTAGTAGCAGTAGTTGTTGAAGTAGTAGTAGTGGTGGAAGTAGCAGTACAAGTCGTGAAAGTAGTAGTATTAGAAGTGGTGGATGTAGTAGTCGTAGTGGTAGTGGTAGTAGAAGTAGTAGTAGAAGTAGCTGTAGTAATAGTAATAGTAGTAGTAGTAGTAGAAGTAGTAATAATGGAAGTAGTAGTAGAAGTACTACTACAGTAGCAGTGGTAGCAGCAATTATATTAATTGTAGTTGTAATAGCATCATACTCATGTGTTACCGCAGCTCAAAAGGTAAGCAAAAAATATAAACACCTTAACATGTTATGCATGGCGTAAAATCCGACTAAGGAAGGTTCAGCACGGGGCCGCTTACCCCATGGTGTTGAAGCTCTAAGGCACAAAAACTTCAACAAAAGTATGAACAAGTCAACTAAAGGAAATAATTTTAAAAGGCCATCCACGACAGACGGAGCGTCCTCTGGTGAGGAGGCGTATGACGCACCCCAGAAAAAGCCAAAAGGAGGCTGGGTTGCTGACTCGCATTTTTCTTCTATAAATGAAAATGATCATTACAACAATGAAATATCTGACGCTGACGGAGCATGGTTGTTGAAAGCCTATGCTCCTTAAGGAACAACTTTTTATGATTAGATTGTCTTTTGTTATAACTCTCTGGATAGAGTTTTCACTCATCTCTAGGGAAGATTTGTACATTACAAAAGGCAAACAGAATCGTTTAACATTATGCTAATGAAGACATACCACGCGGATAAAAATAATAATCAAGTCACAAAACACAAAAAGCAGATGTCGAGAAAGATGAAAACGAACATACACACATAAATTTAAACAATAATAATTGTCGCGGTATGTTTAGGCTGGTGACTGTGCTGCTTGGTTTGGAGCAGATGGCTGGTATGCGGTGAGCGAAACTCGACTTACTGCCTTTTTCGGTGCATTAACAGCCGGATCATTGATGACACGCCACTGGTAGAATTGTGGAAGAAAATAAAAGCGACTAGACACATGTGTGTCGGAGGCCGCCGCAGATAGGGTTTTTTTTTTTTTTTTTTTTTGAGAAACCGGTATTGTGATACCGCAAGTTTGGCCAACACATTTACATACCTAGGATGCTTAGCAACACCAGACGGCGGAACAAGCAAGGATATCAACAACAGAATGAATACAGCGAGAACAGCCTTTGCTAGTCTCAACAACATCTGGAAGTCTTCCCAGTACAGCACAAACACCAAATTAAGATTATATGAGAGCTGTGTACTTTCTGTGCTTCTCTAAGGTGCAGAATGCTGGAGAGTAACAGAGAATGAAACTGTCCGCTTTCCACACACTGTGCTTAAGGAAAATTCACCGAATCTTTTGGCCGAATACCATCACTAACCAAGAACTACTTATTCGAAGTAACCAAGAGGATATGCACACCACCATAGCTGGCAGACGCTGGAGTTGGGTTGGCCACGTCCTCAGAAGGGACCCTGATGCGATTACACGAACAGCTATGCTATGGACCCCCGAAGGAAAGCGAAAGAGAGGCCGACCAAAAACAACTTGGTGGAGAACTATAGTGGCTGAGATGCAAATAATGAACCAGAGTTGGGGCACTGCACGAAGGATGGCCGCCGACCGAACAAGATGGAAGCAATTTGTTGCTGCCCTACAAGACGCCAGCAGGCGTGATGGCCACTGACTGCTTTGACAGGCGGCGGCTAAGGATCAAAGAAGAAGAAGACGTTTGGCCAAAGGCGGGTCAGTTACTTTTTGCCATTTGTTTTTTGTTTGTCCTGAAATTGTGTGCTGTAGAACTAATTCTGTCCCTCAGATCTTCAGCAGTGCCTGACTTAGGTTCATTGTTCTCCAGTTGAGAGTATTGTAGTAACTCTATAATGTTTCACTGTAGTTTGTCTCACCACTCACTGCGTTGAGTGGTGGTCAGTTGTGCCCTTGAGGCTTATTTGTTATTTCACATATACTCAGTGATTTGTAATGGTAGCATGCATTTGTATATCACTTTCGTCAACATTTGGCTATGTTATATATATATATATATTGTAAATAAAGGGATAGAACGTTAGTTTAGGTTCTCTCTTTATTTGTGGCGCCGTTTGGCGTGTGGCCCTCTAGCCTTGTACAAGTCTGATGTTCCTGTCTCGTTTGAAGGTCCAATACGTTCAATGTTGATAAGTTGTACATTTATCCTGAGTGTGTCATCTCGGCGCTAGTCCGGGATGACACGGTATGATTTGGCTGCCGTGACTGACTGAGCTGCTTGGTTTGTATCAGCTGCCTTGTAAGCGGTGAGCGAAACTCGATATACCACTCATTCACCGCATAAAAAGCCAGTCAGTAGTGTCACGTGACTGTTTGAATTTCGGCGGAAAATAGAAGCGATAAGAGACATGTGTGTCGGAGGTCGATGTAGATAAGCTTTTTTTTTTAGTCCAATACGTTCAACGTGGACAAATCGTACATTTATCCTGAGTGTGTCAATAATAAAAATCATGAGATACAGTGTATATATATATAATTTCCTTGGTGAAACAGGTTGTGAACCGTACACTGGCGCAGTGCCATCTTTCGGCAAAATACCTTTGTCGTCTCACATCCAAATCACTCATACGAACAACAAACGAAGAAACCTGGCTGAACAGATGGGCCATGGGAAACACTAGGAGAGAGGTTTACAGACATATAACTGGTCCTGATCCTAATAACAACATCGGCCATCTTATGAGAAGAGACCAGAGCACCATTTTTCGGCTCAGATAATAACATATCATCCTCAATAGTCACTTGAACATAATCCAACCACAACACTTTCCGGAGTTCTAGCTATATAACTACCCCTATGAAACTGTTGACCACCACCTCTTTGAGGGTCCAGCATTCGATGATGTTAGGAAAATGCTCCAGATAAGTGGAACGCCTTGTACGGAGAAAGAAAACAACTTACTAAAACATGCAGAAATCACTAGACGGCATTGTGCCGAAGGGCAAGAACCCAAGTGCCGCTGGATCAATAACAACAACAACTACAAATCCCTACACACTGATTGGCTGATATTTATCGAGAATAAAAAAGAACTAAAAATTAGGTGACTCTAAAAATGTTAGTTTAACTGACCCATTACCATCGTCATTATATTTATTTATATTATATAACTGTAAACTCGACACTGACTACAGCATATTAAACAACATTGTGAAAACAGGGAACTCGGAAATGCAGCAATATTACGGGAAGAAGTGTGTCATAAAATTAACCGTGATACAAAGTTAAAATATCTCCAAAGATAAAATGTAGGGATAAAAACTAATGCGTAAGCTACGAGAATACATGATAGCCCACGCCGCGGGTCACTCCCGCCATGGAAATTAACTTGCTAGACGTGAAGGCAAAACGTTTACCCTTGGAACGGGATGAGAACGGAGATCAAAAGGAAAAAAATATGACTGAACACGTGCTTGAAACTAGCAAGGCTAAAAAGACGCAATTGGTGGGGAAAGGAGGAAAAAGTCACGTCCCCAAGTTGACACAAGGTAAAGAAATCGACAAAAGGGACCTTAGCTATTATACGCAACAGTCATTTCTTGGACGCTTTTGCGATAACTTAGTCCGTTTATTTGAATGCAGTGACGAACGCATTACAAAAGATGCTCGAAAATATTTCAAAAAACCAACTAACCTTGAAAAGTAACTTTTTCTTAATAATGATGTTAGGAATGTAAAACCTAGCTGGCCGGATGGCCCATCTTGAGCAGTGAAATAATATGCTTTCATTTATACAGACGGATAGATAATAAGAAAGATATTGACAAAAGACTGTGTTGATCATATCAGCGAGCGACTGCATTGAAACAAAAAATGTCCCTAAATTTCAAAAACTGCGGCCTTGAGACTCAAGTGCTAAAATCTAGTTGGAATGAAAGAGAGGGGATGGGGTGGAGAATTGTGGCTAAAAATAACTTTAAAGGCAAAATTGTGTAGGGGAAGGCAGAGTTGGTTCAAAAAACAAGTGTGTTTTTTTGTGAAACGCAAGTAGAAACAGACGGACCAACAGACAATAATACATACTTGACTGAGGTATGACTGAAATGACTTTTTGGTAGGAGGTTTGAATTTGAAAAGGAAAAAAGGCGGTGATTGGCCATAGATGAATATATTATCAGCGCTCAGACGCGCATTTTTGCCATTCGTCATAAGTTGTCCTAGTAGACACAGTAAATAATTCAGTGGTGTATTTCCCAGAAGCTAATTGAAATATTTAGAGGGACGCCACACTAAAGCCAGCAGCTCAGCTGAGTTTTGCTAGCAGATAACTGTGTTCTATATTCATAATTCTGGTAAGACTGAAAGTATTTCTTTGTATATTTTAATATTTGTTTAATGTTTCGAGAGATTTGATACTGCCATATCAAAATCTATCCCTTACAACAAGTAAGGATTCGCTCTAGACTCCCCGCCCCAGTTCAGGGTCTAGAGACAAATAAAATACATAAACTCCAGCAAGGATTATGAAGGGCGGATCAAGTGTTGAGATCAGTGGAACATATCACCTATCCTATTCTATGGCAGAAAGCTAATGAACATATTTCAGAATATGTAGTCTGGGAGAACTTATCCTATGTGAAACCAACTTGGTAAGATGTGTTGTATGGTCAAAGAGATCTGACCCGTCTATGTGGTGTTGTTGTGTGTAGTGTTGTGTCCAGAAATGGTTTAGAGGATGGAATTCTGACACATGACCAATACTTTTATTGCAGAACTGTGAGTTTTTATTTGGCACCAATGTGGTGTCAAACGAGGTGTTGAATAAGACAAGAGTGGACCCGTGCAGTTTATATTTTGGCAGAGCAGCCTGATATTGCCCCCAAGCACGGAGAAGTGGGGCCACCAGATTCTAGCACCAGAACTACTCATTCAAGATACGTGAGCGTCTGGCCTGCTGGAAATTCACCAACTCAACTTATTTTCTAACACACCAATTATATTTCCATCAATAAATGGACAATGTGTAGTCGCCATAGACAGGGAGTGATGAGGCCACCCCAACAGCACATCCATTAATCGTTCTCCCATATAAATTACAACTATAAACAGTAGTAATATTAACTAGTCTTGTAAAATACATATGTACACACCTTTCATTTATTATGCCATATATTCATACATTTCATTCATAATTGCAAAACCTTTCATATGTTCTGACCAAAATAAAACCTTGGTTCAGAACAAATAAACTTAAAGAAAATTTATTATCAAAAATTTTACACAGCTTGAGTTAGTTCAGTGTGTTATAACATTTTATTAACATTATTAGACTTATTAAATATCTGTGTGTGTGTATGTAAACTACCACAACACATTACATATCATTACCCTAGAATTTTAACGTAGCCACATTCATTAGTAAAAAAAGATAGGTGTGAGGTCGTAGTGGTAGCAAGAAGGGCCTTCTGAAAATTCACAGCTACATTTATCTCAGGAGCCTTCACAGCTGACCTCATGCATCACACTAAGTAATATCACAATCATACAATACCAACAAATCCACTACAAAGTGGAAGAGGCTTTATGTTCGATGAAAGGAGGGAAGTCACCGGGTGTGGATAATATCCCAGCAGAGCTCTTGAAATATGGAGGACCAGATATAGTAACAATCATGACAATAATTTGCCAGAAGATATAGAGTACAAAAAAATGGCCAAAAGAGTGGACGCAGTCATTAGTAATACCGCTTCCAAAGAAAGGAAATCTAAAAATGTGCAAGAATTACAGAACCATTAGCCTTATTAGTCATCCAAGTAAAGTGATGTTAAGGATACTTTTGAACAGAATAAAACAGAAATCAGAAGAAATCTTGTCCGAGGAACAGGCTGGCTTTAAACCAAAAAGAAGTACTTCAGAACAAATCTTCAATATTAGATTACTGATCGAAAAACATCTCCAGCATCAACGCAATTTATACCATAACTTCATCGATTTCACAAAAGCCTTCGATCGAGTCTGGCATGAACGCTTATGGCAAATAATGAGAAAATTAAATTTTGATACCAACATCATAGATATCATTGAAGCACTATACAAGGACGCAAGCAGTGCTGTTTTTGCAAGCAATGACATTGGAGAATTTTTCAAAACAACTGTAGGAGTTCGTCAGGGATTTATCCTGTTCCCAGTGCTCTTTAATATATATCTAGAACACTTTATGCAGGAGGCTCTCTACGATTATAAAACAACCATATCGATTGGAGGCCGACCTCTTTGCAATCTACGTTTTGCTGATGATATCGATCTTATAGCTTGAACAGTATCAGAACTTCAAGACCTTACCTCTAGACTGGAGAAAGTAACAAGAACGTATGGGATGAAAATTAATACAGAAAAAAAGCAAGATATTGGTGAATAGCCATAAGAAACATGTTCCGACCAACATTACGTTAAATGGGCAAACGTTAGAAGAAGCAGTTAACACCTTTAAATATCTGGGATCCACTATATGTAGTGATGGAAGATCAAGTAAAGAAATCAAGACAAGACTTGAGATGGCCTCAGCTGCCATGACAAGGCTGAATGTGATCTGGAAAAGTAACATCAGTTTTCCTGTGAAGATCAAATTATACAAATCACTTGTATTATCTATTCTCTTGTATGGGTGTGAGGGCTGGACACTCACAGCAGATACGGAGCGAAGGATTCAGGCTTTCGAGTATAAATGTTAAAGAAGAATTTTGCGCATTTGCTGTAAAGAGCACAAAACAAATGTCTATGTTAGAGAGAAGATAAACACCTATGCAGGCCACCAAGAACCACTTTTGTCAGTAGTGAAACGTCGAAAGCTTGCCTGGTTTGGGCATGTAACTCGTCATGACTCCCTTTCGAAAACGAACCTCCAGGGAACAGTCAAAGGTAAACGGAGAAGAGGAAGGCAAAGAAAATCCTGGGCTGATAACATCAAAGAATGGGCAGGGCACGGTTTTTCCACACTTGTACGCATTGCTGAGGATAGAGAGCAGTGGAGGACCCTGTCTGCTGATGCTTCCACCATGGCACCCCTACGACCGATGACTTGTTACGGGTTGAGATGATGATGACCATCGTCATTTTCGACTGTTTTACAACACATATGGGGGGGGGGGGGGGGGGGGGCGGAGGGGGAAGAGAAATCTCAGATAGCGAGAAAACCAATAAATAAAACCAAATAAGAAACATAAATTATCACGCATGCAGGTAGATAGTTGGTAGTTACTAGATCTCATTGTAACGTTTCTTCTTTTTTTTGATCGAAAATCCTAAAACATCAATATCTGTGTGTTTGAAGAAAGCAAAGTTGAATGGAATGTTGTACATTATTTCTTGGTAAGAAGATTGCATTGATCAATGTGTTTTTACCTTTTTATTTCTTTTTTTTTTTTTATATTTCATTACCGTTATACATTCATTACCGGTGAGGAGTTTACTTGCTTTATTTAGGCACTGTGTAAACAAACATACAATAATAAGCTAAAATAAATAAATAGTTAGGTATGTTGATGGTTTAATGGTTGGCATGGTTAGCATGGTTGGCATGGTTGCCTCCCAAAGGGATGAGAAGAAGACGATAGTAACTGATAGGACACACGTTGAGGAAACCTGTAGATAGCATTACAAAGAGGTCGTTGTTCTATAACTCATAGGATAAGAAGACAGAGGTAGGTCAAGAAACACATAAAGAAGGGAATTTGAGACAGAAGTGACAATGGTGAAGAAAACGTGGAAAGAGTTCTAGCTAATGGCACATGACAGGAGGACATGGCGTGTATTTGTCGAAGGCCTATACTCATTGGGAAGCTAGTGTTTTGATTGATTGATGGTTGTCTTCCCAGCGGTCGATACGGGTTCGATTCCAGGCTGAGGCTCCACATTTTCTTCGCCAAATTTTCAGTCATTTATCTTTGGTTGTTAAGGACCGTTAAAAAATACACGAAAAAAAATGGTAGCCTATATTTGGGTTCTTACATAACAAAACTAAATTATTAAACCGACCATAGTTTTAATTCATGTCTTATTTCATTTCTTACAATACGTTTTTGTGTTTTATTTATTTTTAATTAGAAATTCCGAGTGTCTCTGTAAGTTGATCGATTTATTTGCTCTATGGAAGGTAAATCATGGAAGGTAGTGGACATGAAGAAACTGAACACAAAAGACAGATTCAATTAATCAATACCCTTTAGCTCCCCAAGGAGCAAAGGCCTTCAACAAACACATGCCAAGTCTTCCTGTCCTGTGCCATCCGCTCAAGTTCTTTCTATGTTTTCCTCATCATTTTCACCTCTGTTTCCAGTTCTCTTCTCCATGTGTTTTTTGGTCTACCTCTGCCTCTCTTTCCCTGTGGATTCCAAAAGAAGGACTGCCTTGTAATGCTATCAACAGGTTTCCTCAATGTGTGTCCTATCCATCGCCAGCGTCTTCTTCTCAGCTCTTGTTCCACTGGCACTTGTCTGGTTCTTGTCATCAATCCCACATTTGTGACTTTGTCATACCATTTCAGTCCTTCTATTCTACGCAAGCACCCGTTTATAAAAGTCTGTAGCTTTTTGGTTGTTGTTTTTGTTGTTCTCCATGTCTCAGAGTCATACAATAGGACTGACTTCACATTTGAGATGAAGATTCTTATTTTCGTGTTGGACTTGATTTCTCTTGTTCTCCACCTGTTTCCCAATGCAATGACAGCTCCTCTTGCTTTTTGTATTCTTATTTTGATATCATTGTCTGTCCCTCCAACTTTGTCTATATTACTTCCAAGATATGCGTACGATTCTACATCTTTTAGTGGTGTTTCTTCAAGTTCAACCTTGTTATCATTTTTCATAACCCAATCTATTGCTAGTAAGAAAAGAAATGGAGACAAGAGGCATCGCTGTCTCACTCCCGTTCTAATCCTTAACGGTTCTGTAAGTTGTCCTTCATGAAGAACTCTGCATGTCATGTCTTCATAGGTCTTCTTTATTAAGTTAATGATCTTCATGGGAACTCCATAATGCCTCATCAATTTCCAAAGCGATTCTCTGTCTACACTATCAAATGCCTTTTCATAGTTCACGAATCCGATGTATAGCGGTGAATTCCATTATTGCAAATTATTCATAATTCGCCTTCGGGTTGGATTTTCCAGCTCATAAACTACGGCAGACCGCAAGTTTTATATATGACAAAAGATTAAAACATGAACCGGATTACGGCTTATTTGTTGAAACATACCATTTTTTGGTTTACGTAAAAAAAACTTTTCATTTAAGATTGTAGAAGTAAACTTTAACAAGCTTAGATAACCTGAACTTGGGACTACTTAAGCCTTTTCTGTGTTTTTATCGGAGTCTTAGAACGAGATCAGTTTTTTTCTTTTGTTCTTCTAGTGTTGGCTGAAGTGTAATGTCTGGCGCAATTACTGCTAGATGCCTTGATAACATGTATGCAATATAGCTATGTTATAATGGCAATTATTCTACCGTCCGGCCTCTCAACTAAGATACGAGTCAGCTTCACGCCTCTGATTGTGCAACTGTCATGTGTGGTATGACTTAAGAATTCTCGTGTGCCAAGTCATATAGAAATCCCCAGAGTAATAAATACTGGTACACGAGTACGTGTGTACTTGTGTGTGTGTGTTTTTTTAAACATATTTTTTTAAACGTGAAAATAGCCCGCCTACATCTTTGAGCAAGTTATGACACTTTATTGGGCCTCTTATGAAAATGTCTTTGAGCAAGTAATGATAATTTATTTTGGTCTCTTATGGAACTTTCTTTGGGCAAGTTATGAAAATTTATTTGAGTATGTAGCGAGGAAAGGAGCTGGTCACTGTCGTGAAATATTCTAATCCACATATATAAATTAAAACGTAAATGTAAAGCCTAACACATAAATTCAATAAAAGGAAAGAAGAATGGTAAAGAACAGTGCTGTCACAATGACTGTACTCGAAATCCCCCTTGTTTTCTACTTCGTCTGCAAATTGTAACGTTTCACGTTGATAGTAAAAGCCTACTGCTTCAATACCCGCCTTCTACGATAAAACGTGTACTGCCTTTCTAAGAAAAACCTTGAGATACGCAGCTGACCTAGATTTAAAATTCCATTCATGTCATTTTATACACTACGTTACCAAAAAAACGAAAGACAGATGGACTAAAGATAGAAAGAAACGGAGAGGCTGAAAGCCGGAACGCAGGCAATACTACCACAGTCGCGCGATACACAATTGCTGCCATCACGCGTGTAAGGCCACAAACACTAGCTTTTTTTCAAATCGACAGTGATAAAACGAGAGTTAGGTTTTAAAAAACTTACAAAACGCTTATTAGGAAACATGACATTCTACTGTTTTATGTCTGAAATCCTGACATTAGTATGACAGTACAGCAGACACCCTAAAGTTTGGAAGTGAGGAGGTGGCAACAGCACGACTATCCTAGAAGAAAATACATATTTTGAACGCAGCCACTTAGCTCCTTTAAATTTGTATATTTGGGTTCCTTAGGACTTGCTGACAAATAATATGTTAAACGTTACGCAAATAGTCTAGGAAATAACAAATTATAGCCAAAAAAAATAGTGAGGGATGTCAGACAACACCCAAATCAAAATCGCTCAGTGGCAGATTTTCAACACACCATTGTACGGGAAATAGGCTGACATGTTACCTCCTATTTGATTGGCGGAAAATAAATGTAAGGCTAAACACGATTAGTCGGACTATAAATACTACTTCTTTGTTGTTAGGGGAAACGTGAGTAGGAGTACTTTTTTGAAAAGCTGTGTAAACATGGCATGATTGGTTAGACCTGCCAATATAGTCAATCAGAGGCGTCAGGTCAGCCCCACATTTGCAAATAAACTTACTACAGAACCAGTGCGTTGAGCGCCAGTGCATATTTTTCTAAATAAAAGCCTGGGACATCGGCAGATCGAAATTGTGCTATATTCAGTGCCAGTCAACGTAATTCTGTATTATTTCCATGAATTGTGGTAAGCTTGAAATATTTGATATCTTTTTAATGAAAATTGAATGTAAATTGATAATTTATGTCTGTATATATGTGTGGTTCAGTGGCGAACATGAGGTAAAGCCTATATAGTGCTCCAGCCTGAACAGAAGGTGTCGGAGGAAAGTAAAACTACATGGAATTGCCAAACAGTACACTGACACCTATATTATTGACTAGACAGAAATAATGCTGGAATTGCAGAGGCGTAGTGATCATTAGGGCGGAATATACTGGTGTAAATTATTTCAGATGAAGCTGACAGTTGGCCTACCGCTCTGAACTCAGTGTTTGTTATGTATTGTGCTCAGTGTAGAAATAGAGTATAAATTAGTTCTGAAGTAGGAGGTACACCCTTCTTGTTTCAGGGACTGTGGTCCTAAAGTTATTGAGCAGCACCTGGTCAGAGCTTTGCTGAATCCAGAGGGGACAGCATACTCCTTGGTCCATATAGCAAACAGTGAGGTGTCTCCAGAACACAGGGGAGCAATCGAGCAGAGGAGTCTTTTCCTGCCGCCATCACGAAAGATAAGTCTATGTGGCCAGCGGAGCTCAACATTATGTAACCCCATCTTAAACTGACATTGTATAAAAATAAGAGGGGAAATTAATTGTTTTAATGAACGGAACTGAGAACATCTCCAATACTAGTTCCAACAGAAACAAACACTTGAAGTCATGATGACAAATAACAACATAGCTTGAAAAAACAAAACCAGTATTACCTCATATTACTACTACACAACTGACACACATAGGATAATATTAATAAAATATGTCACTACAAGATTCATATTGATAAATTCTGTACATATAACTTGTAATTAAAATTGATTGTGATTCCTGGCTTACTTTGTATTTGAATCAGGACACATATATATTAGTGACAGTAATTAATACATATTTATATTTGAAAATTTACCAGTGCCTCATTTAAGAATAGTCTTATAGAGTGTTAAATGTGTGTGAGTGTCACAGTGTTGTCACGTGTGGTGGAATAAATTAAATTGTTTATCTGTCTGTTGTTGTTGTGACTTACACTTCATCATATACATACCCTAGACATTCAACGTAGTCATCACAATATTCCAGAATAATTCTGACTGAGGTATAAATATGTGGTAGCAAGTAAGGTCATCTGTAATACACTACCCTTATTAGATACAGATACCTTCACAGCTGATCTCAGTCAGTACACTAAGTCCCCTATAAATATTTATAATATCCCACTTTACCACATATATTGGGGTCTCGCTCCAGGGATATTGAACTTTCTCCTGTTATAGATATTGGGAATAATAAGAATTAAAAAGTATCCTTGGGTGAAAATAAATAAGGTTGAGCTCTCAGTGCCTGTAGTGTCCTTAGTTATTATTGATAGATTGAATTGTTACAATTGCATGTTAGACAATGGCCGACTTAGCAAAATTTCGATCTGCTGCTGTACAGACTGCGAAAGAGTTAGGAATGGACGGACAAATTATGATTGCTTATGTCACGGCTGAATTTGAAAAATATATTGAACGGGAAGAAAGAAGATTAGAAAAAGAGGCCGAAAGAAAGTTAGAGGCTGAGACTAAGAGGTTGCAGATTGAGGCTGACAAAGAGGCTAAAGCATTGGAAGCCGAGGAAAGAAGACAGGCTGCAGAAAGAGAAGAGAAGAAATTAGCTGCAGAAAGGGAAGACACGAGATTAGCTGCAGAAAGGGAAGCAGAAGATAAGAGATTACAAAGGGAACATGAGTTACGACTAAGGGAGTTTGAGTTTCAAGGCCATGCTCCTGAAAATGGTGCCAGTCCCTTTACCTCTGATGCCACTGCTAGTCAGGGAGCCTCAACCTCAGCTATGAATTTTCATTTAGATCATTTCGTTGAGAAAGACGATGATATTGAGAGCTATCTAAATAGATATGAACTATTGGCTACCACATATGGGTTAGAGAGAGAAAGGTGGAGCTTAAAGTTATCTCAAGGTCTTCGTGGGGCAGCTTATGAAGTTTTTGCCAAAATGAGCAGAGGTGATCAGGAAAATTATGACATGCTAAAGCAGGCTCTTTTGTTAAGATATGAAAAGAACGCAGAATTTTATAGAAAAAAATTTAGGAATGCTAGACTACTGTCAGGTGAAACCTATCACCAGTTCTCTGCACGGTTAGAGACATACTTGGAGAAATGGACTTCTCTGGGGAAAACCCAAGATCTTAAGGAAATGGTCCTTATAGAACAACTAAGAGAGTCCATGGCTCCAGACATGAGAAAGTTTCTCATGGAGCAAGGTGCAGAGAGGCTGGGTGAGTTGCTAAATGTTGCTGAAAGGTATCAAGCAGCTCAGGCAGAGGTATCAGGTAACAAAAAGAAACAGTTGGAAAATTTTAGGGCACCACAGAACTTTAATAAATTTGATCCTATAGATCAAAACAAAGGTAAGCACCAATTTGATAGGCCACGGTATGACAATAAAAATAAAACCCCACAATTCGATGAAAGGAAATATGATGAAAGAAAATCTTTCAACCAAGGGAAAAGTTGGTGTAAAAATTGTAAGATGAACAATCATGACACTGACCGTTGCAGAAGGAACCCTATAGTTATGGCCACCCTTCAGGTCAGGTCGACCTCAAGACAGGAGGAGGATATTATGTTAGATACCATTCCAGAAGAGATGAGGAAGGCACAGGCTGGGGATAAGACACTCAAGCCTTGTTTCAGGAAATTGTCAACTTGTCATACAACTCCAGGCAAGGGAGATTTTTACATGAAAAACAAGTTGATGTATAGGAAGACTGGAGCTAGATCCAAAGGTCAGGGACAGCTGGTACTTCCTAAAAGATATAGGGCAGACTTAATAAGGAGCCTACATGTGAAACCAGATGGGGACCATGAAAAAATAGGTACCATCATCCAAAAGGTGGCTCACAATTATTATTGGCCCAAGGCAAGATGGGACATTGAGAATTTTGTAGAAAGGTGTAGCATAGCACACGAGGGAACACCCACAAGTGGGAACAGTGATCAGGACCTCCACACGCCACGGGGCAAACGAAGGTCTGACACGGAAAAGAGAAATAAATTTGATAAAGTGGACCAAATGGAATGGGAAGCGCCTTTTCACGGACAAGCTTCACTTAACTGTTTTACAATGGCCACTATGCAGAGAGTGCAAAAAGATGTCTTACCCCAGGATAAGCCGAAAATCCCTCAATCGGAATTAAACAAACTGGAGGAAGAGGATGTAGAGAGGAAATCTCTCATCAAGTGTTTTAAGTGGGGAGAAAGCCCCAAAAGAAAAATTGGTAGCGGTCGTTTTGTGCATGAAAATTCTGGGAAGAAAAATCATCACTATAGCGCTTCGAGTGGAAGAGACCATACCGGTGCATGGACAAATAGGTCCACAAAATTAAAGGTCCATATGTAGCGCTGTTAAGAACGTGGACTGATGAAAAAGCAGAGGAAAATATTACATCCTCATACCAATATGTGAATGAGCTGACCACTCGTTTAAAAACTGGCTGGAAACTTGCCAATGAAAATTTGAAACAAGCCAGGAAGAAACATGCTGCCTATTATAACAGGAAAGCTAAAAACAGAAATTTGGCTGTGGGAGAGAAGGTACTGCTTCTTCTACCCGGTAGTCAGAATAAGTTACAGATTGGATGGCAAGGTCCATATACAGTTCTAGAGAAGGTGTATAGAACAAATTATAAGATAGATAAGAAGGGGAAAGAAAAAATCTATCATGTGAATCTCCTGAAGAAATATTTGGAAAGAGAACATCAGGAAGAGACACACTTGTTGACCTTGTCCATTGCCATGGAGATGAAAAAGGAACCACTTTCATCATTTGAATATCCATTACACCCCTGTGAGACAGCGGCACAGGTGAAAATCAGTACACATTTAACGAAAACTCAGAAAGAGAGAGTGCAACAGGTTCTAGATACTCATACAGAGTTGTTAACAGACCGACCTGGGCATACAAACTTATTGGAATATGATATGAAACTGATAGACCCCACACCTGTCTGTATGAAACCATATTCGATTCCTTTTGCTAAGGAGAAAGCTTTGAAGGAAGAGATAGACTAGTTGTTGAAGGAAGGAATTATTTCACACAGTGAATCTTCGTATAGTTCCGGTGTTGTACTCTTAAGGAAGCCCTCTGGAGAACATAGATTCTGTATAGATTACAGGAGACTGAATGCTATTACAGAAGGACAGGTAGATCCATTGCCGGATACAAATCAGCTGTTTGCCAGACTAAATAAATCTAAATATTTCTCAAAAGTGGATCTGAGTAAAGGATACTATCAGATTCCAGTAAAACCTGAGATCAGACAAAATTGTTGGATGTAAACAATTCGGAGGAACGTAATGAATCCCTGAGTTGCTTCTTTGATTGAGGATATTCCGAATGTTTCATACAGGCTAATAAGAAAATTATGGGATCCACTACGAAAACTCTGCTATCACCAGGTATATGTTATCTCCTCATAACGTACATTTTGAGGAAAATCTAATGTTCTCTGGACATGTCATTGCGCAGACTCAGAGAAGAGAAATGGTGAATACGCGTTGTGAAGCAGCATTAAGACAAGCAGTCACACTTGCGGCTGTTCAGTAACATAACCGAAAAATATTATTGGTTGTAGAGGTCTGAGGCAGATTTCATGAGTAGTGCTTACTCTGAATGGACCCAACTACATAAAACCATGATAGCACAACAGCAGAGTAAAGTCAAGTTGACTTACATTTATCTATGTGTATATAGAATAAAGGACTGACATAAGATGTCTGTTTTAAGAGGGGAGATGTCGTGAAATATTCTAATCCACATATATAAATTAAAACGTAAATGTAAAGCCTAACACATAAATTCAATAAAAGGAAAGAAGAATGGTAAAGAACAGTGCTGTCACAATGACTGTACTCGAAATCCCCCTTGTTTTCTACTTCGTCTGCAAATTGTAACGTTTCACGTTGATAGTAAAAGCCTACTGCTTCAATACCCGCCTTCTACGATAAAACGTGTACTGCCTTTCTAAGAAAAACCTTGAGATACGCAGCTGACCTAGATTTAAAATTCCATTCATGTCATTTTATACACTACGTTACCAAAAAAAAAAAAACGAAAGACAGATGGACTAAAGATAGAAAGAAAGGGAGAGGCTGAAAGCCGGAACGCAGGCAATACTACCACAGTCGCGCGATACACAATTGCTGCCATCACGCGTGTAAGGCCACAAGCACTAGCTTTTTTTTCAAATCGACAGTGATAAAACGAGAGTTAGGTTTTAAAAAACTTACAAAACGCTTATTAGGAAACATGACATTCTACTGTTTTATGTCTGAAATCCTGACATTAGTATGACAGTACAGCAGACACCCTAAAGTTTGGAAGTGAGGAGGTGGCAACAGCACGACTATCCTAGAAGAAAATACATATTTTGAACGCAGCCACTTAGCTCCTTTAAATTTGTATATTTGGGTTCCTTAGGACTTGCTGACAAATAATATGTTAAACGTTACGCAAATAGTCTAGGAAATAACAAATTATAGCCAAAAGAAATAGTGAGGGATGTCAGACAACACCCAAATCAGAATCGCTCAGTGGCAGATTTTCAACACACCATTGTACGGGAAATAGGCTGACATGTTACCTCCTATTTGATTGGCGGAAAATAAATGTAAGGCTAAACACGATTAGTCGGACTATAAATACTACTTCTTTGTTGTTAGGGGAAACGTGAGTAGGAGTACTTTTTTGAAAAGCTGTGTAAACATGGCATGATTGGTTAGACCTGCCAATATAGTCAATCAGAGGCGTCAGGTCAGCACCACATTTGCAAATAAACTTACTACAGAACCAGTGCGTTGAGCGCCAGTGCATATTTTTCTAAATAAAAGCCTGGGACATCGGCAGATCGAAATTGTGCTATATTCAGTGCCAGTCAACGTAATTCTGTATTATTTCCATGAATTGTGGTAAGCTTGAAATATTTGATATCTTTTTAATGAAAATTGAATGTAAATTGATAATTTATGTCTGTATATATGTGTGGTTCAGTGGCGAACATGAGGTAAAGCCTATATAGTGCTCCAGCCTGAACAGAAGGTGTCGGAGGAAAGTAAAACTACATGGAATTGCCAAACAGTACACTGACACCTATATTATTGACTAGAAAGAAATAATGCTGGAATTGCAGAGGCGTAGTGATCATTAGGGCGGAATATACTGGTGTAAATTATTTCAGATGAAGCTGACAGTTGGCCTACCGCTCTGAACTCAGTGTTTGTTATGTATTGTGCTCAGTGTAGAAATAGAGTATAAATTAGTTCAGAAGTAGGAGGTACACCCTTCTTGTTTCAGGGACTGTGGTCCTAAAGTTATTGAGCAGCACCTGGTCAGAGCTTTGCTGAATCCAGAGGGGACAGCATACTCCTTGGTCCATATAGCAAACAGTGAGGTGTCTCCAGAACACAGGGGAGCAATCGAGCAGAGGAGTCTTTTCCTGCCGCCATCACGAAAGATAAGCCTATGTGGCCAGCGGAGCTCAACATTATGTAACCCCATCTTAAACTGACATTGTATAAAAATAAGAGGGGAAATTAATTGTTTTAATGAACGGAACTGAGAACATCTCCAATACTAGTTCCAACAGAAACAAACACTTGAAGTCATGATGACAAATAACAACATAGCTTGAAAAAACAAAACCAGTATTACCTCATATTACTACTACACAACTGACACACATAGGATAATATTAATAAAATATGTCACTACAAGATTCATATTGATAAATTCTGTACATATAACTTGTAATTAAAATTGATTGTGATTCCTGGTTTACTTTGTATTTGAATCAGGACACATATATATTAGTGACAGTAATTAATACATATTTATATTTGAAAATTTACCAGTGCCTCATTTAAGAATAGTCTTATAGAGTGTTAAATGTGTGTGAGTGTCACAGTGTTGTCACGTGTGGTGGAATAAATTAAATTGTTTATCTGTCTGTTGTTGTTGTGACTTACACTTCATCATATACATACCCTAGACATTCAACGTAGTCATCACAATATTCCAGAATAATTCTGACTGAGGTATAAATATGTGGTAGCAAGTAAGGTCATCTGTAATACACTACCCTTATTAGATACAGATACCTTCACAGCTGATCTCAGTCAGTACACTAAGTCCCCTATAAATATTTATAATATCCCACTTTACCACAGTCACCATATCACATAACACTAGATCAGGTATATGTGGAGTCTCTAACCGTTCACTTTGTCTCCATTGAATTTTTGAAACTTAAAATTTCTAGGTTCCATTTATCCAAGGGAGCTGAAGTTTCGATGTGCATCTCTCACGTTTTGACCAACATAAACCCAGCCAACTTTGAGTAATAATCATAAATTATGAAAATAAGGAGGAATTAATTTAATTCAAGTAAGAGAAATAATGAACTGCGGACATAAATTACAATTCGAATGTAAAAACGGCCGGGTGTCGGGTGGTGAGTAGTGTGTTGTAGGTAGGATAATTGTGAATAGATTATGTCTGAGTTCAGACAGATTATGAATGTGAAAGTAGATAAGAATAGAGTCACTAATGAAAACTATGGGAAGAGATCTGACTTCTGTAGAGTAAGAAGACTATTTCTCCAGCCTCCTACGACTGACTTTTACTAACTCAATCCCTTGCCCGTTCTCTCTGAACATAGATTAATTCTAAATGCAGTAAGAACATTCAGTACAACATCTAGTGACAGTTAGCATAGAAGAGATTTCTGACCACAAAGCAAGTTTAAGTATGTTTATTAACACCAACAACCCCCCCCCCCCCCCCCACATCAAGAAAATAATAAAGGAATGCCTCCACTATCTTTGTAAGACTAGTGAAGTTATCACATTAATAACTACAAGGACGAATGACAACAAGCTTCACTCAATCACACACGCAAAATCGCCTCAGATCACACCTCCACCCGTACTCTTCCTGACACAAATAAAACTATAGTTTACTAAAAGGGGTGAGGCCACCAGCTCTCGAACAATGAAAGCGGCCAGTCGTCTAAGGTCACTAAAACGTGTCAGGTAATCTCCACTCCTCTAAGAAATAACACGCGCAGTTCCACCAGCGTTTTGGTGACTAAGACTAAGGCTCCCTCTGGAACAGCTAAATAAATCTTATGGAAAAACACTTTTACGTTGCGGGTGGCCACCACAAATATGTGAATGCGATATTTAATGCAATAAGAGCTGAGACGATTTTCGCTCACTGATTGAGACAGTTACTCCACGGGCGGATCAGTGAATTACAGCTGACAAACTGGTTATCCAAAAAAAAACGACCCGAGGCATTTGCACCTCTGATAAAGGATAATGAAGACTGGAATACACGCAGGCGCTGTGCGCTGTAAATCGTTGATTTTTTCTTGGCGGGTGCGTTAGTATTATCCACTGGGGCGGGACCTAAATGGGTCCGACAATGTTGCCCCGAAGCGTGGAGGGCAATGGCAACCGCTCGTAGACACTGGCGATTGGCAATAGGCGGTGGTAAGTAATCCACGGTAACCACCTCGTAGGCTGAACGCGGAAAGAACGATTGGTCTGCCGTGTGATCTATATCAACTGGAGGTAAATATATCGAGAGCAGTAGTGATCCTCAAGGGCACGTTAGTATAAATGCCCAGTATATATTTCAGCAGGGATGCTTAGTGCCCGACCATAGAGCTCAGTTGACAGGTTGACCTCTCTGAAATATACTACAAGTCAAAAAAACATTTACAACCAGTCTTCATCCATCTCTAACAAAACACGTTCTTTCACTCGATTAAAACACGCACCCCCTCCCCCGTCTTCTTTCACAAAATCACAACAACTCGCCATACCCCCCCCCCTTTCATTTTCGCTCTGGATGTACTATTCGCACAGGTAACCCAACAGACATGCGTGAACGCTCTCTGCGCGCGCGAATCTAATTGACCCCGCGCCTACATACACACATGTGGTGAACTTCTGAATACAATATCTAAATTAGAATATAACAGTCTAGTGCATAAAGTCAAAGATAGGATAGTACTACAAATTTGCGGCGAGAATTGTAGTCGTCGCCTACGCCTTCAGCGTATTATTTGATAACGCTTTGGCCGAACCAAAAAGGGTACCCTATTTTTCAAATTCGTCCTTGAGACAAACGTACCACTTTTCCAAGTTCAAATGAAGTATTTGCCTAGAATACATTGTAGAAGGGAGGGGGACGGATAGATAACCAACGCAAATCACGTCTCACATTGTTTCTAAAAATAAAACCAACTTGCTAGCCTTGCCCTTAGGCGGTTTTCAAATTACGATGTAAACGTTAGAAAATGTGGACACTACGGTCAGAAAAACACGCTTAGCTCTTGTTGCGAATGACGTAATTCTCGTGTATTACGAGAGACTCTCGTATTTAGCTTGAAAGTACATGGAAAAAGAATTGAACAGGAGGTAGTTTAAAAATAAACAACTAACATAGAAAAAAAGATAGAATTTTGAACCAAGCCACTTAGCCCCATAAAAATCATATATTCGTGTACCTGAAGACTTGATGACCAAGAATATGTTGTTAGTTATCTAAATAGTCCATTAAAAAATCAAATATTGGTAATAATACATAGAGAATCGGAGATACTGTCAGGTCAAGTCATGTCTGCTTAGATTGAATAGCATATTTTTTTGGAAAAAGATTAGGTGAAAGAAAGGCTAAGATAGTACGATGAAGTGGATTGGATGAAATTTGAAGGAAGCCGAAATATTATTGGCTAACCTAAATATACAAATCTAGTTGGTAATAGTAACGCATAGTGGTTTGAGATATTTTTTTTTTAAATAAAGTTTCATTCAAAAAAAGAGATGCTTAGTCTCATTGGCCAAAGCTTTTTACATGATAGGAAAAGTAGGCTGATCGCTGCCATTTTTTCAAAATATTCTGAGGAACAAGCAGCGATGAGCAGACCTGTGCTTTGTTTTAAACTAACTAACAACAGAAAGCAGTCTGAACGGAGGCAGTGATGAGAGTGTGCCATATTCTATTGCCTAATTCATCGTTACTTGTTTATATTTCCTTGATATGTGGTAAGATTGATTTTACTGACTTTTTTATTAAAAAGGGTTGTGTGAAAAAATAAAAGGCCATGTAAAAGATTGTAATTAAATGGTTCCATGGCAGATTTAGGCATGGCCTAGATGTTGATCCATCATATAAGGGATTATCTAAGAAGTTTTAAACTACAGGACTATATATATGATGGTCATACAGGAACATAACACCTATCTTATTGCATGGAAAAGATTACTGCAGGAATGACAGAGGCGTAGCATCCATTAGGGAAGAGAAAAGAAAACTGGTACAATTTGTTCCATCAAACTAAAGTGGAGAAGCAGAGTTGTCAGAGAGAGCTGACCATGTTCTTTTGTATTGAATGTATGTTTACATGTAAATTAGGAGGAATTAGTTTGATATTAAGACAGAACCATAACTTACATCGACAGGGGTTCCTGCTGGCACTTGTCTGGTGCTGGTACTCGATGATAGAGAAATTCAGCACGATTTCTAAGAGTCTCTGGCACCTGCTTGTATTAAAGAAGTTCAAGACCAGAGGAGACTGAAGTGTTTGGCCAAACCAACTACAACTGCTGTGATTCCAGGACCCAGATAAGTGCAATATATGGCCTGGGACAACTTATCACGACTAAAGAAAAATCTCTTGTATAGACAAAAACGATCCTCCAAAAGACTAACATAAACAATCCTAGTGAAACAAAAGAACATTGGGATGATGATAATCCCAACTTGCCTCCTAGCACCAGTAGTTAAATAGAGTAATTAACATCAACTTGAAAATGTGTAACAATGTACTATGGACATATTGTCTGTTGTATGTAAATATATTTATATATAT
Organism: Oreohelix idahoensis; assembly: GCA_024509875.1. NCBI lineage: Eukaryota > Metazoa > Mollusca > Gastropoda > Stylommatophora > Oreohelicidae > Oreohelix > Oreohelix idahoensis. The sequence continues at coordinate 445,674 of JAMPIV010011525.1, read as the reverse complement.
TTGTAAATATATCTATCCATCTAAATTGATTCTCATTGAACTGTAGTCCTGACCAAAACAACTTTAGGCTCAGGACCAATAAAGTTTAACAAAAGAAATTTTAAATATAAAATTTAACAGCTGGAGTTAGTTGAGTTTATTATAGTAATTAGTATATGTTTGTATATGTTTTTTGTATTGAGATTCTTGAACAACACTCTTACAATACCCTAGACACTTTATGTAGCTTTCAGTCACGCTAGTCAATAAAGAATATAACTTAGAGTGAGATCGTAGGGTGGTAACAAGAAAGGTACTCTGCAACACAGTTGTCCATTGTTTACCTCAGAGACCTTCACAGTTGATCTCACTCAAGTACAACTATACGCACACCATTCTTCTTAACATCAAAACCCACCACAACACACACACACTTATATTTTAGGTAACCAAAGGTTAGCCATTCAAACGCGACTAGATAAATAAAAGTGGCCCAGAGATGCTTTATCTTATACGGACTACACTGGACGCGTTATGAAACTAATGTCGCAATGATACACCATAGTAGCAAAAGGGATAGCAAAAAGACTTTTTACTAAAGAGATTACACACATATTCGAATGTAAAACAAAGTGACGAAAAGGATATACATATGACTCTCTCTCTCTCTCTCTCTCTCTCTCTCTCTCTCTCTCTCTCTCTTCTGTCTGCTAAAATATCTCTCTGCCTTATATATATATATATATATATATATATATATATATATATATATATATATATATATATATATATATATATATATATATATATATATATATATATATATATATATATATATATATATATACTGCCTTAGCCGTACTACTCAAGCGGAGTTAAAACTGGTAGTTTGCTTACCAGAAATTAGAACTCCCAGGTCACACAGAAAAATTACTTTACTATAAGAATTAAATATATTCTAAAGTAACTCGGCTCCCAAGGAAGTAGACTTCACTTTACGAATTAAATATATATTAAAGATAATGTAAAAGTAACACTTGCCTAAACTCTATATTGTTTAAGCTAGAAACCTAATAAATTAACTTTAAAAAAAATGGAGATGTGCTTACCAACAAGGAATACAATTTCCGCACTATAAATCTTGTATTATAGGCTATCAACCTTATGACGATTTCCAAGGCAGCAAGGAATCCTTAACAGACTATGGTACCGAGTATTTAGACCTAAGGCCTTATATAGTAAGAAAAATCGCCAGGAGGTCTCTGCCCGTTCACGAGATAAAACGAACGTGGCGTAACGTTAGAATGTTATCTCCCATGCTTCTAGCTATATGTGGTCGGGCTGACAACCGAAAGCCGACAAGAGATAAAATGGTCAGCGAAATCCCCGGTGTTCCCCATCAAAGAGTAAGGGGACTCCGATTTCCCCAGAAATCTCTACATAAAAGATTTAGACAGAATGCCGCTTTTTGCACGTGCAAAGAGGTGGGCCTAAACTTGGCTCTGCGAGTTTGACAGAATCAACGACAGAATATAAGCTATTTGAGCAAAAATGACAGAAAAGTATGCGTAGCCAAGAGGTAGAGAGAAATAGAAAGAAAACAGACAGGTCAATCAGACTAAACGGCAGATAATTCCAAACAAAGCGCGACACTGTGAACGTGCCATTTATTCAAGGTGTTGTAGGTAATCAGTGAGACAAAGTAATTAGGATGTTCTTTATTTTGAACACATTTCTAGTAACAAGCAAGTTTCTCTTCTTCTTCTTCTTCTTCCATCCTTAGCCACCAACCGACAAAGCAGTCAGTGGCCAATACACCTAGTGGCGTCTTAGGGCAACAACAAATTGATTTCTTTGCAGTTGTATCCCATCACGCCTAGTGGCGTCTTCAGGGCAACAACAAATTAATCCATTTGCCGTTGTTTCCGTAATCAAATTGACTAGCAAACAGGTGATCAGCCCGTTGAAGCAAGTTTCTAGTGAACTTTAAATTTTTATTATTTTTTATTTAAAGATGGGTTCACCCGAAGGAAGGCGGCAATAGTTCTGAAAAAGTAATATTCAAATAATGACTTACATTCTTAAATTATTCTGAACATCGTTTAATAAACTGATATATATATATATATATATATATATATATATATATATATATATATATATATATATATATATATATATATATATATATATATATATATATATATATATATATATATATATATATATATATAACGTATATATATATAACGTATATATATATATATATATATATATATATATATATATATATATATATATATATATATATCTACATATATATATATATATATATATATATATATTGATGCCGTGTCCGTTCTTAGCACGGAAAATCTTAATTTAAAAGAAAACTAAATTAAATTTGAAAAATAAAGCCCTTTATTGCTTGCCGCAAGATCTTTAATATTTTATCATGTGCCCTAATATAGTCGTTGGCTCCAGTGTCTACGTTGAACACAGCGTGAATCGCCAAATGTAGGCAAAATTTAATTTTAAAAAGACACAAAATATCCTTATTCTAGACTTCTAGGTAGTTATATTTCAACATGCACCCTAAATCTAACTGTCAGTCCCAGTGCCTAGGTTGAATTTCGGACATTTCATACGCTCAGATAATCCGGGCAAAGCCGAGTACTTGCAACTAGTATTCTTATTAAATATCCTCTTGTTTGTACCTTTACCTTCTACAAAATGACGTTCAACACTAATTGCTATTGTGTCTTTTCTGTGTCACAATTCCAACCATTTTCATTTCTGGTTTAGTCATGTTTTTTTTTTTTTTTTTTTTTTTTGGCCATTTTACATGTGCTTACTTTTTTTTTTTCTTTTATTAGCCTGTCATATTCTTACGTGTATTGGTTTTCCTTCTTGCACCCATCATTTGTGACATTTGAGTTTACATCATTTTTTTATTTGCAGTCCTCTTTTCACAGATATGGTAGAGATACCTCTTACACCATGCTGCAAATACTCAAGTTTACAGCGACCTCATTGAAATCACGGAGCATTTTAAATGAGTACGTGCCCTCTGTACACTAAAATCAAACCAATAACCTTTCTTTCCGGTCCAGATATATACCACAAAAACAAAAAAAAAGGATCCCGTTACACGCCCATTGAGGCATATTGGGAATATGGTGTTAGGCCCATATTTTCTTGACAATCGGCACACTAGGGGTGCTGTGGTCAGCATTACGCCGGCCGCCTTAACCCTTCCCAGAGTTGCTCTGGTACCCAGTTGGGGCTGGGTCGACCCCGGAGCCGTCTGCGGCTTAAACAAATCCCACCTCATTTGGGGATCGAACCATAGACCACTGAGCTAGGAAGCCAGTGCACTAACCACTATGCTACCGCGGCTCCCAATATACCACAAAGCTTACTTGTAATGTGTATATGTGGTGAAGTGGGATGTTATAAATATTTATAGGGGACTTAGTGTACTGACTGAGATCAGCTGTGAAGGTATCTATATCTATTAAAAGTAGTGTATTATAGATAACCTTACTTGCTACCACATATCTCTTTATCTCAGTCAGAATTATTCTGGAATAGTGTGATGCTACGTTATGTGTCTAGGGTATGAGTATGGTGAAGTGTAAGTCACAACAACAGACAGATAAACAATTTAATTTAATCCACTACTCTTAACAACACTGTGACACTCACATACATATAACACTCTATGAGAATAGCTTAAAGAAGTCACTAGTAACGTTTCAAATAACAATATGTATTCATTACTGGCATGAATGAATATGTGTCCTGATTCAACTACAAGGGAACCAGGAATCACAATCAATTTAAATTACAAGTTATGTACAGAATGTATTTAATATGAATATTGTAGTGACATATATTATTACCAATGTTCTATGTGTGTCAATTGTGTAGTGGTAAAATGAGGTAATACTGGTTTTGTTTTGTTCAAGCTCTGTTGGTATTTGTCATCATGACTTCAATAGTTTGTCTTTAGGGACCATTATTGTAGATGTTCACAGTTCCTGATTTTAAGACAAGTAAATTCCCCTCTTAATGTTAATTTTAAAAAATCAGTTCAGGATGAGGGGACATAATGTTGAGCTCAGCTGGCCAACTCTGCTTATCTTGAGTGATGGCGGCAGGAAAGGACTCCTCTGCTCGAATTCTCCTCTGGGCTCAGGAGACACCTCACTGATAGCTAAAAAGACCAAGGAGTATGCTGTCCGACTCTGGATTCAGCAAATCTCTGACCAGGTGCTGCTCACTACCATCAAGACCACTGTCCCTGAAATCAAGAAGGATGTACCTTCTACTTCATAACTAATTTATATTCTCTTTTACACTGATCACAATACAGCACAAACATTGCGTTCAGAGCGTTAGGCCAACAGTCAGCTTCATTTGAAATACTTTATTCCAGTATTACCCTTCTTAATGGTTACTACGCCTCTGCACTTCCAGCATTATTTCTTTCTAGTCCATCATCCAGGTGTCAGTGTACTACTTGGCCATTCCATGCCGTTTTACTTCTCTCCGACACCCTCTGTTCAGGCTGGAGCATTATAGGCTTTACCTCACGTTTGCCACTGAACTACACATATATATACAGGCATAAATCAACAATTCACATTCAATTTTTCATTAAAAGATACTGAATGGTTCAAGCTTACCACAATTTCATGGAAATAAACACAGATACGTTGATTAGCAATGAATTCTGGCACAAACTGGCACAAATTCCGTTCTGCCTATGTTCCAGGCTTTTATTTTAGCAAAAATGTGAGCTGGCTTCAACGTACTGTCGCTTTATCAAGCTTATTTGAATTAGTGGTCTCGAACTAACGCTCCCAAGTGTGTATATCAGCGAGACTGGCCAATGAGCCACGTTTCGACAAGTGTTTGAAAAAATGTTATCTTTTCCCGTCTCCCCCAACAACCAAGATAGTATTTATAGCCCGACCAATCGTGGTTAGGCTTTCATTTGTTGCGCTCCAATCAATTTGGAGTTTACATGGTAGGCTATTTATGTAACGTAAGGTTTTTTCAAACACGTTATAAAAAAAATTTTATGAGCAGAAATGATTTTATGCTGTCAGGCACCCCCAATATTTTATTTTGGGTATAATTTATTAATTCCTGGACTATTTGCGTAACGTTTTACATATTATTTGTCAGCAAACCCTAAGGAACCCAAAAATACTAATTTAAAGGAGCTACGTGGCTGCGTTCAAAATATGCAATTTCTTCTATCTCCTGTTTAGAAGATGTGCTGTCTGGGTACTGTTATGTGTTCAAACGTAAACCCATATAATGTTGTCTTTTCTAATAAGAGTCTGTTATGATTTATAAACCTAACTCTGGGAAAGGGTAGTGTATTTTATCACTGTCCGTCTGAAAAAAAAATTAGTGCATGTAGACTTACACGCGTGATGGTAGTAATTGTGTATCGCGCGAAGCGGGTTTAGTGTTCGGCTTTCTGCCTCTCCCTTCTCTTTTTATCCCTTTAGTCCATCTGTTCGTTCGTTTTGGTAACGCAGTATAATTAATGTTAGGGTTAATTTAGGTCATTACGCAGTACGTCTCAATGCTTTTCCAAGAAATACAGCACACGTTTCATTGAAGAAGGCGGGTAATAATACAGTAAGCTTTACTATCAACGTGAAAGCGTTACAATTTGCAGACGAAGCAGAAAACAAGGGGGATTTCGAGTACATTCTTTGGGACAGCACTGTCATTTTACCATTGCTCTTCTCTTTATTAATTTTATTTGTTAGGCTTCATATTTACCTAATAATTTATATATGTGGATTAGAATATTTCATGACACTTCCCCTCTTAAAACAGACATTATATGTCAGTCCTTTATTCTATATACACATAGAGAAATTTATTATTATTTCTGGGGTTTACGGTGATTCTCATCACACGGATGGCGGCTTAAAAAATCCGCTCCCAGATTTGTTTTTCCAGATATATATTCAATGCTAAAATTATATGGAGCCAGAAGCAAAGACCATCGGAGTAACCTAGAGTTCTCATGCTTAGCCTGTGCTAAAAACGATAAAGGTTTGTGGTCAGTTTGCAACTTAAATGCCTTCCCATATAGATAAATATTGAATTTCTTTATTGCCCATATTACTGCAAGACATTCTTTTTCGCTAGTTGAGTAGTTGATTTCAGCTTTATTCAACTTTCTGCTAGCATATGCCACTGGGCTTAATTCCCCATCCAATGCATCTGATTTCTGTAGTAAAGTTGCACCTAGCCCAATATTACTTGCATCCGTCCTTACTATGAATTCTTGACTTAAGTCAGGTAATTTCAAAATGGGTTTACTTGTGAGCTTTTCCTTCAATTCTTGGTAAGTCATTTCACATTGTGGTGTCCATGTAATGCGATCTGGAAGTCCTTTACGTGTCAATTCCGTTAAAGGTGCACATATGGAATTAAAGTTTTTGATATACTTCTGGTAGAAACCACATAATGAGACAAAGGATCTCACGTCCTTCTTGGTTTGTGGTCTCGGGGCTTTCTGTAGTTTCTCTAAATTCTTTGGGTCAGGGGTCATGTTTCCCTGATAAACTGTGTGTCCCAAAAATTCCAATTCTTTACATCCAACGCAACATTTGGTTGGTCGGGCTGTTAAATTTGCCTCCCTAAGTCGATCAAACAGCATGTTCAGAGAGTCAATGTGTTCCTCAAATGTTTCTGTTGCTATAAGGATATCATCCATAAAATTTGTTATACAGGGATTATTCAGAGGATCCAATAATTTTCTCATCATTCTAGAGAAGACACTAGGCGCATTCTTCAATCCAAATGGCAATCTATTAAACTCATAGTGTCCTTCTGAGGTACTAAAAGCTAGGTATGGTCTAACCTCAGGCTTTACTGGAATCTGATAGTATCCTTTACTCAGATCCACTTTTGAGAAATATTTAGCTTTATTTAGTCTGGCAAACAGCTGATTTGTATCCGGCAATGGATCCACCTGTCCTTCTGTAATAGCATTCAGTCTCCTGTAATCTATACAGAGTCTATGTTCTCCAGAGGGCTTCCTTAAAAGTACAACACCGGAACTATACGAAGACTCACTGTGCGAAATAATTCCTTCCTTCAACAGATAGTCTATCTCTTCCTTCAAAGCTTTTTCCTTAGCAAACGGAATCGAATATGGTTTCATACAGACAGGTGTGGAGTCTATTAATTTCATATCATATTCCAATAGGTTTGTATGCCCTGGTCGGTCTGTTAACACCTCTGCATGATTATTTAGAACCTGTTGCACTCTCTCTTTCTGAGTTTTCGTTAAATGTGTACTGATTTTCACCTGTGCTGCTGTCTCACAGGGGTGTAATGGATATTCAAATGATGAAAGTGGTTCCTTTTTCATCTCCATGGCGATGGACAAGGTCAACAAGTGTGTCTCTTCCTGATGTTCTCTTTCCAAATATTTCTTCAGGAGATTCACATGATAGATTTTTTTTTTCCCCTTCTTATCTATCTTATAATTTGTTCTAGACACCTTCTCTAGAACTGTATATGGACCCTGCCATCCAATTTGTAACTTATTCTGACTCCCGGGCAAAAGAAGCAGTACCTTCTCTCCCACAGCCAAATTTCTGTCTTTCGCCTTCCTGTTATAATAGGCAGCATGTTTCTTCCTGGCTTGTTTCAAATTTTCATTGGCAAGTTTCCAGCCAGTTTTTAACCGAGTGGTCAGCTCATTCACATACTGGTATGAAGATGTAATGTTTTCCTCTGCCTTTTCATCAGTCCACGTTCTTAACAAAGCTTCAAGTGGACCTTTTATTGTGTGGACCTATTTGTCCATGCACCGGTATGGTCTCTTCCACTTGAAGCTTTATAGTGATGATTTTTCCTTCCAGAATTATCATTCACAAAACGACCGCTACCAATTTTTCTTTTGGGGCTTTCTCCCCTCTTAAAATTCTTGATGAGAGATTTCCTCTCTACATCTTCTTCCTCCAGTTTGTTTAAGTCCGATTGAGGGATTGTCGGCTTATCCTGGGGTAAGACATCTTTTTGCACTCTCCGCATAGTGGCCATTGTAAAACAGTTAAGTGAAGCTTGTCCGTGAAAAGGGGCTTCCCATTCCATTTGGTCCACTTTATCAAATCTATTTTTCTTTTTATTGTCAGGCCTGATTTTGCCCCGTGGCGTGTCCAGGTCCTGATCCATGTTCCCACTTGTGGGTGTTCCCTCATGTGCTATGCTACACCTTTCTACAAAGTTCTCAATGTCCCATCTTGCTTTGGGCCAATAATAATTGTGAGCCACCTTTTGAATGATGGTACCTATTTTCTCATGGTCCCCATCTGGTTTCACATGTAGGCTCCTTATTAATTCTGTCCTGTATCTTTTTGGAAGAACCAGCTGTCCGTGACCATTGGATCTAGCTCCAGTCTTCCTATACATCAACTTGTTTTTCATGTAAAAATCTCCCTTGCCTGGAGTTGTATGACAAGTTGACAATTTTCTGAAACAAGGCTTGAGTGTTTTATCCCCAGCCTGTGCCTTCCTCATCTCTTCTGGAGTGGTATCTAACATAATATCCTCCTCCTGTCTTGAGGTCGACCTGACCTGAAGGGTTGCCATATACACAGGTTTCCTTCTGCAACGGTCAGTGTCATGATTGTCCATCTGACAATTTTTACACCACCTTTTTCCTTGGTTGAAAGATTTTCTTTCATCATATTTCCTTTCATCGAATTGTGGGACTTTATTTTTATTTTCATACCGTGGCCTATCAAATTGGTGCTTACCTTTATTTTGATCCTTAGGATCAAATTTATTAAAGTTCTGTGGTGCCCTAAAGTTGTCCACCTGTTTCTTTTTATTACCTGTTACCTCTGCTTGAGCTGCTTGATACCTTTCAGCAACATTTAGCAACTCACCCAGCCTCTCTGCACCTTGTTCCATGAGAAACTTTCTCAGGTCTGGAGCCATGGACTCTCTTAGTTGCTCTATAAGGACCATTTCCTTAAGATCTTGGGTTTTCCCCAGAGAAGTCCATTTCTCCAAGTATGTCTCTATTCGTGCAGAGAACTGGTGATAGGTTTCACCTGACAGTAGTTTAGCATTCCTAAATTTTTTCCTGTAAAACTCTGCATTCTTTTCATACCTTAACAAAAGAGCCTGCTTTAGCATGTCATAATTTTCCTGATCACCTCTGCTCATTTTTGCAAAAACTTCATAAGCTGCCCCACGAAGTCCCTGAGATAACTTTAAGCTCCACCTTTCTCTCTCCAACCCATACGTGGTAGCTAATAGTTCGTACCTATTTATATAGCTCTCAATATCATCGTCTTTCTCAACAAAATGATCTAAATGAAAATTCATAGCTGAGATTGAGGCTCCTTGAGTAACCGTAGCATCAGAGGCAAAGGGACTGGCACCATTTTCAGGAGCATGGCCTTGAAACTCAAACTCCCTTAGTCGTAATTCATGTTCCCTTTGTAATCTTTTCTCCTCCTTTTCTGCTTCCCTCTCTGCAGTCAATCTTCTTTCTTCTGCAGCTTGTCTTCTTTCCTCGGCTTCCCTTTCTGCAGCTAATTTCTTCTCTTCTGCTGCTAATCTTTTGTATTCTCTTTCTGCTTCCAATTTCTTAGCCTCAGCCTCAATCTGCAACCTCTTAGTCTCAGCCTCAGCTTCAATCTGCAACCTCTTAGTCTCAGCCTCAGCTTCAAATTGTAACTTCTTAATTTCCCTTTCAGCCTCTAACCTTCTTTCGGCTTCAAACCTTCTTTCTTCGCGTTCAATAAATTTGTCACATTCCGTAGTAACATAGGCAACCATAACTTGCCCATCTAATCCTAACTCTTTTGCAGTCTGAACCGCAGCAGATCGAAATTTGGCCAGGTCCGCCATTGTCTATCAGGTAACTTAATACAATGTCTAACCAACAATTCAATCTCTAATGGACAACACAGGCACCGTGAGCTCAACCTTATTTAATTCCACCCAAGGATACCTTTTAATTCTTATATTCCCTGAAGTGAATTATCCCCAATATTTTTAATAGTTAAAGATTCAAAATCCCGGACGAGCCCCCAATATATGTGGTGAAGTGGGATGTTATAAATATTTATAGGGGACTTAGTGTACTGACTGAGATCAGCTGTGAAGGTATCTATATCTATTAAAAGTAGTGTATTATAGATAACCTTACTTGCTACCACATATCTCTTTATCTCAGTCAGAATTATTCTGGAATAGTGTGATGCTACGTTATGTGTCTAGGGTATGAGTATGGTGAAGTGTAAGTCACAACAACAGACAGATAAACAATTTAATTTAATCCACTACTCTTAACAACACTGTGACACTCACATACATATAACACTCTATGAGAATAGCTTAAAGAAGTCACTAGTAACGTTTCAAATAACAATATGTATTCATTACTGGCATGAATGAATATGTGTCCTGATTCAACTACAAGGGAACCAGGAATCACAATCAATTTAAATTACAAGTTATGTACAGAATGTATTTAATATGAATATTGTAGTGACATATATTATTACCAATGTTCTATGTGTGTCAATTGTGTAGTGGTAAAATGAGGTAATACTGGTTTTGTTTTGTTCAAGCTCTGTTGGTATTTGTCATCATGACTTCAATAGTTTGTCTTTAGGGACCATTATTGTAGATGTTCACAGTTCCTGATTTTAAGACAAGTAAATTCCCCTCTTAATGTTAATTTTAAAAAAATCAGTTCAGGATGAGGGGACATAATGTTGAGCTCAGCTGGCCAACTCTGCTTATCTTGAGTGATGGCGGCAGGAAAGGACTCCTCTGCTCGAATTCTCCTCTGGGCTCAGGAGACACCTCACTGATAGCTAAAAAGACCAAGGAGTATGCTGTCCGACTCTGGATTCAGCAAATCTCTGACCAGGTGCTGCTCACTACCATCAAGACCACTGTCCCTGAAATCAAGAAGGATGTACCTTCTACTTCATAACTAATTTATATTCTCTTTTACACTGATCACAATACAGCACAAACATTGCGTTCAGAGCGTTAGGCCAACAGTCAGCTTCATTTGAAATACTTTATTCCAGTATTACCCTTCTTAATGGTTACTACGCCTCTGCACTTCCAGCATTATTTCTTTCTAGTCCATCATCCAGGTGTCAGTGTACTACTTGGCCATTCCATGCCGTTTTACTTCTCTCCGACACCCTCTGTTCAGGCTGGAGCATTATAGGCTTTACCTCACGTTTGCCACTGAACTACACATATATATACAGGCATAAATCAACAATTCACATTCAATTTTTCATTAAAAGATACTGAATGGTTCAAGCTTACCACAATTTCATGGAAATAAACACAGATACGTTGATTAGCAATGAATTCTGGCACAAACTGGCACAAATTCCGTTCTGCCTATGTTCCAGGCTTTTATTTTAGCAAAAATGTGAGCTGGCTTCAACGTACTGTCGCTTTATCAAGCTTATTTGAATTAGTGGTCTCGAACTAACGCTCCCAAGTGTGTATATCAGCGAGACTGGCCAATGAGCCACGTTTCGACAAGTGTTTGAAAAAATGTTATCTTTTCCCGTCTCCCCCAACAACCAAGATAGTATTTATAGCCCGACCAATCGTGGTTAGGCTTTCATTTGTTGCGCTCCAATCAATTTGGAGTTTACATGGTAGGCTATTTATGTAACGTAAGGTTTTTTCAAACACGTTATAAAAAAAATTTTATGAGCAGAAATGATTTTATGCTGTCAGGCACCCCCAATATTTTATTTTGGGTATAATTTATTAATTCCTGGACTATTTGCGTAACGTTTTACATATTATTTGTCAGCAAACCCTAAGGAACCCAAAAATACTAATTTAAAGGAGCTACGTGGCTGCGTTCAAAATATGCAATTTCTTCTATCTCCTGTTTAGAAGATGTGCTGTCTGGGTACTGTTATGTGTTCAAACGTAAACCCATATAATGTTGTCTTTTCTAATAAGAGTCTGTTATGATTTATAAACCTAACTCTGGGAAAGGGTAGTGTATTTTATCACTGTCCGTCTGAAAAAAAATTAGTGCATGTAGACTTACACGCGTGATGGTAGTAATTGTGTATCGCGCGAAGCGGGTTTAGTGTTCGGCTTTCTGCCTCTCCCTTCTCTTTTTATCCCTTTAGTCCATCTGTTCGTTCGTTTTGGTAACGCAGTATAATTAATGTTAGGGTTAATTTAGGTCATTACGCAGTACGTCTCAATGCTTTTCCAAGAAATACAGCACACGTTTCATTGAAGAAGGCGGGTAATAATACAGTAAGCTTTACTATCAACGTGAAAGCGTTACAATTTGCAGACGAAGCAGAAAACAAGGGGGATTTCGAGTACATTCTTTGGGACAGCACTGTCATTTTACCATTGCTCTTCTCTTTATTAATTTTATTTGTTAGGCTTCATATTTACCTAATAATTTATATATGTGGATTAGAATATTTCATGACAGTATACTTTATGAGAATAAAGTACATTGCACAGCATCAGTATTAATATTAGCTGTGTAAAATTTCAAATACATTTGTTTTATATTTAGATTACAAAATTATTTGCTTAATTGTTAAAAGTTACATTTTAAAAGTGGAAACATTTAGAGTGGAAATTGCATATATTCATTAATTTTATAATAATTTGCTAAATTCCCTTAAATCTGAGAAATTAGGTCGCCTTGCAGTCAACGTTTCTGGCCTAATTACGAAGCCGCCGTGTTGAATTTTGTTTATTTTTCGCATTTTTCTAGGCCATCATATCTTAAGACCTATCAGCATGCCACATTTCAGACTCCTAGGTAGTTTAGAAGTGTTTAAACAATTCAATGCTGACAGACGCACACACGCAGAATCGCATATATATATATATAATTATTTCTTTTTTTCAGATATGGCGAAATACAGAATAATGATTTCTGGCCATCCACTTTTATTATATGCTATATAATTTATTATTCTTCTTCACGGATACACAGAAACTGACTACAAAGCAATCAGTCACTATCACGCCTGGCGGCTTCTTAAAGAGCAGCAACAAACTCATCCCATTTTGCTTAGTCAGTGGCTATCCTTCGTGCAGTGCCACAACTCTGATTTAAGCTTCTCATCTCGGCCTAAACAGTCATCCACCAAACTGTTTTTGATCGACCTCTCTGTGGCTTCCTTGTGGGGTCCATATCAGAGCGGGTCTTCTGGTGGTTTTTTTCTGAGGGTATTGCCAATCCAATTACAACATTTGGCTGCTATGTGTTATGCCTAGCAACAGAATGTGTGAGAGAGCTATTTTAAGTTTGTTTGTTTTTTGTGTGTGCTATGTTTCCGCGTAGTGCGTTCTTTTCAACCATTATCCATTTGCATGGAGGTGTTCGTTATATCAGGACGTCCTCTTTTAGTGTTCTATGTTTCCTGAATGTGCAAGCTTTTTTGTACTGTTCTATATTAATTCTTAATGATGATGCTTTGTTACTATTGTTGGTGATTGTCATTACACGCGCAAGACACTCTAGAATTGCCACGTAAACTAGTGTCTTTATGATAAACTGTGAATTACACAACATAAATTCTGCTATAACTTTTTTGTTAATGTCCCGAACAGGATAATTCTTTTGGGATTTGAAAATCAACAGCAAATACATGTAATTATGGCAGTGGGAAATCATTATCTTTGGTATTTGACGAGGACATTATGATTTTATCAGCACATTCGCACAACAGCATTCAATTCCCATGAAAATTTACAAGAGAAAAAGTTAACTCAGACGCGGACCTCATAAAAAGCAAGGGTTAGACCTGAGATTAGGTATATAAACCCCGTCACAGACACAGTTCCTTACTTCCGAAATGACTTCAAGATTTGACAGAGCTGAGAAGATATTCAGAAGGCTGACACTTATAGTTAGAAGTCTTAACCCACAACACTGTGACGAAATGGATGACCTCTTCACGATCTCGGTTTCACTCCGACAGGATCAGAGACATATTTTGTACTGATTTATATTTGTGTACTTTTAAAAGTACCAATTTCTTCTCATTATCGGCTAAGGAGCAAGTAGTTTGTATGTTCAAACATTTGTAACACTCCTTGCAGATATTGTTTATCCCAGCCTGCGAGAAGCAACTAGATAAGATGAGCGCCGACGTGTTTAGATTAAACCGCTAATAAGCGACTCGTTTGTTAACAAGCTGGGCAAGTTTTCAAGCTTAAATCAGTGTAAATGTCTAATGAAAATATTCATTTTAAAGTAATGGCAGTTTCAAACTTTTCAATCAGTGTAAAACATAAATGAAAACATATTCAATTTATATTAAGAACACTTTTCAATCAGTGGAGATGTATATGTAAACAGACTATCTGTATTATTACCCTTTTCATTTAAATGTCATGTAAAGCTAAAGCTATTCTATTTAAATGTTAAGAAAGTTTTATCCCGAGGGATTAAATTTAATTCTCATCGAGGGTAAAGTCTGAGTAATTGGGATGGTGTAATGGGAAGATAGGAACCCATAATTATGGGGTAGAAAACGCCAAACTCAGAATATCGTTTCGTTCTATTCTTTTACCATAGTTATTGGTGGTACCAGCAGAAAGTACTATCTCTGGAACAAGAAGGAAACCGTGGCCTAAGCTTTAACACGAAGGACGCACGTGGTAGACTCTCTTTAACGTTTCTGGGAAACGAGCTACCCCCGACAACCTTGATCAGAGACGAGCGCAAGCAGAGTGAAAAGAACCAACCCATAAGAAGGAGCAGAACCGTCATTGACAGCTAAGTTCAAATATATGCTGCCACTTGAAATTCTTGTAATATCCCACATTCCCTAAAGACTGTGAGGATAACCTTTCTTGATCCATAACTATTCAAATTATTTCCAACTGTTAAAACCTAAAGTGATTATTAAATTTTGTTATTTGTAATGTTTCAAATTTAACTTCGATTTAATCATTTTAAAGTTACTGCATGTTTGTCTCAGTCAAATTACTACACACACTCTAAACAGAGCTATACTAAAATAATAGAATTCCACTGAGTAAATCAGGGGTGTGGGCTTAAACGAGCTGAACTTAAGAAGTGCTTAAATCCTTCATAAAAGCGTCGGTAGCGTTACAGAGTTAACATACTCAGCCAAAGCAGTATTGTTCTCGCTTATTCTCAATTTCTTGCGAAGACTCCCTTTGTAATAGAAGTGTCATCACCCTTCTATCTACATCTTTGCCAAGAGTAATCTTGTACGAAGGTAGATACCTTTGAAGCCCATATTAGATACTTGAGTTTTGGCCACTGTTGGACCACTACTGCAAAGCAGGGGAGGCAATACCATCACAAACACAACAAGATTACTAAGAAGAAGCCACAACTGACCATTATTGTGAGCGAATTGTAGATCGAACGCCACCTTGGCCGTTCCCAAGCCCGGTTGAAAATGGAGGAAGGTGGCCTGCATGGAGGCCGTAAGAACAACGACAATAGCAATGAGTGTCATAAGAAAGCTCCTCCTCGTCATGCTGTATATCTACATACGGGGACAACAGATAGGAAGGAACTGACACCATGTCAGAATAGCCTCCACTATCCACCCGTTATTGAGACAGTAACCGTTAACGACAAACGGGTAACTTGCCTATATGACAGGTTTGGCGTATAATGCGGTCGTTAGTGCACCACTTATTAGCCAAGAACAGATCACTACTGAGACAATGGATATCCAGAGGTCAACCAAAGGAGAAACACCAGAATCCATGACGTTGCCCATAGCGAAGATCAAAGTGAAATCATGATACGTGGAACGTCAATCTCGGTACAGTGATGTTGTAATAAAATTTGAAGTTTACTTGAAGAACTTTTTACTTTTAATCATGTCGTCTGTTTTCAATTGTGGCTTTTGTTTTTGTGATACATTGCTTCAATAATTTGTGTAGTACTTGTGGGGATTTGGTGCAGTCAAATTTTACATATTCATATTCTGCTCTTTTCGGGAAATTTGGTAACGTTAATGTGAATGGATTCATAAAACCTGTTTTTCCTTTCATCGCCATAAACTGCCATCTCCATATCGAAGGTTGGCTTCAATGAATCACCAACGTCTTCTGTCTCTTGTCTAGAAGATACACTATGACAGACTCTTTCCTGTTCATCTCTTGATGTTACCTACCCCACTTATAACACTGTTTATAACTCTGCCTTCTGTTATGGTCTTTAGTAAGGTGTTATGTCTTTTTACATGGCCAAAATATTTTAGCTGTATAATTTTGAACTCTTTCATTAATTCTTTTTTTTTTTCATTCCTAGGCTTTCTATGACCTCTTTCTTTGTGATCTTCTCTTTCCATGAGACGTGCCCCAAACTTTTATATATCCACACCTCAAAGGTCTCAATTCTTTCTTCTGCTGATTGCTTGTTCATTACCATTTATTATACACCATGTTTATCCTTCATTTATTCACACTATATGTTTATTTTTCTAGATTCCTTTGGTGTTTTGAAAAAAAAGAAAATATTTATGTTTGCATTGATAGGTTTTCATGACGCTGACAAATTATCACTTGATCTCTTGGATTAGCGATCTTGTCACGCCATTTAAAGCTGTCTTTTGTGCGCATGCATATGTTTACGAAAAGTTGTAGCTTTCTTGTTCCTGTTTTTGTTTTGTTAGCCTCTGAGTCATGCAGTAGGAGTGCCGTGTTATTTGGTTTCATATTTTTAATATATACAGTTTCATCATTTTCAGTTCACTTTTCGTATTCTTTCATTTCTTCTTCTTCTTTTTCCTCGTTCGCCTTCAGACTTCCAGATTAATGACTCTGATTAAGGCACTAGTTTGCTCAATGTTCCTGACATTTCCAAATAGTTTTTAATGGACAGAAATAGGTTGTTGACACGTGTGAATCCGTTCACTGTTGTGTGTTGGGCAGGAATGCAGCAGATGTTCGGCTGTCATGAAGCTGGTGCTACAGGTGCCGAGATCTGTTTTACCACTCCTGTATCTGTGGTATAGATGGTATCTCAATCTGTTGTGTCCAGTGTGTAGCCGGAAAATGATGACCTGGTCTCGCCTAGATAGTTGATGGTAGGTATCACCATCTCAATAATAACAGCCTTGAAGAGCCACCATGCTAAGGGATTAAAAGATCTGATAAACTCACTTGAAAGCCTGGCCAAATGGTTGAACAAGTGCATAATCCAGTGGACACAAGCCCATTGCAACATTCCAGGCAGCGAGGAATCCTTCATAAACACTGACTATAATTTTTTGCAAGACAAGTTCATTCATTTATGTAGTGCCCTTCAGGTCCTCAAAGAGCACAAGGAGTGGCAGCTAACCTAGGCTTTAGCCTAGAGCAGCCTTTCTAAATCTTTTTATCCTGCAGGAACCTTTTAAATAGTTTTCAGGTCTGAGGGAAACCCTGCATAAAAATTATTATGTCTAAAGCCCATGTTACATTACTGTGATCAGTAAGTTGTAAATATAATAATCCATAATAATTACCAATGCTTTTTTGAGCAGAGAATAATATTTTTTTTTTGGTCAATATTTTTATTTTGGCCAACTTATTAGTATACTTTCGTTTCTGGTTCCTCATCGCAACAAAGGATATCAACTCTAATGCAAGTGAGCAATAAAGTAGAAGAAACTTTACTTTTCCATTTTTTTTTTAAATTTCTGCTTGATATTTTAACCTTATCCACGTAGGCCGAAAAGTTGTATCTCAGATTTCTGTTCTACAGGATGCGAACGAAGTATGGTATGTGCAAGAGTGAACACGGTCCGATTGCGCACTAACATACGGGGCTGCGTGGTCACCCACCACTGCGAGTGCTAACTTAACCCGGCGTGTAAAAGTTTTAAAAAAAAAATTATTTATTGTTCAGTTACTATCTCTCTCGGAACCCCTAGCGGGCTTTCACGGAACCTTAAGCTTTCGTGAAACCCCCCTGAAAAATCCTGTCCTAGAGCCTCGCGCTTTTAGGGGCCTCGCGCACACATATATTCTTGCCGATACAACAGGAATGTACTTAAACCTCATATGGCCCAGTGACTCATATAGTATCTATCATACGCGATTGTATTAAAATGTATAATAAAGCACGTTTATAAAACAAATTCCATTGTAAAATAAGCATTCTGTCGTAAAGTCTTGAATAAAATGTACAAATTAGAATTCAATTTCAAACGTTCACGCGCCTTTAATGGTTAAAAGAGGCCACACAAGCGTACACAGTCTAAAACCGCCAGTGAGCGTAGGACTTTAAAAAAACTTAAGCCAAGTCCTACCGTCCCATGCTATCAGTTCAAGGTCTTTTCATATCTTTCTCTTACCTATCATTTCTGTCTCCATTTCTCTTCTCCATGTCTTTTTATTTTTATTTTCCCTCTATGTCTTGTACCCTAGAGATAGCAGAACAATGACTGGCTTGTAATGTTAACAAGTTTCCTGTATGCGTGTTTCTTTAGGTGACCTGCTCCTTGTTGTTGAAGCTTTTGTTGATTAAAGTTTCTGTGGTAAAGTGGGATGATATAAATAGTTATAGGGGACTTGTGTAATGACTGAGATCAGCTGTGAAGGTATCTGTATCTAATAAGTGTGGTGTATTACAGATGACCTTACTTGCTACCACATTTAGACCTCAGCCATACTTATTCTGGGCTATTGTGATGACTACGTTGAATGTCTAGGGTTATGATAATGATGAAGTGTAAGTCACAACAACAACAGACAGATAAACAATTTAATTTATTCCACAACACTTTACAACACTGTGACACTCACACACATATAACACTCTATAAGACTATCTTAAATGAGTCAAGTGTTAAAGTTTAAAAATATATGTATTAATTCCTTTCAATAATAGATATCCTGATTCAACTACACAGTGAACCAGGAATCACAATCAAATGTAATTACAAGTTGTATGTACACAATTTATCGATATGATCTTTGTATTGACATATTTTATTATTATTATTCTATGTGTGTAAGTTGTGATGTAGTACTATGAGGTAATACTGGCTTGTTCAAGCTTGGTTGTTGTTTGTCATCATGACTTCAAGTGTTTGATTATCGTGGAAATAGTATTGGGAAAAGTTCACAGTTCCTGTCAATTGAAACAATTTATTGTCCCTCTTTCTTTAATATATTGTCAATTTTAGAGGGGGGTACATAAAATTGAGCTGCTCTGGCCACAGAATCTTATCTTCTGTGATGGCGGCAGGAAACAGTCTCCTCTGCTCGCTTGCTTCACTGTGTTCTTGAGACACCTCACTGGTCGCTATCTGGACCAAGGGGTATGCTATCAGCCTCTGGATTCAGCAAAACTCCGACCAGGTGCTGCTTCAATAAGTTAGGACCACGGTCCCTGAAACAAGAAGGTTGTACCTCCTACTTCAGAACTAATTTATAATCTATTTCCACACTGAACACAATACATAACAAACACTGAGTTCAGAGCGGTAGGCCAACTGCTAGCTTCATCTGAAACAATTTACACCAGTATTCTTCTCCTTAATGGTTACTACGCCTCTGCAATTCCAGCATTAGTTCCTTCTAGTCAATAAGATAGGTGTCAGTGTACTATTTGGTGATCCCATGCATTTATATTTCTCTCCGACAAGTTTTGTTCAGGTTGGAGCAATATCTAGGCTTTGCCTCATGTTTGCTACTGAACCACACACATATACAGACATAAATTATCAATTCACATTCAATTTTCATCAAAAAGATATCAAATATGTCAATCTTACCACAATTCATGGAAATAATAAACAAATACGTTGACTGGCGATGAATTATGGCACAAATTCCGATCTGCCTCTGTCCCAGGCTTTTATTTAGAAAAATATGAGCTGGATCTCAACGCACTGTTTCTTAGTAAGTTTATTCTAAAATGTGGCACTGAACAGACGCTCCTAATTGACTATATCAGCGGGTCTAGCCAATAGGACCATGTTTACACAAGCTTTTGAAAAAATTTACCCTTCCTACGTTTCCCCTAACAACCAAAAATAGTATTTGCAATCCGACTAATCATGTTTAGCCTTACATATCATTCCCGCCAATCAAATCGGATTTAACATGGTGACCTATTTCCCGTAAAATGGTGGTTTCAAAACATGCCACTGTGCGATTATGATTTGGTGCTGTCAGACACCCTCACTATTTTCTTTTGGCTATAATTTGTTAATTCCTAGACTATTTGCGTAATACTTAACATATTCTTTGTCAGCAAGTCCTAAGGAACCCTAATATATAAATTTAATGGAGCTAAGTGGCTACGTTCAAAATATGCATTTTCTTCTACCTCCCGTTCACTTCGATACGATGTGGTGTCTCGGTACTGTCAGGCTTTCAGACATAAAACAGTATAATGTCATGTTTACTAATAAGCATTAAACAGGTTTTAAAACCTAAACCCTCGTATTGGTAGTGTTTTTTATCACTGTCTAT
The DNA here is from genome assembly GCA_024509875.1 of Oreohelix idahoensis. Classification (NCBI taxonomy): domain Eukaryota; kingdom Metazoa; phylum Mollusca; class Gastropoda; order Stylommatophora; family Oreohelicidae; genus Oreohelix; species Oreohelix idahoensis. The sequence continues at coordinate 425,196 of JAMPIV010011525.1, read as the reverse complement.
TTGAAAAAAAGTTAGTGCTTCATGCCTTACGCTTGGGGGTGGCATTAATTTTATATCGCGAGACGCGTGTTAGTGTTGCATACGTTCCTCCGTTCAGCCCTCTCTCTCTCTACCCTAAGTTCATCTGTCTTTTCATTACGCAGTGTATAAAATGAAATTAATGCTAGTATTAATCTAGGTCATTAATCAGCTTGCGTATCTCAAGGTTTTCTAAGAAATACAGTACACGTTTTATTGTTAGAAAGGCGTGTATGCTGCTATAGGTTTTACTATCAAACGTGAAAGCGTTACAATTTTCAGACGAAGTTGAAAAAAAAAGGGGGATCTCGAGTACAGTCATTGTGACAGCACTGTTCTTTACCATTCTTCTTTCCCTTTTATTGAATTTATGTGTTAGGCTTTACATTTACCTTTTAATTTATATATGTGGATTTAGAATGTTTCACGACAGTTTCTACATGATGAGGATAGTCCACCTCATGCCAAACCCTCCTTAGTCGCCTTTTACGACATCGTTGGTAGGTCACAGTGCTGCTAATCTTTGTTCACCTGTCGAGCCAAGGTAACACACAGGGGATCTGTTACAAGACAGGTAAATTATGAATAATTATGTAGAATTAAATGATATTGATCTAGTATAACAATCGTGCCCAGATACATCCCCAGGCATGTCATTAGAGGTGAATAGTATGAGGTTGGACATGGCATTTGCAAACTCATCATGTAAAAAAAATTACTACAGAAACCACAGCTGCAAGACCACATGTTGCAGGCTTCCCTCAAATGGGGCCGGCTGCAGCGGTGGCGCCTTGCTCCTCATGAGAAAAAAAAAGAGAAACCAGAATGATGATAGAAAAAAAGCTTCTCCTTCGTTCGCTGTTAAATAACCACATCTGTTTGTCTCATAAAGTTGGCGATCTGTCATAGGTCATAAAGTTGGCGATCTGCCATAGGTTTCTCTCGTCGTCATACAGGTTCTGCTGGGTGTCAGAGTGGCTAATAAGGATGGCGTCCGCCTGTAATTCTAAAGGTGGCGAGATCGCTCCCAGTACAGGGAGGATAATTGTTGGATTTTTTTTTCTTCAGAACCAGTAGCTTCTAAAGATGATGTCATACTTCCCCCCCCCCCCCCCCCCCCTTTCCCCGATCTCATGAATAGTGAGATAAGATATCTATCCTTATCGGATAAGGGCGAAAACAGATTGACGCAGAAACATGACTACGATTGTTAGCCTACATACTATAAATATATATTAAGTGTGTGTATTGTGTGTGTTTGTGTTGTAACCTTTTTTACCTGTGAATTTGTTTTCCTACAGTCGAATCCACTGTCATTTCTTTCCCTTTGTTGAATTTATAACAAGTTTCCTTCGCTGTTTCTGATACACTAGTTAATCTGATATTTTCATGGTTCCAGGCGGCTGTTATGACCGTTAGGAAATATAAAAGGAACATTGTATTGTTGCTTGGGCTTTGCTTGTTTTCCACAATGGCTGTTGTGACTGATTGTAGTGGTTTTGCCTCAGCTTTGAAGTTGTTTGAGAATTTTCCAGTGGCCACAGAAATATGGATGGGTTGTCTATTCTTTAATTGTGTGAATATGCAAATGTGTCACGTGTCGTTCCCAGCGGTCACTGAAGAGACAAAGAAAGAATATGATTACTGCATCCTCCTGCGTGTCGTAGAAGGCCACTAATGTGATAGCCCTCATACCTGGTGTTACTTGCTGCGTGCTCTTGTCTCTTCTGCTTTCTGGGACGCGAGCTTGAGCACAGTTATAAGATCAAGCTGTTGCCCATGAGGCATGTTCCTGCTCTCGTACGTAGCAGGTAGGTCCAGAGGAAGGGCAGTAGCCTTACAGTTTGGTACCAGCGACGTCGCAGGAGTTGCCTGAATAATGTTGAATCAACATTAGACTGCTTTAGGGACTTCGACTCCGGATTTATCCCCAAGGTTTACTCTCATTGCCTTTCCCATAAGCGGATACTCCCAAAAGGCAGCAGAGGTTTGAAATCAGAGTTTTAACTTCTCACAGACAATCTACTAACCTAGCATCATGAGCTCTATCTGCCCAAGCTGTTCGCTTTCGCCCCTTATCCTGTCAATGGAAACTGTTCTGCCGGACCGACATTGTGCCACGCGTGAAGGCCAGAGCTGGCCTTGGCTGTCAGAGGCTATTTGAGACGCTTGCCGTAGTAGCATTTATCTACATATACCCAACAGATAGTCCCAGTCGAACTATAGATTGAAGAAGATGCTGGGATGGATTTGACACACATTGAGGAAACATGTTGATAACATTACAAGGCAGTCCTTGGTCTATAACCCCCTGGATAAGAGAACCATAGGTAGACGTAGAAACATATGGAGAAGAGAACCGGAGACAGAATTGAAAATGATGAGGAAAATGATGGCACGTAACAACAGAAGTTGGCATGTGTTTGTTGAAGGCCTATGCTCCTTGGGGAGTTAAAGTGTATTGAACGATTCAAGGACAGCTGGGCAGGGGCCAGTTAACGAAAATGAACAAGTCGTACAAACAGTAGAATATGTTCTACAAGACTGTCGGTTCCATGAGAGAAGCAGGGTGACAGCATTTCCTTCTCCAACCAAGTTGAGGGAGAGATGGTATGGTGACGACAGAACCTGAGACGGGCTTCCAGCTTTATAACAGACATAGGCCTGGTTATTTGAGACCGAAAGACGACGAAGCAGAAGTCGTCCAAAGCAAATAATGCAGATAATCCTATTCAGTCATCCAGTACAGAAGATGATCGTCTATCATGGAAGTTAAACCAGCTGTCCAGAGAGAGCCGTTAGGAGAACAGGCTGATGTCTCACCTTTTTTCCCCTCATTAAAAAAAAAATTACTTTAATAAAGAATACATGTAAAGACCTTGACCTGACGACACGTGACAAAAGGTCATGATGTGAATTTATTGAAGGCCGATGCACCTTGTGCCCCGCGTGGTCGCCACGGGTCTCTGATAAGACAAAGACAGAACAGGTCTACTTGCACCCTCAGGCATGCTGCACAAGGCGACTAATATGAGATTTGGATTTATCTGGAAACTTCATCATGTAAAACTTACTGCAACATGGAGCACCAGTGCAAGACCATATAACTGCTTTGTGCAGGCCTCCTACAGGGTCAGCTGATCTGTAAGGAGCAACAACAACAAACAAAAAAATGCCCCTTTGGGGTTGAAGGGTTAACGCATGAATGAACTGAACTAAACGCTCTAAGTACTCCTCCGTTTTTATACAACCTTGACCTTCCCGTATCCAATGGTTCGGTACAGCTAAGTCAAAACCCCGGCGATAGTTTTATGTCGCTGGATTGAAGCGCGAGTGCAGAAGTGTCATTGAATCAATAGTTAACAACAAGGTAAAAAACACACAGTTGCACTGAGACATTAAAAAAATATATATAAAAATTTAGTAAACATAAACACTTTTTAGAATGAGTCACAGTATTTTTTAACAAGGTTTCAGTTCGCTTCTTTTCTTTATTGTATTTATTTATTTATATTTTTTCTCTTTATTTATTTGTGCATTTTTTAAAAGAAGAGTATTTTATGCAACAATTCTTTGTCATTAGAAGAAAGAAAGAGAGTTCTTCAGTGTTATATAGAACCAATCCTGACATATGGGAGCGAGTCATGGACAGTTAGTAAACAAGTAGGGAAGGCACCAGAAGCCACAGAGATGTGTGTGACAAAACGGGGCGGCCCATATCGATCTTTGTTTCTCTCCAGCAGTATCGGTACATTTGTGCTACTGATTTTTATTATGTGCTCTCAAGTATCGCACATTTCTTTCTTTCTTTCGTCGTTATTTTTCTGCTAAGTAGAAGATATTTGATTTTATCAAATCATTCGACACTCCCCTCTGTGATGTCACTGAGATAAGATAGTCGCTGGCGTGTTTAGATTGAACCACTGATAAGACGTCTCGGTTCCCAGATGGGCAGACACGGAGTTTTGCGTACTCATACGACAGATAACGAGATTACTGTCTGTGACACATGTGGGCAGACAATTGTGACATAATCGCTTCCGGTCACTTGCTTAAAAGTAATAAGTATTACAGCTTACACATGTTGTCATGTGAGTTCCCCGATCTGTCTGTACGTTTGTACACAAGGGCATCGGACATCATATTACCATATATGAGAGACGTAACCTTTGCACAATTTTTCCATGTCGGAAATATTTTGAAAGCACCACACCCGACCTGTTTGAATATGATTGGAGCGTTTATTTAACTCCATAACAAACTAAGGCGTGGGAAGAGAGGGGATATAGTCTGACCATTTCGCAGTTTTATTTCACCGTGAATTTCACGTTCGCCAAGACAACATCAGACCTCGCCAGAGTGAAGACTAGATTCAGAATTCCTTTTTGTTAACCGAACCTTTTACTGGAGAACCAAATAAGACGTACATGCACAGGAAATCTCTACATTTTAATAAGGAACACCGGGAATAGGAAACGGAAGAAACACACAAAGTCAGAGAGGGAATCTATTGTCAAAACAAAGACCCCCAGACGCGTGTAAGAGACCGACTCGTCTCTTTTATTCATCTGAGCAACAAGTCTGTAGCCAAGATTGGCGTAAGTTGTGAATTACATTTTATTACTAACATGTGAACTAACATATATATGTATATATTACCATGTGAATTTTAATGTGTGAAAATTGCTATTGGATGTCAAAGTCATTTGAGGCTGGCAACCTCAGCGTTTAGAATGATGATTCATGAACCACCACTGCGCGGGCTGGTGATTGCTTTATTGGTAGTTTCGTAAAGAGAACTAAAAGCGTAAAGTAGTTCCAGGTTCCCTATGGAGCAGGGAGGGAAAGATGAAAGAAATTATGTACATTCTAAGAATAATACTTAAAGTTTCAAAGCTTTTCACTCAGTGTAAATGTAAACGAAAAAACATATTCATGTTAAAATTAATAGAAGTTTCAAACTGTTCAACAAGTGTAAATATAAAGGAAACATAAATGAATTTATATTGTGAACACTTTTCAAACAGTGGAGATGTAAATGTAAAACATATTATATCTGTACATTTAACCTTTTCATTTAAATTTAATGTAAAGCTAAAGCTATTCAGTTAAAATGTAAAGAAAGTGTTATCCCGAGGGATTAAATTAAATTTTCATCGATGGTAAATTCTGACATGGGATTGTAGAATAGAAGAGGGGGACACATAACTATGTGTCGGAAAACGCCATACTCAGAAGAGCGTTTCGTTTCTATTTCTATTACCAGTTTTTGGTGGTACCAGCAAAAAGGACCATTTCTGGCACAAGAAGGGACAAGCGGCCTATGCTTTACGACGGAAGACCAATTTGAAGACTCTCCTTGACGTTTCCTTGGAAATGAGCTTCACCCTACAAGATTTGACCAGAGACGAGTGACAGCAGTGTACAGAAAACCTGCCCATCAGGAGGAGGATTAGAAGCCTCATTGGCAGCTAAGTTAACCTATATGCTGCCATTTGAACTTTTTATCAACCCAACACTACCATCACTAACGTGATGAGTAACTTGTCTCTTGTAATTAACTATTATTCCTTTCTTTTAAACTGTTAAACTTAAAGTGATTATTAAATTTTGTTATTTTTAATTATACCAATTTAACTTCGATTCCTACTTACTTACTTAGTCGTTCCCCTTCTACCGTGAGGTGTACTTCGATTCAATCATTTTTTTTTTTTTTTTTTTTACATTTTTGTCTCAGTGAAAGTTACTACACACACACTCTAAACAAAGCTATATTATTATAATAATTCCACTGATTAAATCAGGGGTGGGTGCTTAACGAGCTAGAATAAACCGTTGCTTAAATCCTTCACAAAAGTTGTCGGCAGATTACAGAATTAAGTTGCTCAGGAACAGCCAGCATTGTTTTTGCTTATCTGAATATCTTGTGAATACTCCCATGTGATAGAAACTTTACTACTCTTCTATCTACATTTCTGCCAAGAGTAATCTTGTGTAAAGATAGACTCCATTGAAGCCTATAATAGATACTCTTGAGTTTTGGCCACTGTTGGACCACTACTGCAAAGCAGGGGCGGCAATACCGTCACAATGGGGTTTTACAGAAGAATATTAAAAAACCATGGACAGGCAACAAGAGTAGTGAGGATGTCGTGAAAGAGGCCAATGCACAAAGGAAACTTATTTCACAAGTTAGAAAGAAGCAATCCAAATTTTTTGGGCATGGTATGAGAAGAGAAAAGCTAGAATATACCGTAACAACAGGTAAGATTGAAGGAAAAAGAGATAAGGGAAGACAAAGATAGCAAATACTGGACAGTGTGACATCATGGCATGGAAAGAAGTCAACAGTAGAATTGATACATTGTACTGGAAACATGGTCGGCGTCTGTGGCCTAATGGATATGAACGCAGTTTCATAATCCAGATATACCAGGTTCGAAACCTGCTGCAGGCGGTTTGGTAGCAGATCGCTTTGTGTGGATTTTTAACAATGGTATAAGCGCCGTACCGTTCAGAAAGCAATGGCAAACTACTGAATGAAAAAATTGCCTAGAAAAAATCACAAACAGCCAATAAAAGCTGGGGTTGATTGCCACGTCCTGTAAAGGATAAGCAACTAACTTTAACTGGAAACATGATCACCTACGCCACAAGGTACTTGAAGAAGGAGAAGATTTATTTTTTACGAGTTTTGCCTCGTTCTGGAGAGGAGAGCTAATTTTAAACTACTGTGCAAGGTGATTAAAACTGCACGCGAATTTTTAAAATTATTATATCCTGATTTGTTTGATATTGGATGTGCGAGACACGAATGTCAAAATAAGGATTAATACATTTTATTTTACTACTGAGCGTCCGATTAGCAGAGCGCTGGTCTCTTGTGGCGAAGGTTCGAAACACGTTACGTCACGCTCCAGTCTACCAAGCTGTAAAAAGGTACCTGACTGCTGTTGAGTTAGGGAAGGAAAATGTCGCCCCACTTCTCGATTGCTGGAGACTAGTATAGTGAAGTCACTAACACTTGCCTCCTCTACGGCAGTATCTGCTATGTGACTACGTTTACTTTTTATTTTACTAGTAAGTTTTACTTTTTATTTTACTAGTAAGTTTTACTTTTTATTTCCAGAAGTAAAATTTACTTACTTACGCGTTCCTCTTCTACCGTGAGATTTAGAGATTTGGAAGAGAGAGCGTCCTACTATCCTATCGGCTGTCTTCCTCCTGGCCTGGTTCCATTCTAGTCCTTGGTCCTTCACAGATTGTCTAATGCTGTCCTCCCAGCGCACTCTAGGTCGACCTGGAGGTCTGGATCCCTGGCTCTTAGCCTCCCATACCTGCTGTGGTAGCCGATCTTCTCCAATTCTGCAGACATGGCCAAAACATCTTAATTAGGACTGTTCAACTTGGGTCTGCAGAGATTGGGTTTTTCATCCTTGACGTATAGTCTGGTTGCAGACCATGTCTCTTCTATTACTTCAACCACCTTTCTCAGATACCTCATTTCTGAGATTTGGATCTGACTTTTGTGGGTTGTAGTCATTGCCCATGACTCGCCCAGCTGCTGCTCTTCGGGTAGCGAAATCGTCTTTGATGCCTCACTTCCAGTCTATGACAGCTCCAAGGTATTGAAAGTGGTTGACCTGCTCTAGGACCTATTCTCCCAGCTTAATCTGATGCCTTCTTTCCTCTCGTGATATCATCATGGTTTTTTTTTTTTAGAGCTTCTGATGTCCATCCCTCTATTCTCCAGCTCTTCCTTCCAGACTTGCAGGTTGGATTGAAGATGTGCCTCTGATTTTCCAGAAATAAAATACAAGCTAAAACAGCCAATAAACTGGCGTTACCAGAGAGAGACAGAAAGAGGCGGAGAGAGAGAGACAGACACAGAAAGACAAAAAGACAGAGACATACAGACAGAAAGAGAGAGAGAGAGAGAGAGAGAGAGAGAGAGAGAGAGAGAGAGAAAGACAGAGAGACAGACAGACAGAGAGAAAGACAGAGACAGACAGACAGACAGAGAGAAAGACAGACAGACAGACAGACAGAGAGAAAGACAGAGAGAGACAGAGAGAAAGACACAGAGAGAGAAAAATTGTTGCCCGCTATGAACTCATATTTTTAACAAGCCGTATCTGCCAATAATTGTCTATATTTTAACGTTTGTTTCATATAGATTTGTTAGATAGACGGAAAAAAATAAAAATGCAAAAAAAAAAAATTGGTAAGTGACTTTTCTATTCTTCTACTTCTTCCTCGTTCGCCGTCATAAATGACTCTCATACAGGCAGTAGTCAGCTCAAGGTTACTGACATCTCTAAACAACTTTTCGTGGAGAGAAGTGGGTTGTTGGCATATGCCACTCTGTTCACTGCTGTAAGTTGGGCAGGACGAGCAGATGTTCCGCTGTCGTGGGGCTGGTGACACAGGAGCAGAGATCTGTTGGAACCAATCCTGTACTTGTGGTATAGATGGTAATTCAACCTGTTGTGTCCAGTGCGTAAGTGGAACAGGATGACCTGGTCTCGCCTAGATAGCTGGTGCTAGCAGTGGCGTAACTATGGTGAGGCAGGTGGTGCACGTACCCTGAGCGCTAAATTTTGGGGGCGACATTTTATAATGATTAAAAACAAAATACAAAAATTCCACTTCTCGTTTAAGACAATCCAATGTATCCCGCTTCACATTTATGAGTAAATGGAGAGAAGAGAATTATATATAAGGACTTTCACCTCACAATAAGTCTAAAGAAAACAAATGTGCTGGGTCAGGGTGTGGATGTTGCACTAGTTATCACTATCGATAACTATGAATGGACAGTGGAGTAGCACTTCACATACCTGGGGTCTACCATCAACAATAAACTCTCTATGGACACACAAATTGACAGCAACATTAGCAAAGCTGCAGCCACATTTGCCGGCCTCACAACGAAGACTAAAGCTGCAGTATATAATACCTGCGTCACCAGCACACATCTGTATGGCAGCGAGACGTGAACAGCCTAATTCATGCAAGAAAGAAGGTTCAATACCTTCCATCTGCGGAGCCTACGCCCCATCCTCGGTATTTCGTGGAAGGACAAAGTGTCAAATGTCGAGCTGTTGTCACTTGCTGACTTTCAAAGTATGTATACACTGCTTAGATAGCGCAGACTACGCTGGATTGTCCATGTCCGCCGCATGGAAAACGGTTTCATCCCTGAAGATATCTTCTTCGAACGACTGGCAGATGGCAAAAGAACAGTTGGGCGACCGCAGCTGAGGTTCAAAGATGTGTGCAACAGAGACATGAATACACCGGACATATGTCCAGCAACCCTGGAGGATGAAGCTGACGATCGCACCAAGTGGCAATGCTATCTACGGCGCCACCTCATATTGGACGAAAATAAGTCTCACGGCAAGCAGAACAGAGGAGAAAACGTCAAAAGAAACACCAGGAAAAAAAAACGGAGGGCGTTCATCTCAGGAGCGCATTCCCAAAGTCATTTATTATATATATATATATATATATATATATATATAATGCAAGAACAGCCTTTTTTAGTCTAAAGACCATCTGGAAGTCCTCTCAGTACAGCACAAGCACAAAATTAGGATTATATCAGAGCTGTGTGCTTTCTGTGCTTCTCTATGGTGCGGAGAGCTGGAGAGTTACAGAGAAGGAAATGTCGAAATTGTCCTCTTTTCACACAACATGCCTAAGAAAAATTCTCCGAATCTTTTGACCGAATATCATCATCAACCAAGATCTGCTTACTCGGAGCAAGCAAGAGGACATGCACACCATCATAGCTGGCAGACGCTGGAGCTGGGTTGGCCATGTCCTCAGAAGAGACCCCGATGCCATTACAAGAACAGCTATGCTATGGACCCCTGAAGGAAAACGAAAGAGAGGCCGACCAAAAACAACTTGGCGGAGGACTGTGGAGGCTGATATGCAAAGAATGAACCAGAGTTGGGGCACTGTACGAAGGATGGCCGCCGACCGAGCAAAGTGGAATCAATTTGTTGTTGCCCTACAAGACGCCACCAGGCGTAATGGCCACTGACTGCTTTGATGGTCGGCGGCTAAGGATCAAAGAAGAAGAATATATATACATTTAATTCCTTACCATTCCATTCCAACAACTTTGGATATTTGTAGTCAAACTTATTATGACTTTTGGTCAATGGCTAATGCCCCTCGAATAAAAAAAATTTGAAAGACTGCGTGCTCTTTTAATGGGTGTGCAATTTAGCTTTCACAGTGCAATTAACTCCTGTCACGTATTTCCCGAAACACTGACGGGATTTTGTCACTGTTTATTGCAGGATTTTTCATTTAGACAAATGGTAAATACTGGACAGGCAACACAGGAACTGTCGTGATCTACTTTAGGAAATAAAAGCTCTCTAAAAATCTTCTTTGATAAAAGTAATGGCTGTTTTTTTTTTTTTTTTTTTTTTTTTGTTTAAAGATTTCAGAGTATCTTGAATTTTGAATAAGTCAAGGTTATATGTAAACTTTTCTCTCTGCATTACGATCTACTTACTGCTCTTAAATTACTTACTGATATTCCATCAACTGAGCTAAAAACGTCATCACACCTAAAGGTCTTTTATATTTCCACATGCGCCCTAATATAACCGACTAGGTTAAACGGGACGCGCTTCGCCAAAACGAGGCAAAATTTTTTTTTTTTTTTTAAATTCAACAGAGCTGTGGAATTAAAACTAGATATTTGACCGAATGTTAACTTCAATCCAAAGAAAAGATGGCTTTCTATCTTGTACAGTTCACGAATAGAGTGAGTTTTAGTTAGCTAACTTGTGAGGTTTTACTGAGAATGTGGTGAAGGTACCTTTAAACGTGTGGAACACAGCTCTTTTTAATGCTGCTGGGAGAGAGCTAGTCCGAAATTTACCTACCTTTGTTAAAGTCCTTTTTTTTCCTCCGTTACATGGAGACCTATAAAAGATGCCTTGAGATCTTGCGGCAGATTACAATCTGATATATTTGATGTCTATAATGAAGCAGGGTGTGACGGTATTGCCTCCCCTGCTTTGCAGTAGTGGTCCAACAGTGGCCAAAACTCAAGAGTATCTAATATGGGCTTCAAAGGTGTCTATATTCGCACAAGATTACTCTTGGCAGAGTTGTAGATAGAAGGGTAATGACGCTTCTAACCCGAGGGAATGTTCACAAGATATTCAGAAAAGTGAAAACAATGCTGCATTGGCTGAGAAGGTTAATTCTATGATCTGCCAACACTTTTGCGAAGGATTCAGCAATTATTAATTTCAGCTCGTCAGCCCCCACCTCTGATTTACTCAGTGGAATTATTATTATTCTGGTATATCTCTGTTTAGAGTGTGTTTAGTAAATTGACTGAGACAAACATGCAGTACATTTAAAATGATTAAATCGAAGTTAAATTGTATACTAACAAATAATAGCTTTAATAATCATTTAGTTTTAACATGGGCTAAAATGATTAAATGGTTTAAAAGAAAATGTTCATCATTGAATGATAGTAGGTTTTATGAGAAAAGTTCAAGTTGGCGGCTTATGGGTTTCACTTAGCGGTCAATAGTAGTTTCTGCTCCCGCTGATGGGTTCTGTGCAGATAGGTCACTGGAGTTCTCACGTCTCTGGTTAAGCTTAAAAGTGCAGCACGTTCCCAGAACAATCAGGAGTAACTGCCAAGCTGGTCCCGCGTTTCTACGTCAGTCCACTTCTACCCTCGCTTTGTTCCAGAGATTAGTACCTTCACTGGTACCACCACCAACAACTACGGTAAAAGAATAGAAACGAAACGCTCTCCTAAGTATTGCGTTTCCCGACACATACTTATGTGTCCCCTTTCTCCTATTCTACCATCACGTCTATCTCAGAATTTACCCTCGATGAGAATTAAACTTAATCCCTCGACATAAATTTTCTTTACATTTAAGTTGAATAGTTTTATCCTTATTTTACATTTAAATGAAAAGGTTAATAGTACAGATAGAATATGCTTACATTTACATCTCCACTGTTTGAAAAGTGTTCACAATTTAAATTGAATATGTTTTCATTTACATTTACACTGATTGAAAAGCTTAGAAACTTTCATTAATTTTAAGGTGAATATGTTTCTACAGACATTTACACTAGTCTGAAAATGTAACTATTATTCTTAGAATGTACATCATTTCTGTTATCTTTCCCTCCCAACTCCATATGGAACTTGGGACTACCGATGCTTTTAGCTCTCTGTAAGGAGCTAGCAATAAAGCAGTACGATTTATGTCTGGCAACCTCAAAATAGGAAGATTAGAAAATACATGCATAATATGATCAAACGCAGCCTGGCAATCTTGTGACCAATGGACGTGATTTGGCAAACCCTTCCTTAACCAAAGAGGATAGGTCAGTAATGACAGGAAAGAGTTCTCTGTAACGAGCTAGCAATAAAGCAGTAAGATTTATGTCTGGCAACCTCAAAATAGGAGGATTAGAAAATACATGCATAATATGATTAAACGCAGCCTGGCAATCTTGAGTTCAATGGACGTGATTTGCCAAACCCTTCCTTAACCAAAAAGGAAAGGTCAGTAGTGACAGTAAAGAGTTTGGTAAAAAATCCACTGCACAATTGAAACAAATCGAAGAGACTACGAACAGGTGAGAACGTAGTGGGAGTGGATAAGCACAAAAGCAACGAGACAATTCGAGGTAGGTTGCGCATTGATGTGGTGTGTGAACGAGTACAGATATCAACATATGTGGGATCGAACCCACGACTCGCGTCATCAGCACGAAATAGTGTGCTGGGTGAAAGCAATCACGCAGTGACAAGGAAAACGTGATGATTACAAATCAGTGAGCACGTAGTGAAGGAATGGAACTGTTCATCATACTGTATAGGCTAAGGATGATGATAACCAGCAAAACAGATATTGCTGTGCCAAGGATGATAGTAGCATGATAGGGAAAGAAAGAGAACAAGCTCAAAAGTAAAGGATCTAAGAAGTGTTCATTCTCATATGAGATGAAAAGATATTTTTGGTGTATAAACAAACAACGTTGAATATCATCACATGATAACTACTCAAGCTGAGTCATCACAGGTTGTGAAATGACATGTATAGCCATGTCATTTGTGGAATGATCCAACAATGTCAAATGACTACTGTCATTAGCAAAACACAATGTACTAAAAGTAAAAATAAACAAAATAAGCAACAATATCTAGGGAAGAAATTGTTGATAATTACATGTAAACAATTTCCCAATTATATGGTTAAATGTCATGAGAGCTGACAGTAGCAACTCAGTGAGCTTAGGCCATAAAGATATGAAATAGATGGTAGGCATAGCGAGGTTCGTGACAGATGTGCACCGGAATGTAGGTACATCATAGGAGGTTGGTGCAACATTGTCAAACTGGGGAATACATTCTGGCAACTGTGACTGAAAGTCCTCACAATCATGAAAATATGACAGCATATCTTTGTGATCATCAACATGAGGAGTAACCTCATCACTTTCCAAAATGGTACAGAGACAAAAACTGGAATAAACAGTGTTATAAGTATGGTAATTGCTGGCAGGTAAATGAGCCCCAGTAATGCCTGCGTTTGCAGTGAACTTGTGTCAACGTTCCCACAGTTCAATCTCTTCTGGTGAGCAATCTTTGCTCCCGTGGATATGACCAATCGTTAAATCAGCAATAGGATTCATCAAAAGGCATACCCTAACCTTCCCTGAAAAAAATGGTGTATGGATGTCAACAATGGCTGTAAGATAGAATTCAACAGTACCACTGAAAGTAATACATTTTAAAAAACCACCAGTTGCACAGGAAGGATGTACAAGAGACTGTCTAATCCCAACAGTAGTAGATCTCGAGTCACGGAGCTTAGGCACTTGGGTATTATTCAATAACTCCTTGTGAAACAGCAGAGTGCCATTGCCATCATGGGCTGACAAACCTGTAACTGCTTGCAATGGGTGACCACGCTTCAATATCGTAGTACTATCTGCCTGAGAAAGAGTGAGACAATCTTCGCAATGTGAGGCAACCTGAAAATCAAAAGCACAACATGCAGATGATTGATTAATAACACCATTGTCCTGACTAATGACGGGTGCATCGCCAGTAAGTGCTGAACCAGCATTGTGATCTGGATGGGTAGAAGCACGAGAACGTGGTCGATGTCCCTGGCGATCATGAGAACTAACTTGATTTCTGTAGTTTTGTGAGGTGTTTCTAGGTTGAAAACTTGGATTGTTGGGACCAAAATTATTCCAATTTCTATTAGAAGGATGAAAATTGTCTTGCCTTCTCCAATTTGAGTTTTGCTGTTGGAAACTGATTCTATACTGAGGCGAATGATTCCTAAATTGCTGCCTACCTCTGTTGAAATTCCCATCTCTGTTGAAATTTCCATTTCTGTTAAAATTTCCATTATTGTACCTGCCTGGTACATGGTTCCTTTCAAGGCTATACGACCTAGGTCTGAAAGTATTGTTGTTCCAGGTTGTGGCTGAAGCAACAGGTAGAGATTCCTTAATAATATTGTTACTAACACATGCCCCAGGATTTGCCGTACAATACTGTCTACCAATTTCTTCTAGTGAAGACAGACTAGATGGTTTGCCTTCATGCAAAAAGAACCAAAATGGCTTGCTTACAGAGGACAAAACCTTATCCCTCAACAACAGATCCATAAGGCCATCATAGGTTTTATCAATACCTGAAAGTTGAACCCATCTGTTGAACGTCAAGCGTATGGCTGAAATGAACTCCGAGAAGTCCTTCCCAGTTTCAGGAGTCATTGTTTTAAAATGCATACGATACCCCTCTGCATCAAGTTGGTAACGTTTTAACAAGAGAGCCCCTGCAGCTTCATAATTATTCCTGATAGACTCATCCATTATATAAAGAGACGTTAAAGGTTCACCATTCAAGAATTCCATAAGTCTGGCACACCATTGAGATTTATCTAACTTATGTGCCTCACAGACACTCTCATAGCGGCTTAAGAAGCACGAAATGTCATCATAACCTGCTTTAAAAATGGGTAAGCGAAACTTAGCTGAACCATTATTTTTACCCGAGGAATTAGGAACATCTGAATTATCATTTTGACCATTCTGTCGTCTTAGTTTTAATACTTCTAAATGAAGAAGCATCATTTCCTTCTCATGGGCCAATGTCAAAGTTTTTCTCTCCTCCATTTCCCTCTCATGGTGCATTTTTCTCTCCTCCAATTCAATCATTCTCTTCTTCACCTCTAAATCTTCAAGACGCCTCTTCTCAGCCCTCTTCTCCTCTAATTCATCAAGACGCTTCTTATCAGCTTTCTGTTCTTCTAATTGGCAAAGTCCTTCAAAACTTCACCTTTATATCCAAACGCTTTGCCCTGCTCGACAAAGTAATACAAGGTAGCCATGTTAACTAATTATGTGATTCACTTAGTCGAAATATAATACAATGGCTTGTTGCTTTACAGTCTGATGTAAGCAAAGAATGTGGCAATAGTATATAGTAATATCCAGCAATGCAAATAATGTAGTATCAATTCAGCGAAGAAGAAAAAAATTATAGTGGAAGAAAAAAAAATTATATAAAGCAATAGCATAGGAAAAGAATATGGACAAACAGTGAAAAACTAGCAGCAAGAAAAAAATTCTAATGGGAAACAAAAGAGAAAACAGCAACTGGAACAATCTCACTGCTAAGAATAGACAACACAGGACCCAGACAGAGTATAACCAGGTAAAGTGTATAAACCAAGTGATAGGCAGATTAGAAAAACAATACGAACAAAACTATCAAAAAGTTAAGGAAAATAGTCATAGACAACAATGCATGTACAAACGAATAGACGAAACTTCACAATTAACATGAACTATTATTTAAAAAAAACAATCAGTAGTCGGAAAACCTTGGTGAGTTTACTCAAACCGGAAATACCATTGAATGAAATTTACATAATTTCCTACAGACACGTCCAATGTGCGGTCATCTTACAATGACATGTATTCGCTAACATTGGATCGCCACCCAACCTGCCCGCAAAGACATAAGAACATGAATAGCAATGGCAAAAAAATAACAAGAACGATTTACCAGCACATGAACTGGACACACATGCAAAAAAAAAATACAGGCCACTTATCTGTAAAAACGCGATCCGTCAGATGCCAGTTCGTGGATGAATTCAGCGCGGCCAGGAGATCGTGGTCCAACACAGACGTGTAGGATGATAACAGTACAGCAAACAATGGCCATGAAAATCAAGTGAAACGACAGCGAACATCTGGAAGCGTACTTGAGGTGAAACATTCAGAGCAAAACCCATGGCGAACGTTGTCGGTTAGCAGGAACCCGGCAGTCACGCGCAGTACATACAATATTTATGCAGATGAGGGTCAACGGTGAAATGTCACAAAACTTACTGAAAAATCATGAATGGAAATGTTCAGCGAAGACGATCGATGTTCCTCCCCATACTGGCTACCAAATTATTATTGCGTGTGGTTTTCTTTTGTAGTTTGGTTTAGAGTAGAACATAGAATCACAAACGTTCACGCATCATGCTGACAAACACGAATGGAGACAGGTATCGTCGTCACAAAACATCACTGCCGAATAACACAAGAAGTCGGGTAGAGGGTCCACGATATATCTTCTTCAGCATTTATTTTACATCAAGGAAACATCTTTATAGTCAATGCATATACATGGCATACATGGTAGTTAATCTTGTTTCTGTCTCGTCTCAATCATTCAGTTCTGGCCGCTGTACTAGAGGTGCATACGAACGATGATCACCCAAGTAATGTGGACCAGACGACATGAATATAAAAATATTTGATTTATCTTACTCGATAAGAGGTGGAACTTCTATATAAGTTCAGGACCATCTTAGAAATATATATAGTGGCGGCCTCCGAAGTTAGTTATGCCACTTAAATAAATATCTTTCTCCGCAATACTTGGAGCTTGAAAAACACGTCTTACTAGGACAACTTGAAGTACCGAAAGGCCACGAATATTAGACGTTAGAATAAATTAGTGCAAACGTGATATGTCATAGACAACCGGTGACGTATTAAATATGCAGTGTTCAATATAAGTTAAAACCCGTGCAAAAACATGAGATACCACAAAGAGACACATTTCCACAAAAGTAAATGGCAATAAGCCTATGTGTGGCAACGATACAGAACATCTCAATATTCGTTCTTTAACAGCAGTCACCAGCCCTTGCATTGGTGGTTCATGAAATCATCATTCTGTACGCTAAGGTTGCCAGCCTCAAATGACTTGGACATCCACTAGCGATTTTAACATATTAATTTTTACATGGTAATATATACATATTAGTTCACATGTTAGTAATAAAAAATATAGAATTTTCTTCCTTGTCCTAAAATAAGCTACAGTTCTCAGTTATTCAATGCTACTTTCTTTATTCAAATGCCCTTTGGTATTTTACTGTCACGACGTAGCGTAACAGCTCGCTATGTACTGTTGCCATACTGTACTGCCAACACCTTTCTGGACGTTCTGCACGCACATTAGGATAGGTTAGACGTGACAACAGACTGAGATTCAGACTTTTCGGCTACTAGATGTCGGATCATAACGGCCAGTAAGGTTAACACTGGACGTCAAGAGTCATAAGTTGCATTTCACAGATGGCGTAATTGATAAGATTCACCGACTCAGAGACTAAGAGGTGTGAGATACATCCGATTAATTTTTCGGGCAAGTAAGGAAACTAGACATTTTAATTGCCCACCCAACAGTTTCTGAACGGGGAATAATTAACAATTCTGAGAACATGCAATAGACAGTGACGCCCTGAGAAAGGACAGCCTATTTTGAGATTAAATATGCCTCTCTGTATCAACGCAAGCTTATTGGAGAATAGGAATACTTTTGACATTTTGAGACCTGCCCACCAAACATGTGATGCTTGGGGAGGGAATAGGATGATCTTTTAAATATCGGAACCCTACAATGTTTGGCACTCAACAAAGAACTAAGTTGGGGCCCGCTCAGACAGAAACGATTCACACTGTGTACCAACTGGACGGGCAACATTTAATTAGGATTCAAGTCATTGAACTTAACGACATAAAGCCTTCCAGAACCAGAGCAGTAGTGATTTGTTGAGAGGGTATGTCAATACTTTGTTTTATTCATATTACTTGATGTGTTTATCTAATATGTATATATAAATTTATGATCATTATTGAGATGTAGTTGTAGCTGTATTTTCATTTCATTACTTGCTTACTTAGTCGTTCCCCTTCTACCGTGAGGTGTAGAGTTTTGAAGAGAGAGCGCCAGACTATCCGATCGGCAGTCTTCCTCCTGGCCTGGTTCCATTTTAGTCATCGGTCCTTCAAAGATTGTCTAATGTTGTCCTCCCAGCGGACTCTGGGTCGTCCTGGGGGTCTGAATCCCTGGCTCTTTGTTTCCCATGCTTGTCGTGGTAACCGATCTTCTCCCATTCTGCAGACATGGCCAAACCATCTTAGTTGGGACTGTTCTACTTGGGTCTGCAGGGGGTGTTATTTTAGGCCTTGACGTATCGTCTGGTTGCGGACCATGTCTCTTCTTGTTACTTCAACCACCTTCCTCAGATACCTCATTTCTGAGGTTTGGATCTGGCTTTTCTGGGTTGTAGTCATTGCCCATGACTCGCATCCATATATCAAGACTGGGACATAGGTAGAGCGTTATACAGCCATCTTCGTTTTCTTACCAACCTCTCTCTTGCTGAGGAATCCTCGATTTATGGCGTGAAAAAGTCTCCGAGCTGCTGCTTTTCGAGTGGCCAACTCTTCTTTGATGCCTCCCTTTCTGTCTATAATAGCTCTGAGGTATTTAAAGTGGTCGACCTGCTCCAGGACCTGTTGACCCAGCTTAATCTGATGTCTTCTTTCTTCTCGTGATATCACCATGGATTTTGTTTTAGAGACCATCCCTCTCTTCTCCAGCTCTTCCTTCCAGGCTTGCAGGTTGGATTGGAGATGTGCCTCTGATTTAGCAATCAGGGCAACATCATCAGCAAATGCCAGCTCTGAAATACAGGCCTGTCTCATATTCCAATACCCTACTGTTGCTGTCATTTTTGACGGAGTCATCTGTCAAGTTATTTGCATATGTTTTTACCATAAGAATAATTGTGTCTTTACCTGCGATGTCAGGTTGATTAGGGGTTGTCTTCCCTTGTTTATTCATTCATTGTGTTTGACCTTTAGGGTCAAAGGTAGACAGTTCTGGCGTATGCCCATAGGCAGGGTTTTTTAAGCGGGAGTTGAGTTAGACTTCCGGCAAGCCGTGAAGTGTCCTGGTTTCTGAAGGGACGAGAGTCCATTGTGTTTTTCGGGGAGAATCTTCGAAGTGACTGCGATGGCAGTTTTCCCCAGTGAATCTCTGTGCGTTGGAATGACAGCAGAGTTCCTTGTTAAGTTCTGTGGATTCGGTTACAGGTAATACCGACTTTTTCCATTACTATGCTTTCGGTGGCAGAACATGTTAGAAGATTGCCTAGTCTGTGAACTGCAGCTCACCGATCCTCCATTTCAGAACTTATATTTTGTGCTCGAGGTAGCCATCCAAGACTATTAGTCTTTATATTGTCCAGAAATCCAGTGACGAAGATATATTGTGGGAACCGCAGATTGGCGGTATTTATGTCTACAATAAGCATTACTGCAGGGTTGATGGTAACCTGCTTTTCAGAAGTACACAGCTGACGTCAGAACGAGGACTGTGTTTTCGGCTAATGTACTACAGCCTAATACAGTGCAATTGGCGGGGAATGCCAAGTTGCACCTATGTGTCAACGTGATTAAGGTATCTGACGCGTTTAGTCAGTGATACCAGGGCGACGCCACGAACTGTCATTATTGAAGAACATTGTATTGACCATGCACGAATATTCAAATGTTTACCAGCTTGTTGAATGCCTAATGTATACCTATCGATTTCCGGTCAGCATGACCTTGTTACACTGACTGTTCCTGTTGATACAATGTGTGTTCTCGACAATAAATGTTTTGAAACGTGCCTGCAGTGTCCAAGCATCCTTGACTACTGCATGTGAGTGTATGGGTTGCAGGGTCTACATATATACGAGCCTAAACACATTCGCGCCTTCATTCGCACCCACACTCAGTTCATCATACGCTCGCACTACACACCTAACAACATGTATACTGTCTTGGGCCAGTGATCACCTCAACAAGAGAAAAAGACAGGTACATTTCTGGTGGCCAATGTGGGGACAGAAATGTACCTGTCTTTTTCCCCGAAAAACACAATGGACTCTCGTCCCTTCAGAAACCAGGACACTTCACGGCTTGCCGGAAGTCTAACTCAACTCCCGCTTTAAAAACCCTGCCTATGGGCATACGCCAGAACTGTCTACCTTTGACCCTAAAGGTCAAACACAATGAATGAATAAACAAGGGAAGACAACCCCTAATCAACCTGACATCGCAGGTAAAGACACAATTATTCTTATGATAAAAACATATGCAAATAACTTGACAGATGACTCCGTCAAAAATGACAGCAACACCTACTGAATACTTTCTTGTTCTCTCCTTACATGCCTTGATGACATCGTCCATGAAGAGTATGAAAAGATAAGGTGACAGGATATCACCTTGTCTTATACCAGTGGTGGTCCTGAACTCTTCTGACTTATGGTTTGCTGTCCTCACATAATTTCTGCAAGACTTGTAGAAGCTCTGTATAGCATGAATCAGAGGTGGTGGAATGTTCTTCCTTGCCAAACAGTCCCAAAGTTTGCTCCAGGGGACCCTGTCAAAATTTTCATTTCATTGTAACATTAATTCTTGTTCTCTGATATATGCAAGATTCGCAACGTCTTCTAATTCAGTCGTATAACTACTCACTTTTTGTATCACTTGTGCTGAACAGCAAGACAGATTTCATCCATTATGATCTACATAGATCTTTCTTAGGTCATCTAACCAATGTTGTACCTCTGCTCCAACTGGAGCCAGGAAGATTATAGATCTATCAATCATTAACTTCCACTTCTATCATTGCCGAGTTCTGTGTTAATAATCTATCAGCTGTTCAATCATCATCATCATCATCATCAGTTGCCATCTCCACAACGGAGGTTGGCTGTAATGGATCTCCAACGTCTTCTGTCTCTTGTCTTGGTGGTACACTCTGATAGACTCTTTCCCGTCCATCTCTTGATGTTATCTTCCCACTTATAGCGCTGTCTTCCCCTTGCACGTTTACCTTCAACTCTCCCTTCTGTTATGGTCTTCTGCAAGGTGTTATGCCTTTTTATGTGGCCAAAGTATTTTAGCTGCCGAACTTTGACCTCTCTCATTAGTTCTCTTTTCATACCTAGATTTTCTAGGACCTCCTTATTTGTTTTCATCTCTTTCCATGAGATACGCCCCATTCTTCTATATATCCACATTTCAAGAGCCTTAATTCTTTCTTCCAAATGCTTATTCATCGTCCATGTTTCTGCACCATACAGAAATGCAGAATATATATAAC
Organism: Oreohelix idahoensis; assembly: GCA_024509875.1. NCBI lineage: Eukaryota > Metazoa > Mollusca > Gastropoda > Stylommatophora > Oreohelicidae > Oreohelix > Oreohelix idahoensis. The sequence goes on along the minus strand of JAMPIV010011525.1, from coordinate 403,628 downwards.
ACTTTATGATTCTCAGTTTTAATTTATGAGATAACTGTTTGGATGTCAGTATATGTTTCATGTTGTTGAATGTAGCTTTGGCCATTCCTATTCTCTTCTTGATTTCTGTTTCACATCTGCCATCTTCTGTTATTATATGACTAAGATATACGTAGCTCTTGACTTGTTCCAGGATTTTCCCATTTACGCTTATCTTTAATGTGGGTTTATCGTCTGTTTTGCTAATTATCATAGTTTTAGTTTTCTCAATATTAATGTCGAGTCCATATTCATGACTTATACTGTTCACTTGCTTCACTAGTTCTTGTAACTCCTGTTCGCTTTCAGCTAACAACACGGTATCATCTGCATATCTAAGGTTGTTTATTGATCTTCCACTGATGTTCAGTCCTGGTATTTCCTGTATCTGTTTGAAAATTTTTTCGGTGTATAAATTAAATAGGCAGGGGGACAGCACATAACCTTGTCTGACACCTCTTTTTATGTCTATGTATGGTGAATAATTCCTTCCCGATCTTACTGTGGCAGTTTGCTCCCAATAAAGGTTACTGAGTATTCTTATATCTTTTCCATCAATACCTATGTCTTTGAGGCATTCAATTATTTTCTCATGATGGATTCTGTCAAAAGCCTTCTTATAGTCAATGAAGCACATATACATACTTTTTTGGACCTCTGTATATTTTTCTGCTAATCTTCTTAGGCAAAATATTGCCTCTCTTGTTCCACTGTTCCGTCTAAAACCAAACTGTTCTTCTTGGATTTCGCTGTCTACTTTACTTTTTATTCTTTCCTGTATGATTTTGAGCAGTATCTTAATTGCATGACTCATCAGGCTGATTGTTCTGAAGTCTGAACATTCTGTTGCATTTGGTTTTTTTGGGCAATGTTATAAAAACTGATGTCTTCATGTCGTGTGGTAAATATCCTGTATTGTATATATCATTGCATATTTCTGTGATTGTATCTATACCAAAGCTCTCCAGAGCTTCTATCATTTCAATGTTTATGTTATCCATGCCTGCTGATCTTCCTTTTTGTATCATATGAATGGCATTCTCTACTTCTGATCTGAGAATGTGTGGGCCTTCATTAGAATCTGGTGATGGTTTTTTACCTCTGTTGTCCTCGAATAGTTCTTTTACGTATTCTGCCCATCTGTTTGATATGTCTTTCTCATCAAGTAATATTACACCATTTTTGTTCTTGATACAGCTTCCTCCTTGTGCAAACCGCGACCGATTTGATAATTTCTTTATTTCTTCATGCATATGTCTTGTTCAATCACTCTGTCTTAAATGTACAATATGAGTGTTTATTAATTAACTGTTATTGATAATTATTTAAATGCATGTATGTCAATTTATTTGTTTGGGGACAAGAATTTCTATGTTTTCCATGATTAACCAAGCATGAATGATAGAAGCAGGGTCAGTAAAGAAAGCGTAACTTTCGCTCGACCTAAGTACTGATCAGCCCTCGCTGGCCAGTGTAAACAAACAGCCGCACGAGGCATGTTAGTAAATATGGAGGTTATATTGTGAGTTGGGGAGGGAAGGAGAACGCGTATACTTCGCGGCCCTTGAGTTGCATCATAGGCCAATTGTTACCTGTATTTATCAGGGGCTCATAATTAGCTAAGAAAATAGAAAAGGGAGGGAAGATGAAGTTTACCTCAAGCAGGGAACTTATGAAGCCTACAATGTATGTATTTTCCAGTCCTAATGGTGAAGAGAAGAAAGTCCTTATGCAGTACCAACACAATGTGCTGAAGTAAGAGACTGTAATGAACTGAGAGCCAAGGCAACCCATTGAGTCAAAACCTGCCAACATCAACCCAGAAGACCAACAAACCTCCCAAAAAGATGAGTAACAAACAACATCTATTGAGAAGCGAAACATACAGCTTCACAAACTTTTTTAACCAAGTGATGAAACTTGCCTAAAGTAACACTAAATGTGTAATAATACCAGTGTAACTGTCATTCTGTATAGTGGGATTCTTTTGTTTTTTTCCTTTTGAAAATTCTATTTTATATTTGAATAACTAAACCAACCGTGTCTGCTTTACTGTTTAATTTGTAAGATGTATGGTTGTCTTCAATGTGGTAATAAGTTTAAGATAAATTCTTTATTCTTTTACCTGGGGGCTTGAGCCGTAAATTAATTGTAAATCAGGGGAGGGATAGAAGTGTGACTAGAATACCAATCCTCTGTCTCTATTTAACTCAATCAAGAGAGAGATACAGATTACCTTTCTACCAATATTCCTTTTCAGTTTCACAATAGTGAACTACCCTGATAGTGAGAAGAGTGTTCTTTGATGTGTCTGCAGGAATGTATTGATTGTTTGTAAGTGATAGGATTACAGAAGACAATACGCGCAGAAAATCTGAGATAACAAATAAGGAAATGTGTGTACTATAAAAATTTCCCGTGGCCTTTATAAGTTGAGCATTGATCTATACCGTAAAGTTATTTATAGTAACACCGTAAACAGACTGTGTACAGCGCAGTGTCATTGATTTATATTTTGACCTTACTGTAGTTAAGTAGAATATTAGGGATTACTGAAAACAAATAATCAGTAATTTGTGAAACCCCGTGATGTTTCAGTCTACCTCATAACGTACAATATTTACCCGCCGTTTTCTTTAATAATTCATGGGCTTGTTTAGTAAAACACCAGTGTATTACCGGGGTCCGATATGGACAGAAAGAATTGTTACACTGTCCCATGCATGTCGTAAAAAAGCGACTACAGTGGGTATGGGACCTCCTCCATCCTGAAAAAATTTAAGTCACAAAAGGTTCAACCAAATATATGGACGTCAAGAAGTTAACTACAAGATGTAGAATCATACACATATCTTGACAGTAATATAGACAAAGCTGGAGGTACATAATATAGAAAAAGCTGGAGGTACATGATATAGACAAAGCTGGAGGTACAGGACATAGACAAAGCTGGAGGTACAGGATATAGACAAAGCTGGAGGTACAGAATATAGACAAAGCTGGAGGTACAGGATATAGACAAAGCTGGAGGTACAGAATATAGACAAAGCTGGAGGTACAGGATATAGACAAAGCTGGAGGTACAGAATATAGACAAAGCTGGAGGTACAGAATATAGTCAAAGCTGGAGGTACAGGATATAGACAAAGCTGGAGGTACAGGATATAGACAAAGCTGGAGGTACAGACAATGATATCAAATAAAGAAACAAATTGGAAGAAGAGCTAGCGTCCCATTGGGAAACATATGGAGGTCAAGATAAATCAAGTCCAACACAAAAGTAAGAATCTTCAACTCAAATGTCAAGTCAGTCCTATTGTATGGCTCTGAAACATGGAGAACAACAAAGCAATAACCAAAAAGCTACAGACTTTCGTAAACGGTTGTTTGCGTAGAGTAGAAGGACTGAAATGGTATGACAAAGTCACAAATGTGGAACTGATGACAAGAACCAGACAAGTGCCAGTGGATCAAGAGATGAGAAGAAGACGCTGGCGATGGATAGGACACACATTGAGGAAACCTGATGATAGCATGACAAGGCAGTCCTCATTTTGGGATATCCCTGGGAAAGAGAGGCATCTGTAGACATATAAAAAAAAACACATGGAGAAAAGAACTGAAGATAGAAGTGAAAATGATGAGATAAACGTGGAAAAAAAACTTGAGCTTATGGCACGTGACAGGAGGACTTGGCATGTGTTTGTTGAAGGCCTTTGCTCTTTGGGGAGCTAAATGGTATTGATTGATTGAATGATTGATTGAATGATTGATTGATTGATTATTAACATCAGGTGGGAGGTGCATCACAGAGATGAAGAGTAGAAGAGCATAGACAAAAGGCAGAATTCCATAAATTGAAATGTATTTTAAGCAACAACTCTTTTATGCCCCCTCTGAGCTGGGGCACCGGAAACATGCCCGGTTCACCACGGCAGTAGCTACGCCACTTCCCCCCCCCCCCCCCCCCCCCCACACACACACACACTTCTAGCCGTGAAAGTTAACCCTACTAGAAAATTAAGTAAGATTTATGAGTAAAATGGAGTTGTAGAGAGTTACTACTTACACATCAGAAGCAAACAACGAAAATAATTAAAAACAGAATCTCAAACTTATGTAACACTTTGATTTTAGCCTTAACTTATAGACCAGTTACGTTCTTTATCCTGGCCAGGTGTGTCACAGCTGACAAAAAGTCGAGCATAGTGATGGAAAAATTCTTTCTTTTCGTTCCGCTCCGGCGACCCCTTTGCCTTTAGTGCCTAGGGCGGTCGATCCAGTAGCCCTACAAGAAGGTTAACCCTATATATATATATATATACAAGGTATATTCACAAAATTAAGTGCACTCGTCCTTTATGTGTGTGTGTACTTTTATATACATATATATATATATATATATATATATATATATATATATATATATATATATATATATATATATATATATATATATATATATATATGCACACACACATAAAGGACGAGTGTACTTAATTTTGGAACTCGAGGCGGAGTTTGGCTACCCAAAATCCCACCTCATCTATCGAACCATAGACCACTGAGATAGGAAGCCAGTGCACTAACCACTATGCTACCGCGGCTCCTTATTTAATAGTACAGTACTGTTATTGGCAGAGTGGTTAGAGCGCTGGTCTCTCGCGGTAAAGGTGCCGAGTTTGAATCACGGTACCAACATGCTCCAGTCTACCCAGCTGTAAATGAGTACCTGACTTTGAGTTAGGGAAGGAGACGGCAGTGAGGAAGGGAACTGGGCAAACTACTTCTCGATGCTGTACCTAGTATGGGGAAGTCTCTAACACTGCTTTCCCCAACGGCAGTATCTGATGTGGGACTACGTGTAATCTTACCTTTACTGTTATAAGTGTCCGATGTTACTCCCTTCTCGTTGTCCCCCGGGGCAAACCGCCCCCCACCCCCCTTAGTACCCTACCGATACCAAGACAGCACACTTATTACAACAATTGTTTCTAATCTGACACACATATTTCAAATGCGCAGTAACATATATAAAACATATCCAAGGTGAATGTCAAAGGTCAGGAGCAAACAAACGTACACTGAATTTTTTTTTAAAAAAAGGTGAAACTAAGAAGAAAATTGCAGGACACGACTAGCACAAATTTCCGTCGTCCCATTCGGTCCTGGACTCGTTAAAAGTGCCGGCCATACCCATCCCCTGTTGACACACCACCACTGCAAAGAGCACATCCAGGTCTCCATTCTTCCGACCCGACGACAGAAATTGTTTTTCCAAACGTCAACGTTATCTAGGTCGCGACTTAGGTCGCGGGTTTTGCTCCCGGATACACAGAATCAACACTTGAAAGTCAACGGTTCTCACAGTTTAGAACAATGGAACACCTGACATCGGTTGAAATTAAAAACAATGAGCCGTGTGTTCGATACGGCCTCAGAAAAGAATTCAAAGAGGCAGTAAAAATGGGCAAAAGTTAGGGTTACGTTTACGAATTCTAAACCTAACCCTAAACCTTACCTTAATCCTAACCCTGACGACATCGGCGACTTATTTATATGGCATCAAAGAGCACGACCCACTTTTTTTTTCTTTTGAACCACTTACATCTAATGCTACTTTCGGGGCAGGTCTTTTTCTTCGACTGCGTATACTTTCAGACGTCAACATGTGTGGACGATTTCAAGGTATACTTTGAGACGTCAACTTGTGTGGACGATTTCAAGGTATACTTTCAGACGTCAACTTGTGTGGACGATTTCAAGGTATACTTTCAGACGTCAACGTGTGTGGACGATTTCAAGGTATACTTTCAGACGTCAACTTGTGTGGACGATTTCAAGGTATACTTTCAGACGTCAACTTATGTGGACGATTTCAAGGTATACTTTCAGACGTCAACTTGTGTGGACGATTTCAAGAGTCCATGAGGGTATGATTAGCCTCACAGACAGAGGTTCATTTCCACATCGGTATACTAAAGCATTGTGCTTAGCTGGTGGTCATATAAGGATGACTCCATATATGCCTCCATGCATATTAAGATTGGGTAATACCGTAAACAAATTTTCTATAAATAATGGAGGAAACCTGAGACCTGTTAGTAATAAATAAATAAGTAAATAAATAAATCTAGGTAATTGACAGGCACTCGCTGGACATAAATGAGGCCTCCAGAGTAAGGCCCATATTTTCTTGACCATCGGCACACTAGGGGTGATGTGGTCAGCCTCACGCCGGCCGCCTTAACCTTCCCAGAGTTGCTCTAGTACCCAATTCATGAGGCTAGATCGACCTCGGAGCCGTTTGTGGTCTAAAAAATCCCACTTCAACTGGGGATTAAACCATGGACCAGCGAGCGAGGAAGCCAGTGCACTAACCACTGTGGTACCGCAGTGCCCACTAATTACCTTTACTGTATTTGTTTCTGTTTCTTCAACGCATTTTTTAAATAATTTGTTATGAATTATTGTGTCTATTATTAAGCATTGTGATTTTGATCCAGTCTTTGCCACTTTAGTTCAGCGAGGAGCATGAGGCCTTCAACAAATACCTGCCAAGACTTCCAATCCTGTGCCATCCACTCAAGGTAGTTCCCTGTTTTCTTAATCCTCTTTAGGTCTATCTCCAGTTCTCTTCTCCGTGTATTTTTCTATCTTCTTTAACTTCTCTTACCCTGGGATTCCAGAATACAGCCCGTCTTGTTATGCTGTCAGCAGGTCCTTTCCTCTTGTTCACTTGTCTATGGTTGCTGAAATTTTGGCTAAAAGTTTCTATAGGATGTGGGGGCTCTGTCCCCATGCTCAACCCTCTTTAGTCGCTTTTTACGACATGTATTGTTGGTTACAGTAATACTATTTTCTGCTCCACTTTGGGTTCCGGCAACACACGGGCAACTTTTGTATTTATAAAATGTGAGAAAATTATGCGACAGTATCCATTTTTAACGAGTGTTCTATGCACTTGAATTCGAATCATTTTACGTTTTTAAAGCACTCTAGTCTGTCGTGTGAGATCCTGTTTCACAAAATTAACGCTGTGTGAAACTCTATGTAACCCCACCACAGGGCAGGGGTGCAGATTATCGCCATCATTATAAACTCTGACGTTCTCTTCAAGATTGCCCCGAATATGATATATTGAGGCAAACCCACTGGCCCAGAGAAACAACTATGAACTACAAAAGACAGTGAAGTTTATACAAGAAACTGTTGACCACAACCTCTTTGAGTGTCCAGCACTAGATGGTGTTAGGAAAGTGCTCTCAGAGTGGAACACCTTATTTTGAGCAAAAGACCAACTTGCGAACACATACTTGTACAAATACCACTACATGGCACTGGGCCGAAGGGCCAAAGATCAAACGCCGCGGAATCAATGACAACAACAAAATAAAGGGGTGCCTGACTTTGCTCTTGAGTTAGGAACGAGAAAGGCTACAAGGAAGGGAATTGGTCACCGCACGTCCCGAAGCTGGACATGGTGACTACGTTTACATTTTTTTATTACTAAAAGTAAACAAGTGGAGGATATATTTTTTTGTCTCAATTTTAAATTCTGGAATAAAAAATATCTTGTGTCGTAGATTTATGATAGGAGAATTAAGACTAGGGTTGGTCCCTTCTGAATAGGTTGGAATGAGTGATAGATACAGTGAGAGCTGGTGAAAAAAAACACAATAGAATTTCCCCACGTGAGATGATAGGATGTGATATAGAGGCTGTCTTTGAGAATCGAGATAATCTTCTCTCTCTCACCTATCTTCTACGACCGCTTTTTAAAGGCGTCAGACAGTCTAAACACAGATATATATATATATTAATATATCTCTATCTACTCACGGGCACGCACATACACGTGACGACAGGTAAACACACAGACGTGGGAAAACTATAACAATGATATACAGATAATTGGGATCGAGCTGACCAACGCACTGATTTTTTTGTTTTTTTTGTTCAAGAGAGATATTTTAATTATCATATAAAAATTTCTCACAACACCAAAAATTACATCAAGGAAAACATGTACAAATAGTCATAAAATTTAAGAAAATGCTACAAGGATGATAGCCCGTTAGAATCTTACTCTAGGTTTAGCCCACAGCCCCGTTAAGAGAACAGATGATGGCCCAAAGAGTTATAGATACGTAGGGTTGAGGCTAAGAGGTTTCTTTCTTTCTCGTAAATGTATGAACAGAGTTTGATAATCTGATTTAGCCTAAGAAATAAAGAAACTCTAGCAAATAGTAACAAATTCTGCAGGTTAAACAAAAAAAGAATTAAGACAGTAAATGGGTGACAATATACAACGGTAAAATAACACTCTGATCTGCGTACACTCATTCATTCAGCCATGGCCATGGGTACACAGTTATACTCACAACTTTGCTCGCTGCCTCTGGGAACATAATAAATTCTAGGACCTTCACACAGACCCGAAAATGCAGTCCTTGACCACGAAATCCCCAGTTCCAAAAGACGTACTAAACTCTCAGGGAACGATTCCTTGGGTGTTCTAATTTTTCGAATGTCTGATTAAGTCACATAAAATATTGTCCAGGCACGAAAGTTAGCAGAGCACAATGTCATTAGCTTTGGTTTCTAGAATTTAAGGAATGTCAGATCGGTGTCTACTTTCAGAAAGTTACTATATTTGGTCACCACTGTACTAGTCAAAACTCTGTCGGAATGTTTCTGATCTTTGCTGGCCACAACGGGCTGAATTGTACTGAAGAGTTATTCTGGAAGAATTAATTCTGGCGCGAAGGCCTCTTACTTCATTTAACTGTTACAGTTCAGGTAATGAAAGTGATTTGTTTCTTCCCAAATAATGTTCACGTACTAGAACGCTGGCAAAGTTGGGTACCACCGTTTCACTATATAAAAGAAAGAACACATATCAAATAATTTTACAATATGTACCCACTATAACTTACATTATTAAACCGCAAGTGTACTGCTTGACTTATCATTTAAATTTTCCGGTGAAATAAGTTATAAAATCAATCATCATGAATTCAGGAATAGCTGCGTATTCCGTCACTATTCACTGATGTCGCATCTAGCATTTATAAGTTTGATATAAAATATTCTCGACTGAGTATTTAGCAGTTAAATTAACTTCATTATAGCTACATTATTGTTTAGTAAGCTAAGATATAATTTATTATGTATTTCCACTGTAACTCGTCGACTTAGAGAATATAACAAACTATAAATTAAGCACTCTGTTCAAAAGAAACTAGTTAAAATGAAATGCGCGATTTTAACACTTAATCACTTCACAAAATACTAGATAATAATATATTTACCTCAAAACACAGCACTACAGGATATCGCAAATTAAGAATTATACGCTTATATTTATGGAAGTCTAGAAGTTCGACAAATTGTCGCAACAAACTAAGAAACTTCGCAGATACAGCTCTACTCTTCGCGAACCACCTGTCTACTGCGATTATAGAGAAAGAATGAAGATAACGTTTCAAACTAGGTTTAATATTTTAAACCAGACAAAGGATGAACTATTATTTCGTAGAACGAAATGCTCTCTCCTTTCCGGCTTAAACGATACGTTTAACACCTAACATGTCGTAACTGCCACCTACTGACCAAGATGTAAGCGTGTCAGTTGCAAATCTCAGACAACCGTCTCGTACTGCGTCGTAGAGCATGGGTGTCAGATGCGGGAACCCAGACACTCAGTCTGCTCTAGCGAGCAATGTCTGCCGCGATTCACGCCTCTGCCGGTGACTGAGAGCGATTTTCACACTGCCGAGAAACTCAGCCTGGGAAAACGCCTTTGACAGGTGAAATTTGCAGACGATAAGTCGGCCCTATTTCTAAGTATGAAGCACATTCACAGTTTCGTCCTCTGACATCTACGTAATAGAATTACGTATCCCAGTATGAGAAAAAACACAAGGTAAAGTTTGAGAATACTGAAGAGAAATATTTTTCGCACCCGAGTGATGCGAAAAATACAGGAAAAAAAAAATACGGAAAGATAATAAAAATAAAAAGGATTCGGGTGAACGAACGAACGAACGAACGAACTTTATTTTCAAAGGGTTAAGAACTGGGCACGCAGGCCCGTCTGACATTCTGCCCTTCCTCTCTCTCTCATCATATATACTATATCCTTTCATCCTCACATTTACTTTAAGCATAATTAAGGCATTTATCATTATAAAAAGTAATATAACATTTGCAATAATCATCATAACTAAAGTACGTTTTTTAACATTAAAAAAGAATAATAATAATAATGAATGTAAAAATAAAATAAATAAAAATAAAAATAAACATTAATACATAGATTAGATAGATAGATAGATAGACAGACAGACAGACAGACAGACAGACAGACAGACAGACAGACAGACAGACAGACAGACAGACAGACAGACAGAGATAGATAGATAGATAGATAGATAGATAGATAGATAGATAGATAGATAGATAGATAGATAGATAGATAGATAGATAGATAGATAGATAGATAGATAGATAGATAGATAGATAGATAGATAGATAGATAGATAGATAGATAGATAGATAGATAGATAGATAGATAGATTTTTTATTTTTTTTAACCAGCGGCACTTGGGCATTCAGCCCTTCGGCCCAATGACATGTCTTTGCGAGGCTGGGGAACCTGAGGACTTTCCTTCCAACCCGGTCAGGAGCTTCGCTCCTTCCCATCCACAGAGGGTTTATCACAGAAGCCGTTCAGGCTATTCAGTCAAATTTCCGGCCGTAAACATTTCTTCAAACGCCGACGCCCGGGTTTGAACCATGAACACCTGGTCGCCAGTACAACGCCGAAGCCATTACACCAGCGCGATAGATAGATAGATAGATAGATAGATAGATAGATAGATAGATAGATATAGATAGATAGATAGATAGATAGATAGATAGATAGATAGATAGATAGATAGATAGATAGATAGATAGATAGATAGATAGATAGATAGATAGATAGATAGATAGATAGATAGATAGATAGATAGATAGATAGATAGATAGATAGATAGTTTATGGTGGTATATAATAAGAACTCGTGACATTTTGGGAATCCGCTGCTGAATGACCTGGGACTTAGTGTGTTGTCAGCACATGCGGAAAATGTTCCCACAGGTGAGCAGCTTTGAGTCCCAAACAGATACTGCCACAGGGAGTGAATTGTTTACGCCTCCACTATACGAGATCCAGCGTTATGACCTATGCTCCTTAGGGAGGTAAAGGGTATTGACTGATAGATAAGAATCGTGCATATAGGCCCGTCTTACATTTTGCCCTTCCTCTTATTCATCTTTTATTGCTAGTTATTCAGACATTCTCCATACTTAAGGTGTTAGTTTAATGGCGATGCAACATTATAAGTAGTATAAAAGCATACATTTACAGTATTTGATTACAATTGAGAAGTAAGATATATTAAAATGAAAAACTAGATCATTAGACCCTCCATACAGTATATTAGATAATAATTCGAAATATAATCCCTTAGGGTGGCATATAATTGGCACTCATAATGTATTTGAACAGTCTACGATTATATGAGTAGGGACTGTGCATGTTTTTAAGATCATGTGGAAGATTGTTCCAAAGATGAGCAGCTGAGTAAGCCAAGCTCTTCTTGAATAAATCTAGCCTAGGCTTGGGTACCTGTAACTGGTTTAAGCGGTTACTACGTTTTTTTCACTGAATTTTAAAAGAGGCCACAGATACGTTGGAGCATTCTGTGACAAGATTTTGTGAGCGAATTTAGCTTTGTTAAATAGGAAGCGCTTTCTAAGGGGTAATATTTTAAGATAGTTATATAAATCTGTACAATGTGTTTGGTGTTTATCAGCAACTAGGCGCACTGCACGTTTTTGAAGTGAATGAAGCCTTTTTGTGTTGGATATGGAACAACCATCCCAGATTGTGGAACAATAGTCTAGGTATGTTTGTATGTGAGATGTGTAGAACATTTTCCTTGCCCCCCTCATCCAGGAAGTGTTTGATTTTGGCTAATTGGTAAACTTTTTGTGCCGTTAGCTTTGTGAGTGCACTTACATGTGAGTTCCAACTTAGGTGCTGGTCAACAGTTAGACCTAGAGTTTTATGTTCATTTACGTTTTCAATTAGTGATGTTCCAATGTAGAGCTGAAGTGTTGTTTTCTGCGAGTTTTGTAGTTTTTGTCTGGTTGATATTAACATACATTTCGTTTTACTAATATTTATTTGCATTCGATTCTCGTTGCTCCACTTAATAATATTATGTGTATCAGTTTGTAAAGATAGTTCTAGTGTGGCGCAACTTTTGTCACTAGTGTAAACAGTACAGTCATCGGCAAACAGGTCACAGGATGAGTGTTTGATGTACAGAGGAAGATCATTAATGTATACGGCAAAGAGAAGAGGGCCGAGGATAGAACCCTGAGGAACACCGATATCGACAACAGTTGGGTTGGACATAGAATTATTGAGAGAATAGGAAGAAGATCTAGGTAATTTAATGATCAAAACCCACGTGACAGGACGTCCCCCCTTAAGATATGGAAGCACTCCATGTCTACGTTATGGAATTAAATTTCCTATAACCGTAGCTTCGGGGTGTCTGTCTTCTTCCCTCTCATCTTCCCCCTCCATCTCTCTCCAATTCCTACTCAAGTCTACTCCCCAAAGTTTCCTTCCTCTGGAATGTCTCCCATGCGCGCTTGAAAGAGCGTCGCCGCTTCTGACATTTTTGAAAGATTTCCTGTGATAGCGGTGGAATATCCCTGCCACTATCGTCATCTTCGTCAGTTTTGGCGATCGTCAGGAGATGGTCGGAGGTCGGCACTGGTCTTTCCAAGTATCTCTTTAAGAGATTTAAATGGAAAACCTTCTCCATTCCTTGAATAGATATCTGGTAGTTAGCCTTAGAAATCTTTTTCAGGACGGTAAACGGCCCTTGCCATCCGATCTTCAGTTGGTTGTTCTCGGTAGGGAGTAACACCAAAACTTTCTCTCCTACTTCTAATTCTCTCTCTTTCGCGACTTTCCTGTATCGGTTAGCGTGCTTTGTGCGAGCTCGCTTAAAGTTAGTCGTTGCTAGGTCCCACCCTAGTTTCAACCTTTCCTTTAAAACCGACACATATTTACTGGCTGAGACGACTGTCTCATCCGCCTTCTCGTCTGTCAGAGACTGAAGTAAGGCTTCAAGCGGGCCCTTAATGGGTCTGCCGAATAAGAGCGTAGCTGGCGGAAATCCTGTGGAAGTATGAGGAGATTCTCTGTAGCCAAATAATGCTGCAGGAATACAAAGATCCCAATCTTCAGGTTTCACTTGTGCCAGTTTACTTAGCATCATGTTGAGGTTTCCATTAACACGTTCCACGAGCCCATTTCCGGCCGGAGTATATGGCTTAGTGTGGATGTGTTGGGTCCTCAAGATCTTGACGATCTCCTCCATCAACAGGTTTCGGTATGGAGATCCGTTATCCGTCAACACTTGTTGAGGGAATCCCAACCGAGTGAAAATCTGCACGAGGGCTTCTGCGACATGCTTGGCATCTGCGCATGTTAGCGGGATAGCTTCTGCCCATAAAGTGCATGTATCGACTAAGGTCAGGATGAACCTGTTCTTTCTTTTAGTCCTGTCGAAAGGCCCTAAAATGTCGATCACAACCCGTTCGAATGGTGTTCCCACTGTTGGCATTTCACCCATGTGGACTGGGGGTGTCCGTTGCTTGAGTGGTACACGTTGGCACTGGGCAAGGATTTGACGTACCTGATAATATCAGTGTTTACTCCTGGCCACCAATAATGAGTGGTTATACGTTGGTTTGTGGCGTTCTGTCCCATATGTCCGCTGAAGGGAAGAGAGTGCCCCATTTCTAGGATTTGGCTTCTGTACTGTTTCGGTACTAGGATCTGGTTGTACCCTTGGTCAGGCTTGCCCGTTCTCCGATAAAGTACGCCATCCTTAGAAAAAATGTCGACGTGCTGTTTGGGTTCCTTAGCCATGGGCAGTTTCCTAAAGCAGGGTGCCAAAGTAGGGTCCTTGTATTGCGCTTCTTTAAGTTCCATGGGTAACAAATTCGGCGCAGGCTCCCGTTCCTTCTTGGTTTGCCCTCTTGTAGTTACTGCTGCCACAATCGGCTCTTCCGGTTTACCAATACACACGTATCTCCCGCCAAGTATGACTGGGTATATGGGATCATCCATAACAGCCGCTTTGATCACACCTCTGACAAAGTCGGAGTGTATCTCCACCAATGCGATGGGAAGCGCTGTAGGTGCATCACTCTTACGAACTCCACAAAGTTGGACGGTCTCTGCTATCTCTTGACCGGGTTTGACCAGGTTTCTGGCAACAATGCAATCATAAGAAAGCCCCGTGTCAAATAAGCAAGAAGTTTGAGAACCGTTCAAAATAACAGTACCTCGCGTTGGGGGTGTATCCCCAACAGGTTGGGAATCACTGTCAATAATTCCACCTTGCGAGACTGTCAATAAGCATCCGATGCGTTTCGGCTCGGTGTGCTCGGTCTGATCATATGTCCCGTGCTCAGGGGTTCTCCCTTTGCCACCTTGTCCTTTCTGGCCACGCTGCCATGTAGGCGGTCGGGTTGATCAGACTGTTTCGGGTGGTTGGGGTACTTGTTCTTGTAGAACTTGGATTTTTCAGGAGGGGGGTTTTGAGGTCCAGTTTCTCTGTGGTTATTTAGGTTAGAAGCCTGAGAAGATTGCTCTAGGTTATGTTTTCGAAAATGCTCCTCTGTCGGTTTCCGCTTTGTGGCCGGTAGTTCAGCCAGCGCATTGTGATAACGCTCAGACTTCTCTAAGATGTCTTCAAGCTTTTCTGCACCTTGCTCAGCCAAAAATCTCCGAGTGTCCGCAGACAAAGTGTTCTTTATTTGTTCTGTTAGAACAAATTCCTCAAGACCTTCATAGGTAGAGGGGAGCTGTGAAAGCTCAAGGCACTTTGTTAGGTATCCCTTTAGACGTGAAGAGAACTGCTGGAAAGTTTCCGAGCTGTCTTTCCTGCTGTTTCGGAAGAGTTGCAAAAATTTGCGAGCATTCATTTCGAAACGCTCGAGCAAAGCTTTCTTCAACACATCATAGTTGTCTTGTTGGCTGCTTTCCAGTTTGGCGTAAACATCATACGCACTACTTTTCAAAGCCTGAGAAAGCTTCACATTCCAACGCGACCTCTCCAAACCGTACAGAGTTGCAATTTTCTCAATTTTTTCTAACCATGTGTCAATCTTCTCATTTGGACACGGGAAAGACTCTAGCGGAAAAGACATAGCAGTGAGATGAGTAGATTGAGTATTAGAAGGATCAGTTAAGGAAGAATGAGGAGAAGACTCTCCATTGCTGGAGGTAGAGGCAGCACCACGACTTTGGAATTCAAGAGTTTTAAGAGCCAACTCATGCTGTCTCTCCTTCTCTCTTTCCTCATGCTGTCTCTCCTTCTCTCTTTCCTCATGCTGTCTCTCCTTCTCTCTTTCCTCATGCTGCATCCTGCGAATTTCCATTTCTTCATCCATCTTTTTCTGCTGTAGTAGCCGGTCTTCCGCTTCTTTCCTCTCCGCTGCTTCTTCTTTCCTCCTTAGTTCTTCTTCTTTCCTCTCCGCTGCTTTTTCCTTCTGCTCCGCATCATATCTCTCAAGTTCGTCCCTGACGAAAGCTTTCGCTTCGTCGCCGTCCAGTCCCTCTTCCATTGCTTCCTGTCTGAGCATTTGTCTCAGTTTCGCCCTTTCTGCCATAATAAGTCAGTGGCTGAGACTTAGACGAGAAAAAGATAAGGATAAGGAATAGCCTACACTGGTTTCTACCACTTGCGAGAAAAAAAACCAAAAATCAAAAGATGATATATTTAACCCTGGGATACCTCCTCCAAAAATAAAAATCTAACTATCGCTGCTATTAATCGGCAATAAAGCACCTAATGCAAAACACGACTACGCCAACTAAATGGTAGTTAAGATTTCTTCTGAAAAATAAGTAGCTACAGTGGAAAACACAATGATTATAGCAAAAATTAAAGAGAAAAATAATCCCTTAATTTTAAAAATCCACTATAAGTTTACCCGTGAAGACAGTTAGGGTGAGGGAGGCAATTAATCTGGACAAATAGTCCGAAACGCACTCCTTAGCTTTGCTCAAACACCTACCTGCTTCAGAACCCTTGTGAATGTTATACACTCACAAAACTTTACCAGCGTTTAGTATTACAAAATCATTAATTAACATGTATTCCGACAGAATCAACCTGTAAACCAAATGTATAATGCTTCTTAATGCTGTGGAAAAAAAAACTTATCAGTTTGTGTGGTCAGCACGCCCGTAAACAGATCGTTAGTCTAGGGGATAAATTATGTTTAAAAGATACAAAACTCACAAGACATCACACTCTTACTCTATTTCAGAATAAAGAATCTAAAGTTCAAAAATCCAGATAGACGAGACCACATTTGTCGTACTCGTCTTCCTATTCTAAGTTCAAAAACCGGAAACGAGCAACCATTTGTCGTACTCGTCTTCCTATTCTAAGTTCAAAAATCCGTCGGGCGAGACCCCATTTGTCGTAGATTTATGATAGGAGAATTAAGACTAGGGTTGGTCCCTTCTGAATAGGTTGGAATGAGTGATAGATACAGTGAGAGCTGGTGAAAAAAACACAATAGAATTTCCCCACGTGAGATGATAGGATGTGATATAGAGGCTGTCTTTGAGAATCGAGATAATCTTCTCTCTCTCACCTATCTTCTACGACCGCTTTTTAAAGGCGTCAGACAGTCTAAACACAGATATATATATATATATATATATATATATATATATATATATATATATATATATATATATATATTAATATATCTCTATCTACTCACGGGCACGCACATACACGTGACGACAGGTAAACACACAGACGTGGGAAAACTATAACAATGATATACAGATAATTGGGATCGAGCTGACCAACGCACTGATTTTTTTTTTTTTTTTGTTCAAGAGAGATATTTTAATTATCATATAAAAATTTCTCACAACACCAAAAATTACATCAAGGAAAACATGTACAAATAGTCATAAAATTTAAGAAAATGCTACAAGGATGATAGCCCGTTAGAATCTTACTCTAGGTTTAGCCCACATCCCCGTTAAGAGAACAGATGATGGCCCAAAGAGTTATAGATACGTAGGGTTGAGGCTAAGAGGTTTCTTTCTTTCTCGTAAATGTATGAACAGAGTTTGATAATCTGATTTAGCCTAAGAAATAAAGAAACTCTAGCAAATAGTAACAAATTCTGCAGGTTAAACAAAAAAAGAATTAAGACAGTAAATGGGTGACAATATACAACGGTAAAATAACACTCTGATCTGCGTACACTCATTCATTCAGCCATGGCCATGGGTACACAGTTATACTCACAACTTTGCTCGCTGCCTCTGGGAACATAATAAATTCTAGGACCTTCACACAGACCCGAAAATTCAGTCCTTGACCAAGAAATCCCCAGTTTCAAAAGACGTACTAAACTCTCAGGGAACGATTCCTTGGGTGTTCTAATTTTTCGAATGTCTGATTAAGTCACATAAAATATTGTCCAGGCACGAAAGTTAGCAGAGCACAATGTCATTAGCTTTGGTTTCTAGAATTTAAGGAATGTCAGATCGGTGTCTACTTTCAGGAAGTTACTATATTTGGTCACCACAGTACTAGTCAAAACTCTGTCGGAATGTTTCTGATCTTTGCTGGCCACAACGGGCTGAATTGTACTGAAGAGTTATTCTGGAAGAATTAATTCTGGCGCGAAGGCCTCTTACTTCATTTAACTGTTACAGTTCAGGTAATGAAAGTGATTTGTTTCTTCCCAAATAATGTTCACGTACTAGAACGCTGGCAAAGTTGGGTACCACCGTTTCACTATATAAAAGAAAGAACACATATCAAATAATTTTACAATATGTACCCACTATAACTTACATTATTAAACCGCAAGTGTACTGCTTGACTTATCATTTAAATTTTCCGGTGAAATAAGTTATAAAATCAATCATCATGAATTCAGGAATAGCTGCGTATTCCGTCACTATTCACTGATGTCGCATCTAGCATTTATAAGTTTGATATAAAATATTCTCGACTGAGTATTTAGCAGTTAAATTAACTTCATTATAGCTACATTATTGTTTAGTAAGCTAAGATATAATTTATTATGTTTTTCCACTGTAACTCGTCGACTTAGAGAATATAACAAACTATAAATTAAGCACTCTGTTCAAAAGAAACTAGTTAAAATGAAATGCGCGATTTTAACACTTAATCACTTCACAAAATACTAGATAATAATATATTTACCTCAAAACACAGCACTACAGGATATCGCAAATTAAGAATTATACGCTTATATTTATGGAAGTCTAGAAGTTCGACAAATTGTCGCAACAAACTAAGAAACTTCGCAGATACAGCTCTACTCTTCGCGAACCACCTGTCTACTGCGATTATAGAGAAAGAATGAAGATAACGTTTCAAACTAGGTTTAATATTTTAAACCAGACAAAGGATGAACTATTATTTCGTAGAACGAAATGCTCTCTCCTTTCCGGCTTAAACGATACGTTTAACACCTAACATGTCGTAACTGCCACCTACTGACCAAGATGTAAGCGTGTCAGTTGCAAATCTCAGACAACCGTCTCGTACTGCGTCGTAGAGCATGGGTGTCAGATGCGGGAACCCAGACACTCAGTCTGCTCTAGCGAGCAATGTCTGCCGCGATTCACGCCTCTGCCGGTGACTGAGAGCGATTTTCACACTGCCGAGAAACTCAGCCTGGGAAAACGCCTTTGACAGGTGAAATTTGCAGACGATAAGTCGGCCCTATTTCTAAGTATGAAGCACATTCACAGTTTCGTCCTCTGACATCTACGTAATAGAATTACGTATCCCAGTATGAGAAAAACACAAGGTAAAGTTTGAGAATACTGAAGAGAAATATTTTTCGCACCCGAGTGATGCGAAAAATACAGGAAAAACAAATACGGAAAGATAATAAAATAAAAGGATTCGGGTGAACGAACGAACGAACGAACGAACTTTATTTTCAAAGGGTTAAGAATTGGGCACGCAGGCCCGTCTGACATTCTGCCCTTCCTCTCTCTCTCATCATATATACTATATCCTTTCATCCTCACATTTACTTTAAGCATAATTAAGGCATTTATCATTATAAAAGTAATATTACATTTGCAATAATCATCATAATTAAAGTACGTTTTTAACATTAAAAAAGAATAATAATAATAATGAATGTAAAAATAAAATAAATAAAAATAAAAATAAACATTAATACATAGATTAGATAGATAGATAGATAGACAGACAGACAGACAGACAGACAGACAGACAGACAGACAGACAGACAGACAGACAGACAGACAGACAGACAGACAGACAGACAGATAGATAGATAGATAGATAGATAGATAGATAGATAGATAGATAGATAGATAGATAGATAGATAGATAGATAGATAGATAGATAGATAGATAGATAGATAGATATAGATAGATAGATAGATAGATAGATAGATAGATAGATAGATAGATAGATAGATAGATAGATAGATAGATAGATAGATAGATAGATAGATAGATAGATAGATAGATAGATAGATAGATAGATAGATAGATAGATAGATAGATAGATGGATGGATGGATAGATAGATGGATAGATAGATAGATAGATAGATAGATAGATAGATAGATAGATAGATAGATAGATAGATAGATAGATAGATAGATAGATAGATAGATAGATAGATAGATAGATAGATAGTTTATGGTGGTATATAATAAGAACTCGTGACATTTTGGGAATCCGCTGCTGAATGACCTGGGACTTAGTGTGTTGTCAGCACATGCGGAAAATGTTCCCACAGGTGAGCAGCTTTGAGTCCCAAACAGATACTGCCACAGGGAGTGAATTGTTTACGCCTCCACTATACGAGATCCAGCGTTATGACCTATGCTCCTTAGGGATGTAAAGGGTATTGACTGATAGATAAGAATCGTGCATATAGGCCCGTCTTACATTTTGCCCTTCCTCTTATTCATCTTTTATTGCTAGTTATTCAGACATTCTCCATACTTAAGGTGTTAGTTTAATGGCGATGCAACATTATAAGTAGTATAAAAGCATACATTTACAGTATTTGATTACAATTGAGAAGTAAGATATATTAAAAATGAAAAACTAGATCATTAGACCCTCCATACAGTATATTAGATAATAATTCGAAATATAATCCCTTAGGGCGGCATATAATTGGCACTCATAATGTATTTGAACAGTCTACGATTATATGAGTAGGGACTGTGCATGTTTTTAAGATCATGTGGAAGATTGTTCCAAAGATGAGCAGCTGAGTAAGCCAAGCTCTTCTTGAATAAATCTAGCCTAGGCTTGGGTACCTGTAACTGGTTTAAGCGGTTACTACGTTTTTCATTGAATTTTAAAAGAGGCCACAGATACGTTGGAGCATTCTGTGACAAGATTTTGTGAGCGAATTTAGCTTTGTTAAATAGGAAGCGCTTTCTAAGGGGTAATATTTTAAGATAGTTATATAAATCTGTACAATGTGTTTGGTGTTTATCAGCAACTAGGCGCACTGCACGTTTTTGAAGTGAATGAAGCCTTTTTGTGTTGGATATGGAACAACCATCCCAGATTGTGGAACAATAGTCTAGGTATGTTTGTATGTGAGATGTGTAGAACATTTTCCTTGCCCCCTCATCCAGGAAGTGTTTGATTTTGGCTAATTGGTAAACTTTTTGTGCCGTTAGCTTTGTGAGTGCACTTACATGTGAGTTCCAACTTAGGTGCTGGTCAACAGTTAGACCTAGAGTTTTATGTTCATTTACGTTTTCAATTAGTGATGTTCCAATGTAGAGCTGAAGTGTTGTTTTCTGCGAGTTTTGTAGTTTTTGTCTGGTTGATATTAACATACATTTCGTTTTACTAATATTTATTTGCATTCGATTCTCGTTGCTCCACTTAATAATATTATGTGTATCAGTTTGTAAAGATAGTTCTAGTGTGGCGCAACTTTTGTCACTAGTGTAAACAGTACAGTCATCGGCAAACAGGTCACAGGATGAGTGTTTGATGTACAGAGGAAGATCATTAATGTATACGGCAAAGAGAAGAGGGCCGAGGATAGAACCCTGAGGAACACCGATATCGACAACAGTTGGGTTGGACATAGAATTATTGAGAGAATAGGAAGAAGATCTAGGTAATTTAATGATCAAAACCCACGTGACAGGACGTCCCCCCTTAAGATATGGAAGCACTCCATGTCTACGTTATGGAATTAAATTTCCTATAACCGTAGCTTCGGGGTGTCTGTCTTCTTCCCTCTCATCTTCCCCCCTCCATCTCTCTCCAATTCCTACTCAAGTCTACTCCCCAAAGTTTCCTTCCTCTGGAATGTCTCCCATGCGCGCTTGAAAGAGCGTCGCCGCTTCTGACATTTTTGAAAGATTTCCTGTGATAGCGGTGGAATATCCCTGCCACTATCGTCATCTTCGTCAGTTTTGGCGATCGTCAGGAGATGGTCGGAGGTCGGCACTGGTCTTTCCAAGTATCTCTTTAAGAGATTTAAATGGAAAACCTTCTCCATTCCTTGAATAGATATCTGGTAGTTAGCCTTAGAAATCTTTTTCAGGACGGTAAACGGCCCTTGCCATCCGATCTTCAGTTGGTTGTTCTCGGTAGGGAGTAACACCAAAACTTTCTCTCCTACTTCTAATTCTCTCTATTTCGCGACTTTCCTGTATCGGTTA
This sequence comes from Oreohelix idahoensis, assembly GCA_024509875.1. Taxonomy (NCBI): domain Eukaryota; kingdom Metazoa; phylum Mollusca; class Gastropoda; order Stylommatophora; family Oreohelicidae; genus Oreohelix; species Oreohelix idahoensis. Next base: position 381,765 of record JAMPIV010011525.1, on the reverse strand, counting down.
GCGTGCTTTGTGCGAGCTCGCTTAAAGTTAGTCGTTGCTAGGTCCCACCCTAGTTTCAACCTTTCCTTTAAAACCGACACATATTTACTGGCTGAGACGACTGTCTCATCCGCCTTCTCGTCTGTCAGAGACTGAAGTAAGGCTTCAAGCGGGCCCTTAATGGGTCTGCCGAATAAGAGCGTAGCTGGCGGAAATCCTGTGGAAGTATGAGGAGATTCTCTGTAGCCAAATAATGCTGCAGGAATACAAAGATCCCAATCTTCAGGTTTCACTTGTGCCAGTTTACTTAGCATCATGTTGAGGTTTCCATTAACACGTTCCACGAGCCCATTTCCGGCCGGAGTATATGGTTTAGTGTGGATGTGTTGGGTCCTCAAGATCTTGACGATCTCCTCCATCAACAGGTTTCGGTATGGAGATCCGTTATCCGTCAACACTTGTTGAGGGAATCCCAACCGAGTGAAAATCTGCACGAGGGCTTCTGCGACATGCTTGGCATCTGCGCATGTTAGCGGGATAGCTTCTGCCCATAAAGTGCATGTATCGACTAAGGTCAGGATGAACCTGTTCCTTCTTTTAGTCCTGTCGAAAGGCCCTAAAATGTCGATCACAACCCGTTCGAATGGTGTTCCCACTGTTGGCATTTCACCCATGTGGACTGGGGGTGTCCGTTGCTTGAGTGGTACACGTTGGCACTGGGCACAGGATTTGACGTACCTGATAATATCAGTGTTTACTCCTGGCCACCAATAATGAGTGGTTATACGTTGGTTTGTGGCGTTCTGTCCCATATGTCCGCTGAAGGGAAGAGAGTGCCCCATTTCTAGGATTTGGCTTCTGTACTGTTTCGGTACTAGGAGCTGGTTGTACCCTTGGTCAGGCTTGCCCGTTCTCCGATAAAGTACGCCATCCTTAGAAAAAATGTCCCCGTGCTGTTTGGGTTCCTTAGCCATGGGCAGTTTCCTAAAGCAGGGTGCCAAAGTAGGGTCCTTGTATTGCGCTTCTTTAAGTTCCATGGGTAACAAATTCGGCGCAGGCTCCCGTTCCTTCTTGGTTTGCCCTCTTGTAGTTACTGCTGCCACAATCGGCTCTTTCGGTTTACCAATACACACGTATCTCCCGCCAAGTATGACTGGGTATATGGGATCATCCATAACAGCCGCTTTGATCACACCTCTGACAAAGTCGGAGTGTATCTCCACCAATGCGATGGGAAGCGCTGTAGGTGCATCACTCTTACGAACTCCACAAAGTTGGACGGTCTCTGCTATCTCTTGACCGGGTTTGACCAGGTTTCTGGCAACAATGTAATCATAAGAAAGCCCCGTGTCAAATAAGCAAGAAGTTTGAGAACCGTTCAAAATAACAGTACCTCGCGTTGGGGGTGTATCCCCAACAGGTTGGGAATCACTGTCAATAATTCCACCTTGCGAGACTGTCAATAAGCATCCGATGCGTTTCGGCTCGGTGTGCTCGGTCTGATCATATGTCCCGTGCTCAGGGGTTCTCCCTTTGCCACCTTGTCCTTTCTGGCCACGCTGCCATGTAGGGCGGTCGGGTTGATCAGACTGTTTCGGGTGGTTGGGGTACTTGTTCTTGTAGAACTTGGATTTTTCAGGAGGGGGGTTTTGAGGTCCAGTTTCTCTGTGGTTATTTAGGTTAGAAGCCTGAGAAGATTGCTCTAGGTTATGTTTTCGAAAATGCTCCTCTGTCGGTTTCCGCTTTGTGGCCGGTAGTTCAGCCAGCGCATTGTGATAACGCTCAGACTTCTCTAAGATGTCTTCAAGCTTTTCTGCACCTTGCTCAGCCAAAAATCTCCGAGTGTCCGCAGACAAAGTGTTCTTTATTTGTTCTGTTAGAACAAATTCCTCAAGACCTTCATAGGTAGAGGGGAGCTGTGAAAGCTCAAGGCACTTTGTTAGGTATCCCTTTAGACGTGAAGAGAACTGCTGGAAAGTTTCCGAGCTGTCTTTCCTGCTGTTTCGGAAGAGTTGCAAAAATTTGCGAGCATTCATTTCGAAACGCTCGAGCAAAGCTTTCTTCAACACATCATAGTTGTCTTGTTGGCTGCTTTCCAGTTTGGTGTAAACATCATACGCACTACTTTTCAAAGCCTGAGAAAGCTTCACATTCCAACGCGACCTCTCCAAACCGTACAGAGTTGCAATTTTCTCAAATTTTTCTAACCATGTGTCAATCTTCTCATTTGGACACGGGAAAGACTCTAGCGGAAAAGACATAGCAGTGAGATGAGTAGATTGAGTATTAGAAGGATCAGTTAAGGAAGAATGAGGAGAATACTCTCCATTGCTGGAGGTAGAGGCAGCACCACGACTTTGGAATTCAAGAGTTTTAAGAGCCAACTCATGCTGTCTCTCCTTCTCTCTTTCCTCATGCTGTCTCTCCTTCTCTCTTTCCTCATGCTGTCTCTCCTTCTCTCTTTCCTCATGCTGCATCCTTGAATTTCCATTTCTTCATCCATCTTTTTCTGCTGTAGTAGCCGGTCTTCCGCTTCTTTCCTCTCCGCTGCTTCTTCTTTCCTCCTTAGTTCTTCTTCTTTCCTCTCCGCTGCTTTTTCCTTCTGCTCCGCATCATATCTCTCAAGTTCGTCCCTGACGAAAGCTTTCGCTTCGTCGCCGTCCAGTCCCTCTTCCATTGCTTCCTGTCTGAGCATTTGTCTCAGTTTCGCCCTTTCTGTCATAATAAGTCAGTGGCTGAGACTTAGACGAGAAAAAGATAAGGATAAGGAATAGCCTACACTGGTTTCTACCACTTGCGAGAAAAAAAATACCAAAAATCAAAAGATGATATATTTAACCCTGGGATACCTCCTCCAAAAATAAAAATCTAACTATCGCTGCTATTAATCGGCAATAAAGCACCTAATGCAAAACACGACTACGCCAACTAAATGGTAGTTAAGATTTCTTCTGAAAAATAAGTAGCTACAGTGGAAAACACAATGATTATAGCAAAAATTAAAGAGAAAAATAATCCCTTAATTTTAAAAATCCACTATAAGTTTACCCCTGAAGACAGTTAGGGTGAGGGAGGCAATTAATCTGGACAAATAGTCCGAAACGCACTCCTTAGCTTTGCTCAAACACCTACCTGCTTCAGAACCCTTGTGAATGTTATACACTCACAAAACTTTACCAGCGTTTAGTATTACAAAATCATTAATTAACATGTATTCCGACAGAATCAACATGTAAACCAAATGTATAATGCTTCTTAATGCTGTGGAAAAAAAAACTTATCAGTTTGTGTGGTCAGCACGCCCGTAAACAGATCGTTAGTCTAGGGGATAAATTATGTTTAAAAGATACAAAACTCACAAGACATCACACTCTTACTCTATTTCAGAATAAAGAATCTAAAGTTCAAAAATCCAGATAGACGAGACCACATTTGTCGTACTCGTCTTCCTATTCTAAGTTCAAAAACCGGAAACGAGCAACCATTTGTCGTACTCGTCTTCCTATTCTAAGTTCAAAAATCCGTCGGGCGAGACCCCATTTGTCGTAGATTTATGATAGGAGAATTAAGACTAGGGTTGGTCCCTTCTGAATAGGTTGGAATGAGTGATAGATACAGTGAGAGCTGGTGAAAAAAAACACAATAGAATTTCCCCACGTGAGATGATAGGATGTGATATAGAGGCTGTCTTTGAGAATCGAGATAATCTTCTCTCTCTCACCTATCTTCTACGACCGCTTTTTAAAGGCGTCAGACAGTCTAAACACAGATATATATATATATATATATATATATTAATATATCTCTATCTACTCACGGGCACGCACATACACGTGACGACAGGTAAACACACAGACGTGGGAAAACTATAACAATGATATACAGATAATTGGGATCGAGCTGACCAACGCACTGATTTTTTTTTTTTTTTTTTCAAGAGAGATATTTTAATTATCATATAAAAATTTCTCACAACACCAAAAATTACATCAAGGAAAACATGTACAAATAGTCATAAAATTTAAGAAAATGCTACAAGGATGATAGCCCGTTAGAATCTTACTCTAGGTTTAGCCCACAGCCCCGTTAAGAGAACAGATGATGGCCCAAAGAGTTATAGATACGTAGGGTTGAGGCTAAGAGGTTTCTTTCTTTCTCGTAAATGTATGAACAGAGTTTGATAATCTGATTTAGCCTAAGAAATAAAGAAACTCTAGCAAATAGTAACAAATTCTGCAGGTTAAACAAAAAAAGAATTAAGACAGTAAATGGGGTTATACTCACAACTTTGCTCGCTGCCTCTGGGAACATAATAAATTCTAGGACCTTCACACAGACCCGAAAATGCAGTCCTTGACCAAGAAATCCCCAGTTCCAAAAGACGTACTAAACTCTCAGGGAACGATTCCTTGGGTGTTCTAATTTTTCGAATGTCTGATTAAGTCACATAAAATATTGTCCAGGCACGAAAGTTAGCAGAGCACAATGTCATTAGCTTTGGTTTCTAGAATTTAAGGAATGTCAGATCGGTGTCTACTTTCAGGAAGTTACTATATTTGGTCACCACAGTACTAGTCAAAACTCTGTCGGAATGTTTCTGATCTTTGCTGGCCACAACGGGCTGAATTGTACTGAAGAGTTATTCTGGAAGAATTAATTCTGGCGCGAAGGCCTCTTACTTCATTTAACTGTTACAGTTCAGGTAATGAAAGTGATTTGTTTCTTCCCAAATAATGTTCACGTACTAGAACGCTGGCAAAGTTGGGTACCACCGTTTCACTATATAAAAGAAAGAACACATATCAAATAATTTTACAATATGTACCCACTATAACTTACATTATTAAACCGCAAGTGTACTGCTTGACTTATCATTTAAATTTTCCGGTGAAATAAGTTATAAAATCAATCATCATGAATTCAGGAATAGCTGCGTATTCCGTCACTATTCACTGATGTCGCATCTAGCATTTATAAGTTTGATATAAAATATTCTCGACTGAGTATTTAGCAGTTAAATTAACTTCATTATAGCTACATTATTGTTTAGTAAGCTAAGATATAATTTATTATGTATTTCCACTGTAACTCGTCGACTTAGAGAATATAACAAACTATAAATTAAGCACTCTGTTCAAAAGAAACTAGTTAAAATGAAATGCGCGATTTTAACACTTAATCACTTCACAAAATACTAGATATAATATATTTACCTCAAAACACAGCACTACAGGATATCGCAAATTAAGAATTATACGCTTATATTTATGGAAGTCTAGAAGTTCGACAAATTGTCGCAACAAACTAAGAAACTTCGCAGATACAGCTGTACTCTTCGCGAACCACCTGTCTACTGCGATTATAGAGAAAGAATGAAGATAAAGTTTCAAACTAGGTTTAATATTTTAAACCAGACAAAGGATGAACTATTATTTCGTAGAACGAAATGCTCTCCCCTTTCCGGCTTAAACGATACGTTTAACACCTAACATGTCGTAACTGCCACCTACTGACCAAGATGTACGCGTGTCAGTTGAAAATCTCAGACAACCGTCTCGTACTGCGTCGTAGAGCATGGGTGTCAGATGCGGGAACCCAGGCACTCAGTCTGCTCTAGCGAGCAATGTCTGCCGCGATTCACGCCTCTGCCGGTGACTGAGAGCGATTTTCACACTGCCGAGAAACTCAGCCTGGGAAAACGCCTTTGACAGGTGAAATTTGCAGACGATAAGTCGGCCCTATTTCTAAGTATGAAGCACATTCACAGTTTCGTCCTCTGACATCTACGTAATAGAATTACGTATCCCAGTATGAGAAAAACACAAGGTAAAGTTTGAGAATACTGAAGAGAAATATTTTTCGCACCCGAGTGATGCGAAAAATACAGGAAAAACAAATACGGAAAGATAATAAAATAAAAGGATTCGGGTGAGAGAATAGGAAGAAGATCTAGGTAATTTAATGATCAAAACCCACGTGACATCTTGTTCAATCTAAAATAACACTGACTAACAAAAAAAAAGTTTTTTTTTTCTTTTTCTAACATTACTATGTTTTTCTGGTCAATTTTAATGCGCTGTTTTTAAATCTGCAAACCGTTTTTCTCTATCAGGTCGGGATCTCTAGAAATACGCAATTGAAGTTTTTTAACAACGCATACAGTATTACAACATCATTTATACAAGTATAACAGTTATGTAGGTTTGGATGGGTTTGAAAAAAAATCGAAAAAAGGTGATTCGTCTTCCGAGGACAAAAGACAAAGAAAATAGTCTACGTTACGGCCACAAGGCCTTCGTCAGGAAAGGAAAGAAAGTGAAGGCTAGATAGGACACATAAAAAACGTAATAAAATAATAAAATAAAAACTGGGTACTTCCCTGAAGGCAAGAACCGAAATTCGCTGTCTGTTGATGAGCGCGTGGCTGAACAGAAAGCGACTTCCGCCGCCGGGTGTACACAATACATACTGAAAAACTAAAAAACGAAACCGGACAATAAACTACCCAACGTGATAAAAGTGGGGACTGGAAATAGAAGAGGACAGAATGAGTGGGAGATAAATAAATATGAAATAAAAAAGTGTCTATGGCATACAAATAGAAGAATAGGATAAGAGTGGAAAGAGTCAAATAGAGCAAGAGAGGAAAGGGTGACCTCAGACAAAGGTGTGAAAAGTGTTGAGACCGGCTGGTTTTAGACACCCCATGCGGTGTATAAGACGGTTCTCAAGCTGTTCTCGGCTGGCAGTGTCAGAGGAGCAGGATCGGATCGCTGTGACCTGGATGTCGATGGGACCAAAGTGGTCAGGACCATTGAAGTGTATGGCAACTGGTGTGGACTTTTGCTGAGCGATGTCATTTAAGTGCTGGCTGAATCTGTCCCCAAGTCGTTTGCCTGTTTGGCCAATATAGGTTTTGCAGCAACGTTTACATATGATCGTATAAATGACATTGCGCGATTCACACGTGAAGCTACTAGTGATGGTGTACGTAGCCTTAGGAAAGGACACCTTCTGGGTTGAGATGACATACTTGCACAATCCAACATCTCATTTGCTCGTAAGTGGAAGTAATCGTCGTCTTGGCATAAACGGCGGAGGCGGAGAAGTTGTGAAAAAGGAAGGGAGTCACGACAGGCCCGAGGATGAGAAGAGGTATACAGGAGGTAGCTGTGGGCATCTGTCGGCTTGTAGTATACTGAGGTATTAAGGCCGGAGGGCGTGATAGAAATAGTAATGTCAAGGAAGTTGACAGAAACTGTGGAGACGAGGGAGGTGAACTTAATGGTGGGGTGAAAGTGGTTCACAAAGTCGATGAAGAGGTGTAAATCAGTCTCAGACATATCTGTGAGACCTATGCCATCATCGATATATCTGCGGTAAAACCCAGGGAAAGGACCGGAGTATTGTTGCCATATCTGATGCTCCAAGTGGCCCATGAATAGACAGGCATAGCTGGGACCCATCTTCGTTCCCATGGCAACACCACTAATTTGGTCAAAAAATTGACCATTGAATTCAAAGGAATTCAGGTTTAAGTACTTTGATGAAGGAGGGAAGACTCTGAACGATAGGCTGGAAAATGCTATCGAGGAAGTCAGAAATGTGCTCAGTAGGACAAGAACAGGCTGAGACAATAGGTCTTCCAGGGTTTTCGATCTTGTGAATTTTGGGGAGCATGTAGAATACAGGCTTGCCCAAAGAGCTGTCATGAATCCTAAGACGAGATGCCCCGGGAGGAAAATCATTACTAGTGATAAGCTGTTTAATGGTGTTGTGTACAATGCGATTGTTAGAGACAGTCGCATCGCTGGTCCTAGACCTGTAAAAAGAGCCATTGGTCAACTGGTTTTTACCTTCACTTAGGTACAAGTCTTTCTGCCAGACGACAATGGCTCCTCCCTTGTCAGCCGGTTTGATGACAATGTCGTCTCTACGGCGAAGAAGGGAGAGAGCACTAGACTCTGCCGAAGTGAGATTGGAATAATGCAATCTACGAGGGCGGAGCTGCTGAATGTCATGGATGGTGTTCTTGATATACAGGTCCAGGGCATGAGAGGCTCCAGGTTTAGGTGTAAAGGGAGGTTTAGTAGAGTCAGAAAAGCGTGTGAAGATGTCGGATTCAGCCTGAGACTGCGGAGTGCTGTCTTCCTCTCTAAAATGGAGCTTCAGCCTCATGCGACGGTGAAACCGATGAACATCCTGGAGGAGATTGTATTGGTCTAGGGTCGGACGAAGAGGAACAAATTATAAGCCCTTACTAAGAACAGAGCGCTCTTCCTCAGAGAGGGGTAGATCTGGGGGGATGCAGACTACCTGAGCGCATGATGTAGGGGAGGATGGAGGGGTAGCTTTGGGGGTAGGGATGAGACGGGATAGTTTATGGTGTTTAGACGTGGAAAGGAACTCATGCAGCTGCCGGTTCAGTGTGTGGATAGTGGTGCGTATCATAGAATAGAAAGGGAAGTTGTTGGAGGTGAGACAACGTAAGCGAAGCAGAAGCTGGGTCTGTTGGGCACTGAGGTCTGATAAAAGGCGGGAGTGACTGGCGGCCACTACGCGCATACGTTGAAAGCCACATCTGGTCTCAATTCGTTGTAGGAGACGTTGTTCCCTAGGATTGAGTGTACCAGCAGATGGATGAAAATTGGAAGAAAATCCATTAGGAAGAATTTTGTGGTGGAGGCAGGTGTGAATAAAGTGGAGATGAGAGGTGAATCTAGTTTTCTTGAAAGTAACGAACGCAAAGTCAATATCGACACGGGATATATCAGGAGGTAGGGAGCTAAAGCTGGTGGTGACCGACACACGGAGAGAGTTGATAAAATATTTCAGAGAGGGCATAGTGGGGAAAAGAAAAACGTCCAGAAAAAAAAATATGAAATAAATAAAATATAAAACGCTAAATGAAAATAGAGATTAATGAAACAATAAATAAATAGGGTAGATTGCGGTAATATAAGGTATGAAGGAAGAATAGGGAAATACAAAAATAAATAAATAGGTGAATAGGATATAAAATACTGAGAAAAGGAGATAGGATAGGATCAGGGAGATAAGCAGGATAGGTAGATAGAGATACGAGATAACAGAGACACGGTGCAGTCAAAAAATATATATATATATAATCGAGGAAGTTGAGGGGAACTGCGGTAAGACGTGGAATACAATGGATGGGTTTGAAAAAAAATCGAAAAAAGGTGATTCGTCTTACGAGGACAAAAGACAAAGAAAATAGTCTACGTTATGGCCACAAGGCCTTCGTCAGGAAAGGAAAGAAAGTTAAGGCTAGATAAAAAAAAAAAAAAACTTAATAAAATAATAAAATAAAAACTGGGTACTTCCCTGAAGGCAAGAACCGAAATTCGCTGTCTGTTGATGAGTGCGTGGCTGAACAGAAAGCGACTTCCGCCGCCGGGTGTACACAATACATGCTGAAAAACTAAAAAACGAAACCGGACAATAAACTACCCAACGTGATAAAAGTGGGGACTGGAAATAGAAGAGGACAGAATGAGTGGGAGATAAATAAATATGAAATAAAAAAATGTATATGGCATACAAATAGAAGAATAGGATAAGAGTGGAAAGATTCAAATAGAGCAAGAGAGGAAATGGTGACCTCAGACAAAGGTGTGAAAAGTGTTGAGACCGGCTGGTTTTAGACACCCCATGCGGTGTATAAGACGGTTCTCAAGCTGTTCTCGGCTGGCAGTGTCAGAGGAGCAGGATCGGATCGCTGTGACCTGGATGTCGATGGGACCAAAGTGGTCAGGACCATTGAAGTGTATGGCAACTGGTGTGGACTTTTGCTGAGCGATGTCATTTAAGTGCTGGCTGAATCTGTCCCCAAGTCGTTTGCCTGTTTGGCCAATATAGGTTTTGCAGCAACGTTTACATATGATCGTATAAATGACATTGCGCGATTCACACGTGAAGCTACTAGTGATGGTGTACGTATGTAGGCTTGAATTTCTTTGCAGTCGACTTTCGTCGGTGAATGGCATGTGGTACATCGCGATGAAGCATCCAACAATAATCGGCAAGCTTGTCACACTCCACCGTCCTTGATAACGTGACTCCATTACGGCGATATCTTGATGGAATCGTTCTTCATGTTCATCGCTGACTTCGCCAAGGTTGTCAGGGGGAAAAGTCAAGATGCGAATCGAGCAAATGGATTTTGAGGGACATGTTACAGCCTATAATTCTGTATGCATCTATGCACTGCTTAACAATATGCACATAGTCGACAGATTTGTGATTTCCCAGAAAGTTATCGACGATCGATTTGAATGCCATCCATGCGCGAAGTTCACTACCATGTAACAAGTTCTCGAATTGTTTGTCTGCAATAACTTTCCTAATCTGAGGTCCTACAAAGATACCTTCCTTTGTCTTTGCATCGCTAACTTGCGGAATCTTTTCTGGAAGATAAGTGAAAGCTTTGCTCGTTTTATCTAACGCTTTTACGAAATTCTTCATGAGCCCCAACTTTAGATGTAACGGTGGTAAAATGATGCTGTCTTTGTTAACTAATGGCTCGTGTATTACATTTTTATGTCCGAGCTGCATACGATCCCTGATAGGCCACACCTTTCTTGCATAATGTTCCTGTCTGTTGCGGCTGTCCCATTCACATAGGAAGCAACACAATTTAGTATACCCAGTCTGCATGCCCGTGAGAATTGCAATGACCTTCTGTTCTCCACAAATCCGCCATTGGTAGTCATTGTACTTTATTTTTGCCAAAAAAATAGCCATATTGTCATAAGTTTCTTTCATATGAACAGAGTAGGCGACTGGAATTGATGAAAATAAATTTCCGTTATGCAATAACACGGCTTTTAGACTAGTCTTGGAAGAGTCGATGAAAAGTCGCCATTCGTTGACTATGTGCTCATGACCGAGGTGCACCATTAGACCGTTTACATCTTTGCAATAGCAAATGTCATTGTTGCTGTCATTTTCGACGGAGTCATCTGTCAAGTTATTTGCTTATGTTTGTATCATAAGTATAATTGTGTCTTTACCTGCGATGTCAGGTTGATTAGGGGTTGTCTTCCCTTGTTTATTCATTCATTGTGTTTGACCTGTAGGGTCAGAGGTTGACAGTTCGGCGTAGGCCTATGGGAAGGTTTTTTAAGCGGGAGTGAGATATACTTCCGGGAAGCCGGGAGGTCCTGTTTTTCTGAAGGGACCAAGAGTCCATTGTTTTTCGGGGAGAATCTTCGAAGTAACTGCTATGGCAGTTTTCCCCAGTGAATCTCTGTGCGTCGGGATGACGACAGAATTCCTTGTGATGTTCTGAGGATTCATTTACCAGGTAATACCGACCTTTATGCATTATTACGCTTTTCGGTGGCAGAACATGTAAAGGATTACCTAGGGTGAACAGCAGTTCACTGATCCGCCATTTCAGAACTTATATATTTGTGCTCGAGGTAGCCATCCAAGACTGTTAGTCTTATATTGTCCAGAAATCCAGTGACGAAGATATATTGTGGGAGCCGCAGGTTGGCGGAACTTCTATCTACAATAAGTATTACTGCAGGGTTGATGATAACCTATTTAACAGAAGTACACGGCCGACGTCAGAACGAGGCCTGTGCTTTCGGCTATTATACTACAGCCTGATATGTGCAATTGGCGGGGAGTGCCAAGTTGCACCTATGTGTCATAGTAACTAAGGCATCTGACGCGTTTAGTCAGAGACGCCAAGGGCGACGCTACGAACTGTCATTATTAAAGAACTTTGCTATTGACCATGCACGTCTATTCTGATGTTTACCTTTTTGAATGCCAAATGTATACCTATCGATGTCAGGTCAGCATGACCTTGTTACACTGACTGTTCCTGTTGATGTTATGTGTGTTCCCGTCAATAAATGTCTTGAAACATGCCTGCAGTGTCAACGCATCCTTGATTACTGCATGTGAGAGTATGGGTTGCAGGATCTACATCTATACGAGCCTAAACACATTCGCGCCTTCATTCGCACCCACACTCAATTCATCATACGCTCGCACTACACATCTAACAACATGTATACTGTCTTGGGCCAGTGATCACATCAACAAGAAAAAAAAGACAGTTACATTTCTGGTGGACCAGTTACGTGGGCTCTTATGATACATTTCTTGTCGCCAATGTGGCCTAGAAACTTACATTTCTGATGGACCAGATCTGTGGGTTTAAAAAGAACAGAGCGAGCATTTGACATTATTGTTGACATTTATGGATCCAGAAATTTACATTCCTGGTTGGCTGTTACATGTATGATGTCTCCAGTTTTGTCGAGAAAGTTACAAGAAGGACAAGTACACATTACACTTCTGATCTGTGGGTCTAAGCTACACACGGGACAGCCGTAACACACAGCGCTAATTCTACACTTGCAAGTTTTGGCTACAACAGGACAGATATAGGTCATCAACGGTTGACCCAAATAAACAGTACGAGCATTTATATTATAATGCTACATAAAGCATAACAAGACATGTACTGAAGTTAACTACTAGGCATTTGCTACGTGGACCATAACTGCATAGAAGGCGGGTTCCTATTGTAAACAGTACTGCTGGTTGTTACACGTTTCATTCAACAACAGACTTTTCTAGGTCAGAGCATTCAAGCTACATTGTTGGAGGTCAAGTGTCTGTAAACAGTACGTGGAAATAGTAAACATTCAATGTGCAAGCCCTAATTTGAGAAGGTCATAGTAACTTTGGTTCGTGAATACCACTTTATGTTACAGTGGATTTGACGTTCAGTGCGCGTTTGACATTTCGTTTCTGTGTTCGCAAGGAGCAAGGAATTTATTTTAGTTTCAGCTGTGACTGAACTTGTTCTGCAACACATTGAAATTGATTGCTATATGTTTATGTTATTTCTACTGTTTTGTGTATTTTTCTGCGGGTTTTTTCGGTTGGTGGGTCTTACGGTAAATATGCCACTTGATCGAGGCTTACTGTAAGCGTTCTGTAGGTGCAAATTTTCTTAATTTGGAAATTTGCTAGTGACAATTGGTCGCTATTGATGTTAGCTGTGATGTAATTGTACTTAACGTTGTTTTTGTAATATTTTGTCTGTTTTTTCAGTTTTGATTTTCGATTTGTTTTGTTTGTATTCTGTAGGTCTCTCCTTTCTTGTGTATTTCTCTACACATTTTTGGTTAAAACAGTGTTGCCATTTGTATTGTTTTGTATTTTTGTCTTTGTATTTTTTTTTTTTTTGTACTACATTACTGTCATACACAGTCTACATACACATACTTGGTCATGTTTTGATATTATTGATAAGATAGACTCTTCATATAGAGTTTCTTAATAAAATATTATATAAGATATTTATACAAGTTCTTTGATAAAAGACTTGTTATCTACAAAGATTGAGACAAGGTGAAATACATATTCAAGTTCTTTATAAAAAAGACTTGTGCCCATAGTGAGTGGGATATAAGGGAATTTTTTTTTTCCACAGGTACTCAGGTGATTTTTTGGGTACATTATAAACAAGACTAAGAGTGTGAAAGAAAAGTGAAGTGAGTATACAAGTCTATCATTTCAGACTTGTCTCCCATTAAAGTGGGATAATTTAATATATTTGCTTCTGCAAGTTACTGATCTCAGTAGACAAGATGTCTACATTGGACTACTTTATTACACAAGGGAGAGCCCTTGATAAAACTGGTCAACAGTTAGAACAGTGGGCTGTTGCTCAGTATGACAAAGCATTAGCTGCTGAAGAAAGAAGGGCTGCTGCAGAGGAAAAAAAAACTATGTGGGAAGAGAAGAGATTGGAAAGAGAAGCAGCTGCTGAACAAAAAAGGCTAGACAGAGAAGCTGATATTGCTGCTGAACAAAAGAAATTGCAGATGCAGGTGGAGGAAAGGAGATTTGAAGCTGAACAAAAGAGATTAGACAAAGAAGCTGAACAAAAGAGATTAGACAAAGAAGCTGAACAAAGAGATTAGACAAAGAAGCGGAACAAAAGAGATTAGACAAAGAGGCTGCTGCAGAGGAGAGGAAAGCTCAAGCTGAGGCTGAAATCAGAAAAATGGAACATGAGGAAAGAAAACAGAAGATGGAACTTGATGAAAAACTCGCAACTTTGGAGTTAGAGAAATTGAAATTGGCGAGTACGGGTGCTCAGCAAACAACTTCGAGTACGACAAGGGAGTTTGTTAGTAGGATTAAATTGCCTCATTTCAATCCTTTAAAGGATGACGTAGCAGATTATCTAGATAGATTCCAATTTTTGTGCGATACGCATAACATAAAAAAGGAAAAATATGTTGAACAACTGATGCCATTTTTTACAGGTGACACAGTGACTACTCTTATGACAATAGACGAACATGAGAGGACTAATTATGATGTTGTCAGGCAGCATTACTAAAAAAATATCAACTAAAACAAGAAGACTATCGTCTTCGTTTTAGGACAATGTTGCCAGAAAATGGAGTAGATTTCTCTGATTTTGTTACAAAGATACGTCGTACATTTACACGATGGGTTGAGTTGTCTCAGATTGAGAAAAACATATGAAGGTCTAATGGACTTATTATTGCGAGATAAGGTTTTGTCATCTGTTAATGATTCTTTTCTTGCATTCCTTCATGAGCGTAAGCCTAAAAACTTAAAAGAAATGGAGGAATACTGTTGTCAGTATGCCACAGCACATCCCCATGCTACAGTTAGCAATTCTAAAGTGAAAGAAGGGTTGCCAGCTGCTTCGGCAACACCATATGGCCCTAATTTCAGAAAAAAAATTTCAGGGTGCTCAACAAAATTGGAATAGGGGAAGTAATCAAAATTACACTCAGAAGCGGAGTAATCCAACACATGATGGTTCTTCGTCTATGCAGTGGAGACAAGATGGTAGTTCTCGTAATTTTAGTGGTAATAATTTGAGACACTTTCGTAAAGGTTATCCAAATGATAACTATTCAAATTTTCGAGGTAATCATTCTCGACGTCAAGATTATGACGATGGTGAATTTAGAAACCGGGATTCAAACCGGAATGATGAGTACAATAGACAATATGATCACAATTACAGGGGAAATGATAGTCGAAATAATTACAGGGGAAATGATAGTCAAAATAATTACAGGGGAAATGATAATCGAGGTAGACCTAGGTTTAACAAGAAAAGACCTTACCAACAGGCAAACTCTGCACAACAAGAGTTTGATGGAGCCTGTAATACAGCAAATGATAATGGTAACTCTAGGGCTATCACTGGTTGTGCTTTCGATTTTGGGAGAGCAACTGAATGCTTAACATTGTTCGATTCATCGACTGTATCTACGCTAAGTTGTGGTCACCCTCTTCCTGCTCTACCTGCTACAGTTGCGCATGATGGGAGAGGATCTCTCATCTTAGATAAAGGTCTAATAAATGATAGGCTAGTCTCAGTACTTTTCGATTCGGGATGTACTACCGTCGGGGTTAAGGAGTCTCTGATAGATCCTTGCTGTGCCACTGGAAAAACAATCAAATGTGTTACATTTGGTGGTACTATGGAAAGCTATCCTACTGCTATTATTAGGATTGACACTCCTTTCTTCACAGGAGATGTCCATGCATGTCTTCTTCCTAATCCTATTGCGGATCTTATAATCGGTCGTATTCATGGGGTTAAAGAATGCACCCCGCAACAAATTTCTAGTTGGGAAGAAAAAAAACATTCAAACGGTCAATGCAGTGGTGACAAGAGCTCAAGCTCTTAATCCCCCAACTTCATCTGATAATAGTAATGAAGTTGATAGCCAAGACGAGCACTTGGTGATTTCCCATGACTCGTTTGTTAAACGTCAAGAAGAGGATCCTTCTTTGAAGAAATACTTCCTTCTGGCAAAGAAAGGGGATCCCAATCAAAATACGAATCACAAATCGTATATTACTATGAAGAATGGTATATTGGTACGAATGGTACAACACTCGGACAAGTCTATGCATTCGCAAATTCTTGTGCCTAAGTGTATGAGAGCCTTAATTCTTCGGCATGCACACGATTCTCAGTGTGCTGGACACATGGGTTTTTCCAGAACTAAAACTAGAGTCCTTGCGTCATTCTTTTGGCCATTCGTGAATAAAGACATCCGAATTTATTGCCGATCTTGCAAAATTTGTCAAGAGGTCAAGTCTAGAGGTCCGAGACATGCTGCTCCTATTCAGGCTGCAGATATTCCGATTCGGCCGTTTCAGAAAATGGCTATAGACATCATTGGTCCGTTCAAAATTAAGTCAGCCAGAGGACACCAATTTATCCTCACTTGCGTGGACATGTGCACGCGTTGGCCAGAGGCTATTCCTCTGAAGAGCATATCAACTGTCGATATCGCTGATGCTCTTTGGCTCGTATTTTCTCGTCTGGGATTCCCCGGAGAAATACTGTCGGATCACGGCACTCAGTTAATTTCGGACGTTATGTCTCAGGTAATGGCTACGCTAGACATTAAAAGGTCTCTCAGTAGTATTTATCATCCAATGTCCAATGGATTGGTAGAACGTCTTAACAGGACACTAAAGAACTTACTTGGCAAGATAACGGAGGATCATCCTGAAGATTGGGACAGGGTTTTACCTGCAGTCCTCTTTGCCTATAGAGAGGTTCCCAACGAGCATACAGGGTTTTCTCCTTTCGAACTTGTCTTTGGCGCGCAACCGCGCGGGCCAATGTCCTTGTTACACGATTTGATAACTTCCGATAATATTGACGATGATACACAATCGTCATATGAATATGTTATAGCTCTTAGAGAAAAGATTATCGAATCGTGCAGGTTAGCAACTTCATCTTCCGAATTTGCGAAAGAAAAAGCTAGGCGATTTGCTAATAAGAAAAGACGCCTACGTCAACTTTGTCCTGGAGACAAAGCATATGTCTTACTGCCCTCAAGAGAGAATAGACTTCTCATTTCTTGGAAGGGTCCATACACTATAGTCTCGAAAATTTCTGATGTCGACTATATTGTCGATGTGGATGGAAGGCATAAAACCTTCCATATAAATATGCTAACAGAGTTTATTGAACGTCCAGACTATTTACAGCCTATTTTCCAGGCGACGGACGACTCTCCAGTTCAACATGGTCACATCTCATCCCTGTCCGTTATACAGGATGAGGAAACTATTTTTTTCTGACGTGAACTTACCTCTTCCTGCGATTCCACTTACTTCAACGGAATCGTGGAGAGACGTTACAGTCTCTTCCAACTTGTCTTTTGAGGAACAGCGTCAAGTATCCTCTACGTTACAATCATATCAGGATGTCCTTACCGACATTCCTGGACACACAGATGTCATAGAACATGACATCATACTTACTGATCGTAATCCGATCAGAGTAAGACCATACCCAATACCTATTCATTTTCAAGCACAAGTCGAGAAAGAATTGGATGAAATGATTCAACTACAAATAATTGAACCATCCACTTCAGCTTATTCTTCGTCAATAGTTATTGTTCGAAAGAAAGACAATAACATACGTCTTTGCGTTGATTATCGCAAATTAAATCAAGTTACGAAGTTCGATGCTGAACCTATGCCGTTATTAGATGATCTACTTATTAGACTTTCTAAAGCTAAATTCTTTACTAAACTAGACTTGTCGAAAGGTTATTGGCAAGTCCCATTGACGGAACACGCCAAACCTCTCACTGCTTTTTCGACACCTAGGGGTCTGTTTCAATGGAATTTTATGCCTTTCGGGCTTATGAACGCCCCAGCGACTTTCGTACGCATGATGCGACGAATTCTATCAGATCGTGCAGATGTCATTGCATATTTAGACGACATCTGTCTTTTCAGCGATACTTGGGAAGAACACTATGTGGGTCTAAAGGAATTGCTATCTACTCTACGTGAGCATAGTTTGACTGCTAAACCCTCTAAAGCTTTTGTTGGGTTTAGTGAAATTTCCTTCCTAGGTCATCGAGTTGGTCATGGTCTGTTGAAGACAGAGGACCAAAACATTTCAAAGATATTAAATATCTCGGTTCCGAAGACAAAAAAGCAAGTGCGTAGTCTATTGGGATTGATACAATTCTATGGAAGATTCATTGAGAATCTGTCCTCCATTATGGCACCACTTTCAACGTTATTGAAAAAAGGTTCTCCTAATATGGTGCGTTGGTCCCAAGAATGCCAATCTTCATTGGATCAGGTTAAGAATTTGTTCTCATCTCATCCTATCTTAAGACTACCGACGATTGATAAGACTTTTGTCCTTCGTAGTGATGCCTCTTCCACTGGGATTGGAGCGGCACTAATGCAGGAATATTCAGGAACTCTGCATCCTGTAATGTATATTTTCTAGGAAGCTGAATGCGGCAGAAAGGAATTACTCGGTTTTGGACCGTGAATTGTTGGCTATGGTTTGGTCCATTCTTAAGCTACAAAGGTTCCTTCTGGGCGCGCATTTCTTTATGGAAACCGACCAAAAAGCTCTTACGGCTATGCAAAGTAAGGATTTGAAGAGCTCGAGATCTACTCGTTATGCTATTGCTCTTCAGCCTTTCCATTTCACGGTGCGAGCTATCCGTGGTTCGGATAATGTGATGGCGGACATATTGTCTAGATGCCCACATGATTCCAGTTAAATCTTGTGTCCTAGTTTTTTCCTGATATATTTTCAGACTTAGGTCTGTCCTTAATATCATAATATGTTGTAATACAAATGTATTTGGATGATGTTTAGATAATTTAACAAATTTCATTTTGTCCATCCATCAGTGATATGTTTGCTAAAATAGCATTGACATTTGTATATTGCTATGATTATATTATTTAGTAATGTTTGATATATGATTGGTATTGCCAGCAACTTAGGTTTCTTGAATGGTATCCCTTAGTTTGTTTGGCTTAAAGGAAATATTTTCTCCTATGTTGGGAGATGATTTGTACCCTCTTCTATTGTACCTGATATTAGGTTCATTGTTTGCATGAGCACAGAAGTGATACTGGTGCTATCTTGCTCATGAACATATTAAAAAAAAAAAAATGCAATTTTTTTTTTACAGGGGGGTGGTAGTAATGTTGCTGTCATTTTCGACGGAGTCATCTGTCAAGTTATTTGCTTATGTTTGTATCATAAGTATAATTGTGTCTTTACCTGCGATGTCAGGTTGATTAGGGGTTGTCTTCCCTTGTTTATTCATTCATTGTGTTTGACCTGTAGGGTCAGAGGTTGACAGTTCGGCGTAGGCCTATGGGAAGGTTTTTTAAGCGGGAGTGAGATATACTTCCGGGAAGCCGGGAGGTCCTGTTTTTCTGAAGGGACCAAGAGTCCATTGTTTTTCGGGGAGAATCTTCGAAGTAACTGCTATGGCAGTTTTCCCCAGTGAATCTCTGTGCGTCGGGATGACGACAGAATTCCTTGTGATGTTCTGAGGATTCATTTACCAGGTAATACCGACCTTTATGCATTATTACGCTTTTCGGTGGCAGAACATGTAAAGGATTACCTAGGGTGAACAGCAGTTCACTGATCCGCCATTTCAGAACTTATATATTTGTGCTCGAGGTAGCCATCCAAGACTGTTAGTCTTATATTGTCCAGAAATCCAGTGACGAAGATATATTGTGGGAGCCGCAGGTTGGCGGAACTTCTATCTACAATAAGTATTACTGCAGGGTTGATGATAACCTATTTAACAGAAGTACACGGCCGACGTCAGAACGAGGCCTGTGCTTTCGGCTATTATACTACAGCCTGATATGTGCAATTGGCAGGGAGTGCCAAGTTGCACCTATGTGTCATAGTAACTAAGGCATCTGACGCGTTTAGTCAGAGACGCCAAGGGCGACGCTACGAACTGTCATTATTAAAGAACTTTGCTATTGACCATGCACGTCTATTCTGATGTTTACCTTTTTGAATGCCAAATGTATACCTATCGATGTCAGGTCAGCATGACCTTGTTACACTGACTGTTCCTGTTGATGTTATGTGTGTTCCCGTCAATAAATGTCTTGAAACATGCCTGCAGTGTCAACGCATCCTTGATTACTGCATGTGAGAGTATGGGTTGCAGGATCTACATCTATACGAGCCTAAACACATTCGCGCCTTCATTCGCACCCACACTCAATTCATCATACGCTCGCACTACACATCTAACAACATGTATACTGTCTTGGGCCAGTGATCACATCAACAAGAAAAAAAAGACAGTTACAGTCATCATCCATCTCAAAGTATTGAACAAGTTCTCTGTGTCTATGACGACATTTAGATAGGCCTATCGGAGTATTGGGCGCTAAAAGTTCCATTCTTTGAGTCACGAACCGAGTAATTCCGCTTGTCCTTTGGTAAGAGCGAGATCACGTATTAGATCTGAAAGTTCAGAAAGGTTAATTAAGTGACCACCATCATTAACCGGTATATAATCCGAGTCAGAATTAGTTTCTAAAGCAGGTAAACTATCACTTTCTGATGGTTCATTCACGTCCAACATATATTGTTCTGGTGGAACTGGGATCGGACACGTGATTGGATCACGAGGCACTGGTTTCGAAACCGATTCAATATTTGGATAAACCACAGACTTTCTAGTTTTAAAAGTGAAACCATGATATTTGTCAAGCAGAAGTAACAATCAGTAGCGTGATTTGTCAGTTCACGCCATATTACTGGCACTCCAAAAGGCATCAACTTTATGTTTAGGCGATTTTCGTAACCAACCTGCCAATGTATTTGCACAAGTCGAACAAACTGCATTTGGCTTCCAAGATTTATTTGCATCATCAACTTTCGAATCGAAATAAAGTTCATATGCTTTCTTTAGTAATGGTGTAAAGTTTTTCTGGTGAACGCGATCGGTAAAATATCCGCACACGTAACAGAACAGATCAGCCGAATTTCTACAACTTCTAGAAGCCATATTTCGCTCAGAATTATTTCAAAATACAAATAACTATTTGAAAAATAGCGTAACATATGTCATGCATCTTTTAGGAGTATAAAAAGTAGAATTATTTTGCATTTTATTAATTTTTAATAAGTTATATAGTAAAAATGAAATGGAGCAAATAACGGTTTCCCAAAAATATATTTATTCACAAATATCTTAAGAACCCGATGTGATAGAGATAAACGGATTTCACATTTGAAATCAGCGCAAGAAACTGACCTAAGAACACTTATTCTTATATAAGAAAGAAAAATGTTGTTTGTCAGTGTAATTAGGGAATATACTGCGGACTGAATAGGTCAACTGCACTCTGAAGCATGTCGTAAAAGACGACTAAAATGAGGTTGCGCATGAGGCTGGCAACCTCATCTTGTGAAACAAGTTACCACAGAAACCACCGCTACAACAGCACGTGACTGCTTGATGCAGGCTTCCTGCAAGATGACCAGCTGCTGTGGTAGCTCAATGCTTCGTAATGAGCGCCAAAGGATATGAAGATGATGATGGTGACGATGATAAAGAAAAATGTCCATGTTCAATCTAAAATGTCTTATAATTAGGGCATATACTGTCTATTATTTATCATGACAATTTTCCGTTTATCTTCTTATGGAGGTTGGAGTCACCAGGCTAACTCACAGGCATAATAGTGCATACAGCAATCACATGATCTTACAACTATGGTTTCTGTTGCAATTTGTGTTACATGATGAGGTTGTCACAAGTCTTGCTGATTCATGCTATACAGAGCTTCTACAAGTCTTGCAGAAATTATGTGAGGACAGCAAACTATAAGTCAGAAGAGTTCAGGACCACCACTGGTGTAAGACAAGGCGATATCCTGTCACCTTATCTTTTCATACTCCTCATGGACAATGTCATCAAGGCATGTAAGGAGAGAACAAGAAAGTATTCAGTGGGGTACTGGAAGATGAGACAGGTCTGTATTTCAGAGCTAGCATTTGCTGATGATGTTGTCCTGATTGCTAAATCAGAGACACATCTCCAATCCAACCTGCAAGTCTGGAAGGAAGAGCTGGAGAAGAGAGGGATGGTCATAAGCAGCTCTAAAACAAAATCCATGGTGATATCACGAGAAGAAAGAAAACATCAGATTAAGTTGGGAGAACAGGTCCTGGAGCAGGTCGACCACTTTAAATATCTCGGAGCCATTATAGACCGAAAGGGGGGCATCAAAGAAGAGTTGGCCACTCGAAAAGCAGCGGCTGGGAGACTTTATCAGGCCATAAATCGAGGATTCCTCAGCAAGAAAGAGGTTGGTAAGAAAACGAAGATGGCTGTATACCGCTCCACCTATGTCCCAGTCTTGACATATGGATGCGAGTCATGGGCAATGACTACAACCCACAAAAGCCAGATTCAAACCTCAGAAATGAGGTATCTGAGGAAGGTGGTTGAAGTAACAAGAAGAGACATGGTCCGCAACCAGACGATACGTCAAGGCCTAAAATCCCACCCGCTGCAGACCAAAATAGAACAGTCCCAACTAAGATGGTTTGGCCATGTCTGCAGAATGGGAGAAGATCGGCTACCACGACAAGCATGGGAAACAAAGAGCCAGGGATCCAGACCTCCAGGACGACCCAGAGTCCGCTGGGAGGACAACATTAGACAATCTTTGAAGGACCGAGGACTAGAATGGAACCAGGCCAGGAAGAAGACAGCCGATAGGATAGTCTGGCGCTCTCTCTTCCAAACCTCTACACCTCATGGTAGAAGAGGAACGACTAAGTAAGTAAGTAAGATGAGGTTGTCAGTCCCATACATAACCTTCATATTACTTGTTTTCTACAACATACTGCCTATTACAAACAACATATTCTTTCTTCTTCTGCTTCTTATTCTTCTTTCTCTCCCATATCACCCCAATCAGTGGTGTGTTTAGAAGGGAGCCTTACGGACGTCAGCATTGTCTCCCTATAGCAAATATTGGTGTTTCTAAATACGTGCTTGATGGCACAGATAAAAGGAAGAGGTAAGTAAGGTGAAGACAAAAATTATAATGAAAGCCATATTTACACTTGTAATACTCAAGAACACAAGATTTCATTTCACAGCTTACTGGCATCAAATGAACATAGAATAAAGGAATTATTGGGACTCAATTTTAATGTTTTGATTTGTTTAATGGGGTCGGAGTGGCTAAGAGTTATGACGTCCACCTCGAATTCTAAAGGTACCGAGTTCGGTTCCCAGTTGAGGGAATATAATTTATGGAAATGTTTTTTCATAACTAGTGGTCCTAATGATGTGAAACTCTCCCCTGGTTTCCTGGGTAGTGAGATCGGATACCTAGCCTTCTCGGAATAGGGCTCAAAATAGGATGTCCCGTGTGCACGGTTGCGCACGTTAAAAATCCTACGGCAGTTGGAAATCGTAAAGAGTAGGCCATAAGGCCGCCGCCCTGTCAAAATGTACAAAAAATAGAAACTTACCCACCACAGAAATATTTATACAATGTGTGATTCCTATTTACACACATTCGAATTCTCGCCAGTGCTACATAGTTTGTGCACTGTGCTGAGATCCTCCTTGTATGATCTAAGGGAGGAGATCGGAGCACTGATGGAGTTGTCCGTATGCAATGAAGATAGTCCTTAAAAGCAAACCAAACCAAATCAAACCAAACCAAATCAATGTTTTTAATCGTACGAACTTGAATTTTTTTTTATCTATTTGTATCTTTTTTTTCTCCTGGAGTTTATCATGAGACAAAGAAAGAATTTGGCGACTACCCTCTCAGCCACGTCGTAAGAGGTGAATTTATGAGGTTGTGAATGATGCAGGGAACCTCATCAAGTCAAACAAATTAAAGCAGAAACCACAACTATCGGCAAGGGGGTAGCAGATGTAGAGATGGTTCCTTGCTCCGAGAAAATAACTGATTAATTAACATATGACCTTTTATGTCACGCAAGAATTCAAAACATGAATGTACCAATCCCAGAGCCCTATCTTAAGACAGGACGTTACAGTGCGTGTCAAAGAGATAGTACAACAAATATAACACCGTGGTGTCTCTCACGTTTATCTATTTTGTTTTGTTTTTTTTCTCCCGGAACTTAATGTTTCTCCACTTATGCCTTGTAATGATATCAACAGTTGTCCTCAATGTGGGTCCTATCCAACATGTTTATTGTTTCTGTAATAATAATAATTACTGTATTAGCTTAATTGTTATTGTTGACCAGGATCGACGTCATTGCATTCCGGGTAAACCCATAGGTGGTCAGTCTCCATCAGTAAATGTCGAAGTGTATGATTGCTGTTCCTGTTGCGCGCTGGTTGTATACACGACGGATGCATCCTCTCGTACGCCGATACCTGCTAGTCTTACGTTGGATGCCAAATTAAAGCCATCTTAGCTTTGATGATTTCAATATCATTCTCTAAAATGCGATCCTTAATTATAAATTAATTGCTTAATTGTAATTATAATTAATGCCGCATAACTAGAGAATGAGACAAGCATATTGGAGGCAAACAAATAACGAATATAGATCACTGGTTCCGGGTTCGATGCTCGGCATTAAAAACGTCCTATTATGATTCCCTTTTATAAGCGTCCGAGTGGCGGAGTCGTGGAGATAAACAAATAACGAAAATAGATCACTGGTTCCGGGTTTGATGCTCGGCATTAAAAACGTCCTATTATGATTCTCTTTTATCCGAGTGGCAGAATAGTTAGAGCGCTAGCTTTTGGGGGACGATGGATGGGTATCAAAAAACAAAAACAACAAAGAAAACGAAAAAAGGTGATTCGTCTTACCAGGACAAAAGACAAAGAAAATAGCCAACGTTGTGGCCACAAGGCCTTCGTCAAAGAAAGGAAAGATAGTGGTGGTTAAGTAGGACACATAAGAATCTAAAAAATAAAATGAGGATAAGGAGGAAATAGGAGTCGAGGGATAGATGTCTTACTTCAGTTCCCTTCATCTTTCTAGCCTTTTTTTTTTCTTCTTTTTCTTGTGGAAGGGGGAGGGGGGGGGGGGGCTATTTGGAAGGGAGGTGTCGTCACGCTCCAGTCTTCCCATCTGTTAAAAAAAAAATAAAAGAGTTCCTGACTCTATTTTGAGTTAGGTAAAGCAAAGGCAGTGGGGAAGAAAACTCTTCACTCCATCTCATGAGACTATATTTGACGTTTTTGATACTTTACACTCCTACAGTCCTATCTGCCAAGGGACTGCCTTTACATTTGTAACATTTGTGTAAGGAAGTCTCTAACACTTCACTCCCACTACAGCAGTATATGCTGAGAGACTACTTTTATCTATTATGTTAATGATGGGCACTCGATAGATAGATAGATAGATAGATAGATAGATAGATAGATAGATAGATAGATAGATAGATAGATAGATAGATAGATAGATAGATAGATAGATAGATAGATAGATAGATAGATAGATAGATAGATAGATAGATAGATAGATAGATAGATAGATAGATAGATAGATAGATAGATAGATACAAACAAACACACAAACAAAGATATTACAGGCAAAGAGATTAAGACAGATTCTTAAGAAAAGAAACGGAGTAGTAATCACAATTTCTTAGCAATTATTTCACCGAGAACGTCAAACACACACGCACACACATACACACATAAGCACATACATATCAGCACCTTTGGAAGCCAGTGGAGCGTAAATCCGACCATGAAGGAAAAAAGAAAATCTATTTTTTTTTACGATCCAACTTTTTAAAACCGAGTTCCCACACTTGAAAGATTTGTTCGATGTCCTGTTTTATTTCCTTTCAGAATTACTGAATACCACTTTTTGATTTGAACAGAAAAAGAGATTGAAAAGTGTCAAGTCATATATGTAGTTCGTCAATATCCGTGGTTTTCAACCAAGTGTTGGTCCTAGCCTGGTGCCACAGAGTACCATGGGCATTGCATCAAAATTGCGAATTTTCTACCTGCTTAACTTTTATTAAAATACGAGCGAGTGACCCGCAAAAACATGACTACAAATAGTTATATTGTGCTCATTCTGCCGTACGCTCTGGTGACGACACTAATTCTCTTGTGGTTATTTCATTTCTTTACAGTTTATTTCAACTTCATTCAATCATTGTAATCAAATTTATTACTACTTATTATCAATGCCTAACTTACAGCAGTGAACGGAGTGGCATTTGGCAACAACTTACTTCTCTCAACGAAAAACTGTTTGGAGATGTCAGAAACCTTGAGCTGACTACTACCTTTATTAGAGTCATTAATGTAGAAATCTGTGGGCGAACGAAAAAGAAAATCAATGCACCACAACAACAACAACAAAGTGGAAAGACCTGCGTGCTGTTTCTTTAGGTGTTTAATTTAGCTTTGACTTGCAATGCGCGCCATTCCTGTCTTTTTCCTGAAGAGCTGGCTGGAATATTTTTCATTGTTCGCTACACGACAATTAGTTAATGTTAATCAGAATCAACGTCATTGCACTCCGGGCAAACCCATAGGTGCCCAGTCTCCCTCAGTAAATGTAGAAGGGTACGAATGTGTCACGTAGGGTTTATATTCATTTAATTTCCTACATCTTCTTCCTATTCGTTCACCCAAATTCTCTCTTTTATTATCTCTGTATTTCATTTTTTCCTGTATATTTTTCATCCATTCGTTTTGCGAATATTATTTTCATATAATTCGCAAACTTTACCTGTTTTCCTTTCTCTAAAACTGAGAATCGCGCTAGGACGATATTACGTAGATGTCAGGGCTGCAGGGCGTCAGAAGGCGTGATAAGTCGGTTCGCTGAACACAGGACGTAGCAAATCGTCTACATTCTCACCGAGCGCGCGAGCTTCTTCTCGGCATAAGTCCCGGTGAGGTGTGATACTTTACATCTGCACCGGTCAGTATCCAGACATTTGTCTGGAAAATCCCAAACTGACACGGCGCTCACTTGGGCCATGGTCAGCTGTAGTGTGAAAACTGCCCTGAAATGGAGTCAGGCTGTCTGGGATTTGAAACTGACACGCGTACATCGTGGTCAGTAGGTGACAGTTACGACACGCGTTAAGCGGACGTAAATGTTGGGAGTAGGGGAGATAATTTCGCTTGGCGAAATAAGTTTGGGCCCTTTGTCTGATTTTAAGATATTGGCCAAGTTTGAAACTTTAATTTCATTCTCGCTCATAGACTCCACAGTAGATAGGTCGCTCGAAAAACAGAATAGCTGTTAGCGAAAATCTCAGTTTGTTTCGGCAATTTGTCGAACTTCTAGACTTCCAGAAATATTTTCAGCATTTTTATTCTTAAGTTGTGCGACTACCTGTAATTCTGTGGTTGAGGTAATTAATATGATAGATATATAGATTTTGTGAGTGTTAAAGTGTTAAATCGCTTATTCATTTTAATCTATTTCTTTAGCGCAGAAGAGAAATAAAGTGGTAGGCTATTATATTTTCTAGGGAAGCATTCAGTGGAAAGCAGAATAAAATTAAAATTTCTAGCTTATAACGGCAATTGTAGCTATTTATGAAATTTAATTTAACTGCTAATACTCAGTCGAGTGTATTTTTCTAAACTAACGTATAAACTCTAGAATCGAGCCTCATGAATGGTGACGGAATACGCACGTGTTCCTAATTCATTAGGATTGCTGATTTTTAAATATAACTTACGTCACGGGAAGTTTAAATGATAAGCAAAGCTCTCTGCTTGCAAGTTTAAATGTAAGTTTTAACCAGTACAGATTCTGTTTATTATATTATATGTGTTATTTTTTCTCCACACAGTGAAAGTTTTGGGGTGACCCTAACTTTACCAGCACCTAGTAGTAGTTTCCATACTTGTGAAGAAATAGACAGTCCTTATTTTGAACCACGTGGGTTTTCTCAAGTAACACTGATCTGACGGTGCAAGTTAGACATATTACACTGATCTGACGGTGCAAGTTAGACAGAAATACTAATATCCCTATAACGGGTTTTCAAAGACTGTAATGATAAATACTGGACCTTGGAGCCAGCACTTAATTTCTTCTAGAAACTCTATATAATTTGCTGCCTGGTGGCGTGAATATTAACAATCATTTCCCGACTAGATTATATCTTGTGGACAAATCTGTGGTGTGACTAAAGTGAATCATATACTGAGGGAAGGCACCGACCTGACATTCATCATTTTTTTAGAAACCTACGCTATTGACGCTGTGCTCTGCTAACTCCCGCGCCTGGAATAATTGTTAGGTGACTTAATCAGACATTTGAACAAATTTGCATACCCAAGTAGTCGTTCCCGGAGACTCCAAGTTAAATACGTCTTTTGGAACTGGGGACTTCTTGGCAGAAGACTGCATTTTTTGAGTCTGTGTGAAAATCTAAAATCAATGTGTTCCAAGAGGCAGCAAGCAAAGTCGTGAGTACAAGTATGAGAAGCCATGGCGGAATGAATGAGTGTACGCTGGTTTGAGTGATATTTTTCACTATTTTATCTTTGACACCCTGTTGCTGTCCTAAATTTTTTTCAATCTGCATAATTTGTTGCTAAGGCTAGAGTTCTTGTGTTTTGTCTTAGGTTAAATCAGATTTTTTTTCAAACTCTGTGCATATAATTACGAGATAAAACAAAGACAACTCTTAGACTCAAACCCTATGTATCTGTGACTCGGGCGCCATCATCTGTTCTCTTAACGGGGCCGGGCTAAACCTAGAGTTAACACTATAACGGGGCTATCATCCTTGCAACATTTCCTTGATTTTTTATGACTATGTGTATATGTATTTTCCTTGATGTACTTTCTTTGATGTTGTGAGCCGATTTTTTCCTGATAATAAAATCGCTCTTGAACTTAATAATCGTGTTTGGTCAGCTCGTTCTAGATAATATATATATCATTGTTATAGTTTTCCCACGTCTGTGTGT
Source organism: Oreohelix idahoensis (assembly GCA_024509875.1). Taxonomy (NCBI): domain Eukaryota; kingdom Metazoa; phylum Mollusca; class Gastropoda; order Stylommatophora; family Oreohelicidae; genus Oreohelix; species Oreohelix idahoensis. Next base: position 352,965 of record JAMPIV010011525.1, on the reverse strand, counting down.
TTACCTGTCGTCACGTGTATGTGCGTGCCTGTGAGTGATAGAAATATACGTAATATGTATATTGGTGTAGTCTGTCTGACGCTGTAACAACTGTTGTAGAAGATAGGTGAGAGAGAGAAGAATTCTTTTCGCTTTCAGAGACAGCCACTATATCAAAACCTATCATCTCACGTGTGTGGAAATTCTATTAACTTTCACTAACTCTCACTGAGTCTATCACCTATTCAAACCTATTCAGAAGGGACCAAACCTAGTCTTAATTCTCCTATCGGAAATCTACGACAGAATGCTAATTGTTCCTGTTGTGCACTGGTTGTATACACGGCGGATGCGTCCTCTCATGCGTCCATCCCTGCTGGTCTTACGTTTGATGCCAAATTCCAGCAGTCTTAGCCTTGATGATTTATCGATTGAAGTGTCATTCTCTGATAGACGAACATGAATTGCCCTCAGCATTTCTTCCTTATCCATGGCCAATGCACCTTTTATGGGTGCGCTTGAAGCTAGTCTGTCAGCTCTTTCATTGCCACGTACCCCGGCATGACGAGGACAATAGTCCATATCAGTTCGTGAAGATGACAATTAGTAATATAGGTATTTTTCGGGTAATTACGCATTAAAATAAGCGTACTTACGAAATTCATATTTCTGTTGTTATGAGGAAAGAACTGAGTTAGAATGGGGGTGTGGGCTTGGGTGGGGTGGGGGGGGGGGGGGGGTGGGGGGGGGGGGGGGGGGGGGGGGGGGGGGTAGTAGCACAGCTAACATTTGCTGTCAGTTATCAGCCTTGACTCTTGATTTATGAATGTGAGTCATGGGCAATGACTACAGCCCACACAAGCCAGATCCAAACCTCAAAAATGAGGTATCCGAGGAAGGTGGTTGGAGTAACAAGAAGAGACATGGTCCGCAGCCAGACGATATGTCATGGCCTCAAAACCAGCCCCTGCAGACCCGAGTAGAACAGTCACTATTGCAATGGTTTGGCCATGTCTGAAGAATGGGAGAAGATCGGCTACCATGACAGATATGAAAAACTGAGAGCCAGGGATCAAGACCTCCAGGACGACCCAGAGTCCGCGGGGAGGACAAAATTAAACAATTTCTGAAGGACCGAAGACTAGATTGGAACCAGGCCAGTAGAAAGATAGGCGACAGGATAATGTGGTGCTCTCTCTTGAAAACCTCCACACAGGGTAGAAGAGGAACGACTAAGTAAGTTATCAGCCTTGACACGTGTTGCAGGTGGAACTTATGGAAGGGGAAGTAATCTTTAGAATGTTTTGAACATATTAAATTTCGAGTTGCAACGCTTGATTAAGCGGATACTTGTTTGACTTTAGGATAGAATTATCTTTTCCTATTTTTCGGGTGACAGAGTACAGATAAGCGTGTGAACGCTGTTTAATGTATTTATTCTGTACTGTTTTGAGTCATGTGAATAGCTCGCTAGTCTGCATGTGTTATCGAGAACGGTGTTCAAGACAACCGAATCTCGTGACAGGTTTTTTGGCGGGACTAGTGTGTGATTGAGGGAGTTGTGTTTTGGGCGTGGACCGTGTAGGTCGAGTCCCAGTGTTTTTGCATAATGTATGCCTACGTAGGATTTGAGAAAATGTCGACTTATATATTTCGCTGTGTGTACAGCCTATGTGATACACTGCAGTGAAGATTTGTTTAGGCCATATGAACCTTATTATAGCTGCCGTGTGATGCAGGCTTTGCTATGTATTGAAGTACTTTTGTAGGCCATATTGTGAAGATTAATGAAGCTGCCGGGTGATGCAGGCTTCGCTGTGTATTAAGGTACTTTTGTAGGCCATATTAAGATTAGCTGCAGGATGAAGATTTGTGAAGCTGTTAAGCTATTATAAGTCCAGGATTAGGAAAGGCCTATTATATATTAACTGCAGTGTGGAGATGTATGAAGCCGATTAAGCTATTATTAGTCCAGGATTAGGACAGGCCATATTATGTTTTATAGCTGCCGTGTGAACTGCAGTATGAAGATTTGTGAAGCTGTTAAGCTATTATCAGTCCAGGATTAGGACAGGCCATATTATATATTAACTGCAGTGTGGAGATGTATGAAGCTATTAAGCTATTATTAGTCCAGGATTAGGACAGGCCATATTATATATTAACTGCAGTGTGGAGATGTATGAAGCTATTAAGCTATTATAAGTCCAGGATTAGGACAGGCCGTATTAGGTATTGATGCAGTGTGGAAATTATATACTATGATTCGTGTTTTGCTGTCGAATGTGTGTCATTATGTCATCGTATCTGTGTTGTAACGGAATAAACAGTATCGAACTGTTCCAGTCGTTTGCAACCCTTCTTGACTCCTGCATGTACCCTTATGTACGTACTGTGGTGTGCGAACATATCAACACACACCCAGGTCAACATTCCAGACACAGTGACAGGTCAGCAGCACACATATATTGAATTAGCCTGTGTGGCGATGATATAGACCAAACCACTACACTCGCAACAGTGGGTGTAAACAGACTAATAACATTAACGTTTAATTACATTCAGTGAGAAACCAGCAAATCTAGTTTGTATCAACACGAAAAAAAACACCCAATTAGGCAGGTGGTTGAAAACTGGAAGCTCATTAGCAGATTAAAAGAACAATCACCAGTACCAGCATAAACCGGTAATTCAGAACATCACCATCACCAACAGACACGATAAATAATTGAAAAATGCCCAATACTTTGTCCAGGAAAGGAGTTGACATCATCCATAATAAAAACCACACCCATGGACATCACACTAACAAGAGACACCAACTCAACAGTAATTAATTCAGCTACTTTAGAGACCTTATAGGCAGCTATCCTAATACATGCATACACAGATGTTTCTGCCATCATCATCATCATCATCATCATCAGCTGCCATCTCTACAACGAAGGTTGGCTGTAATATATCTCCAACGTCTTCTGTCTCTTGTCTTGGTGATGCACTCTGAAAGACTCTCCTGTCCATCTCTTGATGTTATCTTCCCACTTATAGCGCTGTCTTCCCCTTGCACGTTTGCCTTCACCTCTCCCTTCTATTATGGTCTTCTACAGGGTGTTATGCTTTTTTATGTGGCCAAAGTATTTTAGCTGCCGAACTTTGATCTCCCTCATTAGTTCTCTTTTCATACCTAGATCTTGTAGAACCTCCTTATTTGTTTTCTTCTCTTTCCACGAGATACGCCCCATTCTTCTAAATATCCACATTTCAAGAGCCTCAATTCTTTCTTCCAAATGCTTATACATCGTCCATGTTTCTGCACCATACAGAAATGCAGAATATATATAACACTTTATGATTCTCAGTTTTAATTTTTGAGATAACTGTTTAGATGTCAGTATATGTTTCATGTTGTTGAATGTAGCTTTGGCCATTCCTATTCTCTTCTTGATTTCTGTTTCACATCTGCCATCTTCTGTTATTATATGACCAAGATATACGTAGCTCTTGACTTGTTCCAGGATTTTCCCATTTACGCTTATCTTTAATGTGGGTTTATCGTCTGTTTTGCTAATTATCATAGTTTTTGTTTTCTCAATACTAATGTCGAGTCCATATTCTTGACTTATACTGCTCACTTGCTTCACTAGTTCTTGTAACTCCTGTTCGCTTTCAGCTAACAACACGGTATCATCTGCATATCTAAGGTTGTTTATTGACCTTCCACTGATGTTCAGTCCTGGTATTTCCTGTATCTGTTTGAAAATTGTTTCGGTGTATAGATTAAATAGGCAGGGGGACAGCACACAACCTTGTCTGACACCTCTTCTTATGTCTATGTATGGTGAATAATTTCTTCCAGATCTTACTGTGGCAGTTTGCTCCCAATAAAAGTTACTGAGTATTCTTATATCCTTTCCATCAATACCTATGTCTTCGAGGCATTCAATTATTTCTCATGATGGACTCTGTCAAAAGCCTTCTTATAGTCAATGAAGCACATGTACATACTTTTTTGGCCATCAAGGCTCCCATAAATACTGGACTTGGAGCTTATGTGGGCAAAGAGGCGTATTGGATAAATAAATAACCCTTCCAAACAAAAATAACAATAACTACCTACCAAGCGTGGGGCAGAGCACAATCTTTCATCTTAGAACAGAACACACCTGATTCAACAAGCACACACAAATAGAACAGAACACACCTGATTCAACAAGCGCACACAAATAGAACAGAACACACCTGATTCAACAAGCGCACACAAATAGAACAGAACACACCTGATTCAACAAGCACACACAAATAGAACAGAACACACCTGATTCAACAAGCACACACAAATAGAACAGAACACACCTGATTCAACAAGCACACACAAATAGAACAGAACACACCTGATTCAACAAGCACACACAATTTAAACTCCTCATCGTCATCATCATCAGCTGCAATCTCCGCAACGATGGTCGGCTGCTATGTATCTCCAACATTTTCTGTCTCTTGTCTTGATGGTACACTCTGATAGACTCTTTCCTATCTCTTGTCTTGATGGTGCACTCTGATAGACTCTTTCCTATCTCTTGTCTTGATGGTGCACTCTGATAGACTCTTTCCTGTCTCTTGTCTTGATGGTGCACTCTGATAGACTCTTTCCTGTCTCTTGTCTTGATGGTGCACTCTGATAGACTCTTTCCTGTCTCTTGTCTTGATGGTACACTCTGATAGACTCTTTCCTGTCTCTTGTCTTGATGGTGCACTCTGATAGACTCTTTCCTGTCTCTTGTCTTGATGGTGCACTCTGATAGACTCTTTCCTATCTCTTGTCTTGATGGTGCACTCTGATAGACTCTTTCCTGTCTCTTGTCTTGATGGTGCACTCTGATAGACTCTTTCCTGTCTCTTGTCTTGATGGTGCACTCTGATAGACTCTTTCCTGTCTCTTGTCTTGATAGTGCACTCTGATAGACTCTTTCCTATCTCTTGTCTTGATGGTGCACTCTGATAGACTCTTTCTTGTCTCTTGTCTTGATGGTACACTCTGATAGACTCTTTCCTATCTCTTGTCTTGATGGTGCACTCTGATAGACTCTTTCCTGTCTCTTGTCTTGATGGTGCACTCTGATAGACTCTTTCCTGTCTCTTGTCTTGATGGTGCACTCTGATAGACTCTTTCCTGTCTCTTGTCTTGATGGTACACTCTGATAGACTCTTTCCTGTCTCTTGTCTTGATGGTGCACTCTGATAGACTCTTTCCTGTCTCTTGTCTTGATGGTGCACTCTGATAGACTCTTTCCTATCTCTTGTCTTGATGGTGCACTCTGATAGACTCTTTCCTGTCTCTTGTCTTGATGGTGCACTCTGATAGACTCTTTCCTGTCTCTTGTCTTGATGGTGCACTCTGATAGACTCTTTCCTGTCTCTTGTCTTGATAGTGCACTCTGATAGACTCTTTCCTATCTCTTGTCTTGATGGTGCACTCTGATAGACTCTTTCTTGTCTCTTGTCTTGATGGTACACTCTGATAGACTCTTTCCTATCTCTTGTCTTGATGGTGCACTCTGATAGACTCTTTCCTGTCTCTTGTCTTGATGGTGCACTCTTATAGACTCTTTCCTGTCTCTTGTCTTGATGGTACACTCTGATAGACTCTTTCCTGTCTCTTGTCTTGATGGTGCACTCTGATAGACTCTTTCCTGTCTCTTGTCTTGATGGTGCACTCTGATAGACTCTTTCCTATCTCTTGTCTTGATGGTGCACTCTGATAGACTCTTTCCTGTCTCTTGTCTTGATGGTGCACTCTGATAGACTCTTTCCTATCTCTTGTCTTGATGGTGCACTCTGATAGACTCTTTCTTGTCTCTTGTCTTGATGGTACACTCTGATAGACTCTTTCCTGTCTCTTGTCTTGATGGTACACTCTGATAGACTCTTTCCTGTCTCTTGTCTTGATGGTGCACTCTGATAGACTCTTTCCTGTCTCTTGTCTTGATGGTACACTCTGATAGACTCTTTCCTATCTCTTGTCTTGATGGTGCACTCTGATAGACTCTTTCCTGTCTCTTGTCTTGATGGTGCACTCTGATAGACTCTTTCCTGTCTCTTGTCTTGATGGTGCACTCTGATAGACTCTTTCTTGTCTCTTGTCTTGATGGTACACTCTGATAGACTCTTTCCTGTCTCTTGTCTTGATGGTACACTCTGATAGACTCTTTCCTGTCTCTTGTCTTGATGGTGCACTCTGATAGACTCTTTCCTGTCTCTTGTCTTGATGGTGCACTCTGATAGACTCTTTCCTGTCTCTTGTCTTGATGGTGCACTCTGATAGACTCTTTCCTATCTCTTGTCTTGATGGTGCACTCTGATAGACTCTTTCTTGGCTCTTGTCTTGATGGTACACTCTGATAGACTCTTTCCTGTCTCTTGTCTTGATGGTACACTCTGATAGACTCTTTCCTGTCTCTTGTCTTGATGGTGCACTCTGATAGACTCTTTCCTGTCTCTTGTCTTGATGGTACACTCTGATAGACTCTTTCCTATCTCTTGTCTTGATGGTGCACTCTGATAGACTCTTTCCTGTCTCTTGTCTTGATGGTGCAATCTGATAGACTCTTTCCTGTCTCTTGTCTTGATGGTGCACTCTGATAGACTCTTTCTTGTCTCTTGTCTTGATGGTACACTCTGATAGACTCTTTCCTGTCTCTTGTCTTGATGGTACACTCTGATAGACTCTTTCCTGTCTCTTGTCTTGATGGTGCACTCTGATAGACTCTTTCCTGTCTCTTGTCTTGATGGTACACTCTGATAGACTCTTTCCTGTCTCTTGTCTTGATGGTGCACTCTGATAGACTCTTTCCTGTCTCTTGTCTTGATGGTGCACTCTGATAGACTCTTTCATGTCCATCTTTTAATGTTATCTTCCAACTTATAGCGCTGTCTTCTCCTGATTTATACGTGAGTCTAATAGCCGCAACTTTATCCATCCATATGAGACAATTCATCACATGCTGCTCACAAGCTCAGGACTTTGCACAGAAAGAAGAAAGCTTTCACGTTTCACTTCCGCAGCGAGGCAAAGGCGCTTTCTAATGGTCCTTGGTGTCGCAGAGTGAAGATATTTGCCTATTTGAAATTTTCTGTCCATCCTGTATATTGCTTTATTTTCTGTCTATCCTAAGTTTCTGAAAAAAATTTTCTCACGCACCTTAACTCAGGTGAAGCTACGGTCAACTAGCGTTCATGTTTGTTAGGTTTTTCCAGACTCGGCTTTCTAGATTTATGGCCTGTCTTCTTTCCCATTGTTAACACGTACAATCGTGACATTCAATATGCAAACTAATTTGCGGCTTTTAAAATGTAGCGGGTAAATCGAAAATAATTCTTTCTTTCTTTAAGAAACTAGTTTTAGACTTCACTTGGTGATATGCATACTGAAAGAGAAAGACGCATTTTTTAGTCTTGTAAAGTAAAAAAAAATGTGCATAGGGAGACTTGAGTTAAACAAACAAAGTGCCCTCTAGTTTAACTTACAGACTATAAATTCCGGTGCGGGTATGTATTCGCTTTTCCAGTATATAGGAAATTAACTCAAATATATAGATATGAAATATATTACTATCATGGTGAGAGTCTAAGTGTATTATATAAATGGGTTTCCTTTATCATGTATGTATCATAAATGCTTACGAAAATTCATTTATTTTCACTGCTTGTATTTTAAAGCGATGTTATGTTACAATGTTTGTATCATTCATAATTTCAATGATCATTTTACTTTTCAATGTTTGTAACATTAATGTATGAGCATATTATTATGAATGCGGGAAGGAATGAACGGTGGAAAGCACAGGAGGATTCTCTAGCGGACCCTCATGTAACTTTGTCTGACAAGGGAGGAAGCCACAGTCTTGTTATTGTGTATGTACCTGGACTGGCCAGCTAATTCATTCACAGCAGACAGGAATGTTTAAGAATGGACTGACCTATTTTAGGAACGAGACGCATGCATGGATATCAACATGCCGACGCTGGACACTGCTTAAATTGTTCTGTTGTAATCTGCATGTTGCAGCAGAAGATTAGTTACACATGTATTTTTGTTTTGTCTAACAGATTTACGCAGTGCAAGTCTTGTCTCGTATTGCTGAAAAGAGGTTACCTTTGGCCAGTGGCCATATAGTCCTCGTCCACCAGTCACAATAATTCCCGTCAATTATTTCAATTATTTCAATTACTTCAATTATTCAAGTATTTCAAACATTCTCAACACCAAACCTCACCCTACCATACTCCACCCATTTTAACCCTCCATCCCACCTTTGGAAGCAAATTCGTTATCTGTGGATATCGCATCAACTGTGGATACGTTACACCAATCTTGGATTTATAAAATCGTGTTCAGATTCTGTGCCTTTTGTGGATACCTTATTCGAACAGTGATGTTAATTTCAAAGTATTGGATTACGTGATATTTTTTCCAAGAGAACACCAGGATATAAGTTGTTTCCAACATTCACACCAAAGGAACAAAGGAACAAACATTCATTTTCACACAAACAGTATTTCACATATTTTCCAGCAAAAGCTTATCAGGCCTGCAGGGAACTTTACTAACACAATTCATTCATAATCCTTGTTTTCACTATTTGTGTAATAATTTTTTTTCTTCTTTAAAATCATCAAATTGTTGTGAGTTTGTTTTCTCGTGATAATCTTTATTATTATTTGCTGTAAAATCCTTATTGATTTATTTACATTTCTAAATTGAAATAAATTGAGTTAACCTCGATAGGATTGTTCGTTCAGTTCAGACTACCAAATCCTCAATCTAACTTTACTTCTTTACCCTACTATTTGTGAGTGACACAGTGTGTGCAAAAAGAGAAAAATTGTCGCCAGAGAAAACAAGAAGAGCTGTGTGTGTGGTTTTCTTAGTGGAGAACTCACTGACTCAGCCTGAGCCTTCTGTCTATCTCTCTTGCACATCACTATCACACGTCTGTGTGCACTATTGTCCATCACGCCTATACAGCTGTCAAGCTTTACCTACTATTAATTATATTTTCATGCGACAATTATTGGGAATCTCGTCCTTGGATTTGAATTTCTGGATTCTTATTTCACAGTGACTACAGGGCATCTTGTCTTTAAATTGTTCTACAGAAACTGTAAAGAATCTTGAACTATTAGCCTATACTGTGGACTATAATTTTATAACGCCCTAGACAACGAAACTTCTGGTAGTATCTGAACAGAACAATTATAATTTTAAAGTAACAGAGCGTTGCTGTCACGAAGTTAATTCAGGGTTATTTAATTACGTTAAAAAGTTAACTAAGGTAATTAAGTGGTACATTTAACAGGCAGTAGTGTGTGTATGTGTGTGGGATATTGAAGGGAATTATTTATACTTGAGTATTGCTCAAGTGATGAGACCTTAATTCAGCAGAAATAAGGGATTGTCAAAATTTCAATTATACTAAACTTCCATTAACGAGTTACATTACTTCATAGAATTAATAGTACTCCCTGGGGCTTAGTAAATTGATTATCAGTTAGTTGTAATGGTTTGTTGTATTACAATACTTCATAGAAATATTAGTAATACCCAGAAACTAGTGTAACATACTGGGAGAGTGTAACAACCTGCACCGAAATATAGAAAATGACTGATTTACTAAAACTAAGGATGGGTCTTTTAAAATACACTAAAGAGGTTGGTATGAGTGAAGTAGAAGGTAATGCATTTATAGAGGCCGAAATAGAAAAACAAAGAGAAGCAACGGAAAGGGAAATGATACGGGCTCATGAGTTCCGGCTCAGAGAACTAGAGGTTCAGAGTCGCCCTGCTTCTCCCACTAACGCGTCATCACCGGACAACGCCGCTGCTGGTCTAGCACCCAACTCACCGGCAATGACTTTCCCGATGGAAATATTTTGCGAGCGAAATGAACAAATTGATCTGTTCTTAGATAGATATGAGCGAACTGCTTCATCGTATGGCCTGTCCAAAAGCATTTGGAATCTTAAACTTTCTCAAGGATTAAGAGGTACGGCTTACGAAGTTTTTACAAAATTAACCCCAGCAGAACAGAACGATTATGACGCTCTCAAGCAAGCACTGTTACGGCGTTTTCAGCTTACAGCCGACCATTACCGAAAGCGTTTTCGCCGATCTCACAAAGAAGGAGGAGAAACATTTGGCCAATTTGCTGCTAGGATTGAATCATATCTCGAGAAGTGGCGCGATTTTGGAAAATTTCCTAAGACTTACGAAGGATTACATGAATTCTTCCTTGTGGAACAAATCAAGGAAACAATGTCACCTGAGATGAGAAAGTTCCTAGTGGAGCACGGGGCAGACCGACTCGAACCAATCCTTACGTTAGCAGAAACGTTTCAAAATGCTCTAGCAGAGACCACCGAAAATCAGCGTTCCCGGGTAAAACATTCTTAGCGCATTTTTATCCCGTGGTTGCTTTCTATGCCTGTGTTTTGCTGCTTCGTCCCCGGGTAATTCCCCATGTGTCTTCAGGATACAAAGAAAAAAAAAAAAGGATATTTCTTAAAACACCAACACCTACACCCACTTTTTCTGCTACAGAAGTGCGCAAGAAAGTGTTATTATTATTATTTCAATTTCCGCCAAGAATGTATGGATGTAAGCGAGAATGTGTTTTTGTAATTTTTGTATTGAGGATTGATGACACATTCAAAAATACTACAGATTAGACGTCTTGACCGCATAAGTGAGTGTCAGTATACATAACTTATTTATTTATTGTTTTGTTTATATTATTTTATTTTTATTATTATTATTTTTCTTCAGTCACTATCTTGTTTATTTTTTTTTTTAAAAAAAACCTACTCATTTTTTATTATGATTGTATACTGTAAATGAATGCTGTTATGTTAACTTTATGATGTTGCATGCCTTTAAATTAATGCTTAAAGTAATACGTGGGAATAAAAGGATATAGTATGCAAGATTAATGAGAGTGAAAGGGCAGAATGTTAGATGGGCCTGCGCGCCCAATTCTCAACCCTTCGAAAATAAAGTTCGTTCGTTCGTTCTTCTATTTCTTCCTCGCTGTGATCTTTAGTTGGTGCATAAGTTTGTAAGATTGATATGTCGAATGGCTTTGCTCTCATCTTTAGTAGCATCATTCTGTCATTGTGTGTCCAGTATCCACATACGTATTTTTCTAACTCCTTCTTTATCAACATTCCTACCCCTCTTTCGTGTTTTTCTCCTCCTGAGTGTATAAGCGTGTACCCCCACCTCTCAAAGCTGGACCAAGTATAGTGAAGTCTCAATCCTCTACAACAGGATCTGCTATGGGACTACCTTTTCACCTTTTCGAAACATGCCAAAGGTTTCGAAACACGATGACAACACGATTTTTTTGTCTTCTTCTTCAGAGGGCCAGACCTATAAAATCCTTAAAAAATAACGTTCTGAGATTTAGTTTTACATATATAATGAACCACGTACAGAAAGCAACGGCAAACTACTGTACTGCACATCTGCCAAGACATGTATACCAGTCTTCGGACTGAAATTACTGTTAAAAAAAAATATAATGAATCTGTTGTTTTAATTTGTTTTGTAATTTGTAATATGACATGTAATTATTTATTTCAAACATACATTTGTGTGTTATTTCATTGTGAAGAGTGTGGCTTATCAAAACTTTTCACCAGTGATTTGAAGTCTACTTCCATTTGTGACGTAGCAATTCTGAGAACATGGGATAATACAGAGTCAGTTAATCTGTTTCTGGTCTTGGATTTGATAAGCTTCATGGCAGAAAATGTTGTCTCACAAAGATATGTGCTACCAAATATAGAGCACACTTTTAGGGCCCATTTTCTCAGAAGTGGGTAACGTTCCTTTGGTAGTAATTTCCACAAATCAGCTCCAGTTGCTTCTGTTGTGTTGATGAATGGGTCACATTGGAGTTCACATAACTGTAATTGTAGTTCTGCTGGCTGAGACTCCACTGTGCACTTGAATGGGTTGTTAAAAAGTTCCATTTGTGGACGAAACATCTCAAAATCTTGAAATCGACGATCAAACTCAGAAATCAGCTGTTCAATGTCATCTGTGTACCTCCTGAAGTTAACACTCTCTTTCTCAGACAGCTGTTTACAACAAGGAAAATGAAACAGGTCATTCTTTTGCAAAGACAGACTAAATAGGCTCAGTTTCTTTTTGAAGCCATCAACATAGCCCATCATTTGAAAAATTGTTTGCCTTTTTCCTTGTAACTGCAAATTCAGTACATTCAAATGTTGTGTTATATCTGTGAGAAATGCCAAGTGCTGAATGAAATGAATATCTTTGAGTTTATTTTGAAGATCAATTGAACATGGTAAGTTGTCTCGCAGGAAGTCAAATATTTCATCCTTCAGTTCACAAAATCTTATTAAACATTTTCCTCGACTAAGCCATCTCACCTCAGCATGAAGCAGGAGATCACCGTAAACAGAATCCACTTCTTCTAAAAATGCAAGGAACTTCCTGTGAGTTAGAGAGCTGTGTCCTCCTCTGATCAAATTCGTTATTTTCACTACAGTAGCCATAGTGTCATTTAGGTTTATGGATTTTGCACAAAGGGCCTCTTGGTGAACTATGCAATGTAATGTAGGCACGTCAATTTTATTTTGCTTCAAAAGTCCAACAAAACCAGTATTTTTCCCAACCATAGCCTTGCAACCATCGGTACACACAGCAGACAATTTTTCAAACCCACCATATTCTTCCATGGCATTTTGAACTGCAGAAAATATGTCATCCCCTTTACTTGTACCATGCAAAGAGCAAACTTTCAGTAATTCTTCAGAAACAGTAAAGTCTTCCTGGATCACTTTAACAAAAATAAGAAGCTGGCTAGTGTCTGTGATGTCTGTACTTTCATCAATCGCCAGTGAAAAGTATGGACAATTTTCAATTAAAGATTTCAAGTTCTGGGACAAATGCAAACTAATATCTTCTGTTCTCCTAGCTACGGTTTGTTTTGAAAGAGGTACATTTTGAAATTCTTTTACTACTTTTTCTTCATTGAACGCTTCTGCCATTTGAACTGCACACTTTTTCACAAACTCTCCATCAGTAAACGGCTTTTTTTGCTTTTGCAAGCTCATAACTAATCACATAGGACGCCATGAGCGATGATTCCTGAATCTTATTTACATGACTAAATATACTCTTTTGCTGATTCAGTTTTTTCTTGAGTTGTTCAATCACAAGCTTTCTCGACTCGCTGCTATGCTCGTCGTTGTTTTTCTGATGATTTGTGATGTAGTGACGTTTCAAGTTATATTCCTTCACTACGGCTAACACTTGGGCGCAAACTAAGCACTGAGGTTTATTATCCTTATTGAGAATGAACAAATAATCGAACTCCCATTCTGGTTTAAATGCGCGATTTTCACTGTCCACTTTTCTATACTTAGAAAACATTTTTACAAATGCAAACTCTTATACATGAAAACGTGCACAACAGCTACAAGCCCAGAAGTGTCACTGGCTGATTTATACTTAACACACTTCACAAGACCAACTGTGCACCTCAACTCCTTCCTATAGAAATGTACCTACCATCCACCCCCACTCCCACGATCACTTTCCCATACCGATGCTAAAGACAAAGCAACATCATTGGATCTCAGAGACTTCCGACCGCAGAAAAGATCTGTCATTGCTTTCAGTTTCTCATTATCAAAGTAGGTACCGACACTGTCTTCGCCTGTCCACGTGCACGATCAGAGATTTGACGTTATCATTTCCGTTTTGTCGGCACTATCTAGTAGAGCTCAATTGGTATGATAGAGAGAGAGAGAGAGAGAGAGAGAGAGAGAGAGAGAGAGAGAGAGAGAGAGAGAGAGAGAGAGAGTTGGTGGTGTTGTGGGAGGTGGGGAGATGTTAATCGTACATTTTTGGTCTTTTTGGTTTTGTTTCTGGTGCCTGTGCGTGCTATTTTGTAATATTTTTTAGCACAGTGACAGCGCAGACAACGCTGACTTGCCCATGTCCGCCGCATGGAAGATGGTCGCATACCCAAAAATATTTTCTACGGACAATTGACAGATGGCAAAAGAACAGTTGGGCGACTGCAGCTGAGGTTCAAAGATGTGTACAAGAGAGACACCACAGCTGAGGTTCAAAGATGTGTACAAGAGAGACACCACAGCTGAGGTTCAAAGATGTGTGCTAAAGAAACAAGATGGCACTGGACATAAATCCAGCTATGACGAAGCTGCCGGTCCTACCAAGTGTCGATGCTCCCTACTGCGCCACCTCAGATTGGGCACAACGAAGCTCTCACAACAAGCAGAAGAGAAAAGAACATGCCGAAATGTTGGTTAAAAAAAAAAAACAGCTAAGGGCTATCACGTCAGGGGCGCATTCTCATAGTCAGTTATGACGGTAGGGGGGCTACAAACAGTGCATGGGCACTGATAAAATGAATGCTTTTTTTTTCCTTTAAATTAAATGTGCAGAATAATTTCACACGTCAATGTTATGAATACGATGTTTTGAAGAAAACAAAAAAAAAGGGGGGGGGGGGCGAATGTTGAGGTAATATAGAAACAAAAATCCCTTACATAAATATAACCAGGATGTACAAAATTAACCAGGTTGTAAAAAGCATACTTCTGGGAAGAGAGTGACACAGCGAAGATTCTTAGATAAGTAAGCTCTACCTGGTGTGTACGACCCTGACGGTAGAGTCCGATAACTGGGGACCAGACAAGACGGGATTTTACTTGCTGATTGAAAAGTACACTAGGTGTTTTGAAATGTTTATTTGCTCACTCCTAGTCAACTCATTTATATACGTCAAAATAAAGACAATTCGACGTTATTGTATTCCATAAGTGCTAGGTCACATTAACGTTACAACTGGGTGTCGGGGTGGCTAAGAGGTATGGCGTCCGTCTCGAATTCTAGAGGCACCGGGTTCGATTTCCAGTTGAGGGGATATAATTTATGGACATTATTTTTTCAGAACCAGTGGTCCTAATGATGTCATACTCTGCCCTGGTCTCCTGGGTAGTGAGATCGGATGCCTAGACTTCTTGGATAAGGGCGAAAAACAATAGGAGATCCCGTGTGTAAGTTGCGCATGTTAAAAATCCCACGGATTTCCAGTTGCATATCATAAAGAGTACCCACACAGCCGCTGCCATGGCAAAATTTAAAAATTAGAAACTTACCCACCACAAAACTATTTTAATAACGTGCGATTCCTATTTACTCACATTGGGGTTCTCGCCTTTGCTACGGAGTTCGTGCACTGTGCTGAGATCCTCCTTGTGGTATCTAAGGGAGGAGATCAGAGCATGGATGGAGTTATCCGTGTGCAACGAAGATGGTCCTTAGAACAATAACCAAACCTAACATAACATAACATAACAACGCCATCTGGTGTGTACAACCTTGAGTAGTAGCCATTTTAGGTTTAGGCAAACGGTGTTTGCCTCGGCTAGCGTTTTTAGGAGCATCGCGCACAAATATTTTCTTGTTGATATAACAAGAATTTATTTAAAAGCCATTTTGCAATTTCACGCTTGCCTAGGGTCTAGCGCAACCTAAAACCGTCATTGGCTATGAGGGTAGCGGAAATGATGACTGGGAGCACCAGATCAACAAGTTTTCTATATTTGGACATGCACCCTTATATAACCGATGTACCCTGTGTCTAGGTTGAACAGGTCACGTCTCGCCAAAACGATGCAATTTTTTTTTTAATAAATGAGAATTAGAGAATATGGAGATCTAAATTTTTATTTTTATTTTTGATAACTTGGTTGTTTACAAGACAATTCAAATAGAGAGTATAACAGCTAAATCACGAGAAACGAATACTTTCAAAAAATGGAAGTGAAGTATCAACAAATAATAATCAAACTAGAAAATCACTGTAGGTCATAGAGATTTTTATTTTTTATTTTAATAAAGTTTTGGCGAGGCGCGTCCCGTTCAACCTATTCGGTTATATTAGGGCGCATGTCCAAACATAAAAGACCCTTAGATCCGGGGTGGATTTCACGGAAGAATATGAAAAACACAATGGACAGCTTCTTCTTCTTCTTCTTCTTGCGATCGCATCTTTGATGATTACACCGTCAGACGAGTTCTCATGATGAATTCGACTGTTGTTTGAAGTTCCTCTTTAACTCCATATAGCTTTGAGTTTAGTGTTGAGTCATTGGGTCAGTATATCTTTCTTAACTGGTCATACAGAGGACAGTCCTGTAGAACATGCTCAGCAGTTTGTTCGTTTAATCCACATGTGCACAGTGGTGAAGCAGACAATCGTAGCTTGTGCATGTGTTTATTCAGTTTGTTATGCCCTGTCCTGAGTCGAAAAATAGTTGTCTGTCCCTGCCGGTCGAGAGTGTGATAGTCGTCTTTGGGTTGGTTCTGTTCTCTTCTGATAGTCTGGATAGCTCTCTTTTTCTCAAAGTATGTGACTTCATTATCTTCTTGTTCACATTAATGGACAGCTAAAATAGTAACCGGGATGCCTTGAAAAAAAGGTCGTAAGCACAAAGGAAACTTTACAATTTTTTTTAAAAATCCATGTAATTATCTAATTGTCCCCCATTACCACCACCAAAAAAAAAAAAAAAAAAACACTACAAAGTTCACTTTGTCTATTCCTCAGTGTGTAGCAAGAAATAGCGCCACGGTTTCAATTTGGAAACCTTGTGTTTTCCCCAAAGTCCATCGTCCAGACTCATTTTCCCGTTTTTTTTTTTTTTATGTTTTACGTCAGCTATTTGAAGAACTCACATGATTTCATGCAACAGTGACACCACATTGCCCAGTGTTTACTGTGTAATAATCCGATATGCACGGATGAGAGTAGTTCAGAATATTCTTCTCTAATAAAGGAAACGTTTCAGAACACCAAACATTTTTAATGATTAATACTAATATTTTAAATAACAATAAAACTTTGCCTCATTATGGCGTGTCGCGCTCCGTTCAACCTAGACACATGGTCTGTCGGTTATTTTAGGGCGCATGAACAAATATAAAAGACAGAATAGCTGACAACTTCGCATAGAATCGATCCTTAACCTCTTCAGTGTCTAGTCTTGATTGTACACTACGATAGGCTCTTCGCTGTCCATCTCTTGATGTTATCTTCCCAATTCCTCTTGCAGGTTTGCCTTCAACTCTTTCTTTCATTACGGGTTTCAGCAAGGTGTTAAGTCGTTTTATGTTACAAAATTTTTTTATCTAACTCTGATCTCATTGATTAATTCCCTTAATTGTAAATTATTTCCCCTATACTTGGTGCTGTAAAGTTTCATTCACAAATGTGACGTACTACACTCTCATTATTACATTGTAAATGGGAGATAAGTGAGAGCTTTTTGTTTTCTGCGTCGGTGTCTTATTTATAAATTTATAATAATTTCGACAATGTCCAGTAATGAACAGGGAAAAAAACTGTTATGTATAAAATGTGCAATAATATAAAGTAGAAATATAAAATTACTGAAACAATATAGGTAAAGGTAGGAATAACAACTCCTGGACTTGAGATACAACACGTGACACACACACAGGTCTCCTGACAGTTCAGATGAGTCTCGGGCCATTTCATATTTTAAACCCCCCCCCCCCCCCCAACCTTTTTCCTTCATTGTTTGGGTATTAAGAATACATCACCTTAAACGTCTCATCCACATTGAACCAGACGGTGCCAGCAGAACTTCTTCTTATTCTGCGTTCGTCCTAAAAAGGACGTTTGTTACGTTGTGTCGCCGTTTACAGCAAAGCTGCGATATTTGCGCCTTTCGGCCCGATACATCCGGTTTCAGCATGGCATTTTTGGGACCGGGTTAGCCTTCCCTCTTCGATCCCTACTCTCTCAGCCAGACTGCAGTGATGCAGCCTGTTTCCAGGACCATAACTTGGAGGTGGAGTAGGGTCTTGATCAGCTCTGGTTCGCTGACCCTGACGCAAGCAGTCAAGCTATGGGTCGCTGACTGCATTAATCACTGTTGCTGCGTCTTCTCAAGAGATGAGAAGAAAACGCTGGCGATGGACTGAGCACACATTGAGGAAACCTGTAAACAGCGTTACTAGACAGTGGAATCTTCCAGGGTAAGAGAAGTGTTGGTGGACCGAAGAACACATGGAGAAAAGAACTGGAAACTGAAATGAAAAAAAAACGAGGGAGATGGAAAGATCTTTCAAGCAAGGCACAGGACAGGAAGACTTAGCTTGTGTTTATTGAAAGGACTGTGCTCCACGGGGAGCTAATGATTGTTGATTGCTACATGTATTGTGACATAGCTGTCCAGTTAGAGATAAAGGCGAAAGATGTCACAATACTCTCAGTCCCAAGCAAAAAAGTGGGTTTGGCCCAAGCAAAAATGCCACCCCAGTGCGTTTTTATTGTTGTTGTTTGGAAATTTTTTTTTTTAATGTTCATATGCATAAATAACCAAAATTCCAAAATGGATGGCTATACATTAAGAAAATAGCGTTTTTGAGTTGTCAAAATTAGAAAACAGCCCTAGAAAGGATCACGAGATACGAAAGCCAGTATACTGTTGATCGGGCCAAATGGGACTAGAAGGAAGTACAGTATAATGGCTGTTGGGACTTAAAGATAATTAGACATGTTAATCAGCATTTCCCCTTATGACTTCGGTTTTTTTTTGGTTTAAAACCTAGACTTCGTATTTCGCTCCTATCAGTTTTACTTCCTTGCGGTATAACTAACTATAGCAAGTTTTAATGAACAAACTTTCCATTCTGATAGAGGATACTATATCCTGTTTCTGTCTAGTGATATCATTATATCAAGACCCCCCAGAAGAGAAAACAAATTGCAAATCACCATAAAAAACTAACATAACTAGGTTGACAAGAAGGGAACAAGGAGTAACATTCAGATTCTCACAAGCCACAACAAAACAAAATATCATCTGTTCAGTTAGATAAGATTAGGAACTGCCAAAAGTGCGTACCTGCGCCCTTGATACAATGACTTTGTCTTTTTAACTGTATCAACTCCAGTTAGTTCTCACCCGGATCCTTACGAGTGGCCATTTTGTCCACCCTGGAAACAGCGACATCGGGAATTTCTATTTTATGGTAGCATCATTTTTATGTATTTAAATTAGTTCTCACTGTTTTTCTCTTCTGTTTTGTTGTTGTTTGTATTTGACGAAGGCTTTGTGGCCGTAATGTAGACCTTGCATGTATCCTTTGTCCTAGTATAGATTCATTACTTATTTTCGTGTACCCTACCTTTCAAAATCTTATAGAGAAATGCTCAGCACATCAGGAACAGTGAGATCGCATGCAGTTATCACCTTACCAGTCCAGAACAACAACTAAGGTATGTCAAGAACCTAGCGTTGACTTCTCGTGCCACTTCTTCATTCGCTCTCAATTAACCGCTTCTATCTGTCTTAAAAAGTTGGCGGTCCGACTCAAGCTTCTCTCATCACCATACAGTTTCTCCCTCAGCTGGGTTGAAGAAGGCCATACTGCCACTCTGTGAGGAAACCCGAGAGTCTTGGAGGACATGTTCTGCTGTATGCTTGTCCTCTACACATTGTCACATATCTGTCTGTTTGTCCTCCACACATTGTCACATATCTGTCTGTTTGTCCTCCACACATTGTCACATATCTGTCTGTTTGTCCTACACACATTGTCACATATCTTGTCTGTTTGTCCTCCACATATTGTCACATATCTGTCTGTTTGTCCTCCACACATTGTCACATATCTGTCTGTTTGTCCTCCACACATTGTTACATATCTGTCTGTTTGTTCTCCACACATTATCACATATCTGTCTGTTTGTCCTCCACACATTGTCACATATCTTGTCTGTTGGTCCTCCACACATTGTCACATATCTGTATGTTTGTCCTCCACACATTGTCACATATCTGTCTGTTTGTCCTCCACACATTGTCACATATCTAATTATCTGAGTATCCATTTATTAATCAGATTAGTCCGCAATTGCTGGTTTTCAATTTGAAAATTATCACTTGATCTCTTTTTGGCAGTGAGTAGCAATCTCTTCTGTGGTGTCAGTCTCAGGTCCTCCTTAAACCATTTTTTCAGAATCTTGATCATTGCTTTCAAGTTGATATATGAGGGTGTTTGAAGAAGAGGAAGTAGATAAGAAGAAAAATAACATTCATCTGGATTTATCTATTTATTGTTATCATCTTGTGTGTATATATATCGAGAAGGAAGTGAAATAAACATGGATGGTTTTTCCTAATGTGTGTGCGACACAGAAAGTAGTAAGCACGACCATATGACTATAAGCATTATGGTAGTTGAAAAAGTTGTGGTGGTTGTTGTAGCAGTTGTAGTTGCAATAGCAGCAGAAGAAGTAGTAATAGTAGTGATGGTGGCGGTGGTGTTTGCGGTAGTAGTGATGGTAAAGGTGACAGTAGTTGTAGTAGTAGTAGCAGCAGCAGTATTAGTGGTGGTTGTAGTGGTAGTAATAGTGGTAGTGGTGATGGTAGTAGTAGAATTAGTAGTGATAGTAATAGTGGTTGTGGCAGCAGAGGTAATAGTAGTAGTAGTAGTGGTGGTTGTGGTAGTAGTAGTAGTGGTGGAAATGGTCGTAGTAATGATGGACAGTAGTAGTATTGGTGGCGGTGGTGGGAATCAGAGCCGGCCTTGGGATTGTTCAAGGTGGTGCGACGTCTCGTTATGCCCCCCCCCCCCCCCCTTTTGCGAGGCAGTGGGATAACTATTGAATGAGTGGACTGGGCATGTCTCATGGGTCCCAGCATCGAGGGGACCTCGCAAAGTAGGTGTCGGAATGAACTATCGCCGTTATATCCACTACCTTTCAACTTTCAATGAGCATATGCCTTCAACAAACTTATGCTAAGCTTTTCTGTTTCGTGCCATCTGATCAAGGTCTTTCCATGACTGTAACCCCTTCATGTCTTTCTCCAGTTATCTTCTCCGTGTGCTCTGCCACGGGTTGCCTCCTCTTGCTCTGATGGTCCAACAATAGCCAAAACCAACAGTATCGATTGTGGGTCTTCAAAGGTAATCTACCTTCGCACAAGATTACTCTTGGCAGAGATGCAGATAGAAGGACGATGATGCTTCTACATCGAGGGAGTGTTCACAAGATATTCAGAAATCAAGAATAATGCCGAATGAGTCTTAGCAATGTTGACTTTTTATCTGTCCGCTGCCTTTTGTGAAGGATTATTTCGTAATGTGTTTTTAGCACGTACAAGCCCCCAACTGATTTAACAATAAAATGCTACTTTATTAGCTCGTTTATCTATGGAAAATACTGGTTCATACGTGTGCATTTCTCTCTGTAATAATTAAATCAACTATGAATTTGTAAAAAAAAAATGTAACAAATTTAATGATCAATTATCGTTTAACAAAGGCAAAATAAATAAATGATTGATGATTTAATATTGGTTTCTTCACTGAAAATTCGCTGGAAATGTATTGTTAAAGTGTTCATTTGGTTCTGGCCTGATACGTTTCACTTAGCTGTCAGATTGATGAAGTGTTTCTGTTGGCTGCTGACTGCTCCGTGGATCTACGATGTCTGTGGCGAGGGCATGTCTAAAAAACGCGAGTGCTGGGGTAACCGCTCCTGGGGTTAGTTGCGAGTATCTTCACAGGCCGTTGAAGGTAAGGTAGGCGTTTCGTGACGACTTCAACGTTTCCACAAGCATTTAACTATCATTATAATATTTTCATTTTAAATTGAATTTTTTATATTAAGTAGCTTTATTGCCTGGCCCCTCTCTCTCTCTCTCTCTCTCTCTCTCTCTCTCTCTCTCCTCTCTCTCTCCCCTCTCTCTATGTGCGTGAATGACTATGAGTAAATGTACTTGTGTGTGCTAAGTTTCTGATTGTGATGATAATATTAATTGATCCTGTCTGAAGTTGTTAATATTTTAATTAATTTTTAAAACGCTGAAAATTGTACTGCAAGGCAGAAATGTAGAAAGGCAATTATGCCTATTTCTTTACCCTGATGAAATAAAGATTTCGTTCGTTCGTTCGTTCGTTCGTTCGTACAAGCTATGAACCACAGATTTATCTTCCAAACTGGTATCGTAGATTGGTACCACCAATGGTCTTGTAAACTCGTACCACGAACTTTAGAGGAAAAAAAGGCCTCTGCTAAATGTTATGTTCTCTATCACTAATCAAGCACCTTTCCGCTGTCTCTTCCAACGATTCTTTTTCTCAGCAATTGTATCCCCTCTGAGTATACAGCATAGCTCAGTAAATATGATGTAATTCACCTTTATTTTCAGTTAGTCTGAGCGAAAGGTATGTCTGGGCAGCGGATAATGCAATGACTTGTGCCTGGGTGAACATGTCTAAGTATATATATAACTTATTACAAATAATAATAAATATATACACATGATCTCATTATTATTCACTCCTTGCTCCATTTGAAGTCTGGGGTTACCTCTCTTTTGGCTCCCTGTGAGAACTAGCCCGAAGCAATCACTAGCGCTTTGCTGCGGTGGTTTAAGAATATATAATTTTCCCATGCTGATTTTGCTAGACTCGTAAGGACCTGTATGACCACCAGCAGTTCAAACATGGCAAATTCAAAGTAAAAAATAAACTCACCCCAATAACTTTTGGGAACTGTAGACTTCTTGCTCGGTAGAATAGTCTTGGCAACTTGATGAAGATGCTTCGAACACGCGTCTAGGGTATTATTTATATTTAGAATCCCTCTGTGACTTGTGAGTGGTCCTGCACAATCCGGTTTTCGTATTAATAGGGAGAGTTTCGTTGTTGTAGTGTTCTAAGGTGCTCCAATGCGTCAGGTCTCATAAGGTTAAAATCCTTACTTTTGTTCTTTCCTGGCTTTAGTCCAAGCTGTCTACTTTGAGGATTCTGGAATGCAGTGCCGTATGTCTAAAATGTGCTAAGTTATATCGCAGCTTTCGGTCCAAGCTTCCGCATGGCGTTTCCGACAAAACTTCCAATTAAAACGAATGTACATTCGCATCCCAAATGTCAGCCAATAGCATTCAAAGTGCGTGTTATAATAACTCTCCTCATGGATTTTCTGCGTGACTCAAAAGTTTGTGATATTCAAACAGTCACTTTCCATTTAAGGAGTTGTTATTTCTATCGCTGATAGGTCATGTTCACTATTATCAGTTTAAAAAACTCACCCAAGATTGAGATTATCTGTACTTTACTTCGGATTTCTGGGATCCGAAAATGAGAAATAATTAGAGAATGGGAGAGAGCAAGAGAGAGAGAGAGAGAGAGAGAGGGGGAGAGAGAGAGAGAGACAGACAGAAAATACGAACAAAAAGAACGATTCAATTTTGTGACACGCTCCTTGATCCTCCCCTACCTCTCTGGGGTTAATAGTCCCAGGTTATCGGTCTTGTAGTCACCCGGCTCTGCTGCCACATGCACAGTTTTCCATCGTTCATTCCATGCACGAACATTCCAAGTACCTAATCTTTTTTTTTTAAACGTGTCCTTTTTTTTTTTTAAAGTTTTTGGGTTTTTTAATTTCTTCAGGATGATGTATGTCACGAGGAGCGAATGAGTTCGTATTTCGACTTTCTACACTCATTGTCGGCACAGACATCGTTTGTCAACAGTCATGTTACATCGACCAATTTTCAAGGAATGTTTTCACAACTAGTAGACAGTGAGTCAATAGATTATCGAGGTAATCGCCCCAACGTCTCGGTTGTGTTTTCACAAAGGCAGGAAGGTACAAGCAATATTATTGTGGCTAGCCGTAGAATATATGGACAGAGCGCGAGGCAGTTTTACAATGAATAATTTAATAAGCAGGTTCTCATCGAACCGACCCAATAACATTTGATTAACGGCGACGCAGTGTCTGAACCAGGATCAACATGAAAAGAGTGAGAATAGGTCATTATGTAAAGACTATTAAATGCTGCACAGACACTCAAAAGACGAACGCAGACAAGTTGTCTCGGATAAGCAAAATATGAGAGCGACCATAGCAAAATATTACAGGAAATTTTACACAGCATGAGAACGGAATGTCTGACTTAAGGAAAACAAACGAAATTTCACATGACACAGGAAGCGAACCCGAAAATTAGCCATAGGCGATTCAGACGATATATAAACTCAACTATATTCATTGCTTGGCATTGCAAGAGAAGCAGTCCGCCAACCAAAACTTGGGGTTCTAGATTTCACGAGGAAAAGTCAGGACATTGTGTCAGTGAAATTCGTATATGGACACCAAGGTTAGTGTAATATAATTTGTACATTATTATTATACATCTATCTTAACTTCAGTCAGATAATATATACATATTTTCCATAAATATAACACTGTAAATACCAGTCACGTTTATTATAATATTATATTTCACCCTAATAAGTACAGGTTGCAATAAACACCATGCAGAGAATTATTATATTTATAACATTGCACAGTTTCCAGTAACTATAACGAAGTAAATACCAGACACTTTTATGTTGCCTTGTACATTACCGGTTAACCGCGCAGTAAACATCGCACAGTCATTTCTTATAGTGATAAGATTTCACATACAAGAACACACTACAGGCGTAGCATCGTTTACGGGATACTTACAAAGGGTTCATTATTTTATCCATCACAGTGGTAGAGACAGGGACCATTTGAGATACTCATCCTTAGTCTACTACGTGGTTGGCGTTAATCACAGGACAAGCTTTAGAGTAGGGCCGACCGAGATACTGCGACGACACGCATCTCACACGTAATTAACGGCAACAACCTACCAATACTCCACGGGGGTCAGAAAAGAATTTACCAGGCGGTGAAGGGTCTTTCTATCATCGACTACCCACCCAAAAAGAAAGCAGAAAATACCCAGAAGGATTGCTGCATTTCTAATAGCTGTCCACGTGAAATTTAATGATCTGAAGTTGCAGTAGCAAACGGATGATTTTACAACAAGTGCCTTTGAGAAATTTAATGATCAGAAGTTGCAGTAGCAAACGGACGATTTTACAACAAGTGCGTTTTAGAAATCTTGAGCGGACGTGGCAAGAGCCGACGGACGATTTCGTAAACCAAATGCCTACAAAATTTATCGAGATCCTAAATTCCATGCAGTAATGGACAGATTCTCCCCGTACAATTGATGCACCAACAAATACGAATATACAACATATTTCCATCATCATCACCACATGAGCAGACTATCAGCACAACGAAAGGACATCTGCATATCAGACGAAGTCTCACCCGCCTAACATTGCGTTCAACATCACACATGAACAGGACACCTTGGACGCTCGGGACAATGTCAACACTCGCATTGTGAAGGACAAAAGAACAAGCCGTGGACACCTGACGAAACCAAGTGGACCGTCCAGTGTTATTGTAGGCAGACAATGACTTGTCCATTGTGTACAAACAACCAGAGTTTATTGGCAGTCAGCAAGAGACCAAGAAAAACAAGATATCCTTTTTTTTTGTTAGTATTTAGGAGTTACTTAAATTCATCATCATCACATAGTGTAGACTTTAGATTCATTTGTGTATTTTGCATTAACTAATATCTTTCTTCACAGGGATAGTTAATGTCATTCCTAGTTGCATTTGTATTAGTGTACTTGAATGTTGTTATATTTCAATAAGTTAATAAATGTTGTAGTTGTATTTACCAACACACGTTATTACATATATAGAGAAGGAAAGAAAGTGTGCGAAAGAGACATGCTGTTCTTCCTTTCTTCCTCTTCTGTTCACTCAGTGTAATAGGGGAGTGGGGGCTCGTTAGCATTATAATATAGAGAGGGGGATAGAGTGGTAGGAGTTATAGTGTCACGAGATATAGAATCACTGGGACTGTCTGCGGGGAATTTATCCCAGAGTCTTACATTCGCCTTCTTCACTCCTGCTGCCTATTTCCAACCGGTTGCCAGGCAAATCTGAGCCATTGACAAGGCCGGCACCACACCGATAACTCTCTTTGGTTACCCTTCGGGATAACCCTGTGGACATTAAGTGGGGTCTCGCAGTCCGGGATTAAGTGGACGCTGCAGTCCGAGATAGTACCTTGGGGCTTGCCCTAGACTAAAACATTAAATAATTCTTTTTTGAAATTTTTGTAAAACCTATTCACTGTCTTCTATACTGTTCCTTATTCTACGTAGGTAGAGGGGAAGAACACAGAATAGAATATTAGATATTCATTTTATATTAAATAAGACATTGACATATGTTAGAATATTATACCATATCATTTAATTACGGCATCTGGTTACCAATATTGATTTGTTGTCATCATTATAAATTTACCTGAATTTTCAGTATACGTGTAGTACCACGTGGTACAATAGGCATTGTTGAAGTAGGAAGAGCGACCCGACATTGTATAGTCCTTTTGTTCGCAATTGGACAATAGCGGCTAAAGCCACTGAGACAAGACATTTTGTTATTGTTTCCTTTATAGGCAGATTGAAATCTAGCTTGATCATGGCCGATTTGATGCAAATTCGCGCGGCGATTATCCAGGAAGCAACTAGTTTAAAACTAGAAAAAGGAGAACTTATGGAATATGTGGAAAAAATGTTAACTGCGCACATAACAGAGCAAGAGAGAAAAGATAAAATTGCAGAGCAAGAGAGAAAAGATAAAATTGCAGAGCAAGAGAGAAAAGATAAACTGGCAGCAGAAGTAGAGCAAAGAAGATTGACATTAGCAGCGGAGAAGGAGGAGAGAGAAGCCAAGAAATTAGAAGCTGAGAGAGAGAGAGAGAGAGAGAGGCAGAGTATAGGAGATTCAAGGCAGAGTTAGTGAGAAATACGGAAGAGAGAGAGCACGTGCTTCGGATGAAGAGGTTGTCTGAAACATATGAAAAACCCAAAAGACTTGAACCGGAAATATGTATTTCGGCCCATGAAGTGACAGATGAGCTAACATATCGCCTAGAAGACACACCATCTTCGCATTGCATTACTTCATATGCAAAGAAATCCGCAGGAAAAACTGATTATGAGAAGGGCCCAGTTGGCCGGTATCAGGGGAAGAAAGACAACTTGCTTTGCAATCCACATAGAAAGGAAACTCAACACAAATCCTTTTCTCAGAACCAGAGGCAAGGGGATAAATGGTGCCGGTATTGTCGCAGGAAAAATCACTACACCAGCGAGTGCCGAAACCGCCCTCCTCTCCATCGCATGGCGTATATAGAAACCCGAACAATGAAGGACAAAGAGTCCCGGAGAAAAGAGGGGGAAAAATCACACCCGGCGGTAGTTAATTCAATGGATTCCAGACACCGCTGCAGAGATAACGGAAAGTTATTAAAAGGCACAGAAGAACCCACTCTAATTGCGAGCGGTACCTTCGATGGATCTTGCAAGGGGACTTCGAATAAAACAATTTCACCTGGCATCACAGGGAAGAAGAAAACAGGCACTTGTCTCCTGACATCAGGAGAACAATTATTACCTTACTCCACCTGCCCTTCTACGTGGAAAGAAGCGACCGGACAGGAACGGGCATTCGCTATTATCCACGGAAATAGACAGTTGCCCACATCGCCTAAGTCTGCCTTTACCCAGGACGAGGAAAAGTCAGATCCTACCACTTTTAAAACTTACGGAGAGAAATGTGTGCCTTTAGAAGGTATAACAACACATACGATTATCGGGACAGAGTGGACGACGGACACGGAGGCACCCCTCGACTCTCTTCAAAAGGAGGTAGAAGAGGATCACGAGGAGAACAGTGTGGTAGAGCCGGCGGGGATACAGCAGCTCAACACCCACGGGACTTCGATTCTATATGTAGGCGAGACAAAAACTAAGCGGATAGACAGAAGGAAAGACACCAGGCGACACAAGAGGAAACAGCTTGGTGTACGCGCTTTAGGCAAGGCAAGGCGCCGACGCGCGAAATTAACAACACACTGTACCCGATACAAAAGGACAGATGGGTTGCACCGTATCTTGATTTATGACCATTCCACGGGCAAGATACACAAGATACGTAATAAGGACAAACAATGGCCAACTTTGATCCGTCGGCGGATTCAAAGATTGTTTAGCAGAGGAAAGAAGTGGGGAAACACTTTTTATTTCAAGAGATCGAAGAAAGAAACAAAGAGATTTGATGTCAGTAGGAGTGGGTCACTCAAGAGAAAGAAGTGGGGAGACATTTTTTATTTCGACAGAGCGAAGACAGACACACTGAGAGTTAGTGTCAGTAAGAATGGACCACTCAAGAGAAAGAAGAGGTTTAAACCTGGCAAAGAAGGTTACCAGGATGCTAAGGCAAAAGGGTGGAGAAAGAAAAGTGATCTTTCAGCGACGGCAACTAGCGCCCGGATTCCCTCGGAACGCAACGTTGTCAATAGAGAAAGAGCGGAAGAGGTATTCGATTCCAGGCTGGAATTCGATTCGAAACTCAGTTCTAGACTGGTTAGACCAGACCAATTGAGTGATGGAACTGTGGAAATTCAGTTCACAGGTAACGGCGATCCTCCATTGATGGCGGCTATCGCCCGGACTCCCATCGAAGGCAGGTATGTCGAGGGAGAACTACGAACGGCAGTCTTAAATGATCATACATATGAAGTCATTATAGGCTACAAATATGTGAGTTTAGGAGACACTCGTCAATCAAGAGTCACAGCTGCAGTGCAGACAAGTGAACAAGCGAAGAAGAAGAGACAAGGTGACGAGTTTGACTTTAATCCGCAAGAGCTGAAACAAGCTCAAAACAACGACCAATCGGTGGAACCGTGTTTCAAGAAGAGACTGAAGGGGGACAATCCAGCGCAACCAGTAGATTGCTTTAAACCGCAAGGACTACTTTTTAGGAGAATAGGAAAACGCGGATATGAGTATGAGCAACAGGTAGTACCAGCACGATATAGATTTTATATCTTAGGTATGGGACATGCTAGTAAATCTAGTGGTCAGGTCAGACAATACATCATTACGCAAAGAATCACCTACCATTATTATGGGAAGGGAATCGCAAGGGACATGGATCAATTTATCAGATCATTCCTTGAATGCCAGAGAGGGGCATTAAATCATGAGAAAACGGAGGAAGCCACTAGTAAGGGAAACAGACCACGTATGAGGAAGAGGAGGCGTCAACATGACGGAGAATATAATACGACTGGTCCTAAGTGTGAGCTAGAGATAGGCAAACAAGTTTTACTGTTTATGCATAGCAAAGAGAACAGGTTACTGATTGGATGGCACGGGCCTTACGCAATGGTCGAGAAGGCATCTCGAACCAATTATAAGATTCCAGAGGAGAATCAGCTGGAAATATATAATATTGTTCTGCTACAGAGATATTTAGACAGACACATAACTGAAGCGGCTAACTTCAGGACACGAGCAGCCACAAAGCATTGGAATAAGGGAAATCCGAACTCAGTACTTCGGCCCAATGCGGCTAGACAGTCATCTGCAGGCGTGCAGAAAATCACAGCCCGCTTTACGAAGCTAGTCGAGCAGGGGCGACAACTCTTGGCCACGGCCACGATATTGAAACAGGCAATGGATCAGCCATTTATAGCTGATACAGGAGAAGCAACTGAGGAAGATTGCGAGAAGAATGATTTGGACGAGGAGAAGGAGGATTGGAACGAGAAAGATGAAGAGGATAGTAATAGTGAGAAGATACCAATAGGGGGCAATAGGGAAAGCGAAATACCCCCTAATTCGCAATAGTTCTCCCATGCTCGAACTTGTTGGGGGGAAGCTATGTCACGAGGAGCGAATGAATTCGTATTTCGACTTTCTACACTCATTGTCGGCACAGACATCGTTTTTCAACAGTCATGTTACATCGACCAATTTTCAAGGAATGTTTTCACAACTAGTAGACAGTGAGTCAATAGATTATCGAGGTAATCGCCCCAACGTCTCAGTTGTGTTTTCACAAAGGCAGGAAGGTACAAGCAATATTATTGTGGCTAGCCGTAGAATATATGGACAGAGCGCGAGGCAGTTTTACAATGAATAATTTAATAAGCAGGTTCTCATCGAACCGACCCAATAACATTTGATTAACGGCGACGCAGTGTCTGAACCAGGATCAACATGAAAAGAGTGAGAATAGGTCATTATGTAAAGACTATTAAATGCTGCACAGACACTCAAAATACGAACGCAGACAAGTTGTCTCGGATAAGCAAAATATGAGAGCGACCATAGCAAAATATTACAGGAAATTTTACACAGCATGAGAACGGAATGTCTGACTTAAGGAAAACAAACGAAATTTCACATGACACAGGAAGCGAACCCGAAAATTAGCCATAGGCGATTCAGACGATATATAAACTCAACTATATTCATTGCTTGGCATTGCAAGAGAAGCAGTCCGCCAACCAAAACTTGGGGTTCTAGATTTCACGAGGAAAAGTCAGGACATTGTGTCAGTGAAATTCGTATATGGACACCAAGGTTAGTGTAATATAATTTGTACATTATTATTATACATCTATCTTAACTTCAGTCAGATAATATATACACATTTTCCATAAATATAACACTGTAAATACCAGTCACGTTTATTATAATATTATATTTCACCCTAATAAGTACAGGTTGCAATAAACACCATGCAGAGAATTATTATATTTATAACATTGCACAGTTTCCAGTAACTATAACGAAGTAAATACCAGACACTTTTATGTTGCCTTGTACATTACCGGTTAACCGCGCAGTAAACATCGCACAGTCATTTCTTATAGTGATAAGATTTCACATACAAGAACACACTACAGGCGTAGCATCGTTTACGGGATACTTACAAAGGGTTCATTATTTTATCCATCACAGTGGTAGAGACAGGGACCATTTGAGATACTCATCCTTAGTCTACTACGTGGTTGGCGTTAATCACAGGACAAGCTTTAGAGTAGGGCCGACCGAGATACTGCGACGACACGCATCTCACACGTAATTAACGGCAACAACCTACCAATACTCCACGGGGGTCAGAAAGGAATTTACCAGGCGGTGAAGGGTCTTTCTATCATCGACTACCCACCCAAAAAGAAAGCAGAAAATACCCAGAAGGATTGCTGCATTTCTAATAGCTGTCCACGTGAAATTTAATGATCTGAAGTTGCAGTAGCAAACGGATGATTTTACAACAAGTGCCTTTGAGAAATTTAATGATCAGAAGTTGCAGTAGCAAACGGACGATTTTACAACAAGTGCGTTTTAGAAATCTTGAGCGGACGTGGCAAGAGCCGACGGACGATTTCGTAAACCAAATGCCTACAAAATTTATCGAGATCCTAAATTCCATGCAGTAATGGACAGATTCTCCCCGTACAATTGATGCACCAACAAATACGAATATACAACATATTTCCATCATCATCACCACATGAGCAGACTATCAGCACAACGAAAGGACATCTGCATATCAGACGAAGTCTCACCCGCCTAACATTGCGTTCAACATCACACATGAACAGGACACCTTGGACGCTCGGGACAATGTCAACACTCGCATTGTGAAGGACAAAAGAACAAGCCGTGGACACCTGACGAAACCAAGTGGACCGTCCAGTGTTATTGTAGGCAGACAATGACTTGTCCATTGTGTACAAACAACCAGAGTTTATTGACAGTCAGCAAAAGACCAAGAAAAACAAGATATCCTTTTTTTGTTAGTATTTAGGAGTTACTTAAATTCATCATCATCACATAGTGTAGACTTTAGATTCATTTGTGTATTTTGCATTAACTAATATCTTTCTTCACAGGGATAGTTAATGTCATTCCTAGTTGCATTTGTATTAGTGTACTTGAATGTTGTTATATTTCAATAAGTTAATAAATGTTGTAGTTGTATTTACCAACACACGTTATTACATATATAGAGAAGGAAAGAAAGTGTGCGAAAGAGACATGCTGTTCTTCCTTTCTTCCTCTTCTGTTCACTCAGTGTAATAGGGGAGTGGGGGCTCGTTAGCATTATAATATAGAGAGGGGGATAGAGTGGTAGGAGTTATAGTGTCACGAGATATAGAATCACTGGGACTGTCTGCGGGGAATTTATCCCAGAGTCTTACATTCGCCTTCTTCACTCCTGCTGCCTATTTCCAACCGGTTGCCAGGCAAATCTGAGCCATTGACAAGGCCGGCACCACACCGATAACTCTCTTTGGTTACCCTTCGGGATAACCCTGTGACAATGTAACCAGCCCCATGCCCATCATTCCATTGTACCTGCGTTAAACGTCATAATATGGCCCAGTTTCTGGAGACAGAAATACAAGGGATAAAGAGGAGAAGAAAATCTCCAGCTGAGAGCAAAGAACTGGATCACGAGCTCACATTTGGTGAAGGCCTATGCTTCTTGGGGATCTGAACTTTACTGATGATGATGATGATTGATGATGATGATTGATGATGATGATTGATTATGATGATGATTGATGATAATGATGATGATGATGATGATGATGATGATGATGATGATGATGATGATGATGATGATGATGATGATGATGATGATGATGATGATGATGATGATGATGATGATGATGATGATGATGATGATGATGATGATGATGATGATGATGATGATGATGATGATGATGATGATGATGATGATGATGAAGTAAATAGTTACATTCTTGATAAATATTTACCGTCCATTGATTATAGTTATGGAGCCTATTATGTAAGGAGCACCCCACTTAATTTATGTCCGGTGGCCCCCTACATTGTAGTTACGCCACTGTCCAGAGGACCAAATGAGAAGAAAAACATACCCACAAAAACAGCTTGCGTTCTCAACAAAGGAAATAAAACTTATCTCTTATCATTGTAAAAATAGCTATCTGCTTGGACAGCTAGTGCTATTTTTAGAAACATGAACATTGTGTTAATACCTAAGTGAACAATAACAGTGTAGTTGAAGAAAACAAAATGGGAATAAACAGGAAACAGACAAGGTTTTTTTTTTTTTTTTTCTTCTTCTTTTAAAGATTGATGGAAGGGAGTTGGTTAGGAAGGGATTTAAATATAAAGCTGAGTGGAGAGGCATGCAAACATCTGAAAAACAAAGGACCTCCAGAAATATTTCAATTTCTATAGGAGGAAACATAATAACCAAAAGAAACAATGCATACGAACATTTTAAAAAACAAACAAACAATGAACGCTTTCAGGAAATAAATAAAAGAGAAAAAAGATGTGCAAAATTTTGAAATCTCAAACACTAAATCAAATATACTTTAAATACTCAAGGATAAATCAATGAAGCAACTAAATTCTGGTATAAATATGTCATTTCATTTACTGAATCACTTGTTAATAATTTTACATTTTAAATGTCACACAAAGTTGAAAAACAAATTACAATGAATGCACTAAATATAACCGAAAAGTAGGTTCTTCTTCTTCTTCTTCCTCGTTCGTCCTGAAAAGGACGTTGGTTGCGTTGTGTCCGTTTACAACGATGCTGCGGTATTTGCGCCTTTCGGACGAAACATCCGACTTCCGCACGGCATTTTTTGGGACCGGGTTTGCCTTCCCTCTTCGATCCCTACTCCTTAGCCAGACTGCAGTGGTGCAGCCTGTTTCCAAGACCACCACGTGGAGGTGGAGTAGGGTCTTGGTCAGCTCTGGTTCGCTGACCCTGACGTGACTGGACTGTGTTGTACCGAAAAGTAGGTTCAACAGGGTAGATTCTCCCGAGATTGTTATATCAAGGTCACCTATGTGAAACTGATGACAAGAACCAGACAAGCGCCAGTCGAACAAGAGGTGAGAAAAGACGCTAGCGATGGAATGAGCACACATTGAGAAAACCTGTTTACCAGAAAGTTCTTGATCTGGAACCAACGGGGTAAACGAACAAGATGCAGAGTGTAGAACGCATGGGGAAGAAAACTGGAGATAGAAATGAAAATAATAAGGAGACAATGGACAGACCTTGAGCTGGTGGCACGCGACAAGAGGACTTTCTATGTGTTTTTTGGTGAGCTTAAAGGTATGAGGTATCGATTGATTGATCCAGGAAAAATGAGTTTTGAAATATTTTTTGGAACAAGGTACACAACTCATTAAATTACAAAATATCGTAAGCCATATTTTTGTTATGTCCCTTACAGTACGTACTAACCCGGAAAGAGCATAAACAGGTTTTTATCTTTTCTTGTGCAACAGATCTTTTTTATTGTCCGGTGAAAATTATGGGCCCCTGTCTTTTAAAAAATGTGCATAAACGCTTAATTAAAAATGTGTGCATATAAATAATACATTTTATTGCATAGAAAAATCGTTAAGCTCACGTATAGTCATACTTAAAAACAGAAACAATCTGTAAAAAGAAAATATTTAGTGAAATGAAACCCATTGTTGCCGACGATGAGACATGGTGTCGTGCTTAGATAGATTTTAAAGTTATGTAAGGTCCCGCCTGAGTATAGGAGATGGTGATAATACGTGAGAAGTAAAAGTGTAAGAAATAGATTTTCACGAGTGAATAGTTTAAGGAGAAGATCTGTCTCTGGACTGAATAGTTCCTCTAGTCCAGCCTATCTATACGACTATAATTGAGTATCAGACAATCTTGCACCCCCTTATATTGAGAAATATAAGTTTACTAAACACATACACACACACACACAGCTATGTGACAACAAGGCACACAAACGTGAAAAACTATGGTTAAATGGGTATGGGTCTGACCAACACACACAAAGTTAGTTCTTTTGTTGTTTAGTATCACTAAACTTTACATCGAATATCTAAAGAGAAAGATCAAATACATCAGAATTACATGCATAGAAAAATAACAGAATACCTATGCCCTCCCCTCCTTGAGAAGATAAGAACACCTCAAGTCAATAACCCCAAAGGTCAAAAGGTTAGCAATAGGTTACATTATAGACAGTAAAGAAACAAAGTTCATAATACGTGCTACTCCGTAAAGTAAACAATTATTAAAGCAAAATAACTAGTTTGGTACAAGCTACCTTAACAAGAAAATATTCAGTCTCTCTCTCTGACACACGTGGCCACGCTCTCTCTCTCTCTCCTTACCTAATCTTGGTGATATTTCCTGGAATGTACAGTTATCCTGAATATATTTATCGATATTTACAATGTCAGGGTTCAGTGCCAAATGTGGCCCCAGTCCAGCCTTGACAGTAACTTTATAAGGTGGACGCCAAGTTTGGTGAGGTAATCCGGGATCGATAGTGTCACCTCGAATAGTTAATGGTAGAAAAAACCGAGATCTAGTGTTCACAGCAAAGAATGGAAAAACAAATACTTCTGGTATTTTGACACAGCTAGTTGCTAAAAATTGTTACTGATGATGGTACGTGATTGATTGGTAAATCCTATCGGCTGGCTCTGATGAGTGCCGATTCTGAAATAGCGTAACTCTTCTGGATAAATATCCTCTTGGAAACGACTATCAGAAGTCGGGAGAACAGTTATTGGTATTTCACAATGGGCTGATAAAAATGCAAGAAAATATATCTTGATATTTTGTAAGTCCAGTTAAAATTTACTATTAAAATGTTCGTTAGTCTCTGTGGCCCGTCCTGTTCACAACTGAAACTTGGAGAGGCGTCAGCCAACAGAAGACAACTTTAATCTAATCAGTAAAAATGGAGACAAGGCCCAAGATAAAGCCAAATAAAAGAACACCTGGTTGCCGTTGATCAGGTTGCCTAAGGATATAGGAACATTATTAAAAAAATTACTGCTAATAATATCTACATATATATATATATATATATATATATATATATATATATATATATATATATATATATATATATATATATATATATATATATATATATATATATACACACACACGGAAGGGGACGGGACAATCTCTCATCCTCTCCGTCAGTCCCGATTAAAGTTAAAAGGCGCACGTTATATCTAGCCTATCCTATCGCGCGTCGCTTAGCGGGTGCAAGTTTGGTTGAGGCATGCAGCCTTTTCCCCCTCCTGCTCCGGTCAACGATGAGCGCATAATGTCAATTATCATTAAATTATCCCTACGCGCACTCAACAAATATCGCCTGTCATTAATAGTTATTAGATTTTCGGCGTCTGTTTGTTTAGTCGCATGAGATAGTCAAACGCAGTCACTTAATAAATTACACACAATGAAATAAAAGCGAATTGTATTCCGTCAATTATCAGGCGCCTATTGTATTTATTAGTCAACTAAACCGTCTCCTTCTGTGTGATAGCGGGTGATTAAATTTACATTACAACTGAAACATCTGGAATAAAAATAGCTATGCGTTATTTAATTCGCTAGTCTTAACACGCAGAAAATCACAGTGAATTTAAGATGCTAAAACTTTTAACACTTTAATACGCTTAAGCACAAATTTATATATTACCAGAAATCCAGAAAGAAAACACCACGAACTATTAACACATCTATTCCCAATGGTTTTAGATTGTGACGATATTGTCAATACAATAGCTAAATTAGATAATATTCTAGTGCATAAAGTCAAAAATACGGTAGAAAATAAAAATTGAGTCCAGCGTAGTATTCTCCTACGCCCGCCCGCATGTCGATTTTGATAAACCTAATAGCCGAATGAAAGATACTGTCTTTTCGAAAAAAATTCGTCCTTGAGATTAAATGTACAACTTTTGCAAGGTCAAGTCGGATTGCCAAGACGAGAGTGAAAGAATAAAAGAATAAAAGAGGGGAGGGATGGAAAGAAAGAACCTAGAGAACGCCGTCTCGCGTTGAATTCAAAAAAGCCAACTCGAGCAACATAGCCTTGGGCACGTTTCAAATTACGATACAAAACAAAACAAAAACAAAAAAAAAATATGGAATTATGAACCACAATACATAGGGCCATAAAAATTATATATTCGGATGCCTTGTGATGGCCTGAGCAATAATATGGTGTCAGTTACCCACTCGTGCAAAAAATAACCAAAATAATGGCAATAATATTATGTATGATAAGACGGACTGACGAGAAAAAAAAATCATGCCTGTTTATTTTTTGATAACATATTTTGAAAAAAGCTTTGGGTAAATAGGACTAAAAGGTACCAAGATTCTGATTGGCTGTAGTTTAAAGAAAGGCGAGAGGGGATTGGTTAACCTAACACTAAAAATATACTTGTAGTAGTAACCGTAGTATTTTGGGAATTGTTTTTTTTTTAAAGTTCGATTTAAAATTCATAGTCGTCTGCTTCAATTGGCCAGCTTAGTTGATATTGAGGAAAAATTGTTAGGCTAGGACGCCATTTCTTTAAAAAATCTTGCCGCGAGACGATGAGAACAGAAGTGTAATTCTAAATACAAATATTATAAACTTCTGGACAGGGCAGTGATAACTTTGGCCAGATCTGCCAGTCATCGTTACTTGTGTGTAATATTCATTGAAATTGTGGTAGGATTGAATTTATTAACCATTTTATTTAAAATAAAGTTTGAATGTGAGATACTAACATACGACTGTAAGTAAGTGAGTCGATGGCAAACTTAGGCAAAGCCTAGAGATTGATCCATCATATGATAGCCTATCAGAGAGGTGTAGAACTACAAAATTATATATGTGTTACCAACAGATTACTGGGGACAATGAAGATAGAGATGTATATATATAGAAAGATATTTATTTGTTTGTATACTTGTTATGTTTGAAAATATTTGGTAATAATATTTTGAGTCTGAGATTATAACTCTAGTCAAAGGGCGAATACTCATTTTTTGCTTCGAGTGAAAGTAAATATATAGTCGCCCCACTTGAATATAGTTGAAAGGTTAACATTAGCGCATGCCCAATGAGACGATTAGTCGTCGTTGGCGCTTCCGTGATGACGGACGGATCTTGAAGGCTGTCGGACATATGAGAGTCCGAAGTTTTTGGTCATTGTGATTGATTCTGGGGAAGAGAGGAGTTTTCTCTCAGTATATTATGATGGTCGATACTTCTCCCAGAATATATATATGTTAGTGTGCGAGTGTAGTGGATTTTGATGGTATTGTATGGTCGATGTTACCTAGTGTGATGTATGAGGTCAGCTGTGAAGGCTCCTGAGATAAATGTAGATGTGAATTACAGAAGGCCCTTCTTACTACCACTTACGACCTCACACATATCTTTTTTTCTAATGAATGTAGCTACGTTAAAAGTCTAGGGTACTGATATGTAATATGTTGTGGTAGATTACACACACACACACATACAGATATTTAATAAGTCTAATAATATTAATAAACTTTATAACACACTGAACTAACTCAGGCTGTTTTAGTTTTAAAAGTTAAATCTTTTGATAAATTTATTTGTTCTGAACCAATTGTTTAGTTGGTCAGAACATAAGAAATATTATGGAGTTATAAATGGAATGCATAATCATATGACATAATAAAATGGAAAATGTGTACCTAATTATTTCAAATGACTGGTTAATAATAATTATATTAAGATAGTCCCAGGAGAACTTATTACTGGATATGCTGTTGGGGTGGTGTCATCACTCCCAGTCTATGACTACCAAACATTGTCCATCGACTTAGGGGATGAATATATAGTTTAATTTCCCCAATGGTAAGTCTTTATTTATATGGTGAATTAGTTGGTGGGTTAGTTGGTAAAATCAGTTGGTGAACGTCCAGCAGGCCAGATAACACTTATCTCGCCTGCGTCGATCTAGTACAGAAGTCTGGTGGCCCCTCCTCTCCGTGCTGGGGGATAATATACGGCTGTTCTGACACAATGGTAGACTGCACTGGTCCACACTTGTATATATATACTATAGCATTTGACACCGCTTTGGTGCCAAACAGAAACTCACAATTCTGAAACAAAAGTATTTGGTCATGTGTCAGAATTCTACCTCCTGAACCACTTCTGAACACAACACTACACACAACACCACATAGACTGGGTCAGATCTCTCTGACCACACAGCACATCTTACCTAGTTGGTTTCACATAGTACTAGTCCCCCAAGACTACATTGCATCTGAGATATGTTCAATAGCTTCCTGCTATTGAATAAGATAGGTGATATGTTCCACTGATCTCAACACTAGATCTTTTTTTCATAGTTTCATTTAGGCGTTCCTATATATTTTCTTTGTATGTATGTCTCTAGACCCTGAACTTGGGCTGGGGATCTAGAGCGAACACTTACTTGTCGTAATCATTTTTATGATTTGGCAGTATCAATCACTCGAATTATTAAAATATGCAAAATAAATATTGTTCATTCTTACCAGAATTCAGAATTGAGAACACAGTTAAATTTGCTAGCCAAAGTCAGCTGAGCTGCTGGCTGTATGATGGCGTCCCACTATATATTTGTATTCTTCAGGAATCAACACCACTATTAATTTAAACTGCGTCTCTGAACAGACTTATGTCAAAATGGCAAAATTTCACCTCTCTGTCCCGCTACTACAAAATGCGTTGGCCAATCGCCGACTTCCCCCCTAACTTCAAATTACAACCAAAAGTCACTTCAGTCAAATCTCAGTCAAGTATGTATTACGGTCTGTTAGTCCGTCTGTCTCTACTTGTTTTTTCATAAAAACACACTTGGTTTTACATGTATTTTCTACACGAATCTGCCTCCTAAGTTATTTTTAGCTACAATTCTCCACCACTTCCCCTCTCTTTAATTACAGCTCGATTTGTACGTTTGCATGCTCAAGGCCAAGATTTTCGAAACTTTTAGTGACATGGGTTAACAGTGCAGTCGCTCGTCTGATATGAACAATACAGTCTTTTGTCAATATCTTCCTTATTATCTATCCGTCTGTATAATTGAAAGCATATTATTTCTCTGCTCAAGATGGGCTATCAAACTAGCTAGGTTTTATTTTCATAACTCTATTATTAAGAAAAAACATATTTTTTTCTCAAGTTTAGTTTTTGAAATTTGTTCGAGAACCTTCTCTCATGTGTTCTGCCGCGGCATTCAAATATAGACCAAGTATCGAAAAAAGTCGAAGAAATGACTGTCTCGAATAAGAGCTAAGGTCCTTTTCTTGTCCATTTCCTTACTTGTGTCAACTAGGGACGTGAATTTTTTTCCTTTCACCCCCAATTGCGTCCTTTTTGCCGTTCGAACTTCAAACACGTGTTCAGTCATATCTTTCCTTTTTTGATCTCCGTTTCATTCCCCACCGTCTACAAAGGGTAAACGTTCCGTCTGCACGTCTAACTAGATAATTTGAATGGTGGCTAGAAAGGCTGGCATGGGCGAGCATGTCTCCTAGTATCTTACGCATTATTTTTAACCCTACATTTTATCGTTAAATTTGGAGATATTTTAACGTTGTATCATGGTAAAATCATCACACATCTCCCCACCTGAGAACATGCTTTACGGCAAGTTCCAAAACCAGTGATACACATAGATAAAATCTCTCCTCACGCCTACCACTACTCTAATCTTGATCACAGGGGTGCCGACTGAGGAAATCTGCACCGACATTCAATGACCCTGGGATGTATTCGATAATAAACTGATAAGGTTGCAACAATAAAGACCACCTCAACAATCTTGCGTTTTCATGCTTAGCCTGAGATAAGAATACGAGGGGCTGATGATCCGTCTGGACCACAAAAGTCCTACCATACAGATAGATTTGAAACTTCTTTATTGCCCAGATTAACGCTAAACATTCCTTTTCGCTTGTAGAATATCCTTGTTCCGCTTTATTCAATTTGCGGCTTGCATAAGCGACTGGGTTCAGTTCCCCATCGGGTGAAGATGACCTCTGCAACAAGGCCGCCCCGAGGCCTACATTACTTGCATCTGTTCTCACCACAAAGTCCTGTGTCAAATCAGGCAGTTTGAGAATAGGCTTGCTAGTGAGTTTTTCCTTTAATTCTTGGAAAGCTAATTCACATTGTGCAGTCCAAATAATTTTATCTGGAAGTCCCTTGCGAGTCAGATCAGTCAGAGGAGCACAAATAGAGTTAAAATTTTTTGACATATTTTTGATAAAATCCGCATAACGACACGAATGATCGCACGTCCTTTTTTGTTTGTGGTCTAGGTGCTCTCTGCAGTTTTTCCAAGTTCTTGGGATCAGGGGTCATATTACCCTGATATACAGTGTGTCCCAAGAATTCCAACTCTTTGCATCCAATACAACATTTTGTTGGCCTAGCAGTTAAGTTCGCCTCCCTAAGCCTATCAAATAACATTTTTAGAGCGTCAATGTGTTCTTCAAATGTCTCTGTGGCGACGAGAATATCATCCATGAAATTCGTGATACATAGGTTATTCAGGGGATCCAACAATTTGCGCATCATCCTTGAAAATACACTCGGAGCATTTTTCAATCCGAATGGTAGCATGTTGAATTCATAATGTCCTTCCGATGTGCTAAACGTTAAATAAGGTCTCACTTCAGGCTTCACTGGAATCTGGTAATAGCCTTTACTAAGATCCACCTTTGAAAAGTATTTTGCCTTTTTTAATCTGGCAAATAACTGTTTTGTGTCTGGTAATGGATCCACTTGTCCTTCTGTGACAGCATTCAGTTTCCTGTAATCTATGCACAGTCTGTGTTCCCCAGACGGTTTTCTCAACAAAACTACACTGGAGCTAAAAGATGATTCACTGTGTGAAATAATCCCCTCCTTCAACAAATAATCTATTTCTTCCTTCAATGCCTTCTCCTTCGCGAACGGAATAGAATAGGCTCTCATACAGATTGGGTTTGAGTCTACCAGTTTCATGTCATACTGTAGCAAATTTGTATGTCCTGGTTTATCTGTTAATACATCTGTATGTTCCTCCAGAACCTGTTGAACTCTCTCCCTCTGATTTTTAGTCAGGTGCTTACTGACTTTTACCTGTGCGGCAGTTTCACAAGGATGTAATGGGTATTCATGCGAGGTGAGTGGTTCCTTTTGCATTTGAGTTGCGATAGCCAAGGTCAGTAAGGGGGTGCTTTCCTGGAGTGGTCTGTCCAGATACTTCTTTAACAGGTTTACATGATAAACTTTCTCCTTCCCCTTTTTGTCAATTTTATAGTTTGTTCTAGACACCTTCTCTAGAACTGTATATGGACCTTGCCATCCAATTTGTAATTTATTCTGGCTGCCGGGTAGTAGAAGAAGCACCTTCTCTCCCACAGCTAGTTCTCTGTCCTTTGCCTTCCTAATAAAATATGCTGCATGTTTCTTCCTGGCTTGTCTCAAATTATCATTTGCCAGTTTCCATCCAGCTTTCAGACGAGTGGTCAGTTCGTTCACGTATTGATAAGATGAGGTAACAGTCTCTTCTGCCTTCTCATCTGTCCAGGTCCTTAATAGTGCTTCTAATGGACCTTTTATTGGCCTCCCAAATAGCAGAGTTGCGGGAGCCATCCCGGTTGAACTATGTGGTACCTCCCGATACGCAAACAACGCGGCGGGCAGGAATTGATCCCACAGATCCGGTTTTTCGTGTGCCAGCTTCCTCAGGATAGAAATGAGAGTCCCATTAAACCTCTCTACCTGGCCGTTCCCTTGCGGATGGTACGGACTACAATGAAAGTGTCTGGCTTGAAATAGCTTAAAAACTTCTTCCGTTAGTTTCCCCTTGAACTGAGAGCCATTATCAGTCAAGATTTGATGCGGGAAGCCTAATCTTGTGAATATTGTAAGTAATGCCTCTGCTACATGTTTTGAATCAATTGATGGCAGGGCTACCGCCTCTCCCCACATAGAACAAGTGTCCACCAGAGTAAGGATGTAACTGTTCCTCCTCTTGGTCCGAGTGAGAGGTCCCACAATATCCACTGCAACCCTCTCAAAAGGTGTTCCCACTATGGGCATTTCCCCTAGAGTTGCAGGAGCAGTCCAGTGCTTTGGAGCTACCCTTTGACATTCTGGACAGGATTTGACTTATCTTTTTATATCCTCCGTTATCCCTGGCCAGAAGTAATGACAAGCTATACGCTGTCCTGTGGCGCTGATCCCCATGTGACCACTGAAGGGAATCGCATGCCCGAGTTCCATCACTTTATCCCTATATGAAGTGGGAAGAACCAGCTGGTTGTGACCATTTGTTCCAGTTCCGGCCTTCCTGTATAATAGTTTGTTCTTCATAAAGTATTCCCCCTTGCTTGGAGGTGTGTGGCATTTGGGCATTTTTTTAAAACATGGCTTGAGTGTCCTATTCTCAGCCTGCGCCTTCCTCATCTCCTCTGGATGAGCATTTATCGGTTCACCTTCTTCCTCCTTTTTCTGTGACCTGGTCTGCACTGTCGCCATGATCACAGGTCTCTCGGGATTCCCCAAGAAGACGTATCTACACCCCAATATCAGAGGGTAGATTGGTTCATCTATCACTGCTGCTCTGATCTCTCCTTCCTCATAGCGAGGTTTCACCGTTATCCTTGCGATGGGAAGTGTCATGAGTGGTATATCCTTAGTCGCCCCTTGTATTTCCACTGTTTCTGTGGTATACTGACTTGGGTCCACTAGGCTAGACTTCACAACTGAATCATAATCCAAACCTGTATCATAAAGGCACCTTATGGTGACCCCATTACAAATAACATCCTCACAAACTGGGGGGTGATAAGGTTCCTGCTGTCCATTAGGATTAACCTTTAATCTTTGAGTCCCCGACTTCATTGCAGCAATGTTTGAAGGTTTCCTTCTACAAAATTCGGTGTTATGGTTTTCTTTCTTGCACCATTTGCACCATCTTTTTCCTTGATTAAACGGTTTTCTTTCATTGTATTTTTGGTCACTGAATTGTGAGTTTCTGTCTCGATAGTCATTTCTTGGCCGTTCAAAGTTTGTCCTGCCCTTATTACCCTGTTCTCTATTTTCAAATTTATTAAATGGCTGTGGAGCTTTAAAAGTTTCTATGTGCTTCTTTTTAGTGCCACTTACCTCTGCCTGGGCTGCCTGATACCTCTCAGCGACATTTAAAACCTCCCCCAACTTCTCTGCACCTTGTTCCATGAGAAATTTTCTCATGTCTGGAGCCATGGACTCTCTCAATTGCTCTAGCATGATCATCGCTTTAAGATCTTGGGTCTTCCCCAGAGCAGTCCATTTCTCCAAATAGGTTTCCAGTCTGGCAGAGAATTGGTGGTATGTCTCCCCAGACAACAGTTTGGCATTTCTAAATTTCTTACGATAAAATTCACCATTTTTGTCGTACCTCAATAACAAAGCCTGCTTTAACATGTCATAATTATCTTGGTCTTCTCTGTTCATTTTTGCGAAGACTTCATAAGAAGTACCTCTCAGTCCCTGTGATAACTTTAAACTCCACCTCTCTCTCTCTCTCTAACCCATATGTAGTAGCTAATAATTCAAAACGACTGAGGTACCCCTCGATGTCATCGTCTTTTTCAACAAAATGGTCTAAATGAAACCCCATAGCTGATGTTGAGGCTCCCTGACTAGCAGCAGCATCTGAGGCAAAAGGGCTGGCACCATTTTCAGGAGCATGGCCTTGTAACTCCAGCTCCCTTAGTCGTAATTCGTGCTCCCTTTGCAACCTTCTATCTTCTGCCTCCCTTTCGGCAGTCAATCTTTTATCTTCTGCTTCCCTTTGCTGTCGTTTTTCTTCTGCCTCTAAAGCTTTTGCCTCTTTGTCAGCCTCAATCTGCAGCCTCTTAAGTTCTCTATCAGCCTCAATTTGTAACCTCTTCTCTTCAGCTACCTTCCTATCTTCCCTTTCAATATACTTGTCACATTCAGCAGTTACATACTGAATTAAAACCTGACCATCCATTCCCATTTCCTTCGCCGTTAGCACAGCAGCTGATCTGAACCTTGCCAGCTCAGCCATCACACAAAATAACAATGATCAAGGTAAAAATCTAACTAATCAATAACCAAAGTAATTCTACTTAACTATTGACTAAGGTATTTCTAATT
The DNA here is from genome assembly GCA_024509875.1 of Oreohelix idahoensis. Lineage (NCBI taxonomy): Eukaryota > Metazoa > Mollusca > Gastropoda > Stylommatophora > Oreohelicidae > Oreohelix > Oreohelix idahoensis. The sequence goes on along the minus strand of JAMPIV010011525.1, from coordinate 308,100 downwards.
AACCAGTTAATTAATTAATTACCACTGGCTGTGAAGATTCACCAACTTTTATTTTTACTTTCAATTTTAAGGGACACTTTTAATTTTTACAGTTTGTTCCCCTGATTTAATTCTCCCACCAGGAGATCCTAATATTACTGATAAGCTAATTATCCCTGGACAAGACCCCAATATATGTAGTGGATTTTGATGGTATTGTATGGTCGATGTTACCTAGTGTGATGTATGAGGTCAGCTGTGAAGGCTCCTGAGATAAATGTAGATGTGAATTACAGAAGGCCCTTCTTACTACCACTTACGACCTCACACATATCTTTTTTTCTAATGAATGTAGCTACGTTAAAAGTCTAGGGTACTGATATGTAATATGTTGTGGTAGATTACACACACACACACACAGATATTTAATAAGTCTAATAATATTAATAAACTTTATAACACACTGAACTAACTCAGGCTGTTTTAGTTTTAAAAGTTAAATCTTTTGATAAATTTATTTGTTCTGAACCAATTGTTTAGTTGGTCAGAACATAAGAAATATTATGGAGTTATAAATGGAATGCATAATCATATGACATAATAAAATGGAAAATGTGTACCTAATTATTTCAAATGACTGGTTAATAATAATTATATTAAGATAGTCCCAGGAGAACTTATTACTGGATATGCTGTTGGGGTGGTGTCATCACTCCCAGTCTATGACTACCAAACATTGTCCATCGACTTAGGGGATGAATATATAGTTTAATTTCCCCAATGGTAAGTCTTTATTTATATGGTGAATTAGTTGGTGGGTTAGTTGGTAAAATCAGTTGGTGAACGTCCAGCAGGCCAGATAACACTTATCTCGCCTGCGTCGATCTAGTACAGAAGTCTGGTGGCCCCTCCTCTCCGTGCTGGGGGATAATATACGGCTGTTCTGACACAATGGTAGACTGCACTGGTCCACACTTGTATATATATACTACAGCATTTGACACCGCTTTGGTGCCAAACAGAAACTCACAATTCTGAAACAAAAGTATTGGGTCATGTGTCAGAATTCTACCTCCTGCACCACTTCTGCACACATCACTACACACAACAACACCACATAGACTGGGTCAGATCTCTCTGACCACACAGCACATCTTACCTAGTTGGTTTCACATAGTACTAGTCCTCCAAGACTACATTGCATCTGAGATATGTTCAATAGCTTCCTGCTATTGAATAAGATAGGTGATATGTTCCACTGATCTCAACACTGGATCTTTTTTTCATAGTTTCATTTAGGCGTTCCTATATATTTTCTTTGTATGTATGTCTCTAGACCCTGAACTTGGGCTGGGGATCTAGAGCGAACACTTACTTGTCGTAATCATTTTTATGATTTGGCAGTATCAATCACTCGAATTATTAAAATATGCAAAATAAATATTGTTCATTCTTACCAGAATTCAGAATTGAGAACACAGTTAAATTTGCTAGCAAAACTCAGCTGAGCTGCTGGCTGTATGATGGCGTCCCACTATATATTTGTATTCTTCAGGAATCAACACCACTATTAATTTAAACTGCGTCTCTGAACAGACTTATGTCAAAATGGCAAAATTTCACCTCTCTGTCCCGCTACTATAAAATGCGTTGGCCAATCGCCGACTTCCCCCCTAACTGCAAATTACAACCAAAAGTCACTTCAGTCAAATCTCAGTCAAGTATGTATTACGGTCTGTTAGTCCGTCTGTCTCTACTTGTTTTTTCATAAAAACACACTTGGTTTTACATGTATTTTCTACACGAATCTGCCTCCTAAGTTATTTTTAGCTACAATTCTCCACCACTTCCCCTCTCTTTAATTACAGCTCGATTTGTACGTTTGCATGCTCAAGGCCAAGATTTTCGAAACTTTTAGTGACATGGGTTAACAGTGCAGTCGCTCGTCTGAGATGAACAATACAGTCTTTTGTCAATATCTTCCTTATTATCTATCCGTCTGTATAATTGAAAGCATATTATTTCTCTGCTCAAGATGGGCTATCAAACTAGCTAGGTTTTATTTTCATAACTCTATTATTAAGAAAAAACATATTTTTTTCTCAAGTTTAGTTATTGAAATTTGTTCGAGAACCTTCTCTCATGTGTTTTGCCGCGGCATTCAAATATAGACCAAATATCGAAAAACGTCCAAGAAATGACTGTCTCGAATAAGAGCTAAGGTCCTTTTCTTGTCCATTTCCTTACTTGTGTCAACTAGGGACGTGAATTTTTTTCCTTTCACCCCCAATTGCGTCCTTTTTGCCGTTCGAACTTCAAACACGTGTTCAGTCATATCTTTCCTTTTTTGATCTCCGTTTCATTCCCCCCCCCCCCCTCCCGTCTACAAAGGGTAAACGTTCCGTCTGCACGTCTAACTAGATAATTTGAATGGTGGCTAGAAAGGCTGGCATGGGCGAGCATGTCTCCTAGTATCTTACGCATTATTTTTAACCCTACATTTTATCGTTAAATTTGGAGATATTTTAAAGTTGTATCATGGTAAAATCATCACAGCTAGTTACTAGTATTTTCTGAACTGAAGGTAAAGAAGGAACATTTTCTAAAACTTTACCTAGGCCTAACGACGTCATAGATGTTATATCATCTATCTATATATTTGATGGATCGTATGTAGACGATTCCTGTACTAGCAGCACTATGAGTGGACATATGTAACATTCCTTATGGGTATGGAAAACCCAAAGACATTAGATGAGCAAATGAACGGAACTTTCATTTGTAGTGAGGATATCTTTTGGATGAACGTCGCTCACCTGGACCGGCGCCATTTTGAATCCCACTGTTGGTCTGTTTGAATTGTCAATCGGAGAACGGAGAGATCTTATTACCTGATGGCGATACCAGGACCTACATTGTATTGAAGTCTACTCTTTGTTATTTGAGATTGTCAACCTTAAAAGAAAGACCCTGTTGAAGCTAAAGCCTAAAAGACTTAGCCTGAAAGACGTAGTCAGCAGAGGGTCTGTAAGGGAGCATTGTGATGACCATTATTATTGTTAACTCAAACTGATGCGACTAGTCAGTGGAGGTATGAGACGATAGACTATCATAACTATATATTTGCTCCTATCGTCCGATTATATTTACATGCTATGAGATTGCCAAATTGCTGTTGCCACCCATTTGTCAAGTATCCAATGATTTGTTGTGTCAACCTGTTTCAATGACTGTCAACCGTGCTGTCATAGTGTGTATCATTAAACTGTCTAAAACGTTTACAGTAGTTCCAGTTATCATTGACTTCCAGCCGTGAGGGTATGAGTGCATTATTACCAACTTGTCAACTCTACAGAACCATTTATGCATTCGCGTGTTGACACTCATACTAACACTCATTGTCAACAATACATTCTTGTCGGGGCCTCATTACGTTCCGGGACAAGGTGACCTATATGACCAACACTGTGCCGGGTTTGAGTTGACCACTTAATCTCATCAAGCCCTTAAGAACATTGTGACTGGACGAGATATATCACAAAAAATCAGTCGTTATCAACGTGGTAGGCCAGCTTTCTGTGTCAACCTGCACAGTGGACATTTTGAGAAGTCAGCTACTGGGACCAGACCGTTTCCTGTGGCCTTTTACGACACACATGAGCAACAGCAGTACAACTCTACAGTCGAAGTCAGCATGACCTGCCCTATCGAGCGTATGCAGTAACTAGGTCAGCGCTCGTTGAACAGACGGTGTTTACATGAAACAGACAGCATTACACATATGTGTTGGAGCGTATATTTGACTGTGTTTGCGGAAAGTACAGTGCAACTGAAGCGAGAAGTCCTACTTGTGATTCTTAGGAACTGTAAACGGTGGATTTTCCTGCACTGCCCTAGATTGTGTTGAACTTTAATAATTTAGGCCAGAATTAATTGTTTATAAAAGTGGGATAATACAGTATCATTATAACTGAGCCTTCTATCTGCAACACATTCTATCTGCAACACATTTCATTATATTATATGTATTTATGCTATATGTATATTTATGTTTACATGTTTATATGTGATATTTGTGTATATGTCTGTGGGAGGTTGGGTAAGGTGACTATTATAAAAGATACCACGTCATAGAGGTTTTATAATAGCGTTCAGTAGGTGCGAATTTTCTTAATTGAAAATTTGCTAGCGACAATTTGTTGCTATTTCTGTTAGTTGTGAAGACGCGTTTTTATTCGTCGTTTTTGTGATATTTTCCTGTTCTTTAGTTTTGTTTTGATTTGTGTGTAGTTGTTAGTCTCATTTTTCCTGTCTTTTAGTTCTATACAACTTGATATTTATACACTGTGACGTCATTTGTGTTGTTTATTTCCTCGCGGTTATCATCACAGGTTCTGTGATTATTTTCTTCAGTTTTCTATTTAACTTATTTGATTTCTGCGAATGTTTTCGTATTGTCTTTCTTGATTGTCTTTTGTTTATGTTGTTGGTTGACATATACTATTAAATATACTTGATCATACACTACTAGCTGTGTAGTGAACTTATTAGAAAGAATCAACTGATGATTAATTGCTGTTATTAGAGGTACACAGTTGATTATACAAGACCTTATTTAAAGGCTTGTTTCCCACAGAGATTGGGATAAAGGGAGCTGATTATTCCATTTATTTGGAGATAGATTTCATTATTGCTATTTCAGGTATCTAGTCACATATTATACATTATGTCGACTTTAGATTACTTTATTGAGCAAGGGAAATCCCTAGGCAAGGCTGGAGATAAGGTGGAAGAGTACGCTACCAGTCAATATGAAAAAACACAAAAATTGGAAATTGATAAACTGAATGCTGAGACTGAGCAAAAGAACTTGCAGATGCAGGTGGAGGAAAGAAGATTCCAGATGGAAGAAAAAAGATTAGAAAGAGAAGCAGCAGCTGAAGAAAAAAGATTAGAAAGAGAAGCAGAAGCTGAACAAAAGAGATTAGACAGAGAAGCTGAACAAAAAAGATTAGACAGAGAAGCTGAAGCCGAGGAGAGAAAAGCAAAAAAGGAACATGAAGAAAAACTGTTAGCATTTGAGTTTGAAAAATTAAAATTGACAAATATGGGTATTGCTAATCAGTCAAATGGTAATAGTGGTAAACCTTTTACTTACAAGGTCAAGGTACCAGCGTTCAATCCTTCCAGTGATGACTTAACATTCTGGCTGGATAGATTTGAACGCTCTTGTCGAGCTCATAATGTGGATAAATCACAATATGCTAACCAGTTATCAGAAAATTTGAAAGGGGATTCTCTGACTAGTTTAAGTTTGGTTGAAGAGACTGACAAGGATAATTATGATGTTATTAGGGCAGCTTTATTGAAAAAATATCAATTAACAGAGGAAGGTTACCGTCTTTTGTTTAAGAGAGTGGTACCTGAATCAGGGGTAGAATTCTCAGAATTCATTGCAAGGACACGTCTTACATTTAATCGTTGGATTGAGCTGTCCAAAACAGAAAAAACATATGAAGCCCTTATGGACTTGTTGCTCAGAGACAAGATTATGTCAAGTGTAAATAAACCATTCCTTGAATTCCTAAATGAGCGTAAACCCAAAACACTAAAAGAAATGGAAGAATATTGTACCCAATACGTCCCGGCACATCCGGACGTAGCTTTTAGCAATGCTAAGGTTAAGGAAGGTATGCCAGTTGCTTCAGCAACACCATACAACCCTAATTACTCACACAAATTTCAGGGACCACAAAACAAGTTTGATGAAAAGGGTAACCATAATAGTTATCAAAACCAAGGTAACGAATCATTTCAGGTTTCTTCTGCGAAGAACTGGAGACGAGCCGACAGCCCTCGATACAGAGGTGGTCATAATTATAGGAATTTCCGCAGAGGAAGTCATTATAGGAACTATCCAAGTCATCCATCATGGAGACAACAAGATCATAGTTATAGAGATACTCATTATAATGAATATGATAATGGTAACCATGAGAACTATGACTCAAACCTAAATAGGGGTTACAATAGAGGAAATAATAATGATTACAGAGGCAATAATAATCGAGGTAGATCACAATACAAAAAACATAAATCACATTATCAGGCAAACTCTGCACAGCAAGAGTCACATGAAGCCTATAAACAGACTAAAGATAATAATGACGCTAATAATATGGCATGTTCCGCTTTTGATTTTGGGAGAGCATCTCAGTGCCCCCAATGCAAAACATTATTTGAACCAACTACGGTGTCCACTTTAAGTTCTGGCCATCCTCTTCCCGCTCTTCCTGCGTCAGTCGCGCATGATGGAAGAGGTTCTCTTGTCTTACATAAAGGTTTAGTAAATGACAATCCAGTCTCACTTCTTTTTTATTCTGGATGCACCACAATTGGTGTTAGGCAATCACTTGTAGATCCTTCTCGTGCCACCGGAAAAGTGGTCAAATGTGTGACATTTGGCGGCACCTTAGAGAAATACTCTACTGCTATCATTAAGATTGCTACTCCTTTCTTTACAGGAGATGTACACGCATGTCTTCTGCCGAATCCGATCGCTGATCTTATCATCGGTCGTATTCACGGAGTCAAAGAATGCACTCCACAACAAATTTCCGTTTCGAAAAAACAAAATATGCAAGCTGCTAATGCTGTAGTCACTAGAGCTCAAGCTCTTAATATGCCTCAAACTTCATCTACTGAAGATAATGAAGTGCATAACCAAGATGATCCCTTGGTAATTTCTCGTGACTCATTTATAAAACAGCAAGAAGAGGATCCTACTCTAAAGAAATTCTTCACTCTTGCAACAAAAGGTGATCCAAATAAGGATACAAATCGTAAATCTTGGATTACAATGAGGAATGGCGTACTTGCACGTATGGTGCAAGACTCCGCTAAGTCAAGTCATTCTCAGATTCTTGTTCCCAAGAATTTGAGAGTTAAAATTTTGCAGCACGCTCACGACTCTCAGTGTGCTGGACATATGGGTTTTTCCCGTACTAAGTCAAGAGTTCTTGCGGCTTTCTTTTGGCCTTTTGTGAACAAGGACATACGGATTTATTGTCGATCTTGTAAAGTATGTCAAGAGGTCAAATCCAAAGGTCCACGCCATGCTGCACCTATTCAGGCTGCAGACATCCCTATTCGACCATTTCAGAAAATGGCGATAGACATCATTGGTCCATTTAAGATCAAATCTGCTAGAGGACATCAATTTATCTTGACGTGTGTTGATATGTGCACACGTTGGCCAGAGGCTATTCCTCTGAAGAGCATTACTACTGCTGACATTTGGCTTATATTTTCTCGTCTGGGATTTCCCGGAGAGATATTATCAGACCATGGCACCCAACTAATATCGGATACCATGTCTCAAGTAATGTCTACTCTGCAGATAGAGAGATCTTTGAGTAGTATCTATCATCCTATGTCCAATGGGATGGTCGAACGGCTAAATAGAACACTCAAAAACTTACTAGGGAAGATAACTGAGGATCATCCTCAAGATTGGGACAGGGTTTTACCCGCGGCCCTCTTCGCTTACAAAGAGGTCCCCAATGAACATACAGGATTTTCTCCCTTTGAACTTGTCTTTGGCGCGCGACCGCGCGGCCCTATGTCTTTACTTCATGATCTCATAACCGCTGATAATATTACCGATGACACAAAATCTTCTTACGAATATGTCATCGCGCTGAGACAAAAGATTATCGAAGAATGCAAATTGGCAACTTCTTCTCCTGAATTTGCTAAACAGAAGGCAAGACAATTTGCCAATAAGAAAAGAACCTTACGACAACTTTGTCCTGGTGACAAAGCATTTGTTTTGCTACCTTGTAGGGAAAACAGACTTCTTATTTCTTGGAAAGGTCCGTACGATATAATCTCGAAAATTTCCGATGTTGACTACATTGTTGATATTGATGGAAAGCATAAAACCTTCCACATCAATATGCTTACGGAATTCCATGACTGTCCGGATTATTTACAGCCTATTTTCCAGGCAACGGACGATTCACCAGTCCAACATGGTCATTACTCATCACTGTCCGTAATACAGGATGAGGAAACAAGTTTTTCGGATGTTAATCTTCCGCTTCCGATGATTCCACTTCATTCTAGTGAATCGTGGAAAAATGTTACTGTTTCTCCTGATTTATCTCTAGGAGAACAGCGACAAGTTTCGGTTATGTTACAAACATTTCAGGATGTCCTTACTGACATTCCTGGACAAACTCATGTCATTGAACATGACATTATTCTAACTGACCATAATCCTATTAGAGTCAGACCTTATCCTATTCCTATACATTTTCAAGCACAGGTTGAGAAGGAGTTGGATGAGATTATAGATTTAAAAATAATTGAACCATCCACTTCTGCATATTCTTCGCCAATGGTTATTGTTCTGAAAAAAGACAATAACATACGTCTTTGCGTTGACTATCGCAAATTGAATCAAGTTACGAAGTTTGATGCTGAACCTATGCCTTTACTAGAAGAGCTACTTACTAGGCTTTCTAAATCTCATTTTTTCACTAAACTTGATTTGTCTAAAGGATATTGGCAAGTTCCTTTATCTGAACGCGCCAAACCTTTTACTGCTTTCTCTACACCCAGAGGCCTTTTTCAATGGAATTTCATGCCTTTCGGCCTTATGAACGCACCAGCTACATTCGTACGCATGATGCGTCGAATCCTATCTTATCGGTCAGATGTCATTGCGTACCTAGACGACATCTGTCTTTTCAGCGATACTTGGGAAGATCACTATTCAGGGTTAGTTGAATTACTATCTACTCTACGCGAGTATAACCTGACAGCGAAACCCTCTAAAGCCTGCATTGGTTTTAGCGAAATGTCTTTCCTAGGCCATCGAGTTGGTCATGGTTTCCTAAAGACAGAGGACCATAATATAACTAAGATACTTAACATCTCTATTCCTAAGACTAAAAAGCAAGTGCGAAGTCTCTTAGTCTTATTCAATTTTATGGAAGATTCATTCCGAATCTATCCTCTATCATGGCACCTCTTTCTACACTACTAAAGAAAGGGTCGCCTAATATGGTCCACTGGTCACAGGAATGCCAATCCTCTTTGGATAAGATTAAAAATTTGTTTTCAACACCACCTATTTTAGTTTTACCTACTACAGATAAGACATTTATTCTTCGTAGTGACGCTTCATCCACTGGGATTGGAGCGGCACTAATGCAAGAGTACTCTGGAACGAACGAACGAACGAACGAACTTTATTTTCAAAGGGTTGAGAATTGGGCACGCAGGCCCGTCTGACATTCTGCCCTTCCTTTCTCTCATCTTTTATACTGATTTCATTTATTCTCACATACATTTTACCCATCAATTCAAGGAATTCAACGTTATAAAGGTAAAATAATAGCATACTCACATTCACAGTATCTAATTATAAACATGAAATAAAGTATGTTGAAAAAATACAAACTAAGTATCACCATGAAACAAAATATGTTGAAAAACACTATCATCATCATTAAACCTACATTCAATATTATACCATTTGTTCGGAAAAATAATCACATTAGGGGGGGGCAGATAATCAGAACTCATAAAGTAATCGAAAAGTTTACGATTGTATGAATAGGGACTGAGGTTGTTATCTTTCAGATAATGTGGAAGATAGTTCCAGAGATGAGCAGCAGTGTAAGCTAAGCTTTTCTTGAATAAGTCAAGCCTAGGCTTGGGCACTTGTATTTTGTTAAGCCGTTGACTGCGTCTTTCACTGTATTTGAACATTGGCCACAGATATGTTGGAGCATTCTGTGACAGGATTTTGTGAACAAATTTAGCTTTGTTGAACAGAAAGCGCTTTCTTAGAGGCAGTATTTTGAGATCTTTATATAGATCTACACACTGTGCTTGGCAGTTGTCAGAAACTAGACGCACTGCACGCTTTTGTAGTGAATGGAGTCTTTTTGTGTTGGACATAGAACAACCATCCCAGATTGTGGAGCAATAGTCCAGGTTTGTTTGTATGTGAGATATATAGAACAATTTACGTGCATCTTCATCTAGGAAATGTTTGATTTTAGCTAACTGGTAAACTTTCTGTGCCGTTTGCTTGGTCAGTGCATGAACATGTGAGTTCCAATTTAGATGCTGGTCAACGACTATTCCTAGAGTTTTATGTTCATTAACGTTTTCAATTGGTAAGGTACCAATATAGATCTGAAGTGTTGTTTTCTCTGAATTTTGTAATTTTTGTCTAGTTGATATTAACATGCACTTTGTTTTAATTATATTAATTAGCATGCGATTTCCGATGCTCCACCTAATCAGATTGTCTGTATCTTTTTGTAACCATAGTTCGAGTGTGTTGCAACTTGTATCACTCGTGTAGACAATACAGTCATCAGCAAATAGGTCACAGGATGCGTGCTCGACGTGTAGTGGAAGGTCATTAATGTATATGGCAAAAAGTAGAGGACCAAGAATAGAGCCCTGAGGAACGCCGGTATTTATTACGGTTGGGTTTGAGCAAGAGTTATTGTAAGAAACTACATGTTTTCTGTCTGACAGGAATGATTTAATTATCGTCACTAGTTGAAGGTTTACTTTTGATGTTTCTAGTTTTCTAATTAAAATAGCGTGATCTATCATATCAAATGCTTTTTTAAAGTCTACAAAAACTACCCCACATATGTTATCGTTATTAATATTTAAGTGCCAGTTGTCAATCATCTTAGTTAGAGCTGTGTGACATGAATGTTTAGGTCTAAACCCCGACTGACTATCAATTAGCAAGCCGTTGTTAACTAAGTGTTGTAGTGTTATTTTATGTATGTGTTTTTCTAGTGGTTTGGATAGCGATGATATTAAGGAGATTGGCCTATAGTTACCAAGGTTATTATTGTCGGAAGTGACAGGTTTTAAGAGAGGATATACCTTAGCGACTTTAAAGTGCCACGGAAAGTAACTCCGTGCGATACATTGATTGTATATGTATGTAAGCGAATCACTAATAGCTGGAGCCGCATAACGCAGTATTCGATTACTGATTCCGTCTAGTCCTGATGAGTTATTATCTTTAAGTCCTAGAAGATAGTTATATACTTCATTAACTGTCATAAACGGAATGTTGGATGGGATTGTGTTGGTACATTTGTTCTCACAAAATACTGACAGCCTGCCTAAGTCACAAGGTGAATTTGGTATTGTAGATTTAAGAATGTTTATTTCTGCATGGAACTCTGCATCCTGTAATGTATATCTCCAGAAAACTTAATGCTGCAGAAAGGAATTATTCGGTTTTAGACCGTGAACTATTGGCTATGGTATGGTCAATTCTCAAACTACAAAGATTCCTTCTAGGCGCACATTTCATAGTAGAAACCGACCAGAAAGCTCTTACAGCTATACAGAGTAAAAATTTGAAGAGCTCGAGGTCTACTCGATATGCAATTGCTCTTCAACCTTTTCATTTCTCAGTTCGAGCTATCCGTGGATCAGATAATGTGATGGCAGACATTTTGTCTAGATGCCCACATGATTTCACCTAGCTGTTAGGTCATTGATTTCTTAACACATCTAAGTCTATAATAGTTCTTTCTCTATATCAAGATAGATACACATTGTAATTTGTAATATAGTGATTGTATCACTACTATCACTACGTTCATTGATATATATTCACCGCTGTTCTTTGATGATTTTTCTTCTTTGTCAATCATGTACTTATAGTGCTTAACTATGAAATTGTAATATGAAATTGCTATATGCATTGTGTCATTGCCAGCATTGTGGTATACGTTGGTGGCACCTCCCTGGAAATATGTATACTTAAGAGAAATGCTTTCTCTGAGATGTTGAGATAACTTATCACAAGTCGATCTATGCTTCGACTTTACCTTAATTTGACATAATAAATTGCTGTTATTTATCATCTGCGCATTATTCGTGCGTTGTGAGCCTATTGTATGTTGCTCTCAGATGAAAAAAAAAAAGTCCATTTTTTTTCCCGGGGGTTGCGGTAGTCTGTTACCAACAGATTACTGGGGACAATGAAGATAGAGATGTATATATATATAGGAAGATATTTATTTGTTTGTATACTTGTTATGTTTGAAAATATTTGGTAATAATATTTTGAGTCTGAGATTAGAACTCTAGTCAAAGGGCGAATACTCATTTTTTGCTTCGAGTGAAAGTAAATATATAGTCGCCCCACTTGAATATAGTTGAAAGGTTAACATTAGCGCATGCCCAATGAGACGATTAGTCGTCGTTGGCGCTTCCGTGATGACGGACGGATCTTGAAGGCTGTCGGACATATGAGAGTCCGAAGTTTTTGGTCATTGTGATTGATTCTGGGGAAGAGAGGAGTTTTCTCTCAGTATACTATGATGGTCGATACTTCTCCCAGAATATATATATATGTTAGTGTGCTAGTTACTAGTATTTTCTGAACTGAAGGTAAAGAAGGAACATTTTCTAAAACTTTACCTAGGCCTAACGACGCCATAGATGTTATATCATCTATCTATATATTTGATGGATCGTATGTAGACGATTCCTGTACTAGCAGCACTATGAGTGGACATATGTAACATTCCTTATGGGTATGGAAAACCCAAAGACATTAGATGAGCAAATGAACGGAACTTTCATTTGTAGTGAGGATATCTTTTGGTTAAACGTCGCTCACCTGGACCGGCGCCATTTTGAATCCCACTGTTGGTCTGTTTGAATTGTCAATCGGAGAACGGAGAGATCTTATTACCTGATGGCGATACCAGGACCTACATTGTATTGAAGTCTACTCTTTGTTATTTAAGATTGTTAACCTTAAAAGAAAGACCCTGTCTAGTCAGTGGAGGTATGAGACGATAGACTATCATAACTATATATTTGCTCCTATCGTCCGATTATATTTACATGCTATGAGATTGCCAAATTGTTGTTGCCACCCATTTGGCAAGTATCCAATGATTTGTTGTGTCAACCTGTTCCAATGATTGTCAACCGTGCTGTCAGAGTGTGTATCATTAAACTGTCTAAAGCGTTTACAGTAGTTCCAGTTATCATTGACTTCCAGCCGTGAGGGTATGAGTGCATTATTACCAACTTGTCAACTCTACAGAACCATTTATGCATTCGCGTGTTGACACTCATACTAACCCTCATTGTCAACAATACATTCTTGTCGGGGCCTCATTACGTTCCGGGACAAGGTGACCTATATGACCAACACTGTGCCGGGTTTGAGTTGACCACTTAATCTCATCAAGTCCTTAAGAACATTGTGACTGGACGAGATATATCACAAAAAATCAGTCGTTATCAATATGATTGTCATCAAGGAGCATAACACCTATCCTATTGTATGGAAAAAGATTACTGTTGGAATTGCAGAGGCGTTGTAACCATTAGGGGAGAGGAATACTGGTATACATTGTCACTTCAAAATATAATGGGACAATAGGTTGTCATTAAGAGCTGACCATATGCGTTTGTTTGTATTGTACCTGTAATTAACTGTGGAATATTATTGTATGCTGGTTATAAAGAAGGATGCATAACCTTCTTATTTCAGGGGTTTATGTGGCCCTGGCAGTCACATAAAACCAGGCTCGTGGGAACTGATTGATTCCTGACTTTGTTGCATAATTCGGGCACGTACTGGAGGCCATTGCCTTTTATGAAATGAACCAGATGGTTCATCGAGCCTAGGACAAGACTTACCAGGGTTCTCCTTCGAAGTTTAGTGCCCGTTCGGCACCGAAAGTCTCAACCTCTATGAACCTCAGTTATTAACCACAAAGACTTAAATTATCAAATAAAATAAAAAATTCCACCTGTGACATATGAAAAAAAAATGCACGATAGGGAATGATGATAACAAACAACCTACCATTATACATATACCAGTATTATCCTATTCAGAAAACTACACCTACACACTTTTATTATATTAATACTTGTATTATGGACAGAAGATCCATTGTATAAATTGAATATTGTAAATAATTTCATTGATTTCACTTTTGATTGTCATTCCTGATTCAAACAAATTAGAGTCGGGATAATAAATTGAAAAAAATTATTAACGTTACACAAAATTCAACCACTGACTTACTTAAGATAGTCTTTTAAAGTGTAGTGTGTATGTGATTGTTGTAGTACTGTTGTGTTGTGTTGGATAATAAAATACTTGTGTATATGTTTAGTTGGTTAATGCAACATTACACTATTTATACATAACCCTAGACACAAAACGTAGTCATCATCATCATACATTCTAGTCATAGAATAAGTCTGAATGAGATCATAAAGGTGGTAGCAGAAAGGTACCCTGTAACTTACCATAATATTTATTATATTCAGGGACCTTCACAGCTGACCTCATTCAGTACACTAAGAGTACATAACAACAACATTTCTTAACATCAAATCTACCACATAGATAACATATTTAGACTCTCCGAAAAAATTCTGAGCGACTCTGATAATGATTTGAGAAATACGCAGTTTATATACCATCAAGTTCTTATGATCTCTAGAAGATGTGAATTCTCACACTCTGCTTCCCAGCAGAGAAATCTGAAACTACGTTTCCCAGATCAAGGGTTTTACGGTCGCTTCTGTCGGCCGTTGCTAATCGACAACAAAAGCTTAACCCATGTAGCGGGCTCCCGTCCGAGATTTTCGCTGTTTCTCGAGATCAAAGGATTTGCTCCCCTTATAGAGAATCTTCAAAGGCTGTTACACTTCCACGTGTTTTCCACGTGCGATCTGCTCGTTATCGTAATATTGACAGATCAGCTCGCGTGAGAAACTTGCGTAAACGAACGTGGTTCGCCCCCTGCTTTGAATGACAGGTTGCGAAGTTGGTAAACAAGCTCGTTTCTTTTGTGAGGGGTACGAGACATCTGCATGTGCAAGATACTATCACACCCTTTGAACTGAATAAAAAATATCAAAATGAAATGGACAACAACCAACTTAGCTACAGATCCATTAAAAAAAATTCTAACCATACGCTGTAATGGCTGTCAAGTTGATACCTGTGGAGCTATGTTTTGTACAATAAACATTGTTTGACTGTCCACTCGGCCTTGGTGGTGATGTTGAGTATTTGGAGTTGGATAGCTGTGTTCGGGGTCTCTCATTTCTACTTCTAGGTAATATTGGCCAGAGTAGCAAGACGTCCTACTCCGACTATAATAATCATATAAAGACCCGTAACAGCTAAAATGAGGGCCAAGCCAAGCCCATTTTAGCTGTTACGGGTCTTTATATGATTATTATAGTTATCAAATTTCCATTTGTTTGGGTTGCTAAAGAAGCGCCTGGGGGACAACGGTATCCAGATGAAGCAGCCAGTGAGAAATGCTGTTCGTGATTGGGTTGACAAATCAAGTGCTAGATTTTTACCATGCAGGGATTTTCAAACTCGAGCCCAGGTGAGACAACTGAATAAACGCCATCGGAAACTATCTTGAAAGGTAGTCATAATCATTTATTTCAGAACTATGATTTGGTTTTTTTTATGTTTCTTTTTATCATGTAAATAAAATAAAAATATGTATTTAATAGGCAACTTTACTTTTGTAATCACCCCTCGTTTTGTTGGCTATACTCTATACACTGTTTTCTCCTAGCACACATCTTATTGGCTATACTCTATACACTGTTTTCTCCTAATAATCTTATTGACTTTGACTGTATACACTGTTTTCGGCCTAGCACTCATCTTTTGAGTATTTGTTTTGGATAGCACACATCTTATTGGCTATACTCTATACACTGTTTTCTCCTAGCACTCATCTTATTGACTATACTCTATACACTGTTTTCTCCTAGCACACATCTTATTGGCTATACTCTATACACTGTTTTCTCCTAGCACTCATCTTATTGACTATACACTGTTTTCTCCTAGCACTCTAAATTGACTAATACTCTATAGTTTTCCAGCCCATCATTTTATTGTTACTATCACTGTTTTCTCCTAGCACTCATCTTAGTTGACTATACTCTATACACTTTTTCTCTAGCACTCATCTATTGACTATACTCTACACACTGTTTTCCAGATGAACTCATCTTATTGACTTTACTCTATCATGTTTTCTCCTAGACACTCATCTTATTGACTTACTCTACCACACTGTTTTCAAACTCGAGCACTCATCTGATTGACTATACTCTACACACTGTTTAAACCTAGCACTCATCTTATTGACTTTCTCTATACACTGTTTTCATCCTAGCATCATCTTATTGACTATACACTGTTTTCTCCTCATCTTATTGACTATACTCTATACACTGTTTTCTCCTAGCCCTCATCTTATTGACTATACACTGTTTTCTCCTAGCACTCATCTTATTGACTATACTCTATACACTGTTTTCTCCTAGCACTCATCTTATTGACTATACACTGTTTTCTCCTAGCACTCATCTTATTGACTATACTCTATACACTGTTTTCTCCTAGCACTCATCTTATTGACTATACTCTACACACTGTTTTCTCCTAGCACTCATCTTATTGACTATACTCTACACACTGTTTTCTCCTAGCACTCATCTTATTGACTTTACTCTATACACTGTTTTCTCCTAGCACTCATCTTATTGACTATACACTGTTTTCTCCTAGCACTCATCTTATTGACTATACTCTATACACTGTTTTCTCCTAGCCCTCATCTTATTGACTATACACTGTTTTCTCCTAGCACTCATCTTATTGACTATACTCTATACACTGTTTTCTCCTAGCACTCATCTTATTGACTATACTCTAATACACTTTTCTCACAACATACAGTTTATTGACTATACTTTAAACACTTTTTCACAATTTATTGACTAGACTATACTATTAACACTTTTTTCACAATTTATTGACTATGCTCTACACATTTTTCTCATTTCACACAATGTATTTTATTGATTAAACTCTATACACTTTTTCTCCGAATAGTTATAATCCTATGTCTGCAATGTCAGAATTACTGAATTTTTTATCTCTGAAACATTGCAACATAAACCTGCAATCAGTTCTTTCTTTGATAACTGTCTATAGAGAATTAGACTCACAGACTGATAGACAGACTGACACAGAAACAGGCAGATAAACAGTCAGAGAGGCGGACAGACCAAAAGATAGATAGATAAATAGATAGATAGATAGATAGATAGATAGATAGATAGATAGATAGATAGATAGATAGATAGATAGATAGATAGATAGATAGATAGATAGATAGATAGATAGATAGATAGATTTTTTTTAAGTTTGTTGGTTTTGCCTTCTTGTGGCGAGGCGCGTTCCTTTCAACCTATTTGGTGATATCAGAGCACAATTTGCCATTCAAAAGTAAGTGAACTCTGTTAACTGAAGCGATGTGTTGATAAATTCTAAGCCCTGAAAAGGACTACTCGCATCTATCAGCTACCGTGAAAAAAAGTCCTGAAAAAGACTGCTAGCCTGATCAGCGATGATAGATACTAAGACCTGAAAAGGACTAACATTATCCATCTGCTAGCCTGAACCCCTTCTTCTTCTTCTGCGTTCAGTTTGTAGTCATGCTAAATCTGCAAGCCTGTCGCCAGGACGAAGTCCACAGTCTTTACCAGGTCGGCGCGGCAGCCCCATAGCTTCTGCTGGAGCTCAGCACCCCTTGGCCAGGTCGCACGTCGCGGTTCATCGTGGGTTGAACAGTTCTGGAGAATGTGTTCTGGGGTCTGGATTCCTGTTCCGCATGGGCATTCCTTTGTGTGGGATATCTTGAGGCGATAGAGATGTCCTAGTAATCTGCAGTGGCCGGTTCTCAGGCGGAACATTGTGGTCTGTTGGTATCTGTTTAGATGGTGTACCCCTGAAAAGGACTTGTCCTAAAAAGGACTCGCCAACGCTGCCCGTACTTCCTCAGTTTTCAGCGAACACCGGTTGTAGTGAACTCTTAAGCAATCTAAATAGATTCTGGAACGAGATAGATAGAACAATGCACTCCTCTATTTTATCATGAAGCCCTCACTAAGGATGGCAGTTAAACTGGGAGCTTATTCACCGGATCAAACGTGACCACGTCACGCGCACAGCGTGACATTTTACCTCAGATATGCTGAACTCTCAGTATTAAAATTGAATCAATGCGTGACAAGATAAAAATTGACCATGCAAAAGCGGCACTTATTTCTTAGATAAATCTACCCACTAGTTAAAAGCAGAAATATGTATACGTGTCCCTCTCTTCTATCTTTAACTAAATCTATCAATATTCTTCCAGTGGACTGCATTTGTTTTACGGACGGTCTAATCCCAACGTAGTGTGTTAGCGGTAGGCAACTTAGGGGCTGCGGGAATCTACTTTCGAAACTTTGAGCTCTGTAAAGATTTACCTTGATATATCTGATTTCAGAGTATTTGTGACAAGTACAGAATAAAGATCTTTCGATTGGCAGAGCGGTTAGATCACTGACCTCACGCGGCGAAGCGGGTTCAAAGCACGGTGGCTTCACGCTCCAATTACCCAGATGTAAATGCGTACCTGACTCTGCTCTTGAGTTAGGGAAGGGAAGGGCAGTGAGGAAGGTCACTTCACCCTGTCTCTCAAAGCTGGACCTAGTATAGTGAAGTCTCTAACACTTCACCCCCTACAGCAGTATCTGCTATAGGACTACCTTTATCTTTACAGCCTATATCTGTTATCTCTGCCGACCGATCTACTTCCTACAATTCCACAGAGAAAGCGGTGAACAATTCAAATTAAATGATAATTTTAATGAAAGTTAACGTAGATTCAAAGAAAAGATCTTGTTCTTATCCTATACAGTTCATGACTAAAGTAAATATTCATAATCTAGCTCGTTGGGTTTTCACTGGGAACGAAGAAAAAAATATCTTCAGTTTTGGGGATACCACACTTTCAAATCCAGACAGGACTAGTGCGAAATTTCTCTAGGTTTAAACTCTTTTGTGTTGTGTATTTGTTCCACGATATCATCTAGAGATCCATCAAATTATTCCGTGTGGTCTACCGATTGAACGGGTTGCTCATCCCTGCTCTAATTTCTCTCACTGGGTTTTACCAAAGCAGCAACAACAATTTCCATTTACGGTTCGGGTCGTTTGTTTTATTTCTTTTGCATTAAGATTAGTTGTTACTTTCTTGTCTCTATTGTCTTTGTTTATCTACTCTTGACAAAGAAAATGTGGTCGTAACCAAGACCATATTTTTTTAATTAAAAAAAAAATAAAGTTTTGCCTCGTTTTGGCGAGGCGCGTACCGTTCAACCCAGTCCGTTATATTAGGGCACATGTACAAATATAAAAGACCATTCGGTCTGAGTTATGGATTACTTAGACCATATCTTTGTTGCTCTAGTACAAAGTTTCTTAACCTATGGTTCACGGACACATTGCGGTTTCGTGAACTGATTATACGGGTCCATGTCATAACCAAAAATTTTTAATTTAACATTTGTAATTATGCTTCAATATATTATTTCCCCCCCCCCCCACACACACACACAAAAGGGGCCTATAACCTTCATCGGACAATCAAAGAGGCCCATAGCCTTCATCGGACAATCAAAGGTCCATAGCCTTCATCAGACAATCAAAGGTCCATAGCCTTCATTGGACAATCAAAGGTCCATAGCCTTCATAAGACAATCAAAGGTTCATAGCCTTCATCAGACAATCAAAGGTCCATAGCCTTTATTGGACAATCAAAGGTCCATAGCCTTCATCAGACAATCAAAGGTCCATAGCCTTCATCAGACAATCAAAGGTCCATAGCCTTCATTGGACAATCAAAGGTCCATAGCTGTCGTGAAATTCTACATCCACATATATAAATTAAAAAGTAAATGTAAAGCCTAACAAATAACTTCAATAAAAGGAAAGAAGAATGGTAAAGAACAGTGCTGTCACAATGACTGTACTCGAAATCCCCCTTGTTTTCTACTTCGTCTGCAAATTGTAACGTTTCACGTTGTAGTAAAAGCCTACTGCATCACTACACGCTTTCTTCAATAAAACGTGTACTGCATTTCTAAGAAAACCTTGAGCTAGGCACCCTGCGTAATGACCTAAATTAATACTACAATTAATTTCATTTTATACACGGCGTGATGAAAAGACAGATGAACTTAGGATAGAGAGAAGGGAGGGCTGAAAGCAGGAACGCATGCAACACTAAACACGTGTCTCGCTATACAATTAAAGTCATCACGCGTGTAAGGCCACAAGCACTAATTTTTTTTTCAAATCGACAGTGATAAAAAAACACTACCCATACGAGAGTTAGGTTTAAAAACTTACAAAACGCTTATTAGGAAACATGACATTCTACTGTTTTATGTCTAAAATCCTGACATTAGTCTGACAGTACAGCAGGACAGGTGGCGGTTCTAAACATAAAAAAAATTAAAAAATAAATACACGACTATCCTAGAAAATACATATTTTGAACGCAGCCACTTAGCTCCCTTAAATTTGTATATTTGGGTTCCTTAGGACTTGCTAACAAATAATATGTTAAGTGTTACGCAAATAGTCTAGGAATTAACAAATTATAGCCAAAAGAAATAGTGAGGGTGTCAGACAACCCCAAAATCAGAATCGCTCAGTGGCAGATTTTGAAACCACCATTGTACGGGAAATAGGTCCCCATGTTACATCCTATTTGATTGGAGCGCAGTAAATGTAAGGCGAAACACGATTAGTCGGACTACCAATACTAATTTTTTTGTTGTTAGGCGAAACAGTAGTAGAGGTACTTTTTTGAAAAGCTGTGTAAACATGGCACGATTGGTTAGACCCGCCAATATAGTCAATTAGAAGCGTCAGTTCAGCACCACATTTTCAAATAAACTTTCTAAAGCAACAGTGCGTTGAGATTCAGCTTATATTTTTCTAAATAAAAGCCTGAGACAGCGGCATGTCGGATTTTGTGCCATATTCATTGCCAGTCAACGTAATTGTGTATTATTTCCATGAATTGTGGTAAGCTTGAAATATTTGATATCTTTTTAATGAAAATTGAATGTAAATTGATAATTTATGTCTGTATATGTGTGTGGTTCAGTAGCGAACATGAGGCAAGGCCTAAATACTGCTCCAATCTGAACTGAAGGTGTCGGAGAAAAGTAAAACTGCATGGAATTGCCAAACAGTACACTGACACCTATCTTATTGACTAGAAAGAACTAATGCTGGAATTGCAGAGGCGTAGTAACCATTAGGGAGGAGTATACTGGTGTAAATTGTTTCAGATGAAAATAGCAGTTGGCCTACCGCTCTGAACTCAGTGTTTGTTATGTATTGTGTTCAGTCTGGAAATAGATTATAAATTAGTTCTGAAATAGGAGGTACAACCTTCTTGTTTCAGGGACGGTGGTCCTAAAGTTATTGAGCAGCACCTGGTCTGAGCTTTGCTGAATCTAGAGGCTGACAGCATACTCCTGGGTCTAGATAGCGACCAGTGAGGTGTCTCCAGAACACAGGAAGCTGTCGAGCAGAGGAGACTTTTCCTGCCACCATCCCGAAAAAAAAGCTTCTGTGGCCAGAGGAGCTCAACATTATGTGTCCCCCTCAAAACTTGACATTATAGTAAAACAGAGGGTCAATACATTGTTTAAATTGATAGGAACGGTGAAGTTTCCCCATACTATTTCCAAGATAAACAAACACTTGAAGTCATGATGACAAATAACAACATAGCTTGAAAAACAAAACCAGTATCTTCTTCTTCTTCGTTCGCCCTGAAAAGGACGGTGGTTGCGTTGTGTCTGTTTACAACGTAGCTGTGATATCTGCACCTTTCGGTCGACACATCCGACTTCTGCACGGCATTTTTTAGGACCGGGTTTGCCTTCCCATTTCGATCCACACTCGCTCAGCCAGCCTGCACAGCTGCAGACTGTTTCCAGGACCACCACGTGGAGGTGGAGTGCGGTCTTGACCAGCTCTGGTTCGCTGGTCCTGACGCAGGCAGTCAAGCTATGAGTCGCTGACTGCGGTCTCTATTGCTGCGTCTTGAGGTCCCAAAACCAGTATTACCTCATAGTACTACTACACAACTGACACACATAGGATAATACTAATAAAATATGTCACTACAAGTTTCATATTTATAAATTATGTACATATAAATTGTGATTACCTTTGATTGTGATTCCTGGTTCACTGTGTAGTTGAATCAGGATATATATTAGTGAAAGTAATTAATACATATATATTTGAACTTTTACCATTGTCTCAATTAAGATAGTCTTATAGAGTGTTAAATGTGTGTGAGTGTCACAGTATTGTCAAGTGTGGTGGAATAAATTAAATTGTTTATCTGTCTGTTGTTGTTGTGACTTACACTTCATCATTTACATAACCCTAGACATTTAACGTAGTCATCACAATATTCCAGAATAATTCTGACTGAGGTATAAATGTGGTAGCAAGTAAGGTTATCTGTAAAACACTACACCTATTAGATACAGATACCTTCACAGCTGATCTCAGTCAGTACACTAAGTCCCCTATAAATATTTATAACATCCCACTTTACCACATATATTGGGGTCTCGCTCCCGGGATATTGAACTTTCTCCTATTATATATATATTGGGAATAATAAGAATTAAAAGGTATCCTTGGGTGGAAATAAATAACGTTGAGCTCTCAGTGCCTGTGGTGTCCTTGGATAAGTAATTACAGATTGTATTGTTTAGTTAGACATTACATATATTTACCTGTTAGAAAATGGCCGACTTGGCAAAATTTCGATCTGCTGCTGTGCAGACTGCAAAAGAGTTAGGAATGGACGGGCAAATTATGATTGCTTATGTCACTGCTGAATGTGACAAATATATTGAACGGGAAGAAAGAAGATTAGAAAAAGAGGCCGAAAGAAAGTTAGAGGCTGAAAAGGAAATTAAGAGGTTACAATTTGAGGCTGAGGCTGAGACTAAGAGGCTGCAGATTGAGGCTGAGACTAAGAAATTGGAGGCAGAAAGAGAAGAGAAGAAATTAGCTGCAGAAAGAGAAGAGAAGAAATTAGCTGCAGAAAGAGAGGAAAGAAGATTGACTGCAGAGAGGGAAGCAGAAAGAGAGGAAAGAAGATTGACTGCAGAGAGGGAAGCAGAAAAGGAGGAGAAGAGATTACAAAGGGAACATGAGTTACGACTAAGGGAGTTTGAGTTTCAAGGCCATGCTCCTGAAAATGGTGCCAGTCCCTTTACCTCCGATGCTACTGCTAGTCAGGGAGCCTCAACCTCAGCTATGAACTTTCATTTAGATCATTTTGTTGAGAAGGAAGATGATATTGAGAGCTATCTAAATAGATATGAATTATTAGCTACCACGTATGGGTTAGAGAGAGAAAGGTGGAGCTTAAAGTTATCTCAAGGGCTTCGTGGGGCAGCTTATGAAGTTTTTGCCAAAATGAACAGAGGTGATCAAGAAAATTATGACATGCTAAAGCAGGCTCTTTTGTTAAGATATGAAAAGAACGCAGAATTTTATAGAAAAAAATTTAGGAATGCTAAACTACTGTCAGGTGAATCCTATCACCAGTTCTCTGCACGGTTAGAGACATACTTGGAGAAATGGACTTCTCTGGGGAAAACCCAAGATCTTAAGGAAATGGTCCTTATAGAACAATTAAGAGAGTCCATGGCTCCAGACCTGAGAAAGTTTCTCATGGAACAAGGTGCAGAGAGACTGGGTGAGTTATTAAATGTTGCTGAAAGGTATCAAGCAGCTCAGGCAGAGGTATCAGGTAACAAAAAGAAACAGGTGGAAAATTTTAGGGCACCACAGAACTTTAATAAATTTGATCCTAGAGATCAAAACAAAGGTAAGCACCAGTTTGATAGGCCACGGTATGACAATAAAAATAAAACCCCACAATTCGATGAAAGGAAATATGATGAAAGAAAATCTTTCAACCAAGGAAAGAGATGGTGTAAAAATTGTAAGATGAACAATCATGACACTGACCGTTGCAGAAGGAACCCTATAGTTATGGCCACCCTTCAGGTCAGGTCGACCTCAAGACAGGAGGAGGATATTATGTTAAATACCACTCCAGAAGAATTGAGGAAGGCACAGGCTAGGGATAAGACCCTCAAGCCTTGTTTCAGGAAATTGTCAACTTGTCATACAACTCCAGGAAAGGGAGATTTTTACATGAAAAACAAGATGATTTACAGGAAGGCCGGAACTAGATCCAAGGGTCACGGACAGTTGGTTCTTCCAAAGAGATATAGGGCAGACTTAATAAGGAGCCTACATGTGAAACAAGATGGGGACCATGAGAAGATTGGTACCATCATCCAAAAGGTGGCTCACAATTATTATTGGCCCAGGGCAAGGTGGGACATTGAGAATTTTGTAGAAAGGTGTAGCATAGCACATGAGGGAACACCCACAAGTGGGAACATTGATCAGGACCTGGACATGCCACGGGGCAAAATTAGGCCTGACAATAAAAAGAAATATAAATTTGATAAAGTGGACCAAATGGAATGGGAAGCCCCTTTTCACGGACAAGCTTCAATTAACTGTTTTACAATGGCCACTATGCAGCGAGTGCAAAAAGATGTCTTACCCCAGGATAGGCCGAAAATCCCTCAATCGGACTTATGTAAACTGGAGGAAGAAGATGTAGAGAGGAAATCTCTCATCAAGAATTTTAAGTGGGGAGAAAGCCCCAAGAAAAGAATTGGTAGCGGTCGATTTGTGCATGATACTTCTGGGAAGAAAAATCATCACTATAGCGCTTCGAGTGGAAGAGACCATACCGGTGCATGGACAAAGAGGTCCACAAAATTAAAGGTCCATATGTAACGCTGTTAAGAACGTGGACTGATGAAAAGGCAGAGGAAAATATTACATCCTCATACCAATATGTGAATGAGCTGACCACTCGTTTAAAAACTGGCTGGAAACTTGCCAATGAAAATTTGAGACAAGGCAGGAAGAAACATGCTGCCTATTATAACAGGAAAGCTAAAGACAGAGATTTGGCTGTGGGAGAGAAGGTACTGCTTCTTCTACCCGGTAGTCAGAATAAGTTACAAATTGGATGGCAAGGTCCATATACAGTTCTAGAGAAGGTGTCTAGAACCAATTATAAGATAGATAAGAAGGGGAAAGAAAAAATCTATCATGTGAATCTCCTGAAGAAATATTTGGAAAGAGAAAATCAGGAAGAGACACACTTGTTGACCTTGTCCATTGCCATGGAAATGAAAAAGGAACCACTTTCATCATTTGAATATCCATTACATCCCTGTGAGACAGCGGCACAGGTGAAAATCAGTACACATTTAACGAAAAATCAGAAAGAGAGAGTGCAACAGGTTCTAGATAATCATACAGAGGTGTTAACAGATCGACCGGGGCATACAAACTTATTGGAATATGATATGAAACTGATAGACCCCACACCTGTCTGTATGAAACCCTATTCGATTCCTTTTGCTAAGGAGAAAGCTTTGAAGGAAGAGATAGACTATTTGTTGAAGGAAGGAATTATTTCACACAGTGAATCCTCGTATAGTTCCAGTGTTGTACTCTTAAGGAAACCCTCTCCAGAACATAGACTCTGTATAGATTACAGGAGACTGAATGCTATCACAGAAGGACAGGTGGATCCATTGCTTGATACAAATCAGTTGTTTGCCAGACTAAATAAAGCTAAATATTTCTCAAAAGTGGATCTGAGTAAAGGATACTATCAGATTCCAGTAAAGCCAGAGGTTAGACCATATCTAGCGTTTAGTACCTCAGAGGGACACTATGAGTTTAACAGATTGCCATTTGGATTGAAGAATGCGCCTAGTGTCTTCTCTAGAATGATGAGAAAATTATTGGACCCTCTGAATAATCCATGCATCACAAATTTCATGGATGATATCCTTATAGCCACAGAAACATTTGAGGAACACATTGACTCTCTGAACATGCTGTTTAATCGACTTAGAGAAGCGAAATTGACAGCCCGACCAACCAAATGTTGTGTTGGGTGTAAAGAATTAGAGTTCTTGGGACACACAGTTCATCAGGGAAACATGACCCCTGACCCCAAGAATTTAGAGAAACTAAAGAAAGCCCCAAGACCACAAACCAAGAAAGACGTGAGATCCTTTGTCTCATTATGTGGTTTCTACCAAAAGTATATCAAAAATTTTAATTCCATATGTGCACCGTTAACTGATTTGACACGTAAAGGAAATCCAGATCGAATTACATGGACTCCACAATGCGAATTCGCTTACCAGGAATTGAAGGAAAAGCTCACAAGTAAACCTATTTTGAAATTACCTGACTTAAGTCAAGAATTCATTGTAAGGACGGATGCCAGTAATATTGGGTTAGGTGCGACTCTGCTACAGAAATCAGATGCATTGGATGGGGAATTAAGCCCAGTGGCATATGCTAGCAGAAAGTTGAATAAAGCTGAAACCAATTACTCAACTAGCGAAAAGGAATGTCTTGCAGTAATATGGGCGATAAAGAAATTCAATATTTATCTGTATGGTAAGGCATTTAAGTTGCAAACGGATCACAAACCCTTGTCGTTTCTAGCGCAGGCTAGACATGAAAATTCTAGATTACTCCGTTGGTCATTACTGATGCAGCCATATGAGTTTAGCATAGAGTATATAAGTGGAAAAACAAATCTGGGAGCGGATTTTTTAAGCCGCCATCCGTGTGATAAGAATCACCCTAAGCCCCAGGAAAGATAATAAATTTCTCTATGTGTATATAGAATTATAGACTGACATATAACGTCTGTTTTAAGAGGGGAGAATTTGTCGTGAAATTCTACATCCACATATATAAATTAAAAAGTAAATGTAAAGCCTAACAAATAACTTCAATAAAAGGAAAGAAGAATGGTAAAGAACAGTGCTGTCACAATGACTGTACTCGAAATCCCCCTTGTTTTCTACTTCGTCTGCAAATTGTAACGTTTCACGTTGATAGTAAAAGCCTACTGCATCACTACACGCTTTCTTCAATAAAACGTGTACTGCATTTCTAAGAAAACCTTGAGCTAGGCACCCTGCGTAATGACCTAAATTAATACTTCCATTAATTTCATTTTATACACGGCGTGATGAAAAGACAGATGAACTTAGGATAGAGAGAAGGGAGGGCTGAAAGCAGGAACGCATGCAACACTAAACACGCGTCTCGCTATACAATTAAAGTCATCACGCGTGTAAGGCCACAAGCACTAATTTTTTTTTCAAATCGACAGTGATAAAAAAACACTACCCATACGAGAGTTAGGTTTAAAAACTTACAAAACGCTTATTAGGAAACATGACATTCTACTGTTTTATGTCTAAAATCCTGACATTAGTCTGACAGTACAGCAGGACAGGTGGCGGTTCTAAACATAAAAAAAAAACAAATACACGACTATCCTAGAAAATACATATTTTGAACGCAGCCACTTAGCTCCCTTAAATTTGTATATTTGGGTTCCTTAGGACTTGCTGACAAATAATATGTTAAGTGTTACGCAAATAGTCTAGGAATTAACAAATTATAGCCAAAAGAAATAGTGAGGGTGTCAGACAACCCCAAAATCAGAATCGCTCAGTGGCAGATTTTGAAACCACCATTGTACGGGAAATAGGTCCCCATGTTACATCCTATTTGATTGGAGCGCAGTAAATGTAAGGCGAAACACGATTAGTCGGACTACCAATACTAATTTTGTTGTTGTTAGGGGAAACAGTAGTAGAGGTACTTTTTTGAAAAGCTGTGTAAACATGGCACGATTGGTTAGACCCGCCAATATAGTCAATTAGAAGCGTCAGTTCAGCACCACATTTTCAAATAAACTTTCTAAAGCAACAGTGCGTTGAGATTCAGCTTATATTTTTCTAAATAAAAGCCTGAGACAGCGGCATGTCGGATTTTGTGCCATATTCATTGCCAGTCAACGTAATTGTGTATTATTTCCATGAATTGTGGTAAGCTTGAAATATTTGATATCTTTTTAATGAAAATTGAATGTAAATTGATAATTTATGTCTGTATATGTGTGTGGTTCAGTAGCGAACATGAGGCAAGGCCTAAATACTGCTCCAACCTGAACAGAAGGTGTCGGAGAAAAGTAAAACTGCATGGAATTGCCAAACAGTACACTGACACCTATCTTATTGACTAGAAAGAACTAATGCTGGAATTGCAGAGGCGTAGTAACCATTAGGGAGGAGTATACTGGTGTAAATTGTTTCAGATGAAAATAGCAGTTGGCCTACCGCTCTGAACTCAGTGTTTGTTATGTATTGTGTTCAGTCTGGAAATAGATTATAAATTAGTTCTGAAATAGGAGGTACAACCTTCTTGTTTCAGGGACCGTGGTCCTAAAGTTATTGAGCAGCACCTGGTCTGAGCTTTGCTGAATCTAGAGGCTGACAGCATACTCCTGGGTCTAGATAGCGACCAGTGAGGTGTCTCCAGAACACAGGAAGCTATCGAGCAGAGGAGACTTTTCCTGCCGCCATCCCGAAAGATAAGCTTCTGTGGCCAGAGGAGCTCAACATTATGTGTCCCCCTCAAAACTTGACATTATAGTAAAACAGAGGGTCAATACATTGTTTAAATTGATAGGAACGGTGAAGTTTCCCCATACTATTTCCAAGATAAACAAACACTTGAAGTCATGATGACAAATAACAACATAGCTTGAAAAACAAAACCAGTATTACCTCATAGTACTACTACACAACTGACACACATAGGATAATACTAATAAAATATGTCACTACAAGGTTCATATTTATAAATTCATCATCATCTCATCTCAGCCCGTAACCCGTCATGGGTCGTAGGGGTGCCATGGTGGAAGCATCAGCAGACAGGGTCCTCCACTGCTCTCTATCCTCAGCAATGCGTACAAGTGTGGAAAAACCGTGTCCTGTCCATTCTTTGATGTTATCAGCCCAGGATTTTCTCTGCCTTCCTCTTCTCCGTTTACCTTCGACTGTCCCCTGAAGGATCGTTTTCGAAAGGGAGTCATGACGAGTTACATGCCCAAACCAGGCAAGCTTTCGATGTTTCACTATTGACAAAAGTGGTTCTTGGTGGCCTGCATAGGTGTTTATCTTCTCTCTAACATAGACATTTGTTTTGTGCTCTTTATAGCAAATGCGCAAAATTCTTCTATAACATTTATGCTCGAAAGCCTGAATCCTTCGCTCCGTATCTGCAGTGAGTGTCCAGCTCTCACACCCATACAAGAGAATAGATAATACAAGTGATTTGTATAATTTGATCTTCACAGGAAAACTGATGTTACTTTTCCAGATCACATTCAACTTTGTCATGGCAGCTGAGGCCATCTCAAGTCTTGTCTTGATTTCTTTACTTGATCTTCCATCACTACATATAGTGGACCCGAGATATTTAAAGGTGTTAACTTCTTCTAACGTTTGCCCATTTAACGTAATGTTGGTCGGAACATGTTTCTTATGGCTATTCACCAATATCTTGCTTTTTTCTATATTAATTTCCATCCCATACGTTCTTGTTACTTTCTCCAGTCTAGAGGTAAGGTCTTGAAGTTCTGATTCTGATCCAGCTATCAGATCAATATCATCAGCAAAACGTAGGTTGCACAGAGGTCGGCCTCCAATCGATATGGTTGATTTATAATCGTAGAGAGCCTCCTGCATAATATGTTCTAGATAAATATTAAAGAGCACTGGGGACAGGATACATCCCTGCCGAACTCCTACAGTTGTTTTGAAAAATTCTCCAATGTCGTTGCTTGCAAAAACAGCACTGCTTGCGTCCTTGTATAGTGCTTCAATGATATCTATGATGTTGGTATCAAAATTGAATTTTCTCATTACTTGCCATAAGCCTTCATGCCAGACTCGATCGAAGGCTTTTGTGAAATCGATGAAGTTATGGTATAAATCGTGTTGATGTTGGAGATGTTTTTCGATAAGTACTCTAATATTGAAGATTTGTTCTGAGGTACTTCTTTTTGGTCTAAAGCCAGCCTGTTCCTCTGACAAGATTTCTTCTGATTTCTGTTTTATTCTGTTCAAAAGTATCCTTAACATCACCTTACTTGGATGACTAATAAGGCTAATGGTTCTGTAGTTCTTGCACATTTTTAGATTTCCTTTCTTTGGAAGCGGTATTACTAATGACTGCGTCCATTCTTTTGGCCATTTTTTTTTGTACTCCATATCTTCTGGCAAATTGTTGTCATGATTTTTACTATATCTGGTCCTCCATATTTCAAGAGCTCTGCTGGGATATTATCCACACCCGGTGACTTCCCTCCTTTCATCGAACATATAGCCTCTTCCACTTCTTCCCGTAATATTGCTGCATTTCCGAGTTCCCTGTTTTCGCACTTAATGTTGTTTAATATGCCTAAGTCAGTGTCAAGTTTACAGTTATATAATTCTTTACAATATTCTGTCCACCTTCTCATTACAGCTGTTTTTTCATTGAGCAGAGCCCCATTGCTATCTTCTATGACAGTTACCCTGGGCTGTTGGGGTTTTGAAAGTTTTCTTAATGTGTCAAAAGCTGCCTTGCTGTTACCTTTTATTAGCCCCGTATTACTGGACTCACATTGATCAGCTACCCATTTTTCTTTGGCCTGTTTCATTTTCTTCCTAATATTTTTATTCACCATACTGTATTGCCATGCTGCTTCAGGAACCTCTTTCTTAACCTTTTTCATTTCCCGCCGTGTATCACATAACTTCAGAATGTCATCTGTAACCCATGGTTTGTTTATTTTCTTTCTTTTACCAAGTATTTCTGTTGCTGATTCAATGAGCACGTCTTTCATGTTCTCTGTGATTGAGTTGATATCATCCTCCAAAAAATTGAGAGCTGCGAATTTTCCTCCAACAGTTGCCTCAAAGATTCCCGCGATTTCTGGATCTTTCAGTTTGCCTAAATTGAATCTTAACTGAGAACATCTGTTTTGATTATAGTTCTTTTTAAGTTTAAGCTTGAGCGTCATCAATACCATGTCGTGATCACTACCAATGTCGGCGCCAGGAAAAGTCCTAGTCTTGGCTTTATTAATACTAGACTTGAATCTTTTGGATACAAGAATAAAATCAATTTGGCCATGTATCTCAGTTTTTGGGGCATGCCACGTTGTTCTTCTTGATAACTTATGAGGAAATAGTGTATTTGCAATGGTTAGTTTATAGTTGCTGGCAAATTCTAGTAGCCTTAGTCCTCGATCGTTGGTTTCACCTGTCCCAAATCTCCCCACTGTACCAGCCCAGTGACCGTATGCATCTGGCCCTATTTTAGCATTCCAATCACCTAACACGATGAGAAGATCTTTCTTTGGAATTTTCTTAATTGCTTCATCCAGATTGTCATAAAATGTATCAATTGCCTCATCCTCATAGTCAGTAGTGGGGGCATATACCTGTATAATGGAGATGTTCTTTGGATGTGCTGCAATACGAATGGTGATAAGCCTGCTATTTATTGGGGTGCAGCTGATGACAGAGTTCAATCTATCTTTATGTACGATAAAACCTACTCCATGCTGATGTTTAGACTCATCTCCACTAAACCAAATTTTGTGACCATCATCCGTTATTGATTCACCTAATCCTGTCCATCTGACTTCTGCTAGGCCCAGGATGTCCCACGAGTATCTAACAAGTTCATGTGTTAGTTCTTTGACTTTTCCACACGCATATAGCGTGCGTACATTCCAAGTTCCAACAACAAAACTTTCTCTTGGAAGTTTCAAAACAGGTGTTTTTACCCCATTCGCTGACTTATCACTCTCAAGGGGCAATGAGAGCGCGGTCGTTGTTAATCCGGGCATCGGCCGATCCGGCAAATTATTACTGAGTTGACTTTCCATCATAGCATTTCAGTGGGCAAGAGGTTTGCTTGGCGGTGCCCATCTCCTCTCCAAGTATCCTTGCAGGTACATACAAAAATGTACCTGGAGCAGTAACAATAGCCCTCAATAAAACTGTAATGTTTTGAAACACTGTCCGATCGACACATCACAAAACCGCCATCTTGGCTACTTGTATCAACACAAACAGCGAACTCACATGATAGGCAAACTTGATGTTTTCATCTTTAAAATACTTAGCAACATAATCCAGAAATAGCCAAACACACTACAAACTCATACAGCCTTAATGAGGGCTGTTACCACTGATGCAGACTCCAAAACGACGACATGAAATGCACAACACAAAAGTGCGGCCTACCACGCCGCCATCTTGACCTACATTTTTATAAATTATGTACATATAAATTGTGATTACCTTTGATTGTGATTCCTGGTTCACTGTGTAGTTGAATCAGGATATATATTAGTGAAAGTAATTAATACATATATATTTGAACTTTTACCATTGACTCAATTAAGATAGTCTTATAGAGTGTTAAATGTGTGTGAGTGTCACAGTGTTGTCAAGTGTGGTGGAATAAATTAAATTGTTTATCTGTCTGTTGTTGTTGTGACTTACACTTCATCATTTACATAACCCTAGACATTTAACGTAGTCATCACAATATTCCAGAATAATTCTGACTGAGGTATAAATGTGGTAGCAAGTAAGGTTATCTGTAAAACACTACACCTATTAGATACATATACCTTCACAGCTGATCTCAGTCAGTACACTAAGTCCCCTATAAATATTTATAACATCCCACTTTACCACAATAGCCTTCATCAGACAATCAAAGGTCCATAGCCTTTATTGGACAATCAAAGGTCCATAGCCTTCATCGGACAATCAAAGGTCCATAGCCTTCATCAGACAATCAAAGGTCCATAGCCTTCATCAGACATTCAAAGGTCCATAGCCTTCATTAGACAATCAAAGGTTCATAGCCTTCATCAGACAATCAAAGGTCCATAGCCTTCATCAGACAATCAAAGGTCCATAGCCTTCATCAGACCATTAAAGGTCCATAGCCTTCATTGGACAATCAAAGGTACATAGCCTTCATTGGACAATCAAAGGTACATAGCCTTCATCAGACAATCAAAGGTACATAGCCTTCATCGGACAATTAAAGGGGTCCATAGCCTTTATTGGACAATTTAAGGTGACAATGGCCTTCAGTGGACAAAGGAGTCCATAATACAAAAACGTTAAGCAACCCTGCTCTAGTAAGATTCAACAATACCCTTTAGCTCCCCAAGGAGCATAGGCCTTCCACAAACACAAGCCAAGTCATCCTGTCACGTGCCTGCAGCTCAAGTTCTGTCTACGTCTTCCTCATCATTTTTACTTCTGTCTCAAGCTGTCACGGATTGCCTGCCCTGCTTTGCAGTAGTGGCCCAACAGTGGCCAAACCTCAAGAGTACCTAAATGGGTCGTCAAAGTTGTCTACCTTTGCACAAGATAACTCTTGGCAGAGTTGTAGATAGAAGGGTAATGACGCTTCTATCTCAAGGTAGTGTTCACAAGATATTTCCGAAGTCAAGAACAATGCGGCATTGGCAGGGCAATTGTTAACTTATATCGGTCCGTCGCCTTTTATGAAGAATTAAGCAATGGTTTTAGCCCGCTCAAGCCCCCAGCTGGTGATAATCCAGCGAAATTCCCTTTTACAAGAAATAGCTCCATTGATGTAAATATACCTCTAAATGTTTGTATATATATATATATATATATATATATATATATATATATATATATATATATATATATATATATATATATATATATATATATATATATATATATATATATATATATATATATATATATATATATATATATATATATATATAAACAGTCTTGCTCATACGTTTGCTTTCATACTTATAATAACTGAATCAACTATGATTGCTTAGTTTAAAATAGCATGCAACACATTTAATAATCAATTAGTTTTAACAAGTTAAAATAGTGATGAAATGATGGTCAATTTCAGATGAAAAAATTAAAGTTGTTTTCACGGGAACTTGGTTTGAGGATTGAAATTTAAAATTTAAATTTAATTTTAATGTCCTTATGCTGGTGCTTATTTTACAAGCACTTAGCTGGTATGAGTGAGTCTTGCAGCTTGGATTTCGTCAATCCTTCTGAGATGATGACACTTCACAGTCTGATAGCTTTATTCTACGAACCGTCTGAAAGCTTAGTACCACGATGTTTTAGACAAAATAAAAACAAATGCCTCTGCTAAGTACAGTTGTGGGCTGCAAATTAACAGGCGCATTGTCTCGCTGTGCACCCACCAATGTTAGTCTCTCTGAATAATTACATTCTTGTTGAGTATACACAGCGTAACTCGGGGAAGATGATTAGAAATCACCAATATTCTTCTGGGTATTAAATTTGGAAAATAAGTGCCTGGACAGCGCGAAATCAATGATTTGCCTGAATTACAATTAAGAAGGTACATATATCTCACAAAATGATATGATACACTTGAGACACATGTGATGTAATCCTCACTCATCATTGCTCCAGTCGGAGTCTGGGGTCACCTCTGCTGTCGGTTGTCTGTACGACTAGCAAGAAGAAATCACCAGCGCTTGCTGTAGTGGTTTATTTATGTTCTATTTTCATATGTTGAGGTAGCCAGCCTCATATATAACCACTTAGCAAGAAAAAACATGTCAAATTCATATTGGTAAAATAAATGTTTACACTTACCCCAAAGTAACTTTTTGGAACACAATCTCCTCGCACAGTTTAGAATGGACACAGTACTTTATTAGATGCTGCGAATCACTTGGTCTGGGAATTTATAATAATCCTCTTATGGCGGGTGTTCTGCGAATCACTTGGTCTGGGAAATGTTAGTAGTCCTCTTAACACGGGTGTTCTGCGAATCACTTGGCCTGGGAAACTTTAATAATCCTCTTATGGCGGGTGATTTGATTCCTTAGGTATCCAGACTTCGTATTTAAAATGCGGGTTTACGTTTAAGTTTCAGAGTTGCCTAAATACTGTCCTGGTCCTTAAGTTTCCAGTCTCTGTATTTATAAATGCGGGTTTACTTTTAAGTTTTAAAGTTGCCCAAATACTTCTGACCTGTCACTTATAATATAGGAATTCATAGTCGTATCCTTCTCTCTCTGGCTTCTGGGAGTTGCTAGTTTGACGTTGCGATGCAGTCTGATTTGTGACTACTATTTCGCTAGATTATATCTCTCATTTCTCACTTCAAATCCCAGATTGTACTTCCGATTAGTTTTCCAATGAAAGTAAATGTATATTCCTGCTCTTAAATCAAACCAATGGTAAGCTCTTTAGCACTATCTGGGTAGGGGTGTTTAAATTCATAATCTATCCACGTGTTTTAAAATATTACATTTTAAAAATTGCATTGCGTGACCTTTTTCTAATAATGTTGGAATACTTCCGCCAAATCAAATCTGTGAACCTGTTTGACGTCCAGATGCTATCTCACAATATTGACTCTCCAGACAGATTATTTGTAACAATTACAAATGGATGGTCTGGCGAAAGCTTTTATCTACGGATAGGAGCCGTCACAGCAAAAAGAATATAAGGGCAATAAATATGCTAAATAATATGACGATGAGTGAGAGAAATGAAAAAATGAAGTGTACTGCCGGAGTGGATGAGAGTTATAAAAAGTGCACGACTGATTTCGTCACACCAGCTCTCTTCTCCGTGTTTTTTTGTTTTTTGTTTTTTTTGTTTTTTGTCTACCTCTTCCAGAATAAGTATTGCCTTGCAATGCTATCAGCAGGTGTCCTCAATGTGGGTCCTATCCATCGCCAGCGTCTTCTTCTCATCTCTTGTTCCACTGGCACTTGTCTGATCTAGTTAAGATTTACTCTACCTGTTAAGTTCATTCCAATGACCTACTCTCCTGCCTATTATAATTGTCAAATTATTTGTTATTTTTCTCAACTTCACAAGGCATGTGTACTTTTAACTTCTTTGCTTCATTCATTCACACTTTACATATGTCCATCTGTACGTCTTTTTTCCTTTTCGCTCCATATCGAGCATGGAACCACTACTGCATCTGGTGCTTTTATAGTAGGAGACGGTAACCGGTCGATCGCGCTGTACTGGCAGATAGGGCATGATGATTTGGTAGATCTCTATATAACGAAGCTGGGAAAAAAGGACAGAACTGTTAAGCTAGACAAATTTCAACCTAGTGCTATCCCGCTTTCATTTGAAAGGAGGGAAAACTCAGGATTTGACGATGGATACACATTGTAGAAACCTGTTGATAGCATTACAAGGCAGTCATTATTCTGGAATCCACAGGGACAAAAGAAGTAGAGACAGACCCAATGAACACATAAAGGAGATAACTGGAGACACAAGTAACAATCATGAGAACGACATGGACAGAACTTGAGCTGATGACTGATGACTGGATGACTTGGCATGTGTTAGTTGAAGTCATGTGACTGGATGACTTGGCATATGTTTGTTGAAGTCATGTGACTGGATGACTTGGCATGTGTTAGTTGAAGTCATGTGACAGGATGACTTGGCATGTGTTTGTTGAAGTCATGTGACTGGATGACTTGGCATGTGTTTGTTGAAGTCATGTGACTGAATGACTTGGCATGTGTTTGTTGAAGTCATGCGACTGGATGACTTGGCATGTGTTTGTTGAAGTCATGTGACTGGATGACTTGGCATGTTTTTGTTGAAGTCATGTGACTGGATGACTTGGCATGGGTTTGTTGAAGGCTTACGATCATTTCGGGGCTAATCTGATCCTCAGAAAAAAATGGTATTTTTTCCTCGCGTCCATTGAAAACCAACGATCTAGCTGATTAAAATGAACTTTATTCACGAAATGTATAAGACTGGAATGCGATCGTATTTTTCAAAACAAGTGAACATTCGGTTAAATGTGATATATAAATGAGTTTTTCCACCGCTTAGTTGATAGACCAGCAGAGATATTAAATATCATTATCATTTTATTTAACGTTCCTTACGGAGCATTGAGACACCACTACAACTGGTCTCCTGTAGGACGCCTGCACCAAGCAGTCACATGATCTTGCAGCTGTGGTTTCTGTGGCTATTTGTTTTACATGATGAGCTTGCCAGCCTCATATTAGCGGCCTTGTACGACATGCCTGAGGTTACAGTAGTCATATGCTTCCTTCGTCTCTTCAGGCAAAGTCTCTTCTGCCTTTGAGTCTTTTAATGAGTCATCATACACCCAGCCAAGACTTTTAACTGGTTTTTCAATGACAGTAGGAATTCTTTGGTTTGAAACCATGAATGTGACCTCAGATGTCTTTCCTTTCCTAACTTATAGGCTTCTAGACTATATGTGGAACTATGTGGGGCAAAAGTTAAACCTTGACTGAACTTATTCAAAATTCCAAATACTTTGAAACCTCAAAACAGACATGATTTTAACGAATTAGAACTTTAGAAGGATTAGTGTTTCTATAGTACCGTAGATTCTACAGCTTCCTGGGTTGCCTGCCGCTGCCGTAGAGCGAGGTCGCACCAAAGCCACTCATATTCTCTTACAGCGATGATTCATTTAGCAGACGTTAGGTACCCATTTACGGCTGGATAAATTGGAGAATGATACTACCTGTTTTCGAATCCGGTATCTTCGTCTCCAGAAGCAAACACTCTAATTACTAATTGGTGTAGTATCTGTGTGTGTGCTGTACGTTTCCTTTGCCTCTACCCAGAACCCCTCCACCAAATACAGTACTGTTTACTACTCGTTTTTCCTTTATCTGTCTTCTCCTCAGAAATTCTCTTTTCTCAAGCACTTAATAAAATCTTCAGATGTCTCTCATTTTCTGCCAACAAAACTGTGTAGAGGTTCCTATTTCTTTTAAATTCAATCGCCAAATCCTAAACTCGATCTCCCAAATTTCGGCCTATTTCAGTTGACCGCCCAAAGTTACCGCCCTAAACTTAAGATATCTTTCACACGTTTCCATTCACTGCGATGTCCTGGCGCCAAAACTAAACTGTGTCAGGTTTATGACACTTGACATATTTGACACACCTTTGGGTTTGCTCGATCTGGCGATGAAAGGCCAATTTACTTCTTTCCTTTTCTATTATTCACTTCTCCACCACCTTTTGTTGTGTGTATTGTCATAAGATTCCGTAATATTATTGGTAAATTATGGTCTCGGACAGGGTCGGATAACTCATTAAGCACACGAAGCACGTGCATATGGTACATGCCCACAATAACTACAGACTTTCATAAAGGGGTGCTTGCGTAGAATAGAATGATTGAAATGGTATGACAAAGTCACAAATGTGGAACTGATGACGAGAACCAGATAAGTGCCAGTGGAACAAGAGATGAGAAGAAGTAGCTGGCGATGGATAGGACACACATTGAGGAAACCTGTTGATAGCATTAAAAGACAGTCCTTGTTCTGGAGTCCACAGGGAAAGAGAGGCAGAGGTAGACCAAAAAACACATGGAGAAGAGAACTGGATACAGAGGTGAAAATGATGAGGAAAACATGGAAAGAACTTGAGCGGATGGCACGGGACAGGAAGACTTGGCATGTGTTTGTTGAAGGCCTATGCTCCTCGGGGAGCTAGAGGGTATTGATTGATTGATTGATTGATTGATTGATTTTTTTATCATGTAGGTTCCAGAATAACGTCTTTCTTGTGAGGTTGTTATTTGGTTTCCTCCATGTGCTTTCCATCCACCGCCAGTGTCTGTAGTTCATCTCTTATTCCGCTGATAGTTGCAGGCGTCAGTTGTCAGCTGGTCGCTTCCTGTGATTAAGTTACCGGATTAAAAACCAAGCAACCCAGGTGTAAATATATACCTGACTCTGCTCTAGTGTTAGGTATGGCAAAGGCAGCTAGGAAGGGGAGGGAACCTGTCACCCACCTCATAACGCTTACCTATAATAGTCTCTAACACTTCACTCCTCTACGACATTATGTGCCATGAAACGACTTTATTCCAGTTGCAGGTGACTATAATGGAACTGACCAAGACAGCTAACCCAACTTCTGAACAAGGGTTGAAGTAGCCTGCTTTGTTTCTGTGTACCATTTCTGTTTTTGTGTGTGTTATATCTGAGTTTATTCTTTCCTGTTTTATTGTCTTAGTTCTGTTTTTATCTCTTTTTTGTCTTTTTAAACACTTTTTTTTAAAATTGTGTTATTTATGTTTTTATCCTTATTTGTGTCCTTGTTTAATTTTTTCTTTTGTCCTTTCTTATTTTATTGTGTTTTTTTTAAAATGTTGTTATCCTTTTTTATTCTGTTGTGCTATTTCTGTTTTGATCTTTTCTTGTTGCATTGTCAACCTCTCGTCATTTCCTACCAGCTTCGGTCACTATTTCCTGCATGATCCGTGTCTAATGTTGCACGCGCAATTTCTCATCTCGGCGCAAACAAAAGTAGGCTCTGTTACCTCGGACGGACAATTGCCTCATTGTCTGCATTTGGCCCAGCCCGGATCACGGACTTGCCAATAACAAACACATTAACACGCGAGCCTCAATTCGTAACTTAGACCCTGTTGTGTGAGACTGGTCAGTTGCGTATTATTTGATCTCTAACTCGCAATCGAGTTTTGAGCTACCTATCTCGACAAACTGTCAGTGCAGTGACCAAAGAACGATGAACATCCATGGAACGACCAATCCGCAGCGAGTATTTAAAGCCTCAGGGCGGAGCGGAACACAGTCAGGTGGGACATAATACAAAAGTACATATACTTGGGCGTGGTTTATTTGCACCTAAAGTCACAGAGGCGTGACCACTCACGATAGTGACCGACAGGCTTTCTCTCAATCAAACGGACATCGTAAAATTGAACAAGTGCGCGATGGATCTTACCTAGCGGTCAATAAGTCACCACGTGTTTGTTGTAGTTACTATTTCTTGTCGACCACGAGGATTGAGTGAAGCCGATTGAGATCAGTTTACAGGACTACCAAATCAAGACTTCCATAGAGACCTCTTTCAAGCGAAACTACTTGAGCCAGGAACCACATAAGCTAATCTTTCCTGCTGTCTTTCCACTGTATGGATTTTGTCTTCAGAAGGTGAATTTTCTAGTACATTTTATAACATTGACTATTTTGTAGTAATGTAAACTGTTACAAATGTAATTAAAACTATATTAATAAAACATACATATGGTCAGAGCCTGAACATTAGGTTAAATACGGGGTCGCCTGGGACTTCAACACTGGGAGGCGGCAACATAGAGTGAGCTAAAAAATATTGGTACCGGTATAACGGAGACAAAAGTCGTGATTCTAATGAAATAAATATTTGATTTGGTGTGACCTGTCTGCACGACTGGGTAGTGAGATCGGATGCCTAGCTTTCTCGGATAAGGGCGAAAAATTAAGAGTTGCCGTGTGCATGTTGCACACGTTAAAAATCTTATGGTAGTTGGAAGTCGTAAAGAGTAGGCCACACGGCCATGGCTAAACTTTAGAAAATTGGGAAACCTACCCACCACAAAAATATTTATAGAATGTGTGATTCCTATATAGGCCTGAATGTGTGATTCCCATATAGGCCTACACACACTGGGATTCTCACCGGTGCTACGGAGTTCGTGCACTGTGCTGAGATCCTCCTTGTGTCATCTAAGAGAGGAGGTCGGAGCACTGATGGAGTTGTCCGTGTGCAATGAAGATAGTCCTTAAAAACCAAACCAAATCAAACATTGGATCACGTGGTCACATAAGTTTCTGGCCTAGAAAAGTCTTCTGGTAAATTTTATCATCATCATCCTTCAATATAGTTCCCGAGGGTCTCTGGGGAGACACACAAATAATAGGACTACTGCACCTTCAGGCATGTCGTACAAGGCCACTAATAAACAGTTGTGCATGGGGCTAGCAACCTCATCATGTAAAAACACACAGAAATCACAGCTGCAAGATCGTGTGGCTGGCTGCCCGGGGGGCCAGATGCAATGGTGGCTTAATGTTCTGTAGGGAGCACATGCTACAATGATCACCCTTCTACTCCGTAGGGAGCATAGGCCTTTAACAAACTTTCATAACTCTTATAATTAATATTCATATAAATATTGTAATATTCTATACAATTGGGACATTATTCACACTGTAGTGTCCTGGGCGGTCTTATTTATCTTTACTGTTGATGGAGTAAATAATGATGTGTCTAGTCACTGTTGATGGAGTAAATAATGATGTGTCTAGTCACTGTTGATGGAGTAAATAATGATGTGTCTAGTCACTGTTGATGGAGTAAATAATGATGTATCTAGTCACTGTTGATAGAGTAAATAATGATGTATCTAGTCACTGTTGATGGGGTAAATAATTATGTATCTAGTGTTGTAGCCTACTCACAAGAGAGTAGACCATGCTTTTATAATAATACTAACATATTGTAGCTATCCACCTGTGAAACCTGTTCTCCGAGTTTCGCAATTTCAGACTCCAAAGTAAATAATGATGTATCTAGTGTTGTAGCCTACTCACAAGAGAGTAGACCATGCTGTTATAATAATACTAACATATTGTAGATATCATTCTATATAAGTACTTACTTTCCATTGCCTTTCCTCCGTGCCTTAGATTCTGCGAATTACGGGACCTCTTTTACTTCGTTGATCCTGGAGGATCCACTTAAGTTTGGACGATACATACTGAGCGCTTAAGGGTGATGAACTGTGTTTAAGATTTACACACCAGGTCGTATCACTAAAGGCGCACTTGGAGGAGCCATCTTAAAGATTATAACACTGGCAGAGATTTCTGGTATTAACTCTAGGACGCTTGGACTCTGCTCAAGCTATGCCTCAAACGACAGAAGCGTATCAGCATACAAGAAGTACACCACCGGTTACATACTTCCCTAGACGGCCCCAAAAGGATGAACCACTGTATGATTATTACAATCACTGTGGATATCGTACACAGCCTGGACAAGGACATTCTGGAACTGACAGCTACGCACATTTGCAGGTAGAAGTTTGTATATAATTTTGTACGAATGTTTGTATGTATGTATTATTAATTCACTCAATTATTACTCTTGAGCTTTGTAAATATCAATGGTAAAAGTAAGAATACAAAAGGCAAGATTTGTGTTCACTGTGTTCGAAAATACATAGAGATGGAAAAGACATAAAGTCCTACATAAAAATCAGAATCTTCAACTAATATATCACGTCAGTATTACTGTATGCCTCTGAAACAGTGAGAACAAAAAATCAACAGCAGCAGCCAAAAAGGTAGAAACTGTCATCACTGGGTGCTTACGTAAAACAGAAGGATTCTTCTTCTTCTTTCGTCCTGAAAAGGATGTTGGTAACGTTGTAATATTTGCGCCTTTCGGCCCACACATCCGACTTCATCACTGCATTTTTTGGGACCGGGTTTGCCTTCCCACTTCGATCCCTACTCCTCAGCCAGACTGCTAAGAGCCAAGAAGAAGGAGCTGGATTAGACAAACACTGGGGAAACCTGTTGATAATATTACAAGGCAGTTCTGGAATCTCCATAGTAAGACAGGTAGAAGAAGAACAAAGAAGAATCTCCATAGTAAGACAGGTAGAAGAAGAACAAAGAAGAATCTCCATAGTAAGACAGGTAGAAGAAGAACAAAGAAGAATCTCCGGTTCTTGTGCGTTTATTCACCGGTTAAATCAAATTGTGGATATTTATTACCCAAACCGATCACCGTACTCTTTCTTGACTGAAAAAGTGTCATTGTCCTCTCCCCCTTACCCCGTTGCTTAGAATTTTTTTTAAAACACGCCTGCCGTTCGTAAGGTTGTAGTCACGTAGCACATTCTGCCGTAGGGGAGTGAAGTGTTATAGACTTCGATGTACTGGGTCCCAGCTTTATGAGGTGGGGTGGCCTGTTCCCTTCCTCACTGCCGTTGCCTTCTCTAACTCAAGATCAGAGGCAGGTACCCTTTTACAGCTGGTTAGACTGATGCGTGACACCTGTTCCCTTTCTCGCTGCCGTTGCTTTCTCTAACTCAGGATCAGTCAGGTACCCTTTTACAGCTGGTTAGACTGATGCGTGACACCTGTTCCCTTTCTCGCTGCCGTTGCTTTCTCTAACTCAGGATCAGTCAGGTACCCTTTTACAGCTGGTTAGACTGATGCGTGACACCTGTTCCCTTTCTCGCTGCCGTTGCTTTCTCTAACTCAGGATCAGAGTCAGGTACCCTTTTACAGCTGGTTAGACTGATGCGTGACACCTGTTCCCTTCCTCGCTGCCGTTGCCTTCTCTAACTCAGGATCAGAGTCAGGTACCCATTTACAGCTGGTTATGGAGTGTTAGAGACTTCACCATACTAGGTCCAGCATCGAGAGATGGGGTCTACCTAGCTATAAATGGGTACTTAACTTTGAGTTAGGGAAGGAAAAGACAGCGAGGAAGGAAACTGGTCTTCCCACCTCTCGATGCTGGACCTAGTATGGGACCTCAAGACGCAGCAATAGAGACCGCAGTCAGCGACTCATAGCTTGACTGCCTGCGTCAGGACCAGCGAACCAGAGCTGGTCAAGACCGCACTCCACCTCCACGTGGTGGTCCTGGAAACAGTCTGCAGCTGTGCAGGCTGGCTGAGCGAGTGTGGATCGAAATGGGAAGGCAAACCTGGTCCTAAAAAATGCCGTGCAGAAGTCGGATGTGTCGACCGAAAGGTGCAGATATCACAGCTACGTTGTAAACAGACACAACGCAACCACCGTCCTTTTCAGGGCGAACGAAGAAGAAGAAGAAGAAGGACCTAGTATGGTGAAGTCTCTAACACTCCATAACCAGCTGTAAATGGGTACCTGACTCTGATCCTGAGTTAGAGAAGGCAACGGCAGCGAGGAAGGGAACATGTGTCACGCAAGTCAAACCAGCTGTAAAAGGGTGCCTGACTCTGATCTTGAGTTATAGAAGGCAACGGCGGCGATTTCCCTTGTTTCCTTTGTACCGTTAACTTGTAGAACTGATTCAATTCCGTTCTATTGGTTTATAAACTTTTTTTTTTAATCCGGGGGGGGGGGGGGGGGGTGGGGGGGGCTGTTGAGGGCGGATCTGTCGTAAGCGTGTCAACTATGAATGCAAGAGAAACGCTTTTTTTTTTTTAACTTGCCTCCCAAATCACAATGTGAAATCAACATTTTTCAGTCAAGAAAAAGTACGGTTCTCAGTTTTGGTAATAAATTTCCAGAATTTGATTTAACCGGTGAATAAACGCACAAGAACCGAATCTCCATAGTAAGACAGGTAGAAGAAGAACAAAGAAGAATCTCCATAGTAAGACAGGTAGAAGAAGAACAAAGAAGAATCTCCATAGTAAGACAGGTAGAAGAAGAACAAAGAAGAATCTCCATAGTAAGACAGGTAGAAGAAGAACAAAGAAGAATCTCCATAGTAAGACAGGTAGAAGAAGAACAAAGAAGAATCTCCATAGTAAGACAGGTAGAAGAAGAACAAAGAAGAATCTCCATAGTAAGACAGGTAGAAGAAGAACAAAGAAGAATCTCCATAGTAAGACAGGTAGAAGAAGAACAAAGAAGAATCTCCATAGTAAGACAGGTAGAAGAAGAACAAAGAAGAATCTCCATAGTAAGACAGGTAGAAGAAGAACAAAGAAGAATCTCCATAGTAAGACAGGTAGAAGAAGAACAAAGAAGAATCTCCATAGTAAGACAGGTAGAAGAAGAACAAAGAACAC
Organism: Oreohelix idahoensis; assembly: GCA_024509875.1. Classification (NCBI taxonomy): domain Eukaryota; kingdom Metazoa; phylum Mollusca; class Gastropoda; order Stylommatophora; family Oreohelicidae; genus Oreohelix; species Oreohelix idahoensis. Next base: position 263,462 of record JAMPIV010011525.1, on the reverse strand, counting down.
ACGGCGAAGATAGCTGGGGACAGATATGAAAGGAACGAGGAAGACATGGAGCGACCTTGAGCAGACGGCACGTGATGTTAGCTGATGGCACGTGATGTTAGCTGATGGCACGTGATGTTAGCTGATGTTCTACGCTTTTTTAGGAAGTTGGAAGGTAATGATGAGTTTTTGGGTCTTCCTCTTACCCTGGAGATTCAAGAAAGAAAGAAAGACAGGCAGAGAGAGAGAGAGAGAGAGAGAGAGAGAGAGAGAGAGAGAGAGAGAGAGAGAGACAGTGAGTAAGAGATGCACAGAGAGAGGAAGACTCAAGATTCAGAATTACGGAAGCCTAGAAAGCAATAAACGTGGTTTTAGCAGACGTATACCTTTCCCACCAACGGGCTGATCACCCGTTTGCCAGTCACTTCGATTACGGAAACAACAGCAAATGGATTGATTTGCCGTTGCCCTAAAGACGCCAATAGGCGTGATGGGAAACAATGGCAAAGAAAACCTATCTGCTGTTGCCCTAAGACGCCACTAGGCGTAATGGCCACTGACTGCTTTGACGGTCGGTGGCTAAGGACGGAAGAAGAAGAAGAAGATACCTTTCCCAATGCTCATAATTTCTGCGATTTCCATTTCTCAAACGAAATATTTCCGAGCTCCATAGATTGCAGGTTAGTAAATCTAGTTGTAGAGTCTTTCCAACACACTATTAGTACGAAGCAAGCACATTTCTAACAACTACTGTAATGCTTGAGCATTTAATATTTTTTTCGCATGTGTGTTATCGGGGCACGAAATTGGAGCAAAGAATATTAAAACTGTAACCTACCAAGGCAATGAGCTGTTAAAGTTCTGGCCATCTGCGGCAAAGGTGCGAGCTCAAAGGACACTGGTGTCACATTGCTGTCTACCCAGCTGGAAATGTGTACCTGAGTGAGTTATGGAAAGTAAAGACAGCGAGGAAGGAAACTGGTCTTGAGTATCCTGCCTTTGGTATTCTGTCTTGTGTATCATGTCTTGTTTATCCTGTCTTGTGTATATCCTGTATCGTGTGTCACGTCTTGTGTATCATGTCTCGTATATCGTGCCTTGTGTACCCTGTATCTATGTCACGTCTTCTGTATCATATCTTGTGTATCCTGTATCGTGTGTCACGTCTCGCTTATCATATCGTATGTCTTATGTATCCTGTCTCATGTGGCATGTCTTGTGTGTCCTGTTTGTTTGGAATGTTTTTGCGTGGCGCGACTCGCCTAACCTAGACACATGGTCCATCGGGTATGTTAGGGCCCATGACCAAATATAAAAGACCTCTTGGTTTAGTTGAGAAAAGATTCGTTTTATTTCAGCCCTGTCTTGTTTATTTTGTTTTCTACATCCTGTTTCAGGCCTACACACCAGAATCGTCACCGTTACCCCAGCACCAAACACATCATCACCTGCAGGGATGGAGCTACGGCGTGGAAAGGGGTATTGTTAGCAATGAAAGGACAGGGCAACATATAGTGTGTGCAGAGTCGACTCAGGGTTGTTTCTTTCCTGGCTGTAACATTCCAGATAAACCAACACAGGTAAGTCAAAGGTATGAGGTGTGAAGCAATCCATTTTCAATGTTCCGTGTAGTTCCCATGTGTCCCTGATGGGACCTCAAGATGCAGCAATAGTGAATGCAGTCAGCGACTCATAGCTTGACTGCCTGCGTCAGGTCCAGCGAACCAGAGCTGGTCAAGACCGTGCTCCACCTCCACGTGGTGGTCCTGGAAACAGTCTGCAGCAGTGCAGGCTGGCTGAGCGAGCATGGATCGAAATGGGAAGGCAAACCCGGTCCTTAAAAAATGCTGTGCAGAAGTCGGATGTGTCGACCGAAAGGTGCAGATATCACAGCTTAGGCGCAAACAGACACAACGCAACCACCGTCCTTTTCAGGGCGAACGAAGAAGAAGAAGAAGAATTGTCCCTGATGAGACAAAGAACAGGACTTCTGCTCCCTCAAGCATGTCGTACAAGTTGATTAATATGAGGTTAAGCATGGGGCTGGCAACCACATCATGCAAACCACCTTGCTACAGAAACCACAGCGACTAGAACATCCGAATGCTTGACGCAGCCTTCCTGCATGGGGAAATACTGCAGTGGATAAATCCATGCCCCATTGCGAGTGAACAGGAACATGAATGATGAATGAATCCACTTTCGTGGACATATTATCAGAAGGAGAAAACTGGAATCTATTGTGACCACAGAAAACTCCACCAACATTTAACTAAATGACAGCAATAGGTGTGGTTATTTGAGAGCGACGACTCAAGCCTGAGACAGCCAACCAACTTCTTGAAAGAAATAGTTGTTGTGGTTATTAGAGAACGACGAGTCAAGCCTGAGACAGCCAATCAACTTCTTAAGAGACATAGTTGTGGTTATACGAGAACGATAAATAGGATCACCTGAAGCTAGCTGAAGATATCGTGTTTGGCGTTAGTCGGCACTACCAGAAGTAGCTGGTTACAGCATTGGCGTAATTACAATATAAGGGGCCTCCAGGGATAAATTAGTAGATGTGGTTGTATGACAGCCACGAAAAAGAACTAGCAGCATTTGTTTATATTTGTTGTTTTAATTTACAACTTTAGAATTTGTTTTTTAAATTTTCGACTGGCCACCTGTGGGTGAGTATTTTGTCCCCTGTGTGAATGATGTAAAACCTTTAATTCTCAATCTTGATGTAGTTTTGGCGTCCGTGTGTATTTTATTTTATTATTTTTAATGGAACAAAAGGGTAATGGCTCATGTGGCTACTTTAATACAATAACCGCTATTTTCTTCTTCAGAACGTCTACACATTTCAGTGCAGTGATTCAAACACACACGGACAACTGAATTATTCCACACCTTTACATACTGGAGCTCACATTGATCATCGAGGATTTGTAGGTAGTCCCTACCCCAACACACCCTCACCATGTGAGCCTCCCATGATGGGAATGGACATTACAGATCATGGAGCCAAATTCATTCAGCCTTCTCATGAGTGGATGCAACACTCGGGAAATCTTTGTCACACCGGTGAGTCCTGTTGTGTTATTTTTAATCAGGGTTTTCTCTGATAGCAACAACTTAGTCGTTCCTGTTCTACCTTGGGGGTGTAGATATTTGCCAGAGAGAGAGAGAGAGAGAGAGAGAGAGAGAGAGCACCGTGCTATCCTATCGGCTATTTTCCATTTGGCCTGGTTCCAGTCGTCGGTCCTTCAGATATTGTCTGATGTTGTCCTCCCAGTGACCTCTGGGTCGTCCTGGAGGTCTGAATCCTTGGCTCTTGGTTTGTCGTGGTAGTCTGTCTTCTCACAATTCTGCAGACAAGGTCAAACCATTGCAACTGAGACAATCCTACTCGGGTCTGCAGGGGCTGAGTTTCGAGGCTGTGGCGTTTCGTCTGGTTGTGGACCCTGTCCCTTCATGTGGCTTGGGCCACCTTCCTCAAATACCTCGTGTCTGAGATTTGAAGCTGGCTCTTGTGGGTTGTAGCCATTGCCCACGACTCACATCCGTAAGTCATAACTGCTGCACAGGTAGATCGGTATACAACCATCTTGGTACGGACCTTTCTTTTTTTCTAACCGTCTAAAATATGCCCTATCTACTCTGTTGAGTTTCTTTTCTAAAAACTAACTTGACTCATTTGCATCGAACTTATGTGCACGTTTTGCACAAATACTTCATTATACTAGCCCAACCCCTAAACCTACTTGGTTGGTTGAGTTTTATCTGACCTCACCCCGTGACCTGTTCAAAAGGTTAAAACTCACAACGCTCCCGCCAACATAACTCACGGTATCAGTGAAAAACACAGGCTGCCACATCACTTGTAGTTGGAGCATATCGGACGGTTGTTGCAGAGAGAAATTGAAAGGCGAAGACAACAAGCAAAGACCAGCATACTCAAATTCTGAAGCACCAAACACATAAATACGGTACTATATTTTCCCTTATTAGAAATAGCATTATCAGTAATGACATGTCTCGCCTTCTATCTTAAAAATAATCAGATCAAACAGTCTTTTATATGTGGACATATTATAAACGACGGGCCATGTGTCTTGGTAGAACGCGGCGCGCCTCGGTAAAACGGGGCAAATTTTGTTGTTTTTTTTTTCAAAAAAAGTAAGGATATCCCATCTTTTCCACCAATGTTGCGGTCCGGTCTCGGAACTAAATTGCACACCTGTTGAAATAAGGCACATTGCATCCTAATATACTACATTGCACGTGTTGTTTTTTTTAAAATAAATATTCCAACCTCTAATGCTTTTCGGTGAGATTTTTTCTGGAATTTTCCAAATTTATATTAAGCAGTTCGGGTGAGTGAGTATTAATAAGTGTCTCCACCAAATATTTATACATTTAGCCAGTTACGCCTCATTGCTCATTATAGACGAAGCTTCTATGCTTTTGTGCCACTGTTTCCGTGTAACTGTTTTACTTCTGAAACAAAATAGGTAGGAATGAAATGACCACAGCAGAATTTCGTGTGGTCACTAGGGCATATAGCACAAAGAGCACAACATAAGGGTGTTTATAAACTCGCTGTGCAGTGAAATTTACAGACATGTTCCACCAAAAATACCCTGTTTTCAATGGCTAACACCATTTCCTTTCAGCAATGAAACCGTGAATATAGCAACGGCTTGTTGTGTAATGCTGCACACGGGATTGTGGAACACAGAATGTCATGACGTAAATTTACATCATTCGTGACGTAATTTCTAAAATATTTTTCACATTCACTGCACAGCGACTTTATAAACACCCTGTATTTCCCGCCATATTTTGGGGGATGACTTGCTTGTTAGTTAATAAAGTTACTTCATGGGACAAGGGGGCCTGGGAAACAAAAACAAAAATGAATTAAACTAAAGCTTTGTAAGACATCAGCCACGTACTTATCGGCTACGGGTGAACAAAGAGAGGTTTGAACACTATTTTTGACAGCAAGTGAACTTAACAATGTGAGCAAAATGCACACAAAAGTTTATTATAAACAGATCAAGTTTGGAGAAGAATCTCGCATTGTCAAGTGCTGAATCTTCTGTAAACAAATAAGTGTCAAGTAGAAAATTATGTAATGACATCACAATCGGACAATTTGCGGACAAATGACAGCAGTGTCAAGACTGTCTTCCTGTCCTTCTAAGTCAATGATTTTCAACCTGTGGATCTCCACTCAAAATTGGGTCGCGGTAAACTTTGTGATGGGTCGTGTCCCTTACCTTTCCCTTACTCGAATTTTCAAGCGGAGTGCATGTGGCTTCATTCCTATAATTAATTTTTACTAGTAAATTTTAAAAATCAAATGGAGATGATTGACACAATATTGGAAATCAGGAAATGATTGATGCAAAGGTGACAGAAAGTAAAAATAAAGGCCTTATGCAAGCAAGAAGTCAGAATTAATGGCCGTCTGGAAGAAAATAATGTCACTGAAATGCACTATCAAAGTAAATGGAACAGTTTTAAAACAGCTCAATAGATTCAAATATCTTGACATTAAAAAAAAAATAATATCGCATAAATGAAGCATCTCAGAAGTGAGGAGTAGAAAGACAACCCAGGCATGAGCAAAATTTTACAAACTGACAAGAATTTTATGCAATAACTCTCTGTCAATGGAACACAGATATACAGAACTGATCCTGACACACGGAAGTGAGTCGTGGGTAATTAGTAAACAAATAGGAAAAACAGTAGAGAGTGTGATGTCATAGAAGAATGTTAAAAATACCACGGACAGCTAAAAAAGGGGGTAATGAGGATGTCCTGAAAAAGGACAGTGTGAGGCGGAACCTTATTCCTCTTGTTAGAAGGAAGCAATTCGCTTTCTTTGGGGTATTTTATAAGAAGAAGACTGGAGTATGCCGTGACAACAGGAAAGATAGAAGGACAACAAAGACAGGACGACAGAGAAAGCAAATACTGGACAGTTTGATATCGTTGCAAAGAAAGAGGTCAACAACAGAGTTGATAAATGGTACTGTAGCCAGGAAGTTGTGGAGAGACATGCTCGCCTACGCCACAAGGCATTGTGCTTGAAATAGAAAAAGAACCCAATTTTAGTACATGGGTCGCTAGCTTCGTCAGCTGTCAAATGTGTGCTGTAGTCTTAAAGAGATTGAGAACCACTGCTCAAAGTTCATTAGTCTAAATCCCAGTACTGTGTTATTGCTCCCGGGTTCAACAGCAAAAGTCATAGCTGTAGAGGTATGTGCAAGAGATCTAGTGGCTGCCTCAGTATATGACCTCTGAAATTATTGGGTGGTGAACGATTGGACAAGAACAAAGGCAGTTACCCGAAGCTAGTGAGAGGACTGAAAAGGCATCGTGTTGGCTGTGGAGCAGCGGCAAAGGACACTGATTTATATACAACATAATGGTTACTTTCACAACTGCCTCAAGTTGGATAAAACCAGGATTTAAGTTGAAAATTGCAACCAAGGTGGGAGTGTTTTCAATTCGCAGCGCAGACGGGAAAGACAACAGGAGGCGGACATTTGGAAGCCATGATCCAAGTGCTTCGCGGCCCGCCCCCTCAGGGTGTAAAGAAGATAAAGGGCCGAAACACTTGTCCCACCGGGGAGGGGGGACTACTTCTGATGATTAGATTGCCTCCTGCTATATTGCTCTATACAGTCTCCTATCATCATTGTTGACTTGTTCAAAACCTTGTCGAGTTTAAAACCTTCTTGATCTGTTGAGTTTAAGACCTTGTTGATTTGTCGAGTTTAAAACCTTGTTGATTTGTCGAGTTTAAAACCAAACATTTATGAAACAACAAACATAAATAAATAAAGCTAAGACATATTTTAAAACACCGCGCAGACAAGAACGCCAGGCAGAAACACAGCAGACGGCTATCACGTGAGGGGCGCATTCTCATTGTTAGTTGTGACTGAAGGGGCTACTATCTATCTATCTATCTATCTATCTATCTATCTATCTATCTATCTATCTATCTATCTATCTATCTATCTATCTATCTATCTATCTATCTATCTATCTTCATACGTGAATATTTTTCTCATTAAAATGTATTTTTGTAGCGCACCACTGTGCACACTTTTTATTCCATGCATCATTAACTGCACTTTGAACTGTTTGAAAAAAATTCATGTGGGCTGCCCCAGGGTTCACCATGAACTCTGGTTGACCACATTGTCTTAGACTATATCAGGACTTAATTTGAACACATTTTTTTCATTCATGTAGGCTATTTTAAAATATAAATAGGCGTAACGCCATTTAGATTGGTCTAGTAGGTATAAAAAAAAAAAAACTCCAAAAGTAAGGGTTCGCTGGTTGGAAAATATGTCCAGTTTTCTGCCATTCAAAATCGGTACTGCCAGATTTGAAAATCGATCAAAAGCCTATTCCACCCTTTACGTTCCCACGCCGGACAGTACGGCGTTTCCAGTCATCGTCATTTGTTGATTTTTAGTTTTTAACCTGATGTATTTTAAATTCACGTCTTTCGTGTCAACATGGGTTCATTATACCTTCCGTGGCGCTTGGCGTCGCTTACTCAATAGGACAATGAGTTTTATGGCCCGTTTATCTTTCAATGACTGCGATCAGCAACACCAAGTCTCGTCATGGCGACCTGCCTCAGGGGTGTTGGTAGAAGGTAAGGGTGTTGGGCTGCCCTTTGGCTGTGTTCTATGGAAGCCCCAGCAAAGTAGATTTCGTTGATCGATCCAGACGGTTCACGGGGTTTACCATTGGAAATTACCAACATGATCCTGTAATTTAAACCCAGAGAGACGAATAGAAAAACTGAGTGTTAAAGCTACTGGATCTTTTCTAAAAAGTGAGAATTTATATAACTGTAATTGTGAGATATCTCAGTCCGGGCTACTTTTCACCGACGATTGTGATCCCCAATGGCTAACAGTCCTAATTGTCTCCCGGGGTCGTCGTGCATGCTTTCCGGAACCGGAAACTTTCATTTCTACGTTGATTTTCGGTTAAAGCAAACATGAAAAGGAGTTTTAGAAAGATAAAAAGAGAAAATGTAGATCGAGTAAGGAGAGTTGCTGCCTACCAACAGTTTCTGATTACCTTCACATTACTGACATCACTCGAAGCTAAAGTTTACTCGATTCTGCAACTTCCGCCTGACCCTGCAGAGGGTTGATGGAATGTGTGCGTTGATAAATTACTACCGGGCTGGACCACCTGAAGCTAGCTGTAGATATCATGTTTGGCGTTTGTCGGCACCACCAGAAGTAGCTGGTTACAGCATTAGCGTAACTACAGTATAAGGGGCCCCCGGGTACAAATTAAGTGGAGCCCTGCTTATAAATAAATAAGTAAATAAATACAGGTAATTAAGGAGGACACCAGATAACAGAAAAGAAATGTAAGTGTAAGCTTTCTGGTAATAGAACGTTGGACCATCCAAAGGTGCCATCCCCTTGATGTGAAAGTAAATAGTGAAATGACGCACAGCCAAAAAAGTGAATCATTGGCTGAAGTCATTCTCACGACACCCAATTTGCTGTAAAATTATAATCAATGTACGGCATGTAGGTATCAAAAATAAAACTACTTACTTCATCGTATTCTTCAGCTGTACAAGTGTCGCGGATTTTTTCCCTTGATCTGGTGTGGTGGTCCTCCATGAATGGCCCTACAGTGGAGTAAAAGGATGAGTTTTTCAAAGGTAGCAACTTTCACTCAAGATTACTCTTGGCAGTGATGTAAATAGGAGGATTATGTTCTTATTTTAGGGAATCTCACAGGTTTTTCTAGGACGACAAGTACAACAACTGCGCTTTCTATCTGTATTGTAAACTTAATATCTCCAATCCACTTCTGTGAGATAAATTTGTTACTCGTATTTTAGAAAATTGTTTTCTGCATGGGAGGGTATAAAATATAGTGGAATAATGTTTGAGATTCAAGTATCTGTGTCGATTACGACAACTTAACTGTCCAGTTGCGGTGAAGGGTTGTCGCTGTAGTCTGTAGTTGATGCTGGTTTACAGTGAATTCTTAACTGTTCATTCTCTCTTCAGGAGCCGAATGGCTTTTGGGAGCACGTTCGTTGCGTTGCAAGAATAACTCCCACAAATGTCGCCGCTCTGAGTTTCCTGTAGACCTGTCTCTAAATTTGGTGTCCAGAGCTGTGTACTAGTAACTAGTATCAGGAACTGAGAGCAAAATAAAATAAAATCTCCCGTAACTCTTATGCCTGCTGTTGTAAGCATCATGTATCCTCCGCTTTCCTCTACCATTTCATCCTCCTATGAATTTTCCCGATGTCTACGAGCCGGAAATCTCAAATCTTTGAGACAGAAAAAAGTGTGTTCGAAGAAGGAAAGAATGCTAATGAATCATTTTACATAAACATCAATGTGAAATAGAGTTTTGACGTCTGAAATATACATTATGATATCATCATCTTCTTCCTTCAGCTCCCTATGGGGCATGTAGCTACATTGCCATTGGTTCATTGAGATAAAACTTGTACGAAGCAGCTATAAGCTCTTGCAGTAGTGGTTTATGTGGCAATTTATTTTACATGATGACGCTGCCAGCCTCATACGCAACTTTACAGGAATAAGTATTTCATACATGTAAAAGGCACATATAAAATAAGAAAATGTACGTGATAAAGCGTATTTCTTCAATTCGATGTAGATTTTTTGTACAGAATTACCGATAGCACTTCACTGCTGCCGTAAAGGTGAAGTATTATCATATGAGGTAATGGTAATTGTAAATTCACAACTCCTAACTTTAACACACGAGAAGGATTTCCTCGGACTTGTGACTATACGCATTGTAAAATTGGTTTTATACTTTTAATTTTACAAGTTCCTTCTTAATGATTTTGGCGCGCCCAATAATGGAATCCTTTTGCTATATCTTCGTGACATCTTGTCTTTTTTATGAGAACTGGAAATAAAAATGGGGAATCTTTGAACATTCGGGTCTTATAGTTAAAACTTCGCCCACACGAAATTGAATTGCGCTATTTTATTCTCGTTGAAACCAATCACTGTTTAGGCTGATTTATTTTTCAATTTAAAGCCAATAACCGTTGGGTGTCTTAGTTAAGTATATTTTCATCTAGGCATCGTTATAATTATTGACATTGCCATATATAGTAGTGTAACTAATTATTGTTGACAACACCGGAAATAATTATGTCATATACCTTGCCCTAATTCCTCCATATTGTAATAGTCATACATAGGATTGTCAATTGTCAGGTCACTCCCTCACAATAACAACACTTCATCTTTAAGCCACCATTGACAACCAAGTTGACCGGAAACTAATACTTAATCCGAAGGTCTGGGTCAGACCTATCAAAATGCGTCAGTTGCCGTTCCGGTGCAAACAAACGGCTGCTGAACAAACTGTCCGTCAAGATGGTTTAATCGTTGGATAAACATTCTATCTACGATTGAAAACATAAACATGCTATAGTAGTTCAAGCTGGTGTTTTTCTAAAACGTACCTCCTACAAAGAGTATTATCGGCTGTTACTGACAATGGGGAGGAAGGGGGGGAGGTGAAGCATAGGATGGACGGGAAAAAAATTGGACATAATGAATAGGACTGCCGTCACACCAAGGAGCATTGGCTTTCAACAATTTTGTGCCAGGTGTTCTTATCCTATGCCATGAAAATATTTCCATATCTTCTTTTTTCTTTTCACTTCCCTCTCCAGAATTTGAGGATATTATATGGCTAAGCGGTTAGAGCTCTTTCCTCTCGTGGCACATTTACTGGGTTCAGGTATCGAAAACTGAAAGCGTCACGCTCCTATCTTCTACTTCTTCTTCTTCTTTAATCCTTGGCCGCTGACTGACAAAACAATTAGTAACCATCACGCCTGGTGGCTTCTTGTGTGGCAGCTACAATCTATCTCCAGCTTGCTCGGTCGGCAGACATCTCCCGTGCTGTTGCCCCATCTCTGACCCATGCTATGTCTCTTGTGCTGTTGCCCCATCTCTGGCCCATGCTATGTCTCTTGTGCTGTTGCCCCATCTCTGGCCCATGCTATGTCTCTTGTGCTGTTGCCCCATCTCTGGCCCATGCTATGTCTCTTGTGCTGTTGCCCCATCTCTGGCCCATGCCCCTGTTTGCCCCATCTCTGGCTGATGCTATGTCTCTTATGCTGTTGCCCCATCTCTGGCCCATGCTATGTCTCCCGTACTGTTGCCCCATCTCTGGCCCATGCTATGTCTCCCGTACTGTTGCCCCATCTCTGGCCCATGCTATGTCTCCCGTACTGTTGCCTCATCTCTGGCCCATGCTATGTCTCTTGTGCTGTTGCCTCATCTCTGGCCCATGCTATGTCTCTTGTGCTGTTGCCCCATCTCTGGCCCATGCTATGTCTCCCGTGCTGTTGCCCCATCTCTGGCCCATGCTATGTCTTCCGTGCTGTTGCCCCATCTCTGGCCCATGCTATGTCTCCACAGTTCTGCGCTCCAGTCTACTCATCTGGAAATGTGTACCTGACTCTGCTCTTAAGGAAGGCAACGGGGGCGATGAAGGGAACTGGTCACCCTACCTCACAAAAATATATACCTAGTAAGGTGAAGTTTCTAACAGTTCACTCCCCTAAGGCGGTATCTGCTGTAGGAGTTAAATTTTTATGACATTTACCACAGGGATAAAGGAAATTAAACGGACACATATTACATATATATATATATAAACAAGTTTCCCTTCTGACCATTACTTTCCTTGACTACTCGATGCTGGGCCTCCGGGACTTGCCCAGTCCATCTAGCAGTAGTTACGCCACTGGGTTATAGTGTCGATATTATTCAACTACATCGAACTGGCAGGATCCCTGGTATATATCAGGAGACGGTTGAACGAGAGTTTTGTACCCTAGCCTGCGATCGCTTCATTATGTCAGAACAGTGTTGCCAGACCATACTGTAACGCACTTACACACTTCACATCGTCTGCTTCCTAGTTGGTCTTCTGTTTGCCTTGTAAATTATTGACACCGTCATTAAGTTCGCTTTTGACTTCTTCCGCTATTTCAAGTACATGCCAGGGCCAGCTCTTGGGTATCGTGAGCTGTACCGCCGCAACCGGCGCCGTATTAATCGTGGCGACAAAATGTATCTTCTTTGTCTTCCTCGTTTGTCCTGAAAAGGACGTTGGTTGCGTTGTGTCGCCGTTTACAGCAGAGCTGCGATATTTGCGCCTTTCGGCCCGAAACATCCGACTTCCGCACGGCATTTTTTGGGACCGGTGTAGGAGGCAGGAAGGACGTACCCGGCAACACGCACTGTACAGTGTACACTGTATGGTGCGTGTAGTGCGGTATGGTGCGTGTAGTTGGATCATAATTTGGGCAGTGAATAATAAATATAAGGTAAGGGTGGTCCCATTGCAGATGCTGCCGTAATGGAATTGAAGTGTAAGAGACTTCACTATATTGGGTCCAGCATCGAGAGCTGAGGTGACAAGTTCCCCTTTTCGCTGCCGTTTCCTTCCCTTATTCACGAGAAAAGTCAGGTACCCATTTACAGCTGGGTAAACTGGAGCGTGTCGATACCGTGAATCGAACCCAGCACCTTTGCCAAGAGAGAACAGCGCTCTAACCACTCTTTCAATCGGACGCTCAATAAATAAGAAAATAAATAATATTGCAAATAATTGTCCTTCTGAATAATTTATATTAATTATAATTGTTAAACTAAAAAAAATATGAAAGAAAGATCTTGGTTGTTATATCACAATGTGTATACAAACAGACTTTCCGTGAAGGAAAAGACGTGAAATAAGCGTCATTCAATTATGTTCAGGTATCATACTGAGACGACGTGTCTAGAATGGCTGACGTTCAACCTTAGTATACGTGTTCAAAACCCACATCTTTGAGACATGACAACAGTTACTGGTTTTACGTGAAATAATTTATCTATAATGATAACGTACAGTGTTATATATTAAAATGTGAAGAAATAAAAGCGCTGTGACAGGTACTTAATTGAACTGGTCAGTGATTTTAAACGTATAACAATAAAAATACGTGTAACCTCCAAAACTATGTTTCCGTTTCCATTTATGAAGCTAAATTTAAGATTGAAATACCGAGACCGCAACTCAGGTCAATGTAAATACGTTTGATTTAAGCGGCGCACTCTGTGCGCCACGCGCCTGCTCTTGCGGAGAAAAGAAACGCGCCTGCCGGAACGAACGAACGAAATCTTTATTTCATCAGGGTAAAGAAATAGGCATAATTGCCTTTTTACATTTCTGCCCTTAAACATGCATGCAATAGTGACGTGGTGAATGCTGAAGAGTATGCGATAAATGTAACTATTCTTAGTATCTGATTGTAAATCCAACAAATACACGCACACACACACACACAATATATATATATATATATATATATATATATATATATATATATATATATATATATATATATATATATATATATATATATATACCAGCTGTCACACACGGCCCAGCGCGGGTCCATTTCGGAATGGGCGTGTGTCCCGTCCGTCCCGTATGTCATGTCGGCACCGTCCCGTATGTTCCGTCCACCCCATCTGTCCCGTCCGTCTGTCCCTTCCGTCTGTCCCGTCCGTCTGTCCCATCCGTCCCGTCGTTACTGTATGTCTGTCCCGTCCGTCCCGTATATCCCGTCCGTCTCTCCCGCTTCCCCCGTCGTTACCGTACGTATGTCCCGTCCGTCTGTCTCGTCTTCCCCGTCCGTCCCGTATATCCCGTCCCGTCATTACCGTACGTCCGTCCCGTCTCCCACGTACGTATGTCCCGTCTCCCCCGTCCGTCCCGTCCCATCCGTCCCCTCAGTTGCGTCCGTCCCGTTCGTCCGTCCATCCGTCTGTCTGTCCATCTATCTATTTAAGTGCTATCGAATAATATTTCCAGTTTGAAATTTTTTTTTAAATAAAGTACCCATCGCCTTAAGAATGAATGGAGTTCAGGAATCTTCTAGAACACAAACACCAATCTTCTGGGACAAACATCGCTGAGAATAAATAAAACTTTTTACTTGTCACGGATCCTGATTTACAAAATGTTATAACACAAGGCAACGCACGGTAAATTTAATTAACTGCGTTACATAGCTGAGGATTATTTACAATTTCCTTCTTAGAAAACGCTGGTTTAAAAAAACGTACACAACAGAAAGCAACGCATTTTTTCTAAATTAAACGAAAAAGGATAAAAAATATGACATATGTAGTTTGTAAGTTACGTCCCTTGTAACTTGAGATAAGAATCAATGAAGTCCCTTGACATAAGAATGAATGGAGTGAAGAAAAATTCACTGCCCAGACTTCTGACTTCGTATCTTGAAGACGTACAGCCTATGTCCTTCCCAGAGAAATGTACGGTACGCTGGAAAAAAACCGCATCAAGATGGGTTGAGCCGTTCTCTAGTTATGAGGTAACAGACGCACAGACCAACTTCATTTTATATATATATATATATATATATATATATATATATATATATATATATATATATAATATATATATATATATATATATATATATATATATATATATATATATATATATATATATATATATATATATATATATATTATACTGAAGCACATTAAAAACGCACCACTGTTATATATACTGATGCCGAGAAGCTGGCAAAAAAAGTGTAGGAATGGATTTTCCCCGTGTTTGCCATGAGGTAGAGAGCGAATGGCTGCTGGAATGGAAAGTGCAAGATTCAACCCACGGGTGTGTGTACAGACTACATGAAAACGATGAAAGTTACACGTGCAACACGATTCCCAACAGCTATGACCATGAAAATGTGTACGCGTTGTGGCAGTATTGTAAAGGGCAATTTTTACTATCTTGCAATATAATACATTTATATACTTATTATGTTCGCAAATATTTTGTAAACAAAGTATTTCCTTTGTGAGTGCTTAAGGAGAAGTTATTTTTGAGTTACTTCCCTTGAAATGAGTCCCGTCATCTTCGATCGGACTCCGCGGACGAATTTAGGCCTACTGCGATTTATTCTTTGGCTGGGTAGGAATAGATTGTTCTTGCTTCAGTATATCTATGGCCTGAATTTATACGTAGTGTTTGTATGAGTAGGACGAGTCTGTCTTATATATGGATATCTTTACATTTCTAAGTCGAACTATGTTGGTTGTCGCTAGAAAAGGTCAAAGGCTATGCAGCGGAAGTATCGCTAGCAAGGGGTGTGATTCATGGCTGTCATCCTGTCTGGATGTAGAATTTTGTGGTAGCCGGCCTATCGCCGAAAAAGTGATCTATAAGTAGATGGGGAAAAGTGATAGTCATTTAGACATGTTGTATGTACTTTACCCCAGTGTTTATTCTCTTTTGCCAAGGAATGGCAAAGTTATATTTCGCATAGAAAGGTAAAACCACAATTTATTATGAACTTGGGCTTCGCCATCGTTGTCGATAAACAGATGCACAGTGGTACTTTTGAAAAGAATATTTATTCAAAGGAAGATGACATTCCTATGTATCAGCACTAGATTATATGATATTATTCAATTACCTCTATGACAGAAGTTATGAAGAAATGAGGACATTTAACGAATGACCAATTTTGGTCTGGATCCTATAGTGAGTGAAACTCACGAGAAAAGAACAGCCATGTTGAAATTCATATACTTTGTATTTATCGAGTGAGAAAAAGGGATGCCTGTACTATCGCTCGATGAACCAAGAGATCACTGCTACATGTGAGAACCCATGTCTGGGATTCCTATATCTTTATGGAAAATATATATATTGAACTTTACGTGAAGGGATATTCGCTAGACGAGGTTAGGTCTAGGAGCCTTCCTATATATTGGTTATGGTCTGACGTGCCCAGTCAGTAAAGCCAGATGATTTACATGATGGAACTCTGAATGCTTATTTACGAATGCTCCATTATGATATTTGCCAAGCATGAATGCTAACTTAAGATGATATGCCTGTGATCAACATTATGCTGTCTATGTCGACATTTGTTCCTGTAACCATACACGTACTGTCCAAGTGTGCGTCTCATTAAATGTTATAAAAAGACCACCGTAGTTCCAGTACTTCTTGAATTCGAACAGTGTGAGTATGAGTGATGTACTACCAACTTGTCAACTCTATCGAATCATTCTACCATTCGCGTTCTGACATTCATATACACACTCATTGTCTACACTCACATTCTTGTCGGAGCCTCATCACGTTCCAGGACAAGATGACCTGTATGACCAAAACTGTGCTGGGTTTAATGAGTTGACAATCGTTACACTTTACTACACCAGTCCCAACATCTACATTTATCAACTGGTGGACATTCACGTCATTTAACAAATAAAGCGTGATTCAACAACTAGTAGCCAGTATGAGTTAACAACTACACAAGAGTTTAACAACTGGTGTGCCAGCTTCCTGGGTCAACCTGCACAGTGACCATATTGAGAAGTAAACTACTGAGACCAGACGTTCCTTGGGGTCTGTTACGACACACAAATACATCAGCAGTACAACTCTACAGTGATGTCAGCGTGACCTGTCCTGTCGACAGTATGCAGTAACTAGGTCAGCGTTTGTTGACATTTGGTTCGTTGGACATTTGCCACACAACTGACAGTGTTACACAGCAAGCTTGGTTGAAACATAGAACATTACACATCAGGACTGGAGAATATTTGACAGTGTTTGCGAAAGGAAATGTTATTGAACTGAGAAGTCCTACATCGATTGTTATCATTCACATCAACGATGGAGCTTCTATTTCTGTGTTGAATTTAAAATAATTAGACCAGAAGTATTTGTTTAATAAAGTACCACAGTACTGTACTATTAGGCAGTGTAACTGAGCCTTCTTTACAACACATTCTTTCTGCAACACTCTATTTACATCATATTGCCATACTATTTATGCATTTATGTATTTATGTTTAAATATTTATATGTGATATTTGTTTGTATCCAGCGGGTTGTTGTTTTGGTTGGGCGGTGTCACACAACAGAGTATCCCACGTAATAGAGGGTCTGATGTGTGCGTTTCTATAGGTGCAATTTTCTTGATTGAAAATTTGCTGCGACAGCTGTTGCTATTAGTGTTAGCTGTGAAGACTGTACTCATTGTTGTTTTTGTAATATTCCTCTGTTCTTTAGTTTGTTTTGATTTGTTTGTAATTTGTTGGTCTACCCTATTCTATCTTTCAGTTCTATTCTCAATTTATATTTATATACTGTGGCGTTATTTGTATTTGTTATCCTCTTGCGGTTTATCTTTTATTGTTTTTCCCATTTGATTTATTTCATCTCCGCAAATGTTTTCATGTTCTCCTGTATAACTGTTTTGTTTTGTGCCTGATCGACATACACTATTTAAAATATAGTTGATCATATAAATTGATGTACAAGAATCAACTGATAGTTAATTGCTATTACTAAAGGTACACAGTTGATGATATAAAACACTATTTCTGGTGCACTGCACTTATATTATAGAGTGAACCAGCAACTTATAGCTGTTATTATATAAGGATTTATACAAGACCTTTGTAAGGCTTGTTTCCCACAGTGATTGGGATAGTTAAGTACTATTTTCCACAGGTTACAAAGTTATCATACAAGGTCTTTGATTAAGACTAAGAAAGTGAATTTATTTACTTTTGCAAATTACTGATCTTATTAGACAAGATGTCTACTTTAGATTATTTTATCACACAAGGCAAGGTTCTTGATAAGACTGGTCAGCAATTAGAAGAATGGGCAGTTGCTCAATATGACAAAGCATTGGCTGCTGAAGAAAGAAAAGCATTGATTGAAGAAAAGAAATTAGCAGCTGAGGAGAAAAAATTAGAAGCTGAGGAAAAAAAATTACAAAGAGACTATGAACAAAAGAAATTGCAGATACAGACTGATGAAAAAAGATTCCAGATGGAAATGGAAAAAGAGAAAAGAAGAGATGAAGCTGCTGCAGAAGAGAAAAAAGCAATAAGAGAACATGAACACCAAAAAGAACTTTTAGCATTTGAGTTAGAAAAGTTAAAGTTAACAAACATAAGTAATGTTAATCAAGCATCTGGTGGTAATGGTAAACCCTTTACTTACAAGGTCAAGGTACCAGCGTTCAACCCTTCCAGTGATGACATAACATTCTGGCTAAATAGATTTGAACGCTCGTGTCGAGCACATAATGTGGACAAATCACAATATGCTAACCAGTTATCAGAAAATCTGAAAGGTGATTCTCTGACTAGTTTAAGTTTGGTTGAAGAAGCTGACAAAGATAACTATGATGTTATTAGGGCAGCCTTATTAAAGAAGTATCAGTTGTCTGAAGAGGGTTATCGGAAGTTGTTTAAGACAATGGTGCCTGAGGCAGGTGTAGAATTCTCAGAATTCATTGCAAGGACACGTCTTACATTTGATCGTTGGATTGAGCTATCCAAAACAGAAAAGACTTATGAAGCCCTTATGGACTTGATACTCAGAGACAAGATTATGTCAAGTATAAATAAACCTTTCCTCGAATTCTTACATGAGCGTAAACCTAAGTCTCTAAAAGAAATGGAACAGTATTGTACCCAATACGTCACTGCACATCCGGACGTAGCTATTAGCAACAGTAAGGTTAAAGAAGGTATGCCAGTTGCTTCTGCAACACCATACAACCCTAATCACTCTCACAAATTCCAAGGACCTCAAAATAAGTTTAATAAAAAAGGTAACTATTACAGTTATCAGAACCAAGGTAACCAATCATTTCAGGGTTCTTCTTCGAATACCTGGAGAAGAGCTGACAGCCCTCGATTCAGGGGTGGTCATAATTACAGGAACTTTCGCAAAGGAAGTCATTCTAGAAACTATCCAAGTTTTCCTTCATGGAGACAACAAGATCATAATTACCGAGATACTCATTATAATGAATATGATGATAGTAACCAAAGGAGCTATGATTCAAACCCGAGTAGGGGTTATAATAGTGGAAACAATGATAAGTACAGAGGCAATAATAACAGAGGTAGAGCACAATTCAAAAAACATAAAGCTCATTACCAGGCGAACTCTGCACAGCAAGAGTCCCACGAAGCCTATAAACAAAATAAAGATAATGATGACTCTAATAATATGGCATGTGCCGCTTTTGATTTTGGGAGAGCATCTCAGTGCCCCCAATGCAAAACATTATTTGAGCCAACCACAGTGTCTACTTTAAGCTGTGGCCATCCTCTTCCCGCTCTTCCTGCGTCAATCGCGCATGATGGGAGAGGTTCTCCTGTCTTACACAAAGGTTTAGTAAATGACAATCCAGTCTCAGTACTTTTTGATTCTGGATGCACAACTATTGGGGTTAGGCAGTCACTCATAGATCCTTCTCATTCTACAGGCAAAGTAGTCAAATGCGTAACATTTGGCGGCACCATAGAGAAATACTCTACCGCTATCATTAGGATTGCTACTCCTTTCTTCACAGGAGATGTACACGCATGTCTTTTGCCGAATCCGATCGCTGATCTTATCATCGGTCGCATTCACGGAGTCAAAGAATGCACTCCGGAGCAAATTTCCGTTTGGGAAAATCAAAATATGCAATCTGCTAATGCGGTAGTCACTAGAGCTCAAGCTCTCAATATGCCTGAAACTTCATCTATTGAAGATAATGAAGTGCATAACCAAGATGATCCCTTGGTAATTTCTCGTGACTCGTTTATAAAACAACAAGAAGAAGATCCGACTCTTAAGAAATTCTTCACTCTTGTAACGAAAGGTGATCCGAATAAAGATTCAAATTGTAAATCTTGGATTACAATGAAGAATGGCGTACTTGTACGTATGGTGCAAGACTCCACTAAGTCAAGTCATTCTCAGATTCTTGTACCCAAGAATTTGAGAGTTAAGATCTTACAACATGCACACGACTCTCAGTGTGCTGGTCACATGGGTTTTTCCCGTACAAAGTCAAGAGTTCTTGCGGCTTTCTTTTGGCCTTTTGTGAACAAGGACATACGGATCTATTGTCGATCCTGTAAAGTATGTCAAGAAGTCAAATCCAAAGGTCCTCGTCATGCTGCGCCTATTCAGGCTGCAGATATTCCTATTCGTCCATTCCAGAAAATGGCGATAGACATCATTGGTCCATTCAAGATCAAATCTGCTAGAGGACATCAGTTTATCTTAACGTGTGTAGACATGTGCACACGTTGGCCAGAGGCTATCCCTCTAAAGAGCATTACTACCGCTGACATTGCAGATGCTCTTTGGCTTATATTTTTCTCGGCTGGGATTCCCCGGAGAAATATTATCAGATCATGGCACCCAACTGATATCGGATACCATGTCTCAAGTAATGTCTACTCTACAGATAGAGAGATCTTTGAGTAGCATCTATCATCCTATGTCCAATGGGATGGTCGAGCGACTAAATAGAACACTTAAGAACTTATTAGGGAAGATAACTGAGGATCATCCTCAAGATTGGGATAGGGTTTTACCCGCGGCCCTCTTCGCGTATAGAGAGGTCCCCAATGAACATACAGGGTTTTCTCCCTTTGAACTTGTCTTTGGCGCGCGACCGCGCGGCCCAATGTCTTTGCTGCATGATCTTATAACAGCTGACAATATTGACGATGACACAAAATCTTCTTACGAGTATGTCATCGCGCTGAGACAAAAGATTATCGAAGCATGCAAATTGGCAACGTCCTCTTCTGAATTTGCTAAGCAGAAGGCAAGACAATTTGCTAATAAGAAGAGAACTTTACGACAACTTTGTCCTGGTGACAAAGCATTTGTTTTGCTACCTTGTCGTGAAAATAGACTCCTTATTAGTTGGAAAGGTCCGTACGATATAATATCGAAAATTTCAGATGTTGACTACATCGTCGATATTAACGGGAAGCATAAAACCTTCCACATCAATATGCTTACGGAGTTCCATGAACGTCCTGACTATCTACAGCCTATTTTCCAGGCAACGGACGATTCTCATGTCAAACATGGTCATTACTCATCACTGTCTGTAATACAGGATGAGGAAACAAGTTTTTCGGATGTTAATCTTCCGCTTCCAATGATCCCACTTCATTCTAGTGAATCATGGAAAGACGTTACTGTTTCTCCTGATTTGTCTCTAGGAGAACGGCGACAAGTTTCGTCTATGTTACAAACATTTCAGGATGTCCTCACTGACATCCCTGGACAAACTCATGTCATTGAGCATGACATTGTTCTAACTGAACATACTCCAATTAGGGTTAGACCTTATCCTATCCCTATACATTTCCAAACACAGGTTGAAAAGGAGTTGGATGAAATGATAGATTTACAAATAATCGAACCATCCACTTCTGCATATTCTTCGCCGATGGTTATTGTTCGAAAAAAAGACAATAACATACGTCTTTGCGTTGACTATCGCAAATTGAATCAAGTTACGAAGTTCGATGCTGAACCTATGCCTTTACTAGAAGAGTTACTTACTCGTCTTTCTAAATCGCATTTTTTCACTAAACTTGATTTGTCTAAAGGATATTGGCAAGTTCCATTATCCGAACGCGCCAAACCTCTTACCGCTTTCTCTACTCCCAGAGGCCTTTTCCAATGGAATTTTATGCCTTTCGGCCTTATGAACGCACCAGCTACATTTGTACGCATGATGCGTCGAATCCTATCGTATCGGTCAGATGTCATTGCTTATCTAGACGACATCTGTCTTTTCAGCGATACTTGGGAAGATCACTATTCAGGGTTAGTTGAATTATTATCAACTTTGCGTGAGTATAACCTGACAGCAAAACCATCTAAAGCTTGTATTGGCTTTAGCGAAATTGCTTTCTTAGGCCATCGAGTAGGTCACGGTTTCTTGAAGACAGAAGACCATAATATCACTAAGATACTTAACATCTCTATCCCTAGGACTAAAAAGCAAGTGCGAAGTCTTTTAGGTCTCATACAATTTTATGGACGTTTCATTCCGAATCTGTCCTCTATCATGGCACCTCTCTCTACACTATTAAAGAAAGGGTCGCCTAACATGGTTCACTGGTCTCATGAATGCCAATCTTCACTAGAGAAGATCAAAACTATGTTTTCATCACCACCTATTTTAGTGTTACCTACAACAGATAAGACATTCGTTCTTCGTAGTGACGCTTCATCCACTGGGATTGGAGCGGCACTAATGCAAGAGTACTCTGGAACTCTGCATCCTGTAATGTATATATCCAGAAAACTTAATGCTGCAGAAAGGAATTACTCGGTTTTAGACCGTGAATTATTGGCAATGGTTTGGTCAATTCTCAAACTCCAAAGATTCCTTCTGGGCGCGCATTTCGTGGTGGAAACTGACCAAAAAGCTCTTACGGCTATCCAAAGTAAGAACTTGAAGAGCTCGAGATCAACTCGATACGCAATCGCTCTTCAACCTTTTCATTTTTCGGTACGAGCTATCCGTGGTTCAGAAAATGTGATGGCGGACATTCTGTCCAGATGCCCACATGATGCCACTTAACTGTTAAATATTGGATCTTTTTAATATGTATAACTTTACAACAGTTATTTTTTGTTTCTTTACTAAGATACACATTTGTAATTTAATAATAGAATGATGGTATCTCTACTTAGCGGTTTATTGATGTTTATTCACCGCTGTTCTTTGATGATTGTTTCTTCATAAATCATAAATTTAAGATTATAGTGTGAATTTTTGATATGCATTGTATAATTACCAGAATTGTATTATACGTACATCACACCTTCCTGGAAACATTTATTCGTAGAGAAACAATTTCTCTCAGATTTTGAGATATATTCTCACCGGTCATATTAGGAATTATAGTTATTCCTGATATTTGCATCTGCGCAGTATTCTTGCGTTTTGAGCCTATTGTATGGTGCTCCTAGATGTATTTTAAAAAAAAAATTTTTTTTTTTTTTTTCCCGGGAGGTGTGGTAAGACTGTAAAGGGCAATTTTTACTATCTTGCAATATAATACATTTATATACTTATTATGTTCGCAAATATTTTGTAAACAAAGTATTTCCTTTGTAAGTGCTTAAGGAGAAGTCATTTTTGAGTTACTTCCCTTGAAATGAGTCCCGTCATCTTCGATCGGACTCCGCGGACGAATTTAGGCCTACTGCGATTTATTCTTTGGCTGGGTAGGAATAGATTGTTCTTGCTTCAGTATATCTATGGCCTGAATTTATACGTAGTGTTTGTATGAGTAGGACGAGTCTGTCTTATATATGGATATCTTTACATTTCTAAGTCGAACTATGTTGGTTGTCGCTAGAAAAGGTCAAAGGCTATGCAGCGGAAGTATCGCTAGCAAGGGTGTGATTCATGGCTGTCATCCTGTCTGGATGTAGAATTTTGTGGTAGCCGGCCTATCGCCGAAAAAGTGATCCATAAGTAGATGGGGAAAAGTGATAGTCATTTAGACATGTTGTATGTACTTTACCCCAGTGTTTATTCTCTTTTGCCAAGGAATGGCAAAGTTATATTTCGCATAGAAAGGTAAAACCACAATTTATTATGAACTTGGGCTTCGCCATCGTTGTCGATAAACAGATGCACAGTGGTACTTTTGAAAAGAATATTTATTCAAAGGAAGATGACATTCCTATGTATCAGCACTAGATTATATGATATTATTCAATTACCTCTGTGACAGAAGTTATGAAGAAATGAGGACATTTAACGAATGACCAATTTTGGTCTGGATCCTATAGTGAGTGAAACTCACGAGAGAAGAACAGCCATGTTGAAATTCATATACTTTGTATTTATCGAGTGAGAAAAAGGGATGCCTGTACTATCGCTCGATGAACCAAGAGATCACTGCTACATGTGAGAACCCATGTCTGGGATTCCTATATCTTTATGGAAAATATATATATTGAACTTTACGTGAAGGGATATTCGCTAGACGAGGTTAGGTCTAGGAGCCTTCCTATATATTGGTTATGGTCTGACGTGCCCAGTCAGTAAAGCCAGATGATTTACATGATGGAACTCTGAATGCTTATTTACGAATGCTCCATTATGATATTTGCCAAGCATGAATGCTAACTTAAGATGATATGCCTGTGATCAACATTATGCTGTCTATGTCGACATTTGTTCCTGTAACCATACACGTACTGTCCAAGTGTGCGTCTCATTAAATGTTATAAAAAGACCACCGTAGTTCCAGTACTTCTTGAATTCGAACAGTGTGAGTATGAGTGATGTACTACCAACTTGTCAACTCTATCGAATCATTCTACCATTCGCGTTCTGACATTCATATACACACTCATTGTCTACACTCACATTCTTGTCGGAGCCTCATCACGTTCCAGGACAAGATGACCTGTATGACCAAAACTGTGCTGGGTTTAATGAGTTGACAATCGTTACACTTTACTACACCAGTCCCAACATCTACATTTATCAACTGGTGGACATTCACGTCATTTAACAAATAAAGCGTGATTCAACAACTAGTAGCCAGTATGAGTTAACAACTACACAAGAGTCATGTGCTTGAAATGCCACGACTATCTGAAAACGACCGCCAACGAGCCATTGGTATGTTGGAGACCGGAATGAGCTCGCGGGCCATTGCCAGAAGGATGAATTGCCACCACAGCACTATTGTACGTCTCAATTAACGTTACGGAACCACTGGCAGTGCCCGGGATAGACTTCGGAGTGGCCAACCACGAGTTACTACCCCTGCACAAGATCGTCATATTGTGCTGAGTCACCTAAGGAATCGTACTCTCCCGGCAAGTCAAACAGCAAGAGCAATAGTGGGTAGACATGGGCAAGTCTCTCGAATGACAGTCATACGACGACTCAGAGATACAGGCCTTACTGCAAGACGACCTTATGTTGGGCCAAACTTGACTCACAGACATCGTTAGCAGCGCCTGCAATGGGCAGAGCAACATATCAGATGGACTAGACTGCAGTGGAATGCTGTCCTATTCACAGACGAGAACAGATTCAACATATCCTTTGCAGATGGACGTATGCGGATTTAGCGACGGTGTGAAGAGCGCTTTGCAGATTGCTGTGTCAACCGATTTCGAGGTGGCAGTATTCACATTTGCGGAGGATTCAGTTTTCACCATCGCTTGCCTCTTCACGTCTTCCGTGGAAATGTTAATGCTGTGACATATCGAGATGAGGTTCTGGATGCACTGGTTGCTCCTGCGTTCACAATTTATCCAGACTTGCAGCTTCTTCAGCAGGATAACGCACGTGCATTTTTTTGTATTTTTTGTTTTCTCCCTTGCCTGCACAGAATGCAATGAATTTCATAACAATCAAATGTACAAATTAATGACCAGCATGGATTCATAGGAAAATGAATAAAGATTCCAAATATGTAAACTTGTACACACTTATATTTACATTTCACACTCTGTTCCTGGATTATACAGGTGGTGCGTTTTTAATGTGCTTCAGTATATATATATATATATATATATATATATATATATATATATATATATATATATATATATATATATATATATATATATATATATATATATATATATATATATGTGACAGGGGCTAGCTGTGGTTGAGGTGAACTTATGTCGATGTGGCTACCTCACACCCAAGACCCATGCACTAAGAAAATTTATTAAGGATCGTTTGACAGGGGTTGCAATTATTGGTTGCTTGCAACCCTCTCAGCAGCAGACTTAGCAATTCAAGCAACACAAAGCCTTATACAGATCAACATTTAATACTACCGAACACCCAGACAGTGTTCGTAGACTTTACGTCCTGGGCATGTTCTTGAACTAGACTTCAGCTCTCAAAGCTTGTTCTCTCTCTGCGACGGCGACCAGAATGAATAAAGAATTTTCAACTGCCGCGCTAGCCTGGACGATTCTCTTCTCTGATTGGCTGCTATCCGTATCGGCATTACTCAGGTAGCTATTTTTAGATGTAAACAAAGATGGCTGCCACATAACGACAAAATGGCGGTGGAAAAACAGGCGAGATGACTATGGCACTGTCACATATTCCCCGCCAGATTTTGTTGTCGTCCCGACAACTGCACTAAGCTAGGTGCTTCAGGTAGGCCTAGTGTCGTATCTACCAGATCTGGAGAATCATCTTGTCTTCACTACGTCTCAGTTCGTTGCCAGTGACTCTAATGCTCGGACTCGCTCTTTCTGTTCGTTGGATGACATATGGACCCCCTGTCATTGTGGGAGCACGAACAACAACGTACTCCTCTTCTGACCACATGTCACGAATTTTGGATCTCTCCGCGTAGTGCATTCTTTTCCTCACCAATTCTCCCACCTGTAGTGGAATAGAACACGATACGTTGTCACATCTCTCTTTCCGGACTGCTACAAAATTCTGCAACGGTTCTTCTGCCTTTACGTGCGCTCCTCGTAGCCTGGAAACGTGTCCTTCAACGTGTTTTAGATGAGTCTCCTCCTCTAAATGTCGACCACTTTTCTTGGCGCCCTTAGGGTGACAGTTGCCACGGCCATCTCTTGGCTTGCGCCGTGACGGCAATCTAGAGGTGTTGGTACGCCTAGAGAGGGCGCTCCTTGAATGACAAACCGATATCAAATGGCCTGGGGACTTACACTGAAAACATCGCTTCGGAAACGGGCCCTGAGGACACTTGGCTGCCATGTGGTCTGAAAAGTCTCCACAATTGAAGCATCTTATTTTCCTAGACTTCCTCTGTGCTCTGCGTCGCCTCCTGCTACCCTTACATTCCTGGCCGCCTTTGACTTTCTTTCCTGCTATAAGTACCTCACACTCCGGTCGACCACTAAACATCTTTATCTTTGAGTCATTCTGCTCCCCTTCTGTAACCTGACTCCCAGCCGCAGAGGGGTCTAGTTTAATGCCTGTGGACATCGATTCTGCACGTGGCCTAGTTCTCTGCATCTAAAACAACGAACTGTCCTGGTACGTCTCCCCTGCTCCTTAGTCATCGCATCAATTTTAGCCTCTAATTAAGCCACATGGGCTCTCAGCCGCTCTACGTCTGCGTTTAATGCATGTGTATCTGACACAGTCTCTGTTCTTGCCACTTCAACACTGGCAACACCAGCCCCAGAAGTGGGTTCAGTCTCTAAAAACCGTAGGGCATAGTCTCTCACCGACGTGAACGATGCTGTAGGCTCTTTGATGATCATTTCCTTTGCAAGCTTTCTTAGTAGATCATCTCTCAGACAAGCAGCAAACTGGTCCCGAAGAAAGGATGGCTCCAAAGGAGTGACGTTATTCTGCTTTTGTGCCCTTACCACACTTTCGAACACCTCGTGGATGCGATGGGAGAATTTCCAAAGAGACTCCTTTGCACCTTGACAGGTAGAGTAAAAAGTGGCCATTAGCTCTGGGATGCTTCGACGCTCCCCATACACCCTGAGAATGGAATGTAGCATTGCTTTTGGGTCATCGTCATTAGCCTGAATCCTCAGCTCCCTGCGAACACTTGGGGTCACACTGTCAAGAATAACATCTGCCTGGTCCTCTTTACTCATCATCCCTTCTCTCCAGGCAGCTCTCACCTCTCTGACATTTTCCTCGGCCGTAGGACCCGTGCGCTCCCCCAAAGCACCGCACTTTCTTGTGTGTAGTAAAATCTGCGAGAATAATCGCTCATTTCAGTAAAATTTTAGTCATAAAATGATAATAAATAAACCCGCCCTATTGTGTCTGACGGTGATGCTCTCACACGCCAGCAACGCTGCCTTTTGTGCAGTGCTAAAGCCTATAGAACGATCCCACGGTAAAAATCTAACACGAGTTTTAGTTTCGGTTTCGAAAACGTACTACCAATATTTAACATTTTGCCAGATCTGCTGCATACATTCTGCAGCCAAGACTTATAATTAACGATTTTGCGGAAGTATGCCGCCAAACTGCTATCTGAATTAACGTATTCTGTCAACTTTAACGCAAAATTTAGTAGTAATCCTTACATTTTTTGGTAGTATTACAAGATACAATACAAATTATTAACGCCAATTCTTAACCCGCCACGCCAACACCCCGCTTCGCTTGACAGTCCGCCATGCATATATACACGCTGGAGCAAAGCCAACAGAAGCAAACACGCAGACAATTTTATTGCCTCCTCACGGTAATGTTTCTGACGTCACAAAAACAAGTTAGTTATTTGAAAAATACATGCTAGCGAGATGAAAGAGAGGGGAAGATGGCCGACTTGTGTAAAATTTTTATTTGACGATGACCGGTGAAAAAATTGAAAATCTAAAACCATAATGAAACTGATCATAAAAATCATATGGTAGTATAGCTTAGAGTCCACTGAGCAAGAATGTGTTTTAAATAATATAATAGTCCCAGAATTAGCCAAGTTATTGAGAAAATACTAAATGTCTACGGACGCTCGACCAGACAGACTGTCGTTCCTGCTTGTTTTTTTTTTATAACGTTAGTGGGGACATCGGCTTAGAAGGGAGGCATATAGGAAAATTCAAATTCGCTTGGGTAACAAGAGTATAGGAGGAGAGGGGAGCGGTAGGAAAATTGTTACCAAAAACTAACATCGTTTTGTATTGGCATAACTAAAGCAGACTGACCAATCGACTACCAGACGCAGAGTATGTTTGGAATTATTTTTGTTTTTCAAAAACTGCATTTGAATTCTGGTAGTCGCAAGCTTTCGATTGGCCAGTGCTACTAAATATTAGCAAAAAGCTTTCACTATTCATTGCCAGTTGAACAGTATTTTTTATTCAGATACGCTGAGAACAGTTGTGATAAATTTAAAAGTAAATTAAATAACTAAATAAGTATTTCACAGTCTGGACGGAGCAGAAGAAACTGAGGCCATTTCTTTGCAAAGTCAGCGTCATTTGTTTATATTTCTTGATTTGTGGTAAGAATGCTTTATGAATTTAATATGTTTAATCCCATTACCAAAGTTAGATACTGCTATTGGGAAAAAGTGAAGGACGTGCCGGGAGCAGACATTGTTGAGTCCTCACGTTGAAATGTATCTAACTACTGTATGTTGTCATGATTATGTTTGAATATTATTGTATTAGAGTATATTAGTAAGCCTCCGTGTTCAAGTAACACTGTTCAACATGCCTGAAGCATTTATATTTAAAAAGAAAAAGATGAGAAAAATATATGAAAGGAAATGTGGTTACCCCACATTATATTATTGAGGAAAACTATGTAAACGTACAGTGGCGTATCTGCCATAGGGACCTGAGAGGTGGTCACAGCAAGGTGGGAGTCATGAAAAATTAGGGGGTGAGTGCACCTGAAATGCACGCGAGGCTGACCCCATACCCACGTATAAAATTAAATAAAAGAATAAGTGATCAGATGTAAAAAGCCAGGGTGTCCTTTTGTTGCAGAGGTTTTGTTTCCTGTTGCCAGCTGGTGACAGGAAACCTGAGGAGTGACGATAACGCCAAGAAGTCTCCGACACTTCATGTATGCTGTCAAGAGATAACAGCAGGAGCTTGGGCGTGTGACGTGATATCGATATTTCTGCAACTACACACTATCTTATCATTCAACAAGAAACCCCAGGTGATATGTTAAGGACCTGGGTATATCTGACAGTTTCGGTTTAAATAAACCTTGGTATTTCAAATCATACTCAGGAAAATGATGGGGTATGATGATAATACAGCCCCTCATACACAGTGACTCTCCCTCTTAGAAGAATAAAGTGTAAACTGTGAACATTCCAACAGGAAAGACATATATTAACTTTGTAGTTATTTGGGCAGATTGTCCACACAATTTTAGTTAATCTTTTATGTAAACTATCTTGTCCTCATTTTCAAAGACCTGTCCAAACGATATGACTGGACAGGCAAAATAAATTGTACAAAAGATTATCAAATTTAAAGAAAAACTTAACCACAGGTTTTATTCACTTCCTCATAGAAACTTAAAGTGTTTTTGTGTTGTGTACCATCATTTCATTTCTCCCCTAGACACTAGGTACATCATACACCAGACACTAGAGCCAAAATAGTGACCGTGTGAGATCTAGGGAGGTAGCGTTAGGTTCCCTGCACATAATTCATCATCATCATTTATACAGTCAGTGGCCTACATGTGCTTGACATCACACGGTTAATACATACACGGATTTCATTCTTTTAGGATACCATCATAACCTCCCCACCAAAATGTAACTTTGCTACATTGTGAGTAGGTACCATGATGTACTGTACTCGTTCTGGTTGAAGATCCAGCCCCACTACAGGGTCATCTACCTCAGCCACATCTTCGTTATCCAATCTACCAGCAGCACGCGTGCTGCGTGTCGCCATCTTGTTGCTAGTAGAGTTGACTAGAAATATTGACAAACTGGATGATCCCGTCCCTTGCCTTGCACTGAACTGGGTGTTCTACTGTTTCGGCTGTTGCTACTCTGATGAAGAGTTGATTCACTGCGTGCTGTCTGTCAATCCTACCGACGACGCCACTTGTGACAGGGGCTAGCTGTGGTTGAGGTGAACTTATGTCGATGTGGCTACCTCACACCCAAGACCCATGCACTAAGAAAATTTATTAAGGATCGTTTGACAGGAGTTGCAATTATTGGTTGCTTGCAACCCTCTCAGCAGCAGACTTAGCAATTCAAGCAACACAAAGCCTTATACAGATCAACATTTAATAATACCGAACACCCAGACTGTGTTCGTAGACTTTAAATCCTAGGCATGTTCTTGAACTAGACTTCAGCTCTCAAAGCTTGTTCTCTCTCTGCGACGGCGACCAGAATGAATAAAGAATTTTCAACTGCCGCGCTAGCCTGGACGATTCTCTTCTCTGATTGGCTGCTATCCGTATCGGCATTACTCAGGTAGCTATTTTTAGATGTAAACAAAGATGGCTGCCACATAACGACAAAATGGCGGTGGAAAAACAGGCGAGATGACTATGGCACTGTCACACACACACACACACACACACACATATATATATATATATGACCGTGTTGCAGAAGGATGTAGTTTTAGACTGATTAATTAATTGTCGATCTAGTCAATGGCATCTATTTGTGCACATGTTGGCAGTATGGACAGGGGAATGGACAAATGTGTGAGACGCGGTAGATGTAATCCTTGTAGACCCTCGATTTTAGCCTTTTTGGCGATGCGCCACACAAGAGAAACACACCTTGGAAGAGCACAAAACCGTGAGAGGTGTGACTCGGGTAGCAGATATCTTGGGAATGTTACCACTAGTGGGTGGACCTTGAGTTGTGTGCGATTAGGAAGATAATCCTTACTAAAATGTGATCACATGTCGTCCAAACTGAGCAGAAGACTTCTGATTTGCTCCCTAGAGTGAATTTTGTGAGAGAAAGATTGGCGAATCAGATGTGAAAACTGTCAACATTAAACGAAAAAATGATTTATTTACAAAGCTTTCATAAAGATTCGTGTGTGTTTTTGTATCGTAACTCAAAAATAGCTAGTTATCTTCTTCTTCTGCCATCAGTGGTACCTATACCTTGTAGCGGTATGGCAGCTTGTGTACCCTGACAATCCCCAGAGCTATGCCAGTGGGAGTTTTACTCCTGGTAGGTTCAACCATGTTGGACTGGTCTGCGTGGGTAGGGGTCAGACAAAAGCTGGTACCCTGGTCCTCCAGGTTGGGGGTTTTAGCACAGGGCCGACACCCCTGTCTGTGTAAAAAATCACACACGTTACGGAAACAGCAATAAATGGAAATACTTTGATGCGGGACGGACATCCGGAGTCTCAGGCTCGTATGACTGACAGTGGTGAAAGCCGAAAGGAAGCCACTGGCATGAAAACGGATGCCCAGACCGCAAAACACGAAACCAGAATTGGTTTTTGGAATGTCAGAACTATGAACGAGGCAGGAAAGCTGAGACAGATTACAGCAGAGATGAGGAACTACAAACTACATATCCTGGGAATAAGCGAGAGCAGATGGACAGGGATGGGAAGAATAAAAACAGCTACAGGGGAAACAGTACTTTATTCTGGTAGAGAGGACGGTCAGCACAACGAAGGTGTAGCCATTATCCTTAAGAAAGGAATGGAAAGATCTCTACTGGAATGGAAACCCATTAACAACAGACTAATAAGAGCAAGACTGAGAGGGAGATTCACCAACACCACAATTATACAATGTTATGCACCAACAAATGACAGCGACGAAGAGATTAAGGACGAGTTCTATCAACAGGTACAAAAGGAAATGGAAACTGTACCCAGGTACGATCTTATTATAGTAATGGGAGACCTAAATGCGAAAGTTGGAACACACAATAATTATAACGAAAGAGTAATGGGGAAATGCGGCAGTGGAACAGTAAATGAGAATGGGGACAAATTAATAAGCTTCTGCAGTATTAACAACCTGGTCATCGGAGGAACACTTTTTCAACACAAAGAAGTGCACAAGTTAACATGGGAATCACCAAACGGACGAGACAAAAACCAGATAGATCACATAATGATCAATGGCAGATGGAGACATGCACTACAAGACTTGAAAGTAAGAAGAGGCGCAGATGTGGGAAGTGATCATCACCTAGTAGTAGCAAGACTGAAGGTGAAACTCAGAGCTGCTGGACCAGTTGCAGTCAAACAGAAAAGATACAACATCACGAAACTTAAGGACCCCCTCACCAGAATAGCGTTTGTGGTCGACGTAAAGAGACGATATCTGATTACTAAAAGCCAGGAAAGAACAGAGACCGATGATGTGGACCAGAAATTCAACACCATCTCAACAATATATAAAGAAAGCAGCAAGTCATGCTTGGGATTCCAGGAAAGAAAGAGCCAAGACTGGATAACACCAGAAACGCTAAACACCATAGCGAAGAGAAAAGAAATGAAAAGGAAGAAAACAGAAGCTAAGTCTCCCAGGTTAAAGGCAATATATAGTGAACAGTACAGTCAGCTGGACAAGGAAGTAAAACGTCAAACCCGTGCTAACAAAAGGACATTTCTGGATGACCTTGCAAGACAGGCAGAAGAGGCAGCACTGATAAATGAACAAAGCACTGTTTATAAAATAACTAAAGCTATCAGTGGAAAACGAGGTGCAAACAACATAACGTTAGTAAGAGACAAGCAAGGAAATCTCATCACCACAGCACAGGGGCAGGAAACAAGGTGGGCAGAGCACTTCAGAGAAACACTGAATAAGGAACCACCAGAGACTCAGCTGAATGTTCCTGAGGCTGAAAGTGACTTAGACGTAAATACAGACATTCCACGAAAAGAAGAAATTATCACAGCTATCAAAGGGCTAAAAAATGGAAAAGCGCCTGGTCACGACAATCTGAATGCTGAGCTATTCAAGACAGACCCTGAACTAGCAGCAGAACTATTAGAACCACTATTTGCACAAGTCTGGGAAACTGAGACAACACCAACAGAGTGGAGTAAAGGAACAATTGTCAAATTGCCCAAGAAGGGCGACCTTGCAGACTGCAACAACTGGAGAGGAATTACCCTCCTCTCAGTTCCCAGCAAAATACTAGGCAGGATAATCATCCAGAGAATTTCAAAAGCAGTTGACCATAAACTGAGGAAAGAACAAGCGGGCTTCAGAAAGAACAGAAGATGTGCAGATCATATATTTGCCCTCAGGAACATTATAGAGCAGTGCTCAGAATGGCAGAGACAGCTGTACATTAACTTTGTTGATTTTGAAAAGGCTTTCGACAGCATACACAGGGACAGCCTATGGAAAATTCTGAGGGCTTATGGAATTCCCAGCCGCATTGTTTCCATTATAAAAAGCCTCTATTCTAACTTTACGTGCAGTGTTGGATCGAGTAATGTAACTTTCGAAGTGAAAACAGGAGTACGACAGGGATGCCCCTTATCAACAACATTATTTTTGACAGTCATAGACTGGGTGATGCGCCAGACAACAGAGGGCAGTCCAAGGGGAATTAGATGGACAACGTTTTCTACAATGGAAGATTTGGAATATGCAGATGACATTGCACTGCTCGCGCATTCACACCAACACATTCAAGACAAAACTGATAGACTGAATAAGTATGGCCAGCAGGTTGGCCTGAACATCAATCTGAAGAAGACAGAGGTCATGACACTAAATGTGGGCAATCCTGAGCCAATAACAGTAAGGAACCAGAAGTTAGAACAGACAGACACATTTACTTACCTAGGAAGCATAGTAACACCTGACGGCGGAACAAGCAAGGACATTAACAACAGAATGAATAAAGCGAGAACAGCCTTTGCTATTCTCAACAACATTTGGAAGTCTTCCCAGTACAGCACAAACACCAAATTAAGACTGTATGAGAGCTGCGTACTTTCTGTGCTTCTCTATGGTGCGGAATGTTGGAGAGTAACAGAGAAGGAAATGTCGAAACTGTCCTCCTTCCACACAATCTGCCTAAGGAAAATTCTCCGAATCTTTTGGCCAAACACCATCAGCAACCAAGAACTACTTATTCGGAGTAACCAGGAGGACATGCACACCATCATAGCTGGCAGACGCTGGAGTTGGGTTGGCCATGTCCTCAGAAGGGATCCTGATACCATCGCAAGAACAGCTATGCTATGGACCCCCGAGGGAAAGCGAAAGAGAGGCCGACAAAAAACAACTTGGCGGAGAACTGTGGAAGCTGAGATGCAAAGAATGAACCACAGTTGGGGCACTGTACGAAGGATGGCCGCCGACCGAGCAAAGTGGAATCAATTTGTTGCTGCCCTACAAGACGCCACCAGGCGTGATGGCCGCTGACTGCTTTGACGGTTGGCGGTTATGGATCAAAGAAGAAGAAGAAGATCTTCTTCTTCTTCGTCTTCCGTCCTTAGCCACCGACCGTCAAAGCAGTCAGTGGCCATTACGCCTAGTGGCGTCTTAGGGCAACAGCAGATAGGTTTTCTTTGCCATTGTTTCCCATCACGCCTATTGGCGTCTTTAGGGCAACGGCAAATCAATCCATCTGCTGTTGTTTCCGTAATCGAAGTGACTGGCAAACGGGTGATCAGCCCGTTGGTAGCTAGTTATCTATAACAACTTAACTCGATTACAATTAAACTTATTACGGACGGAAAAATAAGTTTCGTTGCCCGCTCCGCTATAAGTGTTCTGGGCACAGAAGACCATTGTATGGACATGAGGTAAAGCTTTCATATGGGCGCGAGATGGCAGGGAAAGCAAACCCGTAACAATTTCGTGCTGAAATCGAATGTGTCGGGCAGATATCGCAGCTCAGCTGTAAACTACGACACAACGTAAGAGTATATACCGCTTAGAAAAGGCCAGCATGTAAGAGTGAGATATGGTCGAGCGAACGCAAACAACAACAACACATTTCACAATGCGGGCAGATGACGTAATAAATTATTTGAATTTTTATGAAGGTAAAAGAAATAGTTTTTAATGCTCTTTTGGTAATAGTAGTTACTAAATAAGCAATATACATACGTTTAACAGATTTTTAACTGACGCATACTGATTTTCGTTGGTTAGATCTATATGTCGAAGGAATGTCATCTATCCAGTTTTACTTTATTACTTTTATTTATTTATACACTGTCAAGTAGAAAAATAAACGCAATTATCATGTATTATGGCTTTGGTTTTCCTAGCACATCCATTTCTCAACACATACAATACAGCATTAATTATATTTATGTACGGATTTCCAATTTATTTTTTACCTCTAAAATTTTTAAGTCCTTCCTACCCAAGTTGAGTGCTTCCTACCTAGCAGGTAAGGTTCACTGTACAGGGGACGGTACCTAGGTATCGCTCACTGTACAGTGTCCGCTACTGCCAGGTAGGAGGCACTGTACAGTCTTCCCTACCGTACAGTCCTTCCTACCTCCTACACCGGGTTCGCCTTCCCTCTTCAATCCCTACTCTCTCGGCCAGACTGGAGTCATGCAGCCTGTTTCCCGGACCACCACTTGGAGGTGGAGTAGGGTCTTGGTCAGCTCTATTTCGCTAACCCTGACGCAAGCAGTCAAGCTAAGAGTCGCTGACTGCATTCATCTCGTTTGCTGCATCTTCGGTCCCGACAAAATGTATAAACAAATTAAAAATAAAAACCAAAAAAAAATAAAATTGTAAAGAACAACTGACAAACTGAAATCTTTTCGAAGTTTAAAATACAAACTATTTTGACGTTTACGTTTATGTCATTTCTAAGCTCTTAAAAGACAAGGGGTTAGTATTTGAAGCCGATTTTTTTTCCAGTTGTTATGGCGGCAGTTCAGTTTTCAGATCTGGTATACTAGAACGCAGTTCTCCGATCCAGTATACTCAGCTGTAAATGTGTACCTGACTCTGCTTTTGATTTAAGGACGGTAATGGCAGCGAGGGAAGGAACTAATCACCTTGCCTCATAAAAATATATACCCAGTGGCGGATCTACATTTTGGGGGCCCTGAAGCTTGAACTCTTGGAGGGGCCCCTTTTATTAAAAAATAAAAACACACAAAAATTTGTGAGGATGGGAAAGAAATGTATTACAGAGATAAATGGACTTGGAGGACCTGAAGTTCAAGCTTTATAGTAGGTCCACAACAACACACATATAAAGACTGAAGACAAATGAATGAATTTTCAAAAAAGAATCTACTCTGCTGGGAGTTGAATGCAGAACATTTGTTTGGAAGGCATATGTTCTGATCACTAAACCACTATCCACCTTGGTATACGTGATTTTTAAAATCTTAACCATTTTAATGATTGCCTCCATCATTCAGAATTAGTTCATTGAAGACATACCAAGAAAATTATAAGATAAGAAAATTAGCAATGAGGAAAATATAAAATATGTTAATACATTTGTTAAAAAACAATGCTGACAAGGTGTATCCATAAGAGATTTGTGCTCAGAAGAAAAAAGTTAAACTTACCAGAACATACTACATGAAGCATATTTTACAAAATACTCTTATTTCTGTTTTTTCTAGCAACATATTCATGTACAGTTTTGTCATATGAGAGCTTCCTTGCAATGCCATTTTCTAGAGACAATATGCATAAGGAATTTAAGCGCTCTTCAGTCATGGTAGACCGAAATTTGTTTTTTATAAAGGATAGCTTTGAAAAAAAAAAAAAAAAAAAAAATTTCGGTCTACCATGACTGAAGAGCGCTTAAATTCCTTATGCATATTGTCTCTAGAAAATGGCATTGCAAGGAAGCTCCCATATGACAAAACTGTACATGAATATGTTGCTAGAAAAAAACAGAAATAAGAGTATTTTGTAAAATATGCTTCATGTAGTATGTTCTGGTATGTTTTTTTTTTATTTTTTTATAAAGGATAGCTTTGAAAACAACCCAGAAGGACTTGAACAATTAATTCTGTCCACCAAAAAACACAGCGAGGCCCAGAATCTATACCTAAACACCAAGAAGACAAAAGTATTGACAACAGACAAAGTAAAGACCAAACCAGAAATTGAAATTGATAACGAAGAACTGGAAAGTGTTAATGAATTCGAATACTTAGGATCAATCATCAACAGCTCTGGCGACTGTGCAGTAGAAATTAAAAGAAGACTTGCAATCGCTTCACATAAACAAATACAGATGAAAAACCTATGGCAAGGCACAAGCAAAGAAACAAAGTTACAACTGATCAGAGCATGTATATTCCCAGTAGCAACATACGGCTGCGAGACATGGGCATTCAATAAAACAGTTGCAAAAAAGATTACATCATTCGAAATGAAATGCTACAGAAGGATGTTGAGAATACCCTGGACAGAAAAAAAGACCAACAGAGAAGTACTGCACTCACTAAACGTACAGGAACATTGGCTCCTAAATACCATCGCAATAAGGAAGCTGAAATTTTTCGGTCATATAAAAAGACATAATAGTCTGGAAAAAACAGTGATGGAAGGCATGGTCCCTGGAAAAAGGGGAAGGGGTCGACCTAGACGACGGTGGACCCAGGACATCACAGAGAGTCTGAACTTGTCTTTGGCTGATGCAGGTCGACTTGCCCAGAATCGTGATGCGTTCAGAGCAGCTGTAATGGAGACAACTGTCACGTAGGGTTTATATTCATTTAATTTCCTACATCTTCTTCCTATTCTTTCACCCGATTTCTCTCTTTTATTATCTCTGTATTTCATTTTTCCTGTATATTTTTCATCCATTCGTTTTTGCGAATATTATTTTCATATAATTCGCAAACTTTACCTGTTTTCCTTTCTCTAAAACTGAGAATCGCACCTGTGTGGTATTGCGTACATGTCAGTCGCGCTGGTCGGACGATAGGCGTGAATTTACAGCATTCGCTAGACATTCGTCTGAGGGTCTCTGGCCTGGGGCGTGAAAATTCACCCGAGGGACATGGAAAGTAGACAGAGAGTCTGCATTTCAGTAAACGCATGAGGTTTTTCGTCAGGAAAAACCCGGCTTAGCGTGAAAATCCACTCCGCACTGCAGACGGTGGTCTGAGATTTGCAACTCATGCAAGCCGTCGGCCACTGATGGCTGTTACGTCACGCGATAAGCGGACGAAGGTTATACGGACAGGGGAGACTATTTCGCTTGGCGAAATAAGATTAGGATCCTGTGTCCGATTTTAAAGATATTGGCCAAGTTTGAAACTTTAATTTCATTCTCGCTCATAGACTCACAGTAGATAGGTTGCTCGTAAACAGAATAGCTGTTAGCGAAGTATCTCAGTTTGTTTCGGCAATTTGTCGAACTTCTAGACTTCCAGAAATATTTTCAGCATTTTTATTCTTAAGTTGTGCGACTACCTGTAATTCTGTGGTTGAGGTAATTAATATGATAGATATATAGATTTTGTGAGTGTTAAAGTGATTAATCGCTTAATTCATTTTAATCTATTTCTTTAGCGCAGAAGAGAAATAAAGTGGTAGGCTATTATATTTTCTAGGGAAGCATTCAGTGGAAAGCAGAATAAAATTAAAATTTCTAGCTTATAACGGCAATTGTAGCTATTTATGAATTTAATTTAACCGCTAATACTCAGTCGAGTGTATTTTTCTAAACTAACGTATAAACTCTAGAATCGAGCCTCATGAATGGTGACGGAATACGCACGTGTTCCTAATTCATGAGGATTGCTGATTTTTAAATATAACTTACGTCACGGGAAATTTAAATGATAAGCAAAGCTCTCTGCTTGCAAGTTTAAATGTAAGTTATAACCAGTACATATTCTGTTTATTATATTATATGTGTTATTTTTTCCTCCACACAGTGAAAGTTTTGGGGTGACCCTAACTTTACCAGCACCTAGTAGTAGTTTCCATACTTGTGAAGAAATAGACAGTCCTTATTTTGAACCACGTGGGTTTCTTAAGTACCACTGGTCTAACAGTGCATATGCAACCCGAGTTAGCCAGAAATACTATCTCCCAATAACGGGTTTTCAAAGACTGTAATGATAAATACTGAACCTTGGAGCCAGATCTTAATTTCTTCTAGAAAACTCTACGTAATCTTTCTGCCTGGTGGCGCGACATACTTCTAGTATTAACTAACATTTCCCGACTATATATATATATTTTTTTTTGTGGACAAATCTGTGGTGTGACTAAAGTGAATCCTATACTGAGGGAAGGCACCGACCTGACATTCATCATTTCTAGAAACCTACGCTATTGACACTGTGCTCTGCTAACTCCCGCGCCTGGAATAATTGTTAGGTGACTTAATCAGACATTTGAACAAATTTGCACACCCAAGTAGTCGTTCCCGGAGACTCCGAGTTAAATACGTCTTTTGGAACTGGGGACTTCTTGGCAGAAGACTGCATTTTTTTTGAGTCTGTGTGAAGATCTAAAATCAGTGTGTTCCAAGAGGCAGCGAGCAAAGTCGTGAGTACATGTATGAGAGGCCATGGCGGAATGAATGAGTGTACGCTGGTTTGAGTGATATTTTCACTATTATATCTTTGACACCCTGTTGCTGTCCAAAATTTTTTTCAATCTTCATAATTTGTTGCTAAGGCTAGAGTTCTTGTGTTTTTGTCTTAGGTTAAATCAGATTTTTGTTTTCAAACTCTGTGCATATAATTACGAGATAAAACAACGCAAACTCTTAGAACCAAACCCTATGTATCTGTGACTCTGGCGCCATCATCTGTTCTCTTAACGGGGCTGGGCTAAACCTAGAGTTAACACTATAAGGGGGCTATCATCCTTGCAACATTTCCTTGAATTTTTATGACTATGTGTATATGTATTCTCCTTGATGTACTTTCTTTGATGTTGTGAGCCGATTTTTTCCTGATATTAAAATCGCTCTTGAACTTAATAATAGTGTTTGGTCAGCTCGTTCTAGATAATATATGTATCATTGTTATAGTTTTCCCACGTCTGTGTGTTTACCTGTCGTCACGTGTATGTGCGTGCCTGTGAGTGATAGAAATATACGTAATATGTATATTGGTGTAGTCTGTCTGACGCTGTAACAACTGTTGTAGAAGATAGGTGAGAGAGAGAAGAATTCTTTTCGCTTTCAGAGACAGCCACTATATCAAAATCTATCATCTCACGTGTGTGGAAATTCTATTACCTTTCACTAACTCTCACTGAGTCTATCACCTATTCAATCCTATTCAGAAGGGACCAAACCTAGTCTTAATTCTCCTATCGAAAATCTACGACAACAACGTTCTGGAAAGAATACGTCACATGATGATGAGCTTTGGAAAATTCCTTTCTGCTTCACAGCTCGTGATGGGCATTGTCAAGTACAGCTTAAAGCGCAGTAGTAATATTGGGGAACACTTCAATTAGGTGTTACTCACAAATAAGCTGAAGAACTTCTGCGCATTGCATTTTAGATGGCGTGTTTTCTTCTGTGTTCTGGGATTTCCTAAGATGCAAATACTTTTTGAACTGATAACACTTGTTTACTAATTTGTGGTCAATATCATTTTTGTAATACGATATTATAAGTTTAATACTATCCTCATCAATTTGAGAATTGTTCACCAATTCTGAGAGGAACTTGAACCTTTTCGCAATCTGCTCATATGGGTCAATCCTCTTGCGTAACTGGATTATCAAGCAGTCATAGAGTTGATATAGAACTTCTATCCTAAATTTGTCAGCTCCTCTCAAAGAAGCAATACCACTTGTTCCATCTGAAAATGTCCTTTTAACAATGCGTTTGGAAGCATCAGAATAACTTGAAGTGATATCTTCACACAAACCTTTTGCTTCTGATTCATAGTGTGCAATCCTATCTGCTGAATTTTCTCTGAGTTCTTTAACAAACGAAAGTAAAGATGAAAGCAGAAGATAACCTTCAAATACATCAAAACCAGGGGTTTGGAGTTTCTTACTTGTTTTGTTGAAGCGCTCCACTACTTCTTCCCAAACGACTGTTAAAATAGCATATTCCAGCTGTACCAACTTGTTGTATAAATTCTTTGCATCTTGTTTACATTCAGGCTTCTCTTTTGAGTCTTCAAAAATGTGTTTGAGAGTTTGTAAAATACCCATATATCCATTTTTAATTGCCCGGACTGCTTCATAGTGTGCAGACCATCTAGTTACACTTAAGCTCTTCAGAGAGAAATGTAGATTGCCATGTGTGTTTAAAATCCCCCATCTTCGTGGAGATCCAGAAAAGAAAACATACAGCTCCTGCAAAATGACAAAATAATCAACAACTTCAGGTACAATAGACACTGCCTTTTCTCCAACAAGGTTAAGTGAATGGGCTGCATATGGTACATAGTCTGCGTACCTGTTAATGTTTTTAAAGAGTGCTTGCAGCCCTTTCTCCGAGCCCTTCATGTTAGATGCATTATCGTAGGACTGAGCACGAATATTTTCAAGTGAAAGCTTATGTTCACCCAGAACTTGTTGTATTTTGTTGAACAAGGTTGTGGATGAATGGTTTTCTATCGGTAAAAATCTCTCACAGGGTTTTCCATTATAGCAGTATCGAACTACAATTACCAGCTGGTCAACATGTGTCAGGTCAGGCGTAGAGTCAACAATAATAGAGTAGTATTTGGTGTCTAGGTTGTTGATTTGATTCACAATTTCATCTTGCACATGTTTTCCCATAATTTCTATCAATTCATCATACACAGTTTTGGATAGGTAAGTAGCATTTACTTTTTCATTTGTACATTTCTCGAGATGTTCATGTAAAAATGGGTCGAATTCTGCAATAAGTTCAATGGCCCCATGAAGTTTCCATTATTTGGTGAGCCCAACTTCTCCTCACGACCTCTAAATGCCAAACCTCTTTCACTTAAAAACTTTGTAACAGCCACAACTCTTTTCAGTACTTCACAATAGTACTGTATGTTTTTTGTCATCTGTTCTTCAAGTTGCTGATTCACAGTATTTTTATTTGACTTTCTTGTTTTCCAACTGTCATGAAATATTCTAATCCACATATATAAATTATTAGGTAAATATGAAGCCTAACAAATAAAATTAATAAAGAGAAGAGCAATGGTAAAATGACAGTGCTGTCCCAAAGAATGTACTCGAAATCCCCCTTGTTTTCTGCTTCGTCTGCAAATTGTAACGCTTTCACGTTGATAGTAAAGCTTACTGTATTATTACCCGCCTTCTTCAATGAAACGTGTGCTGTATTTCTTGGAAAAGCATTGAGACGTACTGCGTAATGACCTAAATTAACCCTAACATTAATTATACTGCGTTACCAAAACGAACGAACAGATGGACTAAAGGGATAAAAAGAGAAGGGAGAGGCAGAAAGCCGAACACTAAACCCGCTTCGCGCGATACACAATTACTACCATCACGCGTGTAAGTCTACATGCACTAATTTTTTTTCAGACGGACAGTGATAAAAATACACTACCCTTTCCCAGAGTTAGGTTTATAAATCATAACAGACTCTTATTAGAAAAGACAACATTATATGGGTTTACGTTTGAACACATAACAGTACCCAGACAGCACATCTTCTAAACAGGAGATAGAAGAAATTGCATATTTTGAACGCAGCCACGTAGCTCCTTTAAATTAGTATTTTTGGGTTCCTTAGGGTTTGCTGACAAATAATATGTAAAACGTTACGCAAATAGTCCAGGAATTAATAAATTATACCCAAAATAAAATATTGGGGGTGCCTGACAGCATAAAATCATTTCTGCTCATAAAATTTTTTTTATAACGTGTTTGAAAAAACCTTACGTTACATAAATAGCCTACCATGTAAACTCCAAATTGATTGGAGCGCAACAAATGAAAGCCTAACCACGATTGGTCGGGCTATAAATACTATCTTGGTTGTTGGGGGAGACGGGAAAAGATAACATTTTTTCAAACACTTGTCGAAACGTGGCTCATTGGCCAGTCTCGCTGATATACACACTTGGGAGCGTTAGTTCGAGACCACTAATTCAAATAAGCTTGATAAAGCGACAGTACGTTGAAGCCAGCTCACATTTTTGCTAAAATAAAAGCCTGGAACATAGGCAGAACGGAATTTGTGCCAGTTTGTGCCAGAATTCATTGCTAATCAACGTATCTGTGTTTATTTCCATGAAATTGTGGTAAGCTTGAACCATTCAGTATCTTTTAATGAAAAATTGAATGTGAATTGTTGATTTATGCCTGTATATATATGTGTAGTTCAGTGGCAAACGTGAGGTAAAGCCTATAATGCTCCAGCCTGAACAGAGGGTGTCGGAGAGAAGTAAAACGGCATGGAATGGCCAAGTAGTACACTGACACCTGGATGATGGACTAGAAAGAAATAATGCTGGAAGTGCAGAGGCGTAGTAACCATTAAGAAGGGTAATACTGGAATAAAGTATTTCAAATGAAGCTGACTGTTGGCCTAACGCTCTGAACGCAATGTTTGTGCTGTATTGTGATCAGTGTAAAAGAGAATATAAATTAGTTATGAAGTAGAAGGTACATCCTTCTTGATTTCAGGGACAGTGGTCTTGATGGTAGTGAGCAGCACCTGGTCAGAGATTTGCTGAATCCAGAGTCGGACAGCATACTCCTTGGTCTTTTTAGCTATCAGTGAGGTGTCTCCTGAGCCCAGAGGAGAATTCGAGCAGAGGAGTCCTTTCCTGCCGCCATCACTAAAGATAAGCAGAGTTGGCCAGCTGAGCTCAACATTATGTCCCCTCATCTTGAACTGATTTTTTAAAATTAACATTAAGAGGGGAATTTACTTGTCTTAAAATCAGGAACTGTGAACATCTACAATAATGGTCCCTAAAGACAAACTATTGAAGTCATGATGACAAATACCAACAGAGCT
Source organism: Oreohelix idahoensis (assembly GCA_024509875.1). Classification (NCBI taxonomy): domain Eukaryota; kingdom Metazoa; phylum Mollusca; class Gastropoda; order Stylommatophora; family Oreohelicidae; genus Oreohelix; species Oreohelix idahoensis. The sequence goes on along the minus strand of JAMPIV010011525.1, from coordinate 219,219 downwards.
TGAACAAAACAAAACCAGTATTACCTCATTTTACCACTACACAATTGACACACATAGAACATTGGTAATAATATATGTCACTACAATATTCATATTAAATACATTCTGTACATAACTTGTAATTTAAATTGATTGTGATTCCTGGTTCCCTTGTAGTTGAATCAGGACACATATTCATTCATGCCAGTAATGAATACATATTGTTATTTGAAACGTTACTAGTGACTTCTTTAAGATATTCTCATAGAGTGTTATATGTATGTGAGTGTCACAGTGTTGTTAAGAGTAGTGGATTAAATTAAATTGTTTATCTGTCTGTTGTTGTGACTTACACTTCACCATACACATACCCTAGACACATAACGTAGCATCACACTATTCCAGAATAATTCTGACTGAGATATATAGATATGTGGTAGCAAGTAAGGTTATATATATAATATACTACTCTTATTAGATATATATATATACCTTCACAGCTGATCTCAGTCAGTACACTAAGTCCCTTATAAGTATTTATAACTTCCCACTTCACCACATATATTGGGGGCTCGTCCGGGATTTTGAATCTTTAACTATTAAAAATATTGGGGATAATTCACTTCAGGGAATATAAGAATTAAAAGGTATCCTTGGGTGGAATTAAATAAGGTTGAGCTCACGGTGCCTGTGTTGTCCATTAGAGATTGAATTGTTGGTTAGACATTGTATTAAGTTACCTGATAGACAATGGCGGACCTGGCCAAATTTCGATCTGCTGCGGTTCAGACTGCAAAAGAGTTAGGATTAGATGGGCAAGTTATGGTTGCCTATGTTACTACGGAATGTGACAAATTTATTGAACGCGAAGAAAGAAGGTTTGAAGCCGAAAGAAGGTTAGAGGCTGAAAGGGAAATTAAGAAGTTACAATTTGAAGCTGAGGCTGAGACTAAGAGGTTGCAGATTGAGGCTGAGGCTAAGAAATTGGAAGCAGAAAGAGAAGACAAAAGATTAGCAGCAGAAGAGAAGAAATTAGCTGCAGAAAGAGAAGCCGAGGAAAGAAGACAAGCTGCAGAAGAAAGAAGATTGACTGCAGAGAGGGAAGCAGAAAAGGAGGAGAAAAGATTACAAAGGGAACATGAATTACGACTAAGGGAGTTTGAGTTTCAAGGCCATGCTCCTGAAAATGGTGCCAGTCCCTTTGCCTCTGATGCTACGGTTACTCAAGGAGCCTCAATCTCAGCTATGAATTTTCATTTAGATCATTTTGTTGAGAAAGACGATGATATTGAGAGCTATATAAATAGGTACGAACTATTAGCTACCACGTATGGGTTGGAGAGAGAAAGGTGGAGCTTAAAGTTATCTCAGGGACTTCGTGGGGCAGCTTATGAAGTTTTTGCAAAAATGAGCAGAGGTGATCAGGAAAATTATGACATGCTAAAGCAGGCTCTTTTGTTAAGGTATGAAAAGAATGCAGAGTTTTACAGGAAAAATTTTAGGAATGCTAAACTACTGTCAGGTGAAACCTATCACCAGTTCTCTGCACGAATAGAGACATACTTGGAGAAATGGACTTCTCTGGGGAAAACCCAAGATCTTAAGGAAATGGTCCTTATAGAGCAACTAAGAGAGTCCATGGCTCCAGACCTGAGAAAGTTTCTCATGGAACAAGGTGCAGAGAGGCTGGGTGAGTTGCTAAATGTTGCTGAAAGGTATCAAGCAGCTCAAGCAGAGGTAACAGGTAATAAAAAGAAACAGGTGGATAACTTTAGGGCACCACAGAACTTTAATAAATTTGATCCTAGGGATCAAAATAAAGGTAAGCACCAATTTGATAGGCCACGGTATGACAATAAAAATAAAGTCCCACAATTCGATGAAAGGAAATATAATGAAAGAAAATCTTTCAACCAAGGAAAAAGGTGGTGTAAGAATTGTCAGATGGACAATCATGACACTGACCGTTGCAGAAGGAAACCTGTGTATATGGCAACCCTTCAGGTCAGGTCGACCTCAAGACAGGAGGAGGATATTATGTTAGATACCACTCCAGAAGAGATGAGGAAGGCACAGGCTGGAGATAAAACACTCAAGCCTTGTTTCAGAAAATTGTCAACTTGTCATACAACTCCAGGCAAGGGAGATTTTTACATGAAAAACAAGTTGATGTATAGGAAGGCCGGAACTAGATCCCATGGTCACGGACAGCTGGTTCTTCCAAAAAGATATAGGACAGAATTAATAAGGAGCCTACATGTGAAACCAGATGGGGACCATGAGAAGATAGGTACCATCATTCAAAAGGTGGCTCACAATTATTATTGGCCCAAAGCAAGATGGGACATTGAAAATTTTGTAGAAAGGTGTAGCATAGCACATGAGGGAACACCCACAAGTGGGAACATGGATCAGGACCTGGACACGCCCCGGAGCAAAATCAGGCCTGACAATAAAAGGAAAAATAAATTTGATAAAGTGGACCAAATGAAATGGGAAGCCCCTTTTCACGGACAAGCTTCACTTAACTGTTTTACAATGGCCACTATGCGGAGAGTGCAAAAAGATGTCTTACCCCAGGATAAGCCGAAAATCCCTCAATCGGACTTAAACAAACTGGAGGAAGAGGATGTAGAGAGGAAATCTCTCATCAAGAATTTTAAGTGGGGAGAAAGCCCCAAAAGAAAAATTGGTAGCGGTCGTTTTGTGAATGATAATTCTGGGAGGAAAAATCATCACTATAAAGCTTCAAGTGGAAGAGACCATACCGGTGCATGGACAAATAGGTCCACACAATTAAAGGTCCATATGTAGCTTTGTTAAGAACGTGGACTGATGAAAAGGCAGAGGAAAACATTACATCTTCATACCAATATGTGAATGAGCTGACCACTCGGTTAAAAACTGGCTGGAAACTTGCCAATGAAAATTTGAAACAAGCCAGGAAGAAACATGCTGCCTATTATAACAGGAAGGCGAAAGACAGAAATTTGGCTGTGGGAGAGAAGGTACTGCTTCTTTTGCCCGGGAGTCAGAATAAGTTACAAATTGGATGGCAGGGTCCATATACAGTTCTAGAGAAGGTGTCTAGAACAAATTATAAGATAGATAAGAAGGGGAAAGAAAAAATCTATCATGTGAATCTCCTGAAGAAATATTTGGAAAGAGAACATCAGGAAGAGACACACTTGTTGACCTTGTCCATCGCCATGGAGATGAAAAAGGAACCACTTTCATCATTTGAATATCCATTACACCCCTGTGAGACAGCAGCACAGGTGAAAATCAGTACACATTTAACGAAAACTCAGAAAGAGAGAGTGCAACAGGTTCTAAATAATCATGCAGAGGTGTTAACAGACCGACCAGGGCATACAAACCTATTGGAATATGATATGAAATTAATAGACTCCACACCTGTCTGTATGAAACCATATTCGATTCCGTTTGCTAAGGAAAAAGCTTTGAAGGAAGAGATAGACTATCTGTTGAAGGAAGGAATTATTTCGCACAGTGAGTCTTCGTATAGTTCCGGTGTTGTACTTTTAAGGAAGCCCTCTGGAGAACATAGACTCTGTATAGATTACAGGAGACTGAATGCTATTACAGAAGGACAGGTGGATCCATTGCCGGATACAAATCAGCTGTTTGCCAGACTAAATAAAGCTAAATATTTCTCAAAAGTGGATCTGAGTAAAGGATACTATCAGATTCCAGTAAAGCCTGAGGTTAGACCATACCTAGCTTTTAGTACCTCAGAAGGACACTATGAGTTTAATAGATTGCCATTTGGATTGAAGAATGCGCCTAGTGTCTTCTCTAGAATGATGAGAAAATTATTGGATCCTCTGAATAATCCCTGTATAACAAATTTTATGGATGATATCCTTATAGCAACAGAAACATTTGAGGAACACATTGACTCTCTGAACATGCTGTTTGATCGACTTAGGGAGGCAAATTTAACAGCCCGACCAACCAAATGTTGCGTTGGATGTAAAGAATTGGAATTTTTGGGACACACAGTTTATCAGGGAAACATGACCCCTGACCCAAAGAATTTAGAGAAACTACAGAAAGCCCCGAGACCACAAACCAAGAAGGACGTGAGATCCTTTGTCTCATTATGTGGTTTCTACCAGAAGTATATCAAAAACTTTAATTCCATATGTGCACCTTTAACGGAATTGACACGTAAAGGACTTCCAGATCGCATTACATGGACACCACAATGTGAAATGACTTACCAAGAATTGAAGGAAAAGCTCACAAGTAAACCCATTTTGAAATTACCTGACTTAAGTCAAGAATTCATAGTAAGGACGGATGCAAGTAATATTGGGCTAGGTGCAACTTTACTACAGAAATCAGATGCATTGGATGGGGAATTAAGCCCAGTGGCATATGCTAGCAGAAAGTTGAATAAAGCTGAAATCAACTACTCAACTAGCGAAAAAGAATGTCTTGCAGTAATATGGGCAATAAAGAAATTCAATATTTATCTATATGGGAAGGCATTTAAGTTGCAAACTGACCACAAACCTTTATCGTTTTTAGCACAGGCTAAGCATGAGAACTCTAGGTTACTCCGATGGTCTTTGCTTCTGGCTCCATATAATTTTAGCATTGAATATATATCTGGAAAAACAAATCTGGGAGCGGATTTTTTAAGCCGCCATCCGTGTGATGAGAATCACCGTAAACCCCAGAAATAATAATAAATTTCTCTATGTGTATATAGAATAAAGGACTGACATATAATGTCTGTTTTAAGAGGGGAAGTGTCATGAAATATTCTAATCCACATATATAAATTATTAGGTAAATATGAAGCCTAACAAATAAAATTAATAAAGAGAAGAGCAATGGTAAAATGACAGTGCTGTCCCAAAGAATGTACTCGAAATCCCCCTTGTTTTCTGCTTCGTCTGCAAATTGTAACGCTTTCACGTTGATAGTAAAGCTTACTGTATTATTACCCGCCTTCTTCAATGAAACGTGTGCTGTATTTCTTGGAAAAGCATTGAGACGTACTGCGTAATGACCTAAATTAACCCTAACATTAATTATACTGCGTTACCAAAACGAACGAACAGATGGACTAAAGGGATAAAAAGAGAAGGGAGAGGCAGAAAGCCGAACACTAAACCCGCTTCGCGCGATACACAATTACTACCATCACGCGTGTAAGTCTACATGCACTAATTTTTTTTTCAGACGGACAGTGATAAAATACACTACCCTTTCCCAGAGTTAGGTTTATAAATCATAACAGACTCTTATTAGAAAAGACAACATTATATGGGTTTACGTTTGAACACATAACAGTACCCAGACAGCACATCTTCTAAACAGGAGATAGAAGAAATTGCATATTTTGAACGCAGCCACGTAGCTCCTTTAAATTAGTATTTTTGGGTTCCTTAGGGTTTGCTGACAAATAATATGTAAAACGTTACGCAAATAGTCCAGGAATTAATAAATTATACCCAAAATAAAATATTGGGGGTGCCTGACAGCATAAAATCATTTCTGCTCATAAAATTTTTTTTATAACGTGTTTGAAAAAACCTTACGTTACATAAATAGCCTACCATGTAAACTCCAAATTGATTGGAGCGCAACAAATGAAAGCCTAACCACGATTGGTCGGGCTATAAATACTATCTTGGTTGTTGGGGGAGACGGGAAAAGATAACATTTTTTCAAACACTTGTCGAAACGTGGCTCATTGGCCAGTCTCGCTGATATACACACTTGGGAGCGTTAGTTCGAGACCACTAATTCAAATAAGCTTGATAAAGCGACAGTACGTTGAAGCCAGCTCACATTTTTGCTAAAATAAAAGCCTGGAACATAGGCAGAACGGAATTTGTGCCAGTTTGTGCCAGAATTCATTGCTAATCAACGTATCTGTGTTTATTTCCATGAAATTGTGGTAAGCTTGAACCATTCAGTATCTTTTAATGAAAAATTGAATGTGAATTGTTGATTTATGCCTGTATATATATGTGTAGTTCAGTGGCAAACGTGAGGTAAAGCCTATAATGCTCCAGCCTGAACAGAGGGTGTCGGAGAGAAGTAAAACGGCATGGAATGGCCAAGTAGTACACTGACACCTGGATGATGGACTAGAAAGAAATAATGCTGGAAGTGCAGAGGCGTAGTAACCATTAAGAAGGGTAATACTGGAATAAAGTATTTCAAATGAAGCTGACTGTTGGCCTAACGCTCTGAACGCAATGTTTGTGCTGTATTGTGATCAGTGTAAAAGAGAATATAAATTAGTTATGAAGTAGAAGGTACATCCTTCTTGATTTCAGGGACAGTGGTCTTGATGGTAGTGAGCAGCACCTGGTCAGAGATTTGCTGAATCCAGAGTCGGACAGCATACTCCTTGGTCTTTTTAGCTATCAGTGAGGTGTCTCCTGAGCCCAGAGGAGAATTCGAGCAGAGGAGTCCTTTCCTGCCGCCATCACTAAAGATAAGCAGAGTTGGCCAGCTGAGCTCAACATTATGTCCCCTCATCTTGAACTGATTTTTTAAAATTAACATTAAGAGGGGAATTTACTTGTCTTAAAATCAGGAACTGTGAACATCTACAATAATGGTCCCTAAAGACAAACTATTGAAGTCATGATGACAAATACCAACAGAGCTTGAACAAAACAAAACCAGTATTACCTCATTTTACCACTACACAATTGACACACATAGAACATTGGTAATAATATATGTCACTACAATATTCATATTAAATACATTCTGTACATAACTTGTAAATTAAATTGATTGTGATTCCTGGTTCCCTTGTAGTTGAATCAGGACACATATTCATTCATGCCAGTAATGAATACATATTGTTATTTGAAACGTTACTAGTGACTTCTTTAAGATATTCTCATAGAGTGTTATATGTATGTGAGTGTCACAGTGTTGTTAAGAGTAGTGGATTAAATTAAATTGTTTATCTGTCTGTTGTTGTGACTTACACTTCACCATACACATACCCTAGACACATAACGTAGCATCACACTATTCCAGAATAATTCTGACTGAGATATATAGATATGTGGTAGCAAGTAAGGTTATATATATAATATACTACTCTTATTAGATATATATATATACCTTCACAGCTGATCTCAGTCAGTACACTAAGTCCCTTAGAAGTATTTATAACTTCCCACTTCACCACACCAACACAACATCGCCCTCTTATGTTCCATGCTGTCTTCATGATTCTCCAGAGTTCTGAGTACAATTCTTCCAGTCAGAAAACCCACCTGTTGTAAGTGATTTTTGGCATTTAGAAAAGAGTTTGCAAATAAAATAGTATTTACAGCCTTTGCTCTTTGAGTAAACTAACCAGGATCACACCACAGTCTGACCATTTTTCAATCTTTTTTCCAAATATTTGTTTGAGGAACTTCTGTTTTGCTCCTTGTAAACCCTGCTTGATTCGGTATATACATCATCTGGTTTTTTATTTTGAAAAAAAAAAAAACCTATGTCTTGCAATTCTGTATGAAATCATTATCAACTGTTATGGGCCAGTTTTCGAGGTCACTGTATTCTTTGAAATCACTGAATTTGCTTCCTGTTTCATGTTTCTGCTCAGTCTCTGCTTGTTCTGCGGTACTTTCATGTTGACCACTGTGATCGTCATCTGTATCAAATGCGTCAACAATGGGTTGAATATTGCTAGAAAGAGCTCCCACAGTTTGTGGACTATCAGTGGCTTCAATGGTGTTTGCTTGGCTTGTTTCAACGGTAGGTGTTGACAAACTTGACATTGCCAAATAGTTTGTTAGTTTTTGACATTTAGAGATTTCGTCAGATCGCTTTTCCTTGAGTTTGCGTTTTTGGTGCCCACTTAAGTACTTTCTTGAACTCATTGTTATTCCTCTAGGGTCTTGGCCTCTGTTAAAAAGGGGAAAAAAATTACATTAGGCACAGCAGAACAGCCAACTTACCGTGACACTCCGCCTTTACAACATCTGTGCTACTAACTCTCAAACTTTGGGATTGTTGAAATATATACAACAACAAAATTAATCAATTTGAATCGTGCGACTAATTGTCGCATGCTTTGAAAGGAAATAATTTTAGGTCTACTCTCTGAGAAAGCGTTTTTTCGTTTACGGCTAGCCTACATGATAATTTAATAACCTTTTAATTTTTATCTTAACTATTATTTTGTATTGAATTACACTATATTATTAATATTATTATTTTAAAAAAACATTTCTCATACAGTAGACCCACAATTTTTAAGCAATGTGGACTAAAGTCGCTTTTGGGGCCCCTCCGGGATTAGGGGCCCTGAAGCTTAAGCTTCATTAGTTTCATAGTAGATCCGCCACTGTATATACCTAGTATAGTGTAGTCTCTAACACTTCACTCCTCTACGGCAGTATTACTATGGGACTACCTTTACCTTTGTACTGGAACTAAGTTTTTCTTTTGCCCTGTTCCATTTTACTTCTTTTTTTAAAAATCGTCATTCAAATTTCTCTACAACTGTGTATACCGTTACCATAATAGGGACAGAAATTAAACTTTAACACTGCATGAAAACTGAGAGCGGATATAAATTCTTTCCTTCAAACATGGAAAATCCACAGCGACCTTCACGAGTTAAATATGCGGTTTTTTTTTTTTTTTTTCGTTTTTTTTTTCCCGACCACTCCATATAAATTCAGCCTTTGCTAGTCTAAACAACCTGTGGAAGTCCTCTCAGTACAGCACAAGCACCAAATTACGATTATATCATTATATATACTTTCTGTGCTTCTCTATGGTGCGGAATGCTGGAGAGAAACATTGAAGCAAATGTCGAAATTGTCCTTTTCCCACAAAATCTGCCTACGGAAAACTCTCCGAATCTTTTGGCCGAATACCATCACCAACCAAGAACTGCTTACCAAGAGGACAAGCACACGATCATAGCTGGCAGACGCTGGGTGGGATGGCCACGTCCTCAGAAGAGACCCGCTATGCCATCCTAAAAACAACTAAGCTATGGACCCCTGAAGGAAAGCGAAAGAGAGGCCGACCAAAAACAACTTGGCGGAGAAATGTGGAGGCCGAAATGCAAAGAATGAAATAGCGCTGGGATACTGCACGAAGGATAGCCACTAACCGAGCTAAGTGGAAGCAGTTTGTCGCTGCCCTACAAGACGCCACCAGGCGTGATGGCCACTGACTGCTTTCACAATCGGCTGCTAAGGATGAAAGAAGAAGAATACATGTATTATTCTGTGGTAAAGTGGGATATTATAAATATTTATAGGGGACTTAGTGGACTGACTGAGATCAGCTGTGAAGGTATCTGTATCTAATAAGTGTGGTGTATTACAGATGACCTTACTTGCTACCACATTTATACCTCAGTCAGAATTATTCTGGAATATTGTGATGACTACGTTAAATGTCTAGGGTTATGAAAATGATGAAGTGTAAGTCACAACAACAACAGACAGATAAACAATTTAATTTATTCTACAACACTTTACAACACTGTGACACTCACACACATATAACACTCTATAAGACTATCTTAAATGAGTCAAGTGATTAAGTTTACAAAATATATGTATTAATTCTTGTCAATAATGGATATCCTGATTCAACTACACAGTGAATCAGGAATCACAATCAAATGTAATTACAAGTATTATTTACACAGTTTATATATATGAACGTTGTATTGACATAGTTTATTATTATTATTCTACGTGTGTAATTTGTGCAGTAGTAATATGAGGTAATACTGGTTTTGTTCAAGCTTGGTTGTTGTTTTTCATCATGACTTCAAGTGTTTGATTTTCGAGGAAATAGTATTGGGAAACTTTCACAGTTCCTGTCATTTGAACCAATTAATTGTCCCTCTGTGGTTAACAAAATGTCAATTTTTGAGGGGGCACATAATGTTGAGCTACTCTGGCCACAGAAGCTTATCTTTCGTGATGGCGGCAGGAAAAGACTCCTCTGCTCGATTGCTTCCTGCGTTCTGGAGACACCTCACTGGTCGCTATCTGGACCAAGGAGTATGCTGTCAGCCTCTGGATTCAGCAAAACCCAGATCAGGTGCTGCTTCAATAACTAGGACCACAGTCCCTGAAACAAGAAGGTTGTACCTCCTACTTCAGATCTAATTTATAATCTATTTCCACACTGAACGCAATACATAACAAACACTGAGTTCAGAGCGATAGGCCAACTGCCAGCTTCATCTGAAACAATTTACACCAGTATACTCCTCCCTAATGGTTACTACGCCTCTGCAATTCCAGCATTAGTTCTTTCTAGTCAATAAGATAGGTGTCAGTGTACTGTTTGGCAATTCCATGCAGTTTTATTTTTCTCCGACACCTTCTGTTCAGGTTGGAGCACTATATAGGCCTTGCCTCATGTTCGCTACTGAACCACACACATATACAGACATAAATTATCAATTTACATTCAATTTTCATTAAAAAGATATTGAATATATCAAGCTTACCACAATTCATGGAAATAATACACAGATACGTTGACTGGCGATGAATAATGGCACAAATTCCGATCTGCCTCTGTCCCAGACTTTTATTTAGAAAAATATGATCTGGCTCTCAACGCTCTGTTTCTTAGTAAGTTTATTTTAAAGTGTGGCACTGACCTGACGCTCCTAATTGACTATATTGGCGGGTCTAACCAATCGGGCCATGTTTACCCAGCTTTTCCAAAAAAGTACCCTTACTACCGTTTCCCTAACAACAAAGAATTAGTATTTATAGCCCGACTAATCGTGTTTAGCCTTACATTTACTTCCCGCCAATCAAATAGGAGGTAACATGTTGGCCTATTTCCCGTACAATGGTGGTTTCAAAACCTGCCACTGCGCAATTCTGATTTTGGTGTTGTCTGACAGCACCACCATTTTATTTTGGCTATAACTTGTTAATTCCTAGACTATTTGCGTAACGTTTAACATATTCTTTGCCAGCAAGTCCTAAGGAACCCAATTATATAAATTTAAGGGAGCTAGGTGGCTGCGTTCAAAATGTGTATTTTCTTCTACCTCCTGTTCACTTCGATACGATGTGGTGTCTGGGTACTGTCAGGCTTTCAAACGTAAACCAGTATAATGTCATGTTTCCCAATAAGCATTTTTCAGGTTTTTAAACCTAACTCTCGTATGGGTAGTATTTTTTTTTATCACTGTCCATCTGAAAAAAAGTATTGCTTCTGGCCTTTCGCTTGGGGAGGGTGACATTAATTGTATATCGCGAGACGCGTGTTAGGGTTGCATGCGTTCCTGCTTTCAGCCCTCACTCTCTCTTTCTATCCTAAGTCCATCTGTCCTTTCGTTTATGTTAACGTAGTGTAATTAATGCTAGTATTAATTTAGGTCATTAATCAGCATGCGTATCTCAAGGTTTTCTTAGAAATGCAGTACACGTTTTATTGTAGAAAGCGTGTAGTGATGCAGTAGGCTTTACTATCAACGTGAAACGTTACAATTTGCAGACGAAGTAGAAAACAAGGGGGATTTTTGTACGCCATTGTGACAGCACTGTACTTTTACCATTTCTCTTTCCTTTTATTGAATTTATGTGTTAGGCTTCACATTTACCTTTTAATTTATATATGTGGATTTAGAATGGGAAGACAGCCGATAAGATAGTCTGGCGCTCTCTCTTCCAAACCTCTACACCTCACGGTAGATGTGGCGAGAGGTTTTATTTTGGCTCTAAGATCAGTATAGTACTGACAATTACAGAAATAGAATTTCTGCAGAAAATGGTGAAGTCCCAGTGTCTGAGAGGACTACTGGTATCACAAATTAGTTACGGCGGTGAATGTTCTGATCTCGAAACAATAGTAGAGAGGAGACCGACATAAAGCGCCACCTCCGCTGTGTAACTAACTGTGATATTAAAAAACAAGGAAACAGATTTTGCTTAACAATGATAAAATTGACAAGTCTTTCAAAATACAATTTCCTTATATTTTATTTAGTATATACACTATCTACTCTTGTGCTGAAGGGTGAATGTTGAAAAAATGGAACGTAATGAATTTGTAAGTTTACATATATTTTACAAATATTTATATTTATATAGACAACAAGTTTTCCTATTATAGGAACACAAATTATATCAGCTGTGCTGTTAATTAAGGATATAACACTTCTCAGCTATGCTATTAATTTTGTCTCTTGCTATGTTAAGTCACTTTCTCATCACTGACAGTTTCTATGCTCACAATGCTGACAGAAATGGTACGACTGAGTACTCATCTCTTAAAACGTTCTGTTCTCCTTAGTTTGGTTCACACCATTCCTGCTGAGGCTCGTTACTTTTGCCCACCCAAGACTGAGGGGGACTAAAAATGTAGCTTCTGTACAATCTCTATGCTCCTGTGAAGTTCCAGGCAGCGGGATTGACTCGAACATACGACCTCAGGTTTTTAGGACACAAATAAACCTGTAACAAAGCAAAAATAGGGGCTAATTTCTGTCCTCAAGCCCACCTATTTCTAGTGTGAGTGAAATGAGCGTGTCTCAGATGTATGCATGTAGGATGAATGACAACATGGCTCAGTATGATTTAGCAATAGCGAGACAAGACATGTGTCTACTTGCAAAGCATTCTTTCTGATAAACTAATACATGGATACATTCAATAATATAGATTCAATACATGAATACATTTAATACATGAATACATCCCATAATATAAATCAATACATGAATAAATCCAATAATATGTACACCTAGGTGTGATACAACAATGTCCTTCCCCCTATACTATACCACGTCCTCTCTGTCAAGTGCTATACTAGCTGGTAACATATATCCTAACAATATTGTTATGTTCTTATGATAGGAGTATATGAGACGAGGACTGTTTGTTGATATATCAGGTGGGAGTTATAGGAGACAATAGATTGGAGTTAGATGCGACAATAGATTGAGTCCTGACAAGGACTGTTTTGGTTATATTGCAGTTGGTCTTATCTGAGACAATAGATTGAAGTATAGGAGACAATAGATTGAGTCCTAACAAGGACTGTTATGGTTATATTTGCAGTTTGGAATTATCAGAGACAATAGACTGAATATAGGAGACAATAGATTGAAGTATGAGTCCTATTAGTCTTCGTCTATTCAATCATATACATTCATAGGGAACCCAAAATATATTAAATATATACAGGTGTAGGTAGTATAATGACACACAACAAATACCAACATTATATGCCTGCTGAAGGCCTATTTTCCTAAAGGTTATCGTAAATTTATAATTACCCTCCAAGATTTAAAAAACGGCCAGTTTGACTCGACTAGTGAAGTCGGTTGCAGGTCGATGCCCTCAGGTAAACAATCAATCAAGGTGACAGCTTCTTCCTCTTCAGTCAGTATCTCTGGCGTCAAGTTCGGGATTGCGTGTTTAGCATAAAATTCCGCCCAATTATATAGGCAGGTAACTGCTTAAGAAAGGCTTTCGGTTGGTTCCTGGCGGAGCAAAATGATTGGTTTCCTCCGGTTTCGTCTTTTGCTCATACAGCCTAATTTTATTCAGTTTTTAGCCGCCATCTTGCGTGAACTGCGTGAACGGTATAATTTATTCTGTCTTAGAGACTGGTGAACGGTGCAAGTTGATTGGTTGAAGCAAATCTGTATCTCGGCATAGTGATTAACAAAGTAGTGGGTTACACTTCGTTTCACGACATAGCCCCCTCCTTTCCTAGCTGTGACTTGTCATAGCTGACGTGTAAACCCCTGCTGTGGTTAATCCTTTTGCGTCTGTCCTTCCAGAGTACTAGGGTGTCGACTTAAAAAATCAGCTCCTACATTGTCTCTTCCCGGAATGTAATTCACGGTAAAGGAATAAGGCGCCAGAAGCAGACTCCACCTTAACAATCTCGAATTTAGCTTTTTAGATGCAGCCAAGAATGTTAAAAAGAGACAAATTTGCGGTCACAGTATCCAACAAATTCCAAGTGCTCCAACAGCTGGAAGATGTAGAGAATACAGAAGACTATTGGCAGCAGGTCAAAACAGTATGGAAGGAGACATGTGAAGAAATACTGGGGAAAAGGGAAAGACAACAAAAAGCATGGATAACAACAGAAACCATCAATAAGATAAAAGACAGAAAAAACAAGAAAGCAGAGTTAAACACAAGCAAAACTAGAAGCTCCAAAGCCAAGGCTCAAGAAGTGTACACAGAAGCAAACAAAGAAGTAAAAAGAAGTATCAAAAGAGACAAGAGGAAGTATATTGAGGAGTTGGCAAGAGAGGCAGAAGATGCTGCGGCCAAAGGAAATATGAGAGAACTGTATAGCAGCACAAAGAAGCTAACAGGGAAATACAAGCAAACAAGTTGCCTCATAAAAGACAAGAATGGGAAACTGCTCAGCAATATACAAGAGCAAATGAAGAGGTGGACAGAATATTTTGGGGACCTTCTCAATAGACCAGCTCCACAAAACCCGCCGGACATCCAGCCAGCAGAAGAAGAGCTACAAATTAACGGTGAAAGACCAACGAAGGAAAAAATAAAGAAAGCCATAAAGCTTCTACGAGAGGGAAAAGCATCTGGACCTGATGGCATTCCAGCAGAGGCCATCAAAGCAGATATCGACACGGTTACAGAGATGTTATATAAATTACTTGGTAAAGTCTGGGAAAAGGAAGAGATACCAGCAGAATGGAAGGAAGGATATCTGGTTAAGTTGCCTAAGAAGGGAAATTTACAAGAGTGCACAAATTATAGAGGAATAATGTTACTATCAGTGCCAGGAAAAGTATTAAACAGGATTATCCTTGAGAGATTAAAAGAGTCCATAGACAAGAAACTGAGAGATGAACAAGCAGGTTTTCGACAAAACAGATCATGTACAGACCAGATAGCCACTTTGAGAATAATAGTTGAACAAAGTCTGGAATGGAATTCACCACTATACATCGGATTTGTGGACTACGAAAAGGCATTTGACAGTGTAGACAGAGAATCACTTTGGAAATTGATGAGGCATTATGGAGTTCCCCTGAAGATCATTAATTTAATAAAGAAAACATATGAAGACATGACATGCAGAGTTCTTCACGAAGGACAGCTTACAGAACCGTTTGGGATAAGAACAGGCGTGCGACAGGGATGCCTCTTGTCTCCATTTCTTTTCTTGCTGGCAATAGATTGGGTTATGAGATCATCGACAACACACAACAGAAATGGAATCCAGTGGACTCTGACTAAGCAGTTGGATGATCTGGATTTTGCTGATGACTTGGCTCTTCTGTCCCATAACCGTAATCAGATGCACGACAAATTGAAAACACTCGATGAGAGGTCACAGCAATTGGGTCTGAAAATACACAGGGAAAAGACAAAAAAAAATGAGAATAAATGCAGGTAATGATAACAGGGTTGAACTTGAAGAAACACCAATTCAAGATGTTGAATCATACACATATCTTGGCAGTAATATAGACAAAGTTGGAGGGACAGACAGCGATATCAAAATAAGAATACAAAAGGCAAGAGGAGCTTTCATTGCATTGGGAAATATATGGAGATCAAGAGAAATTGGATCCAACACGAAAATAAGAATCTTCAACTCAAATGTGAAGTCAGTCCTATTGTATGGCGCGGAGACATGGAGAACAACAAAGACAACAACCAAAAAGCTACAGACTTTCATAAATGGGTGCTTGCGTAGAATAGAGGGATTAAAATGGTATGACAAGGTTACCAACGTGGAACTGATGACAAGAACTAGACAAGTGCCAGTGGAACAAGAGATGAGAAGAAGACGACGGCGATGGATAGGACACACACTGAGGAAACCTGTTGATAGCATTACAAGGCAGTCCTTGTTCTGGAACCCCCAGGGCAAGAGAGGCAGAGGAAGACCAAGAAGTACATGGAGAAGAGAGTTGGAAACAGAGGTGAAAATGATGAGGAGAACATGGAAAGAACTTGAGATGATGGCACGGGACAGGAGGACTTGGCATGTGTTTGTTGAAGGCCTATGCTCCTTTGGGAGTGGAGGGTTATGAATGAATGAAGAATGTTAAAGGTTGGTGATCGCTTTGGACAATGAAGTGTGTCCCATACAGATAAGGTGAAAATTTGTTGATGGACCAAATTAGAGCTAAACATTCTTTCTCTATGGTTGAGTAATTCAACTCAGCTGCATTCAGCTTCCTACTGGCGTAGGCGACTGGTAAAAGTTCCTCCGGCTGGGCTTTTGATTTCTGCAAGAGAGTTGCACCAATACCTATACTGCTAGCGTCCGTCCTTAATACAAATTCCTGTGTGATATCGGGTAGTGTAAGGATTGGTTTGCTGGTGAGTTTTGCTTTTAGCTCTGTGTAAGCTTTTTCACAATCAGCATTCCATTGGATTTTGTCAGGCTGTCCTTTCTTCGTTAAGTTGGTTAATGGTGCACACAGAGAGTTAAAGTGGGGTATGTACTTCTGATAGAACCCACATAAAGACACGAATGATCTCTGTTGCAAGTGGCCTGTTGCAAGGCGTGGTTTGGTTAGCTCTGAATAATGTTCCATGTGATATTAATAAAACAGTTATAAATGTCTGGCCATTGTTTTATCTTCTTGATATTCTTGAGTGATCGTGTATCGTGCCTTCTATGTAAGATTACGCGAATGCAGGGGTGGAAGATTCTGAACAATAATTGAACCTTGGAATACGATTGATGTGACAAGTCGGTTCCATTGAGTCCACAATTATTTAATACAGTTTACACGTCAAGACGATTCATGCATGTTGATCACAAAGGTACATATTATAACTTGAAAATATATGGCATAGATATGTAGATATCCTATCAGTCCTTGTCCAATAATCAAATTACTGTATGCAGATTGTCATAGCTGTATGCACGCGCGGTTGGGGTTTTCCAACGGCCGACAGTGAGTCTATGAGTCTGGCAAAATCAAATACTATGGACTGTAATTCATCCTTCCTTAATTTTCACTTTCGTATTGACCTTTAATCATTTCAAATCTTCGTAATAGCAATGGACTGACCCATGTCCGTACTTACATAAAATATATCTGTATGTCAATACCATGCCCAACATTGGAAGGAGAGTCAGACGCGTCTTAACAGCTTGACGGTCAATGTGAAAAGGGTATGGTTTCTTAGTTACCGACTGTGTCCTAAACAACGCTATACACGTCATAATCGATCGTGTATGAAGCGTTCATTAATTGAAACATCTATCGCAATATATTAAATGCTTTAACCTTTTACAATTGCACGTCTGGTAACCTTTAGCAGACGGCGTTAATATCATATACCGTAACAATTCCCTGTACACCGGGGAAAAAAAAATCGATAGATTTTTTTTCAATATCTATCCGACTTAACAATTTTTCAAAAAAAAAAATTTAACACAATTGTGACATATGGCCGACGATGTTCTGAGTAGAACCGTGTTGCGGTCGTGTCAACTAACTATTTGTCATAGTCATCTAATCATAAATCACATTATATATCAATATTATACATATCATTATATCAACTAAATAAATGTCCAATGTTAATAGTGAATGAGAAAATTAAATTAAAGTAAGGTCTGTCGTATTAGTATGTCATATAGGAATTAATTTGACTAATTAAAATTAAATTAATTAATTAAACTAAGAGTTAAATTATTAAGGTTCTAATGTAACGCGATGTTATGAGAGAAGAAAAGACAAACTAAGTGAGAAGAAATAGAAAGAAATTCGAATATAAGTTTTAACTTAATTGTGTGTGTTAAGTGTTAGTGAATAATAACTATCTAATTTAACTAACTAAATAATGTATAGGTACATTAAAAAAAAAATTATTAATCTAATACTTGTGTGAGATTTATTTTCTCTTTTCATAATTTCTTCTTTTAGTATTTCGTTCTCTTTTTTTTTTGTTCTTTCATTTCATTTTTTTTCTCACATTTCATTTTATTGATAATAATTCAATTAAGAAGTTAAGTTAACTAATTAATTAGTATAGGATATGATGATCCATCCGTAGTCTTGATCCTGATGAATTCTTTTAGGCAAAAATGTTCAAACGTTTACGTTGGAAAGAAATGTCATTTATCCTAGCATCCAAGAATTAAGTATACACAGGAACATCAGTTCGGTTTGTCGTCAGATATAAATCCATGATTGTTCAAAGAGTATTCATATCTCGTGTATGGACGTTAGACGAATTTTGAATGTCTATATATACCTTGATTGTCTTTTAATTCAATTCTGTGATGCATATAGTGTTTATACAGTTTAAATTGAAGGCAAGGTTAGTTCCTTTATAGTTGATACTTCGTTCAATCCACTGTAGTATTGATTGATGTAGTTTAAGAGTGTCAATATTGATTATTCGTCGTCAATAGGATTACGTGACAATGCATCTGCCACACAATTTTCAGTGCCAGGAATATGTTCAATGGAGAACTCGAATGGCTGTAGGATGATTGAATATCTGGCAAGTTTCTGGCTTTTGTGGTTGGATCGACGCAAGGATGCGACCGCACGTTGGTCCGTCTGTATGGTAAAGGGAGCACCGAGTAAGAATTTTTCCAGCTTCGTTATTGCCCAGATCACAGACAAAAGTTCCTTGTCGACTGTTGAGTATTTTGTTTCAGCCGGCTTTAGCTTTCTTGAGATATACAAGGTAGGATGTAGAATGCCGTCATGGTTCTGGAGCAGGCATGCACCAATGCCGTAGTTACTAGCATCTGTTCGTAAGAAAAATCTTTTGGAAGCATCGGGAAGTCTTAAAATTGGTTCATGTGAGAACAAATTTATAATTTTGTTGAAAGTTTCATTGCATGTACCAGTCCATGTCACCTTCACCGGCATATCTTTTTTTAACAATGAAGACAATACAGCCGTGATGGATGACAAGTTTGGTATGAATCTACTGTAATATTGAACAAGTCCTAACAAACTCCTGACCTGTTTCTTCGTCTGAGGAACTGCTATGTTTAGAATTTTGGAGACTGTACTAGGTAACGTTCGGATATATCCCGATCCAATGATATGTCCCAAAAAGGTTATCTCATTACACGCGATTTGCACCTTTGTAGGTTTAGCAGTTAGATGATAATTCCTTAGAGTGTCAAAAACATATCTAAGTCCCGAAACATGTTCCTCAAACGACGAACTAAACAAGCATATGTCGTCAATATATGTAATAACGTCTGGTCTACCTGATAAAATTTGTCGCATCAGGCGAATGAAGGTAGCTGGCGCATTAACAAGCCCAAAAGGCATCACGTTCCACTGGTATAGACCTTGTGGCGTGGAAAATGCGGTGTAGTACTTAGCCTTTTCGGTCAGTGGTATCTGCCAATAACCTTTAGTTAAGTCTATCTTACTAAATATAGTTGCGTTAGATAGACGTGGCAGTAAGTCGTCAATGAGTGGATGTGGTTCGCTGTCAACTATAGTCTTAGCATTTAATTTTCTATAATCAACACATAGTCTAATGTTATTGTCCTTCTTCCGGACAATCACTAATGGAGAAGAGAATGGCGAATTACTAGTCTCAATGATTCCGAGAGACAACATCTGTTCAAGTTCCTTAGTAGTTTTAGCAAGGAAATGTAAAGGAACAGAATAGGGATGTACACGAATAGGTGTATCGTCATTGAGAGTAATGTCATGACTGATAGCCGATGTGCGACCCGGAACGTCGGTCAACACATCTGGATAAGATTGTAATAAATTAGCAATCTGTAGACGCTGTTGCGGTGTAACCGTTGAAGAGATGGTTACATCCCGCCAAGATTCAGTAGGTTGAACTACTGGTACAGGTAACGGTAACTGTACCTCAGGAAAAGAAGATTCTTCTTCCTGGATGACAGATAAGTTAGTATAATGACAAGTGGATACTGTGTTGTCATCTAGTTCATGAAAAATTGACTGTAAGTGTTCAGGACGTGTATGAAATTGCTTGAGCATGTTAATATGAAATATCTTTTTGTGTCCCTTGATATCTAAGACGTATAAGAATAAATGACCAATAAGGAAAGAAATGATGACTGACTAGAGCTGAGTCATCAAGAAATAAGACAAAAGGGTGAGCGTACACCATTATCTGCGTGGTGCAGAATCATGTAGTAATTGTAGCTTAGATAACGGTGATGAAAATAAACACCATTATCACGCTCGATTACCCAACGAGCGTCCCGATTGTTACGAAATGTAACCATCGCCTGTCTATTCTGCCCATTGCATGATGGCAGAAGGCGAACAAACTTAACGTTTGCTGTATAATCAAAAAAATTTCTAAGTGCCTGCCAGGTAGTATCCTGCGGCAGATTTCGCACTAACACTGTGCGAGAATACGCACTTTTCCCAATATATGTAGTATCATTGTCACGAAATAGTGGACAATGATGATATGTATTCTTTGTCAAAGAATTAACCTTCCTTTTCAACACCGACATTGTCTTTCTGTTGGATGTCGTATCATCCTGACTGGACTGAGGATGATACCTATCATTACCAAAGGTATTAAGTTTCCTACATGTCGTAGACATGTCCTTGCTGGGCAAAGTAAAAACTATTTTATTATAATTATTTGTGTTAACTTTATGTTTCCTTTTAAGTCCAGCATTATTATTTAACCTCTTATTCTTCCTCATAATGCTTTTATCAATGTTGACAACGTCAACAGTTTTATTAGGATCAGTTATATCCTTAGTATGTTGTCCAATAGATTTATCATCTTCATCAATTTCCAGGATAGTACTGAGAGTGAAGTTGGAAACTGCTGTGCCACATGTATTTATGTTGTTGGCACGAAGTGTAGCCATATCAACAACAGCGTTAGCGTTGCTAAAAGAATGCAAATTTTTTTTTCCCCAATCATTAATTTCCTGTGGGGAACAATCCTTACTACCATGGATGCGTCCCAACATCAGGTCTGCAATTGGATTCTGAAGCATGCATACTTTTACGTTCCCTGTGAAAAAAGGAGTGTTGACATGAATAATAGCTGTGGGGTAAAACTCTATTGTTCCACCAAACGTCATGCAACGGACATATTCCCCCGTTGCACAGCTGGGATGTACCAGCGACTGTCGTACACCAATCGTTGTGGATCCCGAATCCCTCAACACTGAGACGACGGATCCATTAACTAATCCCCTGTTAAAAATTAGTAGGCCTGTTCCATCGTTGACTGCAAGACCTACCTGTGGTATAATATGTCCACAGTTGAGCACTGTTTCTTTCGCCTTCTGAAAAATAAGATTGCATTGCTGGCAACTATTTGCCACATTATAATTAATAGCAAAACATGCAGCAGAAGACTGTGTTGTATTATTGTCAAGTGGGACCTGAGCTATAGGGGTAGTACTATTTGTAACTGCCGCCCCTGTATTATGGTTGTAATGAGATGATCCCCGAGAATGAGATCGATTCCGAGTATAATTGTTAGAATTATCTCGTCGTCCTCTATAGTAACTATTATCTCGATGTCTCGAGCCATGATTATTACCATTCCAGTTATTATTATTATTGGGAGTATGTGATCGATTATAATTAGTGTTATGTTGACCATTGTGGTAGTTTGTTTGAGGTGAATAATTTCTATCTCGTGATCTACCTCTGTTGAACTCATTTTTATTGTTGAAATCATTATTATATCCTTTCTGAAAGTTAACATTGTGATTTCTTTGGAACCTACTTCTGTCTACACTGTGATGTCTTTGTTTGTTATTGTAATTGTAGGCCATATTAGACGCCACAGGTAGAGGTTCTCTTAATGAGGAGTTAGAAATGGTTGCATTCGGATGTGCCGAACAGTAGTTTAAAGAAATTTTTTCTAACTCATCCATAGTACCGGGTTTACGCTCCTGCAAATATGCAAAAAATGGCTGGCTAACTGAAGATAATACCTTATCCCGCAGTAGTAAATCAACTAATTTGTCGTATGATTTGTTGACTTCTGCCAGTTCAACCCATCTATTAAATGTATTGCGTATATTCGCAATGAATCCAGCAAAATCCCTTGGAGATTCAGGTAGAATTCCCTTAAATTTCAACCTACAGTGTTCCTCGTCCAGGTGAAATCTTCGTAAAAGCAAGGACTTAATAGCACCGTAGTTATTTGCTATTGATGGGTCAGCATTTTGAGAAGCTGTCAGTGGTTCTCCAACCAAGAATTCATTTAACTTGAGTACCCATGACTCTTCAGGCAAATGGTTAGATTTGCAAGTCTGTTCAAATCGTGCCAGGAAAGATGAAAGGTCGTCGACGTTCAAGTTGAAAATGGGTAATTTAAAGTTGTAGAAGTGTTTAGGTTGGCTGGATGATGATCCATTTTGTGCGTTATTATTCTGGTTTGCATCAGCACTTTGTGCTTGTAATCTTGCTGTCTCCAATTTAATACGCGCCAATTCCATTTCTTGTTGTAAAATAATTTCCTCTCGTTTCAATTTATTCTCTTCTTCCTGTTTGGCGATTGTTCTTTGCTCTTCTCTTTCACGTTGAGCAATCTCTCTCAATCTATTTTCCTTGGCAATTTGCTTCATCTCAAGTTCTGCTTCCTCTTTCTTTAATGCAGCTTTTTTCTCTTCTTCCTTTCTTTCATATTTTTCCAGTTCTGATTCAGCAAACTGACGAAGTTCTTGAGATTTAAAACCATAATCCCGACCAATCTTAACGAAATGGTCTATAGTAAGCATTTTGACTTTTATCTGTAGTAATTATTGATAATTACTGATTAAAATAGTCAATAGTAGCTTCAGAGTAATTATTATACTTACTCAACTTAGAAATATTCAATATAAGTAATCACAATAGTACTGAACTTAATGTCTAAGTTCAACTAATATACAATATTTTGTAACAATATTGTATCTAAATAATACTATATCATAAATAGTTATGATATCTGTTAAATATAAGGTAATTATATCACACAATTAATCTCAATATCCAATAATGTTGGGTATAATTCCTAGTAATTATATTGTTCAATGTACTAAGTCACTCTCTTAGTACCAGAAAAGTATATTAAATAATATACAATGGGTCTATTACCTCAAAGGTAGCTATAAGATTATTTATGTTGTCAATATATATATTATATTATTATGCCCTAGGCATCTATGATAAATTGTAGTGCTACTTTCTTGGACTATCACTGCATAATTATGCCATGTCCCATATTAACCTTAATTATCAAAAAAAATTAATTAAATTAAATTACAAGTGTATTATTGCATATGATAGCATATTATTAACGTAATATTAATATATATCATGAGGACAAACAACACAATGATGCAACTAAAGGGTACAAACAATGTCAAGACGCAAACAAGACATTTTCACAATTAAAAATGAATTTATGAACTAAATAAAATAAGCGGAAATGTCACAGACCAAATGAAAGGTCATGGTCTAACCCGAGGTCAACTTAATATTCAAAGTACACAAAAATAAAAATGACTGCGAAAAATGATGACGTCACAGGACTCATAACGGACAAAAATTTAACAATCATCAAATAAATGATAGTCAGAGGAGAATGGACGAAATAGTAACGAACATGGTACAGAACTGAATAAAATTATTAACTGAATACGAATAAAATACACCAATTATCTACGGGACAGTACAGCTAACGCAAATTGTCAAACGGTAGCAGATTTGGACAGACTGTCCAATGGCAACCTCAATGGGCTTCCAAAAATGCAATCGTTTAAGTTCCCTAAGAACGACTAAAATCTAGGTGGTCAGCTGTTCGCGACATTCCCAGAGATTTCAGTTCCCTCTCCAACCGGCCCACGAATTAACAACACATTAAGACAACAAAAATTACCTTAAACATAGATAAAAACATGCCGATGTAGGCAGAGGATAATGGACTTAGTTAGCACTGTTTGCAATACCAACAGTTAAACACCTAGATTTATCTTTACCGTTGCTTCGATCAGTGCTATAGGTCGTCGACAGCTAGGCTAATGCCCCTGACTGCCTGCTCCTGTAGTCCATTTCTTGTGTCTGCTTCAAATGACTTATTTTTCCTTTGGTTAGGCTTAAAGGAACGACTTCAGTTTCTCCGATAGTTTCACCTACACGAACTTCAGTGACGTCGCGTTGTTAGGCATTAGACTGTGTTCCACGTCATCTTCAGCTGGATCATGTGATCGAAAACTGATCGTAAATATTTCCTTCGAAAGTCATTCAAAAAATTTTTTTGTTTTTGGTTGTTTTCTCGTCCCCAGACACCGGGCACCACTGTTGCAAGTGGCGCCTGTTGCAAGGCGTGGTTTGGTTAGCTCTGAATAATGTTCCATGTGATATTAATAAAACAGTTATAAATGTCTGGCCATTGTTTTATCTTCTTGATATTCTTGAGTGATCGTGTATCGTGCCTTCTATGTAAGATTACGCGAATGCAGGGGTGGAAGATTCTGAACAATAATTGAACCTTGGAATACGATTGATGTGACAAGTCGGTTCCATTGAGTCCACAATTATTTAATACAGTTTACACGTCAAGACGATTCATGCATGTTGATCACAAAGGTACATATTATAACTTGAAAATATATGGCATAGATATGTAGATATCCTATCAGTCCTTGTCCAATAATCAAATTACTGTATGCAGATTGTCATAGCTGTATGCACGCGCGGTTGGGGTTTTCCAACGGCCGACAGTGAGTCTATGAGTCTGGCAAAATCAAATACTATGGACTGTAATAGCAATTCATCCTTCCTTATGTCAATACCATGCCCAACTTTCTTAACAGCTTGACGGTCAATGTAAAAAGGGTATGGTTTCTTAGTTACCGACTGTGTCCTAAACAACGCTATACACGTCATAATCGATCGTGTATGAAGCGTTCAGTAATTGAAACATCTATCGCATAATCATTTCAAATCTTCGTAATAGCAATGGACTGACCCATGTCCGTACTTACATAAAATATATCTGTATGTCAATACCATGCCCAACATTGGAAGGAGAGTCAGACGCGTCTTAACAGCTTGACGGTCAATGTGAAAAGGGTATGGTTTCTTAGTTACCGACTGTGTCCTAAACAACGCTATACACGTCATAATCGATCGTGTATGAAGCGTTCATTAATTGAAACATCTATCGCAATATATTAAATGCTTTAACCTTTTACAATTGCACGTCTGGTAACCTTTAGCAGACGGCGTTAATATCATATACCGTAACAATCTCACATCTTTCTTCGTTTGAGTTCTGGGTGCCTTCTTTAACTTCTCTATATTCTTTGGGTCAGGAGACATATGACCTGTAGAAATAGTGTGACCTAAGAATTCCAACTCCTTACAACCGATATAGCACTTGGTTGGACGTGCAGTCAATCCAGTGGCTCGCAGTCTGTCAAACAACATGGAGAGCGCTACTATATGCTCTTCAAATGTGTTTGTAGCAACAAGAATGTCATCCATAAAGTTAGTGATATGGGGATTTTGTAGAGGTTCCAATAATTTCCTCATCATTCTTGAAAAGATACTGGGAGCATTTTTCAGCCCAAAGGGTAGTACATTAAACTCGTAGTGTCCGTCCGATGTACTAAATGCCAGCATTTTCCTAACTTCTGGTTTCACTGGTATTTGGTAGTATCCCTTGCTTAGATCTACCTTCGATAAATACCTAGCCTTACTCAGTATAGAGAACAGCTGGTTGGTGTCAGGTAATGGGTCCACCTGAGATTCTGTGATCGCATTAAGCTTCCGGTAGTCAATACATAACCTGTGTTCACCACTCGGTTTTCTCAATAGCACCACACTTGAGCTATAGGGAGAGTCTGACTTCGAGATAATTTTCTCCTTCAACAGAAAATCAACTTCCTCCCTTAGTGCTTGGGCTTTCGCATAGGGTATAGGGTATGTTCTCATGCATACTGGGGTAGGGTCGGTAACCTTCATGTCGTACTCTAACAGATTCGTACGACCTGGCTTATCTGTGAGCACATCAGCATGGGTTTCCATCACTTTCTGAACCCTCTTCTTCTGCTCTGGAGTTAAATGTTCACTAATATTTACTTGAACATAATCCTCTGTAGTTGTGAGTGGATACTCCATAGAGTGAAGTGGTTCACCGTGCATTTCTGTTGCAATGGCTAGGGTCATAATATGTGCAACTTCTGATAATTGTTTGTCATAGTATTTTTTAAGAAGATTGACATGATATACCTTCTCCTTCCCTTTCTTGTCAATCTTATAATTGGTCCTGGAAAGTTTCTCCAGTATGACATAGGGTCCCTGCCATCCAATCTGCAATTTATTATTGCTGCTTGGCAACAGTAATAACACCTTTTCACCCACCTCCAGTTCCCTATCCTTTGCTTTTTTGTTGTAGTACGCAGCATGCTTCCTCCTGGCCTGTCTTAAGTCATCATTGGCCAGTTTCCAACCGGCTTTCAATCGAGATGTCAACTCGTTGACGTACTGGTATGAGGAAGTCACTGTTTCCTCTGCCTTTTCATCAGTCCATGTCCGCAGCAATGCTTCCAGTGGACCTTTTATTGGTCTTCCAAACAACAAGGTAGCTGGAGCCAATCCAGTTGAATTGTGGGGTACTTCCCTATATGCAAATAGTGCAGCGGGTAAGTATGTATCCCAAGTATCAGGTTTTTCACTCGCCAGCTTTCTAAGGATTGAAATTAGCGTACCATTGAACCGCTCTACTTGACCGTTCCCTTGGGCATGGTAGGGACTACAATGATAGTGCCTGGCTTGAAATATCCTGAATACTTCTTGTGTTAGCTTTCCCTTAAACTGAGACCCATTGTCAGTCAATATCTGATGCGGGAAACCTAATCGGGTAAATATTGTCAACAGGGCCTCTGCCACGTGCTTTGAATCTATAGCTGACATGGCCACTGCTTCTCCCCATATAGAGCAAGTATCAACCAAGGTTAAGATGTAAGCATTTCTCTTCTTGGTCCTAGTGAGGGGTCCAACAATATCTACTGCAACACGTTCAAAAGGGGTTCCCATAATAGGCATTTCTCCCAGTGTTGCTGGTGCAGTCCTATGCTTAGGAGCTACTCTTTGGCATTCTGGACAGGATCTTACATATCTTTTTATGTCCTCTGTAATTCCTGGCCAGAAGTAGTGACAGGCTATCCTTTGTCCAGTGGCCCCTATTCCCATATGTCCACTGAAGGGTATAGCATGTCCTAGCGTCATAACCTTCTCCCTGTAAGATTTTGGCACTACAAGCTGTCCATGCCCTTTAGGTCCTGTTCCAGCTTTTCTGTATAGTAGGCCATTCTTCATATACAAGTCTCCTTTCTCTGGAGGGTTATGTGCTTTAGGCAATTTGCCAAAACAAGGCTTCAACGTGCTGTCTGCTGCTTGAGCCTTTTTCATCTCTTCTGGATGAGTATTGATAGGATTCTCCTCCATTTTCCTGGAGCTTTCCCTGGTCTGGACTGTTGCCATAACTACGGGTTTTATAGGTTCTCCAAGGAAAACATACCTACACCCCAAAATCAAAGGGTAAATAGGGTCGTCCATCACTGCTGCTTTGATTTCTCCTTCCACATAGCGAGATCTTATGTTGATTCGAGCTATGGGTAGTGTCATGGTTCTTGCTCCCTTGATTGATCCTCTGATTTCCACTGTTTCTGTGGTTATCTGGTCAGGACTCACTAGAGAAGAGCACACAACTGAATCAAAGTCCAATCCTGTGTCATATAAACACAGTACTTGAGTGCCATTCACGGTCACTTCCTCACAGACAGGGGGATGATGGAAGTCTTTCTGACTTACTGCCATTTCCTTCCTTCCCTGATTCTTTGTTGTAAGACATGCAGCATGATGAGGATGATTCTTCCTTCTGCAGTCCGCAGTATTGTGGTTACTCATTAGACAAGTTTTACACCACTTTCCTTCCTTCCGGTAAGGTGTCTTATCCGATCTTAGAGGGTTTTTGTCCTTTTGGTCAAATCTTTGTTTGTTCCTTGTGGTATGGTCCTTTTGTTCATATTTGGTATAGTTTTGTGATGATTTGAAGTTTTCACCCTGCTTCATCTTATTTCCTAATAATTCTGCCTGAGCTGCTTGATATCTCTCAGCAACAGCTACAGTATCTTCCAATCTCTCTGCTCCTTGTTCCATGATAAACTTCCTCATTTCTTGAGGCATGGACTCTTTCACTTGCTCCATCATTATCATTTCTTTCAGATTTTGACACTTTCCTAAACTACTCCATTTTTCCAAATAGGTTTCCAGTCTAGCAGAGAATTGGTGATAGTTTTCTCCTGGAAGAAGTTTAGCTGTTCGGAATTTCTTTCCATGTGATTCTGAGTTCTTTTCATATCTCACAAGCAGTGCCTGCTTCAGGATTTCATAATCTTCCTGGTCATCTCTTGAGAGCTTCAAATACACATCGTAGGCAACACCTCTCAATCCCTGAGATAGTTTAAGACTCCACTTTTCTTTCACTAAGCCATAGGTAGTGGCTAGTCTTTCGTATCTATCCAGGTACGACTCAATGGCGTCTTCTTTCTCAACAAATGGGTCCAGATGAAAATTCATGGCCCCACTTGAGGTGCTCTGGCTGGAGCTACTCTCAGAGTGAGGTGAGCTACCACCATTATTGCCAGTATTTGCCTGAGTTTCAAGCTCTTTTAATCTCAACTGATGGTCTCTCTCTGCTTGTAATTTCCTTTCCTCATTTTCCGCCTCCCATTTCTTGGCTTCAATTTCTAATCTTTTGGTTTCTCTCTCAGCTTCCAGTCTTTTGTCTTCTCTCTCAGCTTCCAGTCTTTTGTCTTCTCTCTGAGCTTCCAGTCTTTTGTCTTCTCTCTCAGCTTCCGCTTGCAACCGCCTTTCTTCAGCCTCTAATTTCTTTGCTTCTCTATCAGCTTCTAATTTCCTTGCTTCAGTCTCTAATTGCAACTTTCTTTCTTCCCTATCCATATGTTTGTCCACTTCTGTTGTGACATACTGAGTAAGAGCATCACCTGTCATGTTTAATTCCTTACCCATCTGCATGATCGCAGTCCTGAACTTCACTAGATCAGCCATGGCGTTACTTAGATAGGGTATGTAAATTTACTATAACCCAATTATTGTAATTAAACTTAATTAATTTAAATGAACAAATAATTTCCGTGCAACTTTGTGAGCATCAACTATTTACTGAGTACTAAATGGTACTCCTCCTAAGAAAACAATAACAAAATCCTATTATAGAATTTTTTTCAAAAATTTGTTTCTTATGTTATCTATGGGTGGCACAAGATAGAGTGTAGATAGATGGATAGACTAAGTATGGCTCAAGATATACAGAAATATCCCAGGAACGAGCCCCCAGTGTGGCGAGAGGTTTTATTTTGGCTCTAAGATCAGTATAGTACTGACAATTACAGAAATAGAATTTCTGCAGAAAATGGTGAAGTCCCAGTGTCTGAGAGGACTACTGGTATCACAAATTAGTTACGGCTGTGAATGTTCTGATCTCGAAACAATAGTAGAGAGGAGACCGACATAAAGCGTCACCTCCGCTGTGTAACTAACTGTGATATTAAAAAACAAGGAAACAGATTTTGCTTAACAATGATAAAATTGACAAGTCTTTCAAAATACAATTTCCTTATATTTTATTTAGTATATACACTATCTACTCTTGTGCGGAAGGGTGAATGTTGATAAAATGGAACGTAATGAATTTGTAAGTTTACATATATTTTACAAATATTTATATTTATATAGACAACAAGTTTTCCAATTATAGGAACAAAAATTATATCAGCTGTGCTGTTAATTAAGGATATAACACTTCTCAGCTATGCTATTAATTTTGTCTCTTGCTATGTTAAGTCACTTTCTCATCACTGACAGTTTCTATGCTCACAATGCTGACAGAAATGGTACGACTGAGTACTCATCTCTTAAAACGTTCTGTTCTCCTTAGTTTGGTTCACACCACTCCTGCTGAGGCTCGTTACTTTAGCCCACCCAAGACTGAGGGGGACTTAAAATGTAGCTTCTGTACAATCTCTATGCTCCTGTGAAGTTCCAGGCAGCGGGATTGACTCGAACATACGACCTCAGGTTTTTAGGACACAAATAAACCTGTAACAAAGCAAAAATAGGGGCTAATTTCTGTCCTCAAGCCCACCTATTTCTAGTGTGAGTGAAATGAGCGTGTCTCAGATGTATGCATGTAGGATGAATGACAACATGGCTCAGTATGATTTAGCAATAGCGAGACAAGACATGTGTCTACTTGCAAAGCATTCTTTCTGATAAACTAATACATGGATACATTCAATAATATAGATTCAATACATGAATACATTTAATACATGAATACATCCCATAATATAAATCAATACATGAATAAATCCAATAATATGTACACCTAGGTGTGATACAACAATGTCCTTCCCCCTATACTATACCACGTCCTCTCTGTCAAGTGCTATACTAGCTGGTAACATATATCCTAACAATATTGTTATGTTCTTATGATAGGAGTATATGAGACGAGGACTGTTTGGTGATATATCAGGTGGGAGTTATAGGAGACAATAGATTGGAGTTAGATGCGACAATAGATTGAGTCCTGACAAGGACTGTTTTGGTTATATTGCAGTTGGTCTTATCTGAGACAATAGATTGAAGTATAGGAGACAATAGATTGAGTCCTAACAAGGACTGTTTTGGTTATATTGCAGTTGGTCTTATCTGAGACAATAGATTGAAGTATAGGAAACAATAGATTGAGTCCTAACAAGGACTGTTATGGTTATATTTGCAGTTTGGAATTATCAGAGACAATAGACTGAATATAGGAGACAATAGATTGAAGTATGAGTCCTATTAGTCTTCGTCTATTCAATCATATACATTCATAGGGAACCCAAAATATATTAAATATATACAGGTGTAGGTAGTATAATGACACACAACAAATACCAACATTATATGCCTGCTGAAGGCCTATTTTCCTAAAGGTTATCGTAAATTTATAATTACCCTCCAAGATTTAAAAAACGGCCAGTTTGACTCGACTAGTGAAGTAGGTTGCAGGTCGATGCCCTCAGGTAAACAATCAATCAAGGTGACAGCTTCTTCCTCTTCAGTCAGTATCTCTGGCGTCAAGTTCGGGATTGCGTGTTTAGCATAAAATTCCGCCCTATTATATAGGCAGGTAACTGCTTAAGAAAGGCTTTCGGTTGGTTCCTGGCGGAGCAAAATGATTGGTTTCCTCCGGTTTCGTCTTTTGCTCATACAGCCTAATTTTATTCAGTTTTTAGCCGCCATCTTGCGTGAATAGTATAATTTATTCTGTCTTAGAGACTGGTGAACGGTGCAAGTTGATTGGTTGAAGCAAATCTGTATCTCGACATAGTGATTAACAAAGTAGTGGGTTACACTTCGTTTCACGACAGTAGAAGGGGAACGACTAAGTAAGGATTTAGAATGTTTCACGACATATTCGAAGCACACTGTGCGCCCATCTGTAATTCAATATGGATATACAAATATTACCTACCCTAAGATTGTCAAAACTTAAATGTATAATGTTTTTGTAAAGTGCTACAGTAAACATCATTGCATAAATTACAGTGTAATCCAACTCAACAGCATGACATTGTGTCTCATAAGAGTACAATACAGTCCAACTACGTATGGGTGACTCATCACGAGACCTCGCACCATCTTGAAAAACCCTAGGGCCGGCCTATGACCGAGTTCTCTTATTTATTTTTCATGTTTCTCATTTAGCCCTAGCTTTCTTTCCTATGTTTTTGTTTGTCTGTTCCTGACGAAGTCCTTGTGACCGCAGCGTAGGTTTTTATTTTTTTTCCCTTGTCTTTACAAGACGTATTAACGTTACCATTTTTTTTAACCCATCGCTTACCTTTAGAAGCGAGCGCTGGTAAAAAGTGATAAGCTTAGATCAGGGGTAGGGAACCGGTCCATTTTAATCTACTGGTAGATTCCAGGGGATCATTTGGTAGAATCTTTAGGTGACGTAGCGGGAAAAAAGAATTTGTCATCTAGGTAAATTGGGAACTAGCCCTTACCTTCCGGCCCTTAAAAATGCGGTGTTTAAAGGTACTTTCACAACATTCCCAGTGAAAACCTGCTAGCTACCTAACTAAAATTCACTTGAAAATAGGAAGCGATGTTTTGTTTTAAGTGAAGTTAGCATTCGATAAAATATCACAGTGTGAATTTTCCACCGCACTGAGGATGTAAGGGCAGGAATCAGATCGCCCGGCAGAGGCAAAAGTACATAAAGCACCACTTATTCCTAATTTCGTGAGCCGAGGTAGCGCGGTGGTTAGTGCACTGGCTCCCTAGCTCAGTTTTCCATAGTTCGATCCCCAGTTGTGGTGGGATTATTTAGACCGCAAACTGCTCCGTGGTCGACCCAGCCTCATTAATTGGGTACCAAAGCAACTGGTTAAGGCGACTGGTATGATGCTGACTAGAGTGCCGTATGGTCAAGAAAATATGGGCATAGCACCATATACGCAATATGCCTCTACGGGCATGTAACGGGATCCTTATTCTAAATTCTAACAACTCTGAAACCTGAAAACACACATGCTATTGTCAAGGTAGATCTGTAGAGAGATTAGTGGTTCTAAAGCAGACCTCATAGTTCTTGGGTTGCCGACCGCTGGCTTTAATTACACGCAGAAAGAAAGAGAGCGAGTGAGTACATGATAGAGATAGAGATACAGACAGAGAAAGAGAAACGGAGATTCTATGGTCAAGTTTTTGTGCTGTAAGATTCTTCAACTTTTCTGATCTGATCTTAATTGACCTTCAACCTTTCAGGTTTTGACTTTTATGTTTTCAGGGAAAACCCGAACCAAGGACAAATACAGGGTCGTCTACTCGGATAACCAGAGGTTTGAACTGGAGAAGGAATTCCACGTCAGTAAATACATCACTATACGGAGGAAAACGGAGATAGCCTCACAGTTAGGGCTTTCCGACAGACAGGTACTGTATAAGTAATTTCTATTTTCTGGGTTTTTCCGATTATTTTGTTGGTATAGTGTACTATACGTGCTGTTTGCTGGGTTCTAAGCAGGAGAAAAGGGAGATTGCAGGAGACGAACGAGAATACAGGAGACACGGGAGAATACAGGAAACACGGGAAAATATAGGAAGAACGGGATAAAGTAGGAGACAGTTGAGAAATGGTGTAGGGGTCGTCCACTTTATATAACGTCACGCAGTAAAGAAGGGAAAAGGGAGTGGGATGTGTGGGGGGGGGGAGAGAGAGAGGGGGGATCTAAAATTTAGTAACGAAGTGAGACAACCGGAAGGGAGGTAAGTTTGAAAAAAATGTGACGTAGATAGAATAATGATGCTTCTGCCTGTAGGGTAGGTGTCGGGAACCCGCGGCTCACGAGCCGCATACGGCTCTCTGAGTTATCTCGTGCGGCTCTCGGCTCTCTACTACTTAACGCTTAGTGAATGAGGGATACCATATGATTTTTTTTTTTTCATGCGGCTCTTCAATTTTTAAAATGGGGACAAAATTCAATATTTGGCTCTTTGTACGGATAGGCCCCGACCCCTGCTCTATGGAGTCTTCACAAGATATATAGGAAATCGAGAACGATGCGATGCTGAATGAGTCTTCTTCTTCCTCGTTCGTCCTGAAAAGGACGTTGGTTGCATTGTGTCCGTTTACAGCGAAGCTATGGTATTTGCGCCTTTCGGCCGACACATCCGACTTCCGCACGGCATTTTTCGGGACCGAGTTTGCCTTCCCTCTTCGATCCCTAATCCTCAGCCAGACTGCAGTGATGCAGCCTGTTTCCAGGACCACCACGTGGAGGTGGAGTAGGGTCTTGGTCAGCTCTGGTTCGCTGACCCTGACGCAGGCAGTCAAGCTATGGGTCGCTTACTGCATTCCTCACTTTTGATACGTCTTGGGTCTGAGTCTGAGCAGGTAAACGCTGTATCTTTCCCGCCGTCTTTTGTGAAGATGGGTTATCTTATATGTAGCTCGTTCAAGCCCCCATCACTCCTCACTGCTTCATTCGGAGTCTTGGATTACTTCTGCTTTCGGTTTTCTGTATGAACTAGCTTGAGCAATCACCAGCGCTTGCTGTAGTGGTTTATGAATATACTATTGTCATATGTTGAGGTTGCCAGCCTCGTATGACTTGTATAACCACTTATCAAGAAAACATGTCAAATTCACATTGTAAAAAATATGTACAACTCACAAAAACTTGGTATCTACAATCTCCTGTCACAGATGAATGGACACAGCAAATATATATTAAATGCTTCGAACACTTGGTCTGGGGGTAAATTTAGAATCTCTCTTATGATGGGTGGTCCTGATTCCTTAAGTCTCCAGTCTTTGTATTTAGAAAGTCGGGTTTTCTTTTAAGTGTTAAAGATGCCCAAATACTCTGCACTGTCACTTAATTTTGAGTCTTGTCTTATTCTTCTCTGGCTCCCGGAGTTGCTCTTTACACGTTGTAATACCGTCTGTCTTAGCCTTCTAATTTGCTAAGTTATATTCTCATTTCTTCCTCCAAGCTTTCACATGTTGTTTCCGATAAACTTACCAATCAGAGCTTTTGTTATTTACCTGCTCTCGATTGAACCAATCCTGCTCTTAGAACTAAGGGGTCGGGATGTTAATTTTAATTCTTCCCCGCGTGTTTTAAATGATCACGTTAAAATTGAAACCCATGACCTATCTTCCAAATATGGCATTATTACTTCCGTTGCTATTATACAGACTTGCCAACACATTTGTAATCTCATCCCTAATGATTACCTTGCTCATAATATCTCTTCCGACATGTTTTATCGGTAATAAAGATGCCGATAATGTCTGGACAAAAATGATAGTGATTATCATGCGTACTCAAATATTCTACCAGACAGATAATCCCTGATGTTCGCGGACCACAGCCGGCTCCCTCAGGCAGGACAATATGGCTTCCTTTGTCCCCTCCCACTGAAGTGTCGGGAGGTGCAGTGACCAACCGCGAAACACAGATGGTCACCCGCCTGTTCTGTCTGGGTCGGAAATGAGTTACGTCAAAGTCAACCATTCCTTTCACCTTTACCGTCTGCATTCAAGCTGGTGCGACCACTTATTAAATTACAATTAATCCTCAAGATAGTCAATTAACCGTGAAATAACACTATTGCAGTATGAGAAAGTGTATAGGAATTAAAGGAGTGATAATTGCACAAATTTATGTGCGAAAAATGAAGAAATAAATTCATAATGTAGGAGAGAAAGAAAAAAATGTAAAAGGACACCCACAATATCGTCACAGCAATACACAATTTTATAATAAACGATGCTGATCTGGAAGCTAATAATTTTCAACTTCGTTCAGTGAAGGAGCAACTTTCTTTGCCGTGGGACAATGATAACAACTTCAGTTTTTAACGCTTGAATTTTGTGGAGATTTTCTCTAAAGTTTAATATTATTTTTTGAAATTTTAACATAAGTAGGAACTGAAGATGTTGGTGTGTTGACTTTAAATGTAATTTAGTTTTTATTGTTTCACAATAGATTAAGCCAACATTGAGTGATATTTTTTTTTATAATTTTGTAACATTTAACCAGTAAAGCAGTCAGCCTGGTTCTGAAAAAGATTGTTATTTTGTCTCCAATAGTTAGCTAATTAAAATTCTATTACATTCTTTCGATTCAGTAGTACCTAAAATACATTTTAAAAGCGGGGGGGGGGGGGGGGGGGGGGGGGGGGGGTTTGGGTGGGGCGCCAAAAAGGGGGGGGGGGGGGGGGGGGGGGGGGGGGGCGGGGGGGGGGGGGGGGGGGGGGGGGGGGGGGGGGGGGGGGGTGGGGGGGGGGGGGGGGGGGGGGGGGGGGGGGGGGGGGGGGGGGGGGGTTGAGGGAGTTGTGACGTCCCA
This sequence comes from Oreohelix idahoensis, assembly GCA_024509875.1. Taxonomy (NCBI): domain Eukaryota; kingdom Metazoa; phylum Mollusca; class Gastropoda; order Stylommatophora; family Oreohelicidae; genus Oreohelix; species Oreohelix idahoensis. Next base: position 183,330 of record JAMPIV010011525.1, on the reverse strand, counting down.
TAACATGGGGGTCTGGGGTATTTGGGGGAAATATGCCAGAGGGGGGATGGGTAGGATGTTGAAAATGGCAAAAATTGCGCGACGTCATATGTGGCCGACCCTATAACGCAGTAGCAACAGAAGAAACGAGATACTGCCGGAAATACGGGATAATGTAGAAGTAAGAGAAACTGGATAATCTAGAAGTAAGTGAAACTGGATAATGTAGAAGTAGGAGAAATTGGATAATGAAGAAGTAGGAGAAACTGGATAATGTAGAAGAAGTAGGATAAACTGTGCAGAAGGAACACTAGAAAAGAGAGAATACAGAAGAAACAGCAGACACAGTATAATGCAGGATAAAGAGGGGAAACGGGAGAATTCTTGCGAATCAAAAGAACATAGGAGAAACGCGAGAATACAGAAGAAACAGACAAAGGGGAGAATGCAAGAGAAACGAGACAATGGAAGAGAAACGGAAGATACACGAGACAGTGGAGAAACGAACGAGTGTAGGAAAAGAAGGAGCGAAGACAGAGATTGCCAGCCCTATGCATGTTCCAATGAATGCGACCTCTTACGACATGCTTGAGTGTCAGTATTCCTATTTTACCTGTTTTTCTAAGACACCCAGGGATTAAACAAACGCTGCCAACCGCTGTGTAATTAATGGATATTAGGTACCTAAAACGCTAAAGGTGCACATTTATAGGTAAGCATACGCTTTATTCTTCTTCTTCTTCCTCCTTGTCGCTCCTAACCGAGCTTAGATCTAGCACTGTAGTTGTTGTTAGACAGCCTGCACTGACTCATGCGCTCCTTAGAGAGAATGGAGACAACATTGTAGTATTGTCTCCAGGAAGCCTTCGCAAAGCAATGTGCATGCTAATTACAGCGGCAGTTTCCATAGCAATCGATTTTGCATGACTGGGTTGTTAGCACTGTCAAAAGCTCGTATTGAATTTCATGAGTACTGAGCATAATAAACATAGAGGACAGGCCGAAAGCGATACTGCCGACCCGCGGCTCATTGCAAGAGCGGGGCTTTCATCGAGACTTCCGTCGAGCCACAGCACAGAAATGCGACAGTCTGCTAACGCCACGACCGGAGCGGCGCTTTACGGCCTAATGGGACAGACACGATAGAACTGTCTCGATACCCGAACTAAGAGGGCTGTTGAGCGCTCTTTTCGGGTAATATGATAGCTAGTAGCAGATGTACCAATGTACTAGCATCTTGACGCGAATGTAGAATGAAAATTAGATGAAGAGCTATCCAACAGAACTTCAACGAGTGGAAGGCAAATCAGGCCAACATGATCATACTCAACTCGTCGGTAAAGTTATTATAATTTATTACGTGGTACGAAGACGTTTGACAAGACGGTACAATGTTCCTTAACAGGTACGATGAACAATTTATACATAGTAGTGACAGTTCCAATAAAACGATACATCTCTGGTCATTCATATCTAAAATCCTCTCTCACGTAAGTAATAAGAATCCAATAATATTCATACTAGGTTTTAACAGCAAGGGAATGTCCGTTGACCTTTACGAAGGACATCCAATTGGGTACACAAATCTCAAACCCACTGAATCCTGCATTCATGCAATAAAACTGTCTTGATCCAAGACTTCAATTCTCATTCCGTCTGTTCAACATCATATTAAGGGTACATACATAGAAATACATCTAGGTTAGTATTTCATGTTGGCTAACCTCTCGGTATCCATGCCACGACTTTGGCATTACAATAAAGGCGTTTACACATATGAATACTGCAATCAAATTAACTTCTTTCCCACTCGTAGGAATCCTTCTTCTACGATACGAATCCTAAAAAGGCTAACGACTCTGTAGGTCCATTCTAGGAATAACATATTCCCGCTAGACTAGTATAAGAGCGGCCTTCAATACAGCATACAATAAGAAGTGGGGCGATAACTTACGTGACATTACTGCTATTGGTTTCGACCTGAAGACCAATACAGATCACTAGAATAAATGGCTTCCATAAACGTGCCATGAATACAATAATAATATATATCAATCACGGACATAAACAAGGTCCATGTTGCCCCTCCAAATCATGACGTCAGAAACTACTCAACTAGGTTACCCGTGCGTCCCAAAGCAACTCACACTGCTTTGTGCACGTCAGTGCGCGAATCATTCGACCGCACAAATAATATAACTATATTGAGACTGGTGCGTACATTTGGCAGGACCGAAGACTACCCCCTTAGGTAATAAATGTACGTAACAGCTCCCTTATTACCTCCCCTTAAAAAAATTAATTCTATTAATTTTTTTTTGAACTTAGTACCCGGGAGAGGTGAGTCAAAACTACAACAAGATATATGAAATGCATAAAGTTATACCATATTAAGAAAAGAATATTAAACGAAATCAATATAACTAAATGATAGTATGCATTAAAGCACACATCCACCATCGACCTACTTTGGAACGATGTGGTAATATTCGAAGTAAAAGAAGTTGACAATGAAAATGAAAAAACCATAAAAAAAAAGATGATAATAAAATTCAACTAAGTTTTCTAAAAAAAAAAATTTGAAACATATGATTTCAAAAATGAAAATGAACAGCAACACTGATGATAATCAATGACAAGAGAATCAATAAAACAGAAAAATTGAAAATACAATGTGCAAAAATGAAGCAATGCAAAATTAAACACTTTAAGAATCAACACCCTTAATGTTTTCTAACACTAGTATGGTTGACTAGTGATCTTAACAGTGAGATATCATAACTAAGACCCGTGAATGCAGGTATTACGTGACAACTAAGAAAGTTAGTATATGTGTGATCCATAATTAATTAAATAGATTAAATTGAATTATAGTAATTTATATATTTCTTAATTACTAACAAATAACCAGTTACTAATATATTCTAAGTAATTCCAATATCAATCATTGTCAATGTTCAGTTACAACTAGTTAGTAATCGACGAGACGATGTTCTCAATGTTCCATACACGATAAAATATATTCTCGAACACGATATGTAGTGTAATATGTTCCATAGGAATAACAAATGTATATTTGTCGCTTTTAACAATGTTTCCATACTAATAAAAAGTTACTGTAGTACCAATGTTGCAGTACTAATAAAATGTTACTCTAATACCACTGTTCCCGTTCTAATAAAACGTTACTACACAAGAAGTAATGTTATAATCCATAAGTAAGTATATCCTGAAAGATATATTTATACGAATACTTCAGTTATATGATCAGTCTTTATAGATGTATAATCAATGAAAATGTACACAGTTATTCATGTTATCGGTGAGGATGTTTCAACATCTGGAAGTGGTTTAGTTTCGACAAGTTCGCTTGGGCATCTCGACAAACAGTCTGCGAACACATTCTTCACTCCAGGAATAGCTCGTATTTCAAAATTGAATGGTTGAAGCGCTATAGCGTAACGCGCTGACTTCGATGATTTAACGTTCTTTGAGTTCAGTGCGGTAAGAGCTTTTTGATCAGATTCCACCACAAAGTGTGAGCCAAGGAGGTAACGTTCCAGTTTTGTGATTGCCCACACTAACGCGAGGAGCTCTTTATCTAGAACGGAGTATTTGAGTTCGCTCTCCGTAAGTTTTCTGGACACGTACATCACCGGAAATAAGGTGCCGTTATATTCCTGCATCAAAACTGCAGCAATAGCGTAAGAAGATGCATCACTGCGAAGAATGAAAGTGAGATTTTTTGTTAGGCAACCTCAAAAAAGGTTCTTTTGAAAAAAAATCGTTTTATATAGTCTAACGCCGTTTGGTGATCCTGCGACCACTTTATTACATTAGATGTGCCTTTTTTCAGTAGAGACGAAAAAGGTGCAGTTATAGTAGACAAATGAGGGATGAATTTTGAATAGAACTGTATTAGTCCTAAAATAGACCTAACTTGTTTTTTTGTCTTAGGTGCTGAGATGTTTAAAATTTTAGAGACGTTACTGTCTTCTGTATACATGAAACCATGACCTATGCGGTGACCCAGAAATGAGATGTCATGAAAACCGACAAAAGCCTTTGAAGGTTTTGCTGTTAAGTTATAATCCCGTAAGGTAGACAGTAAAGCTTTTAATCCATGAATATGTTCATCCCAAGAGTCACTGAAAAGACAGATGTCATCTATATAAGTAATGACATCGGGACGATGAGACAATATGCGGCGCATCATGCGTACAAAGGTAGCTGGCGCATTCATTAGTCCGAATGGCATAAAATTCCATTGAAAAAGACCCCGTGGCGTCGAGAAAGCGGTGAATGGCTTTGCTTTAGGAGTTAGTGGCACTTGCCAATAGCCCTTTGAAAGGTCAAATTTCGAAAAGAATGTGGCATGAGATAACCTCTCCAATAAGTCGTCTAAAAGAGGTAACGGTTCCGCATCGAATTTTGTAACTTTGTTCAATTTCCTGTAATCTACGCAAAGACGTATATTGTTGTCCTTCTTCCTAATGATTACCATAGAAGAAGAATATGGTGATGAAGATGGTTCAATTATATTTAATTGAAGCATCTCATCCAATTCCTTATCAACCTTATCACGAAAGTGTAAAGGGATAGGATATGGGCGAACTCGAATAGGCGTATCGTCAGTCAGAATAATGTCATGTTGGATGACTGACGTATGACCTGGGATGTCAGTGAGGACATCCTCATACGAGTGTAGAATATTAGAGACTTGCTGACGTTGATCAGCCGAAAGAGTAGATGAGATTGTAACATCATTCCATTTCTCAGTGGAATGGAGTGGTACAACTGGTATTGGTAGTTGTACATCATCGAAAGAAGATTCTTCTTCTTGGATGACTGACAAACTAGAATAGTGTTGAATAGGAGGTGTAGGATCGTCAGTTGCCTGGAACACTGACTGTAGATAATCAGGACGTGAGTAATACTCCTTCAACATGTTAATGTGGAAGGTTTTATGTTTACCATTAACATCAACGATGTAGTCGACATCGGATATTCTTGAGATGATCCTGAAAGGACCTCTCCAGGTAATTAAAAGACGATTGTTATGCGCAGGGAGTAAGACAAAAGCTTCATCACCAGGTATGAGCTGGCGAAGACGTCTATACTTGTTTGCAAATAGACGAGCTTTTTCTTTGGCTTGTTCGGATGATGCAGTAGCTAGTCTACAAGCATCTATGATTCTCTTTCTCAGAGAGATCACATACTCATAAGAGGATTGAGTTTCCTCTTCAATATTCTCGTCAACCAATAAGTCGTGGATTAACGACATAGGACCGCGTGGTTGCATGCCAAAAACTAGCTGGAATGGAGAAAACCCCGTGGCTTGATTTTGTACTTCGCGATACGCAAACAGAGCAGCGGGTATGACCCGATCCCAGTCTTGGGGATGGTCTTGGGTCATCTTACCCAACAACTGCTTGAGTGTCCTATTGAGACGCTCAATTAACCCATTTGACATCGGATGATAAATAGAACTAAGAGATCTGTCTATACCTAATGTCTTCATAACTTGAGACATGGATTCAGAAATGAACTGAACCCCATGATCCGACAAGATTTTCCGTGGAAAACCAATGCGTGAGAAGATTAACATCAATGCCTCTGCTACACTGGCAGATGAAGTGTTCTTGAGAGGGATGGCCTCAGGCCAACGAGTGCACATATCAATGCACGTAAGAATATGCGTATGCCCTCTAGCAGATGGAAGCATCGGACCAATAATGTCTATAGCCATTTTATCAAATGGTCTAATCGGGATGTCCGCAGCTTGAATAGGAGCCGCATGAAATGGACCCCGTACCTTAACTTCCTGACATATCAAACAAGACCGACAATAGAGAGTGATGTCCCTATGGACGCCTGGCCAGTAGAATGCCGAAAGCACTCTGGATTTGGTACGCGAAAAACCCATATGGCCCGCACATTGCGAGTCATGCGCATGTCGTAATATACGAGATCTCATAGAGGATGGGACTAAGATCTGATAACATAAGGATGAATCCTTTTCCCGTATTACTCTAACCAAAATCCCATTTTTAAGTATAAAGTCATGTCTAGATTTTGCAAGTTTGTTGCTGGTATTCTTTTTGTTCACATAATGAAAAATTTTTTTTAATGAATCATCATTCTTTTGCAATGTTGCAAACAACTCCCGTGAAATAGGAGCATCATCATCACAAGTAGTATGAACTGTAGGTTCAATAGGTGTATCATGCGACATATTAGTAGCTTGCGCTCTAGTCACTACTGCATTTGCAGTTTGAATATGTCGCTCTTCCCATTCAGCAATTTGCTGTGGTGTACACTCTTTAATACCATGTATGCGACCAAGTATTACGTCACAAATTGGATTCGGAAGGAGACATGCCTGGATCTTTCCTGAAAAAAATGGTGTATTAAGGTCAATAATAGCAGTGGGAAATGTTTCAATGGTGCCACCGAAAGTCACACACTTGACAACCCTGCCCGTGGCACAACTTGGGTTGATCAGCGAAGTCCGGACGCCCACAGTGCTATAACCTGAGTCAAATAGGAGAGAGCATGAAATGTTATTGACAAATCCCTTGTTAAACATAAGAGAGCCCTGTCTCTGGTGTACTGACGCAGCAGTGGCCATACAGACTGCAGGTAGACTAGGCAAGGTATGTCCGCAACGCAGCGTCGGGATCGCCTTAGGCTGGAAAAGAGTCGAGCATTCTGGACAGTCTTTCACCTGGGTACAATCAAGAGAACAAGACATAGCATTGTGAGTTTCAGCTACTTTACCCTGTTCAATGTTAGCCTGTGTATCACTTAAAGCGACATTAGAATGTCTACATGTATTACTCGACGATCTATCTCGTCGGCGCGATCGATTGTGATTATTGTCATTAAAATTGCCACAATTGTAGTTTCTGCCTGAGTTAAAATTTGGATGAGTCCGATAATTTGTAGAATGATCGTTATGATGTTGGTTAAATGGTTTATTTCCAAAAAATTGTCTGTTTTGTGAACCCTGAGATTTTGATCTCCAGTTTTGTTTATTATAATGTCCTTGATTATTCTTAAAATTATTGTTACCAAAATCTCGCGATCTGTGAGCTTGGTTCCAAGAAACATTAAATGGAGCAGATTGTTGAAATTGCTTCCCTTTGTAAAAGTTATCATTGTTAAAATTGTAATTATTTCCCTTATTGACATACCTGTCAGTACTAAAGGAACGATTGCGTGAAAAATTGTTTTGTTGTGCTGCAAAAGCAACAGGCAATTCACTCTTAATCTGTGCATTACTCAGATCCATGGTTGGGTGAGCAGTGCAAAAATTTTTTGCATGTTCTTCTAAGTCTTTCATTGATAAAGGTTTCCGTTCGTGTAAAAATGCGAGAAATGTAGGATTTACAGACGATAGTACCTTATCGCGCATCAGTAAATCGAAGAGACCTTCATACGACTTTTCAATTTTGGATAATTCGATCCATCTTTCGAGGGTGAGTCGTATTTGTGACAGAAAATCACTGAAATTTCTGCTTGATTGCGGTAGTAATGTACGAAATCTTAATCGGTATTCATCTTCTGACATTTGAAATTTCTTCAGAAGTGCGGCTCTAAGAGCATTATAATCATTCTTCTCATTAATACTGGTAGTATGATAAACTGCTAAAGCATCCCCAGTAAGTAACCTGGATAAATATGTGCAATACAGTGTTTTATCCACGTTATAAGACACACAAGTGGCCTCAAACCTATCTAGGAAGAATATCACGTCATCAGACGGGGGATTAAATTTTGGTAATTTAAGGTGAATTTCCTTAAAATGGTCATGTCTGAATGAAGTTTGGCCTTCAAAAGTTCTCTGAGAATTAGCTTCCTGAGTTAACCTAAGTCTCTCATATTCTGACTCTGCTAATTTCAGTTCATGCTGTCGTTTTCTATCATTCTCTTCCATCTCAAGCTGAAGTCGTAATGTATTTTGTTCAGCTATTAATCTTCTTTCTTTCATTTCCTTTTGTTTATTTTGCATTTCCTTTTGTTTAACTTCCATTTCAATTTTAAGTCTTTCTTCAGCCTCCTTTTGTTTCTGTTCTGCCTCTCGCTGAAATCGTTTCTCTTCTAATTCAGCGGCTAGTCTCATTTTTTTCTCCTCTTCCTCAGCTATAAATTTTCTCTTCTTTTCATCTTCCTCAGCCTCAAATAAAGTTCGTTCGTTCGTTCGTTCAGTCCGTTTTTGATCTGCCTCAAATATAAGTTTTTCTAGTCTTAAAGTTTCTAACTTTCTCTGTTCGGCTTCTATTTCTTGAGCTTTCTTATATTCTGCAAGTGCAAATGCTTTTACTTCATCAGGAGCCATCTGAAGAGCTTTTGCTTGCTTAATGAAATAGTCTAAGGTAGACATTATTCAATATTATTATGTAATAATACTACTTAAAAGTGTTACTACAACTAGTGGTCTTCGTTCCTGTCCTAGAACGGTAAAATCAAGTTATTTAATAGGCAATAATGTTAATAATTAATAATGTAATTTATAACATGTAATGGTGTGAAAGCAATAACGTGACAGACAGTAGCACAATACTGACACGACACGATAATCAAGACAAATGACTACAGTCGTAGAAATCAAATAAAATAAAAATGTGGAACTAAAATAGAATGTCGTAAAAAATTACGATGACATCTACGATCCAATAATGCACAAGACAATTGACACCACAGTGTAAAAAAATAGGTTTTGTAAAAAACTGAACGACAGGAAGATTAGACGGACGATAATCACATACAAAATACATCATGAAACTAAAGTACAAGTAAAATTAGCTACGAAAACAACAAGTAAAACTTGACGGAACAGCTAAACAGATACTGTTATAAGGGACAACTAGCGATCGGAACTTCGGCAAGGTTTCTAGCCTTGTACCGGAATTATCGCTCAATTGAAACTTACAAAATGAGCCCTACAGAACGTCTGACGAAGAGCCCGAATTGGCTTCGAGATGGATCTCGTTCGACAGATCTACCTCCCTACCTCCCACGAAGAATACAACACATATAACATGTAACATGAAAAATATAAATGTGGACATAACTACATGAGGCACAGCTAAACGTAATAAAGTGTACAACGAAAACACGTTATACTCATCTCGCGTGCAGGTAAAAAATCAATGTGTCTCGTCTCCGTGGATGTACGTTTGAGGATAAAATACTTCGTTCTGAGTATTAGACCACAGCTCGCACGCAATACTGACGAAGAGGTGATTCCAAGGTAGTCAGTCACTGTACAACCTGACGTGGATGTTGATTGATGACCTTGACCCTGTCCGTAAGTTGATTGTGATTCACCAACACAGTAGATTCCAAGATGTTGTCGCCTTGAAAGTTCAGATCTTCCATACAACCGATACTTGTATAGGGTACGTTTCCTTTGAAATTATTGATTTCCAGACCACACTGGCATACCATTTACTGTTGAGCGCTCTTTTCGGGTAATATGATAGCTAGTAGCAGATGTACCAATGTACTAGCATCTTGACGCGAATGTAGAATGAAAATTAGATGAAGAGCTATCCAACAGAACTTCAACGAGTGGAAGGCAAATCAGGCCAACATGATCATACTCAACTCGTCGGTAAAGTTATTATAATTTATTACGTGGTACGAAGACGTTTGACAAGACGGTACAATGTTCCTTGACAGGTACGATGAACAATTTATACATAGTAGTGACAGTTCCGATAAAACGATACATCTCTGGTCATTCATATCTAAAATCCTCTCTCACGTAAGTAATAAGAATCCAATAATATTCATACTAGGTTTTAACAGCAAGGGAATGTCCGTTGACCTTTACGAAGGACATCCAATTGGGTACACAAATCTCAAACCCACTGAATCCTGCATTCATGCAATAAAACTGTCTTGATCCAAGACTTCAATTCTCATTCCGTCTGTTCAACATCATATTAAGGGTACATACATAGAGATACATCTAGGTTAGTATTTCATGTTGGCTAACCTCTCGGTATCCATGCCACGACTTTGGCATTACAATAAAGGCGTTTACACATATGAATACTGCAATCAAATTAACTTCTTTCCCACTCGTAGGAATCCTTCTTCTACGATACGAATCCTAAAAAGGCTAACGACTCTGTAGGTCCATTCTAGGAATAACATATTCCCGCTAGACTAGTATAAGAGCGGCCTTCAATACAGCATACAATAAGAAGTGGGGCGATAACTTACGTGACATTACTGCTATTGGTTTCGACCTGAAGACCAATACAGATCACTAGAATAAATGGCTTCCATAAACGTGCCATGAATACAATAATAATATATATCAATCACGGACATAAACAAGGTCCATGTTGCCCCTCCAAATCATGACGTCAGAAACTACTCAACTAGGTTACCGTGCGTCCCAAAGCAACTCACACTGCTTTGTGCACGTCAGTGCGCGAATCATTCGACCGCACAAATAATATAACTATATTGAGACTGGTGCGTACATTTGGCAGGACCGAAGACTACCCCCTTAGGTAATAAATGTACGTAACAAGGGCCCGTTGCTGGGAACACCACGTGCATTTTGTAGAGACAACTTCCACCAGTGCTCATAAGGTATATTGTATACGATCATTACAAGAGCCTGAGGTATCTGCACACATGTCAGTGGATAAAAAAATGCAGGACTACAACAAAGACGACAACAACAGAAAGTAGAATGAAACTCGTAATATTAAGAATATAATAATAACTAAATTACCAACGTAAATAAAATAATAATCTGTTAACACAAATTCAGGGACGGTCCTAGGGAAGATGGATCGAGGAAGTGACAGACGTCGTGAAGAAATACAACCATAAAATCAGACCCGGCTACAATATCTGTAAGTAATTCCCAAAGCGATAATCAACAACGCCTTGTAATGAGTTACAGCTTTAGCAGTAGAGAAAAAGAACGTTAACTGCATACAACTGTTAACAATTAGCAGATAAACTGCCCCGGTATAGTTCCCGGGGATCTGTTAGGAGACACAAAAATATTAGAAATGCTGCTTCCTCCAGCATGTCTTGGGAAGCGGCTAACATGAGGTTATGCGTGAAGCTGGCAAACCGATCATGAATAGCTACAAAAACCAGTGCTGTTAAGAGACCATGTTCCGTATGGATGAAATAAGAAAAACATTAGAAGAAAACAAGCTTAACAAACTTAAGAGCTAAAGAGATAGGCCCAACTTACCTAGACTCAAAAACATCCATAATCAAATTTTGACTTTTTTTGTTTTGTTTTACAGGTTAAAATTTGGTTCCAAAACAGAAGGGCGAAAGAAAGAAAGCAAAAGTCGAATAAAGATGAACAAATCACAATTCCCCATCACGAGAACGCCTGCAGCGACAGAGGTACGAACCGTGACCAAGGAACCAGGCATCTACCACAGTATTCATTCAGCCAACAGCCTCCAACACACACTCTCATACCCAGTCTGGAGCTGAAAGAAGATTCCAGGCTTCACAATCTTACCTGTTGTAGCTCAGTTGTTTTCAAGGGGGCGAGGATAACTTCTAAACAAGGACTTTCCACTTCCTTTCCCACAAATCCAAATCACAATTCGTCCATTATTTCAGCGATACCTTCAATCATGAGTCGTGGTCACACCCATTCCATCATGGGACGATATCACGGAGGTATTCAAAGATCGAACCTGTCCATCACCAACATGGGTTGTAAAACAATATAGAAAGTCACGTCATAATTAAGCGAAGTACGTTGCACTGTTTCATTAGGCCCAGTGCATCCGATTTCAACAGGCATTTCTGTAGCGGTAGAAAGCGACCACAAAAATAATCAAAGAAGGAAATCAGTGGCCTGTGAATATTAAATAACAAATGAATATGAGTATATGGCAGACATTGGAAAGAAATAAAGAAAAAAGAAACGAAGAAGGAAAGAAAGACAGATAGATCAAGAAATATAAAAAAAAGAAAGAAGTAGAACACTAGACATCAGAAAAGTACAAAGTAATAGACTCCCAGTGAAATCAAACTACGGACCATCATGTGGCGACATCGCCTCACCACGAGAGTGATTCATGAAAGAACATCCCGCCACCTTAGCATCCCCCCAAAAAGTGCATCGTTCGTCGTGGTCATTCTCACGATACTACCCGTAAATATGGAATATAGGACTACGAAACGATCCAGACTTATTATGGACTAATTCTTCTTATAAATTATTATTATTTCGAGCAGCATACCCACCAAATGATGGCGGGAATTAATTATCTTGTGCACTTTCTGCTGCTTGTCTTCACGACGGCACGAATTATCCCGTGGTCATTAATCTTGATGCACTGCTCATGAAGTTATGGATTGTCTGAGAAACCGTTACTGGTCCAGTTCATTGCCTTATATACAATATTGTGTGAAAGTTCTATAAATATTTTTTTTTCTTACTTGATGAACATGAGGCCATATCCGCGGTGTTCCAGTTGAGCTGTTTGTTTTGTGCAACTCGTGAAGCTGGCATGAGAAAAAAAATGAATCATCTCCGATGGACTGAAATTGGACTAATTAACAGTTGCTTTGTCACAACATGTGTTGTAAATGTACGGATATTTTTTTTTTTTTTTAAATTGCCTTGGTATGCATTTAAAAAAAACCTTACTTACTTACTTAGTCGTTCCCCTTCTACAGTGAGGTGTAGAGGTTTGGAAGAGAGAGCGCCAAACTATCCTATTGGCTGTCTTCCTCCTGGCCTGGTTCCATTTTAGTCCTCGGTCCTTCGGAGATAGACTAATGTTGTCCTCCCAGTGGACTCTGGGTCGTCCTGGGGGTCTGGATCCCTGGCTCTTAGTTTCCCACACTTGTCGTGGTAGCCGATCTTCTCCTATTCTGCAGACATGGCCAACGCATCTTAATTGGGACTGTTCTATTTGTGTCTGCAGGGGTTGGGTTTTTAGGCGTTGACGTATCGCCCGGTTGCGGACCATGTCTCTTCTTGTTTCTTCAACCACCTTCCTCAAATACCTCATTCCTGAGGTTTGGATCTGACTTTTGTGGGTTGTCGTCTTTGCCCATGACTCGCACCCATGTGTCAAGACTGGGACATAGGTGGAACGGTTCAAAATAAACTTTTCCTATTACTCCATCTCCAAGTCATTGTTTAAGGGAGTATCGACTTGAGCGACGAAATCGGCCGCGATATTGCAAATGTAACGCACTCCATTCTTCATTCATACTGACCAAAATTACAAATGAGGAAAATTCAAGAAATTACGTCCAGAATCAAACAAATGCCTTAATTTGGAAACAAAATGTGCGCTGTGTAAACACTTGTTCAAATTTAATTCCCCGCGTGAAAAGCGCACCATGAAAAAAAGATCGCAACTTCAGTGTGGGAACAGATTGGTTAAATTTGTTACGGACGCATACGGAAGTTCTTGGTATTAATTATTGATTAGAAGTTTACTAGTATTATTAAAAACTAGCAATAACCCGTCAAAATTGACAGGTTTTTAATTATATGTTTCTGTTACATGTATTACAGACGGTACTATTCCTACTGTGGTCAATTCAATGCAGGCGACAGTCATTAGATATTTTTAGTGAAAATTATATGGATGTATTAAATATGAAGACATGGAGTAACCTTCCTAAATGACATGTGGAGCAGTGATAATGATCTAATGGACCGGAAATTGACTAAATAATTAACACTTCTTTTCTGACAACATGTCTCGTAATTCGTGCATCTTTTAAAATCTTGACTTTCCATAATCAAACTGTTCATGCACACCGTCATTTGCGCACTTTTCTATTTTCGGGAGAGTACATACAAAGAGGAACAATACAATTATTGTCTAATTTTCAACCACAGTTGCACCCCTTAGCTGTGGTTGAAAGTTAATGTACTCTCTCGAAAATAGAAAAGTGCGCAAATGACGGTGTGCATGATGTGACCGACCGACGTACTTACGGCAGGAATTATGGTATTGGATTTTAAAAAAACAGTGTGGATTTATGAGGATTCCATTCTGAAAACGATGATTCTTCTTGTCCACTGATGACGGTTCAATATTCTCATCTTCTCCAGAAAAAAAACACAAAAAGCAATGCGCGATGAAACTAAGGTTGTGTGTGTGTTTTTACCCCTCTTTTTTTAAACCAATACCTTTCAAGACAATTTGATCGTCCGATTGGCAGCGTGGTTAGAGAGTTGGCCTCTCGTGGCAAAGGTACCGGGTTCAAAACACGGTGACGTCACGCAGTAATCTACCAAGCTGTAAATGGGTAACTGACTGCTCTTTAGTTAGGGAAGGCAAAGGCAGCGAGGAACTGAACTGATTTCCAAACCCCTCGAAGCTTGACCTAGTGTAGTGAAGTCTCTAATACGTCATTCCACTACGACAGTATCTGCTAGGGAACTTTTTTTTTAACCTTTCAAAATGTTTTCGCTCTTCAGTTACATTCACACACTGACAGACGAGAACACAGTTACATTCACACACAGGCAGACGAGAACACAGTTACATTCACACACAGACGAGAACACAGTTGCATTCACACACAGACAGACGAGAACACAGTTACATTCACACACTGACAGACGAGAACACAGTTACATTCACACACTGACAGACGAGAACACAGTTACATTCACACACTGACAGACGAGAACACAGTTACATTCACACACTGACAGACGAGAACACAGTTACATTCACACACTGACAGACGAGAACACAGTTACATTCACACACAGACAGACGAGAACACAGTTACATTCACACACTGACAGACGAGAACACAGTTACATTCACACACAGACAGACGAGAACACAGTTACATTCACACACTGACAGACGAGAACACAGTTACATTCACACACACAGACAGACGAGAACACAGTTACATTCACACACTGACGAGAACAGTTACATACGACAGACGAGAACATTTACATTCACATTACTGACAGACGAGAACACAGTTACATTCACACACTGACAGACGAGAACACAGTTACATTCACACACTGACAGACGAGAATTATATGTTTCTGTTACATTCACACACAGACAGACGAGAACATTTACATTCACACACTGACAGACGAGAACACAGTTACATTCACACACACAGACAGACGAAACACAGTTACATTCACACAGACAGACACAGTGTACATTAAATATGAAGACATGGAGTAACCTTCCTAAATGACATGTGGAGCAGTGATAATGATCTAATGGACCGGAAATTGACTAAATAATTAACACTTCTTTTCTGACAACATGTCTCGTAATTCGTGCATCTTTTAAAATCTTGACTTTCCATAATCAAACTGTTCATGCACACCGTCATTTGCGCACTTTTCTATTTTCGGGAGAGTACATACAAAGAGGAACAATACAATTATTGTCTAACTTTCAACCACAGTTGCACCCCTTAGCTGTGGTTGAAAGTTAATGTACTCTCTCGAAAATAGAAAAGTGCGCAAATGACTGTGTGCATGATGTGACCGACCGACGTACTTACGGCAGGAATTATGGTATTGGATTCCAAACAACAGTGTGGATTTATGAGGATTCCATTCTGAAAACGATGATTTTTCTTGTCCACTGATGACGGTTCACTCTTCTCATCTTCTCCAGAAAAAAAAAAAAAAACACAGGAAGCAATGCGCGATGAAACTAAGATTGTGTGTGTTTTTACCCCGCTTTTTTTAAACCAATACCTTTCAAGACAATTTGATCGTCCGATTGGCAGCGTGGTTAGAGAGTTGGCCTCTCGCGGCAAAGGTACCGGGTTCAAAACACGGTGACGTCACGCAGTAATCTGCTTAGCTGTAAATGGGTAACTGACTCTGCTCTTTAGTTAGGGAAAGCAAAGGCAGCGAGGAACTGAACTGGTTTCCATACCCCTCGAAGCTTGACCTAGTGTAGTGAAGTCTCTAATACGTCACTCCCCTACGACAATATCTGCTAGGGGACTTTTTTTTAAACCTTTCAAAATATTTTCGCTCTTCAGTTACATTCACACACTGACAGACGAGAACACAGTTACATTCACACACTGACATACGAGAACACAGTTACATTCACACACAGACAGACGAGAACACAGTTACATTCACACACAGACAGACGAGAACACAGTTACATTCACACACTGACAGACGAGAACACAGTTACATTCACACACTGACAGACGAGAACACAGTTACATTCACACACTGACAGACGAGAACACAGTTACATTCACACACAGACAGACGAGAACATAGTTACATTCACACACAGACAGACGAGAGACGAGAACACAGTTACATTCACACACAGACAGACAAGACCACAGTTACATTCACACACTGACAGACGAGAACACAGTTACAGTTACATTCACACACACTGACAGACGAGAACACAGTTACATTCACACACTGACAGACGAGAACACAGTTACATTCACACACTGACAGACGAGAACACAGTCACATACAGACACACACGAACACGGGTACAGTCACACACAGACAGACGGAGACACAGGTACAGTCACACACAGACAGACGAGAACACAGATCGAGAACACAGTTACATTCACAGACAGACGAGAGCACAGTTACATTCACACACAGACAGACGAGAACACAATTACATTCACACACAGACAGACAAGACCACAGTTACATTCACACACTGACAGACGAGAACACAGTTACATTCACACACTGACAGACGAGAACACAGTTACATTCACACACAGACAGACGAGAACACAGTTACATTCACACACAGACAGACGAGAACACAGTTACATTCACACACAGACAGACGAGAACACAGTTACATTCACACACAGACAGACGAGAACACAGTTACATTCACACACAGACAGACGAGAACACAGTTACATTCACACACAGACAGACGAGAACACAGTTACATTCACACACAGACAGACGAGAACACAGTTACATTCACACACTGACAGACGAGAACACAGTTACATTCACACACTGACAGACGAGAACACAGTTACATTCACACACAGACAGACGAGAACACAGTTACATTCACACACAGACGAGAACACAGACAGACGAGAACACAGTTACATTCACACACAGACAGACGAGAACACAGTTACATTCACACACTGACAGACGAGAACACAGTTACATTCACACACTGACAGACGAGAACACAGTTACATTCACACACACAGACAGACGAGAACACAGTTACATTCACACACTGACAGACGAGAACACAGTTACATTCACACACTGACAGACGAGAACACAGTTACATTCACACACTGACAGACGAGAACACAGTTACATTCACACACTGACAGACGAGAACACAGTTACATTCACACACTGACAGACGAGAACACAGTTACATTCACACACTGACAGACGAGAACACAGTTACATTCACACACAGACAGACGAGAACACAGTTACATTCACACACAGACAGACGAGAACACAGTTACATTCACACACTGACAGACGAGAACACAGTTACATTCACACACAGACAGACGAGAACACAGTTACATTCACACACAGACAGACGAGAACACAGTTACATTCACACACTGACAGACGAGAACACAGTTACATTCACACACTGACAGACGAGAACACAGTTACATTCACACACAGACAGACGAGAACACAGTTACATTCACACACTGACAGACGAGAACACAGTTACATTCACACACAGACAGACGAGAACACAGTTACATTCACACACAGACAGACGAGAACACAGTTACATTCACAGACAGACGAGAACACAGTTACATTCACACACAGACAGACGAGAACACAGTTACATTCACACACTGACAGACGAGAACACAGTTACATTCACACACTGACAGACGAGAACACAGTTACATTCACACACTGACAGACGAGAACACAGTTACATTCACACACTGACAGACGAAAACACCAGTTACATTCATACACTGACAGACGAGAACACCAGTTACGTTCACACAATGACAGACGAGAACACAGTTACATATGTAGTACAGTCATCCTTACGTACTGGTAACAACTGCATTCAATGTAAGTGCGGCATTCACCCCTCGCCCATAAATCTCTATCTCTGATCTATATTCAATGTAAGTGCGGCATTCACTCCTCGCACATAAATCTATATGGTCTGTAAACAATGTAATGCAATGTAAGTGCGGCATTCACTCCTCGCACATGTATTTCTATCTCTGGTCTAACCACCAGGCATCCAAGTTCCTCTAGAACTTCACAGCACGGGAAAATCACAACGCGCTTACGTAGACCTCCTATTGGCGCGGAAAAGCCAACAACGCGCATTCAAATAATTAGCATTGCTGAATGGTCCTAAACATAGACCTGCTTTCTGAACACGGGAAAACGACGTGTATTTTTAATCCAACCAGTGCGGGGCATTCATTCCTCGGCACAACATATATCTATACCTCTGGTCTAATCACCAGGCATCCAAGTTCCTCCTGAACTTTTACAGCGACAGTTACATTCACACACTGACAGACGAGAACACAGTTACATTCACACACAGACAGACGAGAACACAGTTACATTTACACACAGACAGACGAGAACACAGTTACATTCACACACTGACAGACGAGAACACAGTTACATTCACACACAGACAGACGAGAACACAGTTACATTCACACACTGACAGACGAGAACACAGTTACATTCACACACTGACAGACGAGAACACAGTTACATTCACACACTGACAGACGAGAACACAGTTACATTCACACACTGACAGACGAGAACACAGTTACATTCACACATTGACAGACGAGAACACCACATGTTGATTAATTTAATTAATGTTAAGAAATGTAAGGAGCGTCTGTTTCCAAACTGGCCGTTTGTGTTACTGCTTGGTTCCTGACCAGTTGCTTAGGCCAGTCTTCCGTATTGAATACTGGGCTTTTTAAATGCTCCACTGCCGATAAAAAACATTTTATTGAAAATATATTGCTCTCTCAGCAAAACAAAACAAAAAATAACGGTAAACACGATTGCATTTTAGCAAAGCCATAAAAATAATAGTTATCTACACATCAAATAACATCATTAAATTACCACAATACACTAAGAGCAAATCAAAAACCTCAAACGAGCATCCAAGTTATAAATAGCACAAGTAATTGTAGATCAATCTGATTTGCGTTCCTAGATGTTTAGGTTGAACTAATAATAATAGCCCCTTCAGTCGTAACTGACTTTGGGAATGCGCCCCTGGGGTGACCGACCTCAGCTGCTTATTTTCCTGGTGTTCCTTTCGACGTTTTCTCCTCTCTTCTGTTTGTTGTGACAAGTTGTACTAGACAGGTAAATACCGGAATGGTCTCGGTATTCGGGCCTTTTACATAACATTTTGATCGTCCTATTGGCAGAGAAGTTAGAGTGCTGACGTCTCACTGCAAAGGTGTCGGGTTCGAAACACGGTGGCGTCGCGCTTTAGTCTACCCAGCTGTAAATGGGGCCCTGGCTCTGCTCTTGACTTAGGAAACGAGAGGAAGGGAACTGGCCATGCCACCTCTCGATGCTGGACATAGTTTAGTGAAGTCTCTGACATTTCATTTCTCTGCGGCAGTATCTGGTATATGACCACCGTTAACTTTATTTGACCTTTTAAGTACCTTGCTTTGATTTCGCGAGGCTCAGCCCGTTCAAAGTAGCTGTACGGTTTGTCGGCTATATCAAGGCGCATATTTAAATGTTACAGATCTTGAAGTCTACGCTTCTAAGAATCATATGTTCCCCCAGACACAGATTTTTTTTTTTTAGTGTGGTTTGGGGGGGAGAGAGCAGAAGAGAAGAGAGAAATAGAATTGTTTGTTTTTCGAAAGGCACTTAATGATTGTCAGAGTGCAGTATTTAGTGAATTTTAATAAATGTGAACAATATAGATAGATGGATTTGCTACCACCACATGGCCTCAAGCAGACTTATTCTTGACTAGTATGAATGATAGCTACGTCTAATGTCTAGGGATATGCAAGTGTGGTGTGATGGTACTTTAACAATAATACACCTCTACACAAACAAGTATTAAGGTCTATGATTAAGGAAATAACACCTTGGATAAATTTGTACAATTAATAATTTTCTGTATGATTTATTTGGTCCTGAACCTAGTATTCTTCTGGTCAGGACTTTTAAAAATGAAAAGAATTCAAGATATATACAAAATGTAAATTTTAGACCCACAGGGACAAGTGTCCAAACAAATACTGTTAAATTATACTAATAGTGTTACTAAAATCTGTCTATTACTGGTTTCTAACACTGGATGGCTGTTTGGTTTTCTTTAATCACTCCCAGTCTCTTTACAATATAATGTCACTGTTAATTTCACTAGGGAAATATTTTATTTCTTGGATGCAGGGGTATGCTGCTCTTATAGCTGATGTACTGTTAGGGTACCAGATATTTCACTTATCTGGCCCATTGGAACTGTCTGAATTCTTTCTGCCAAATGACCACTGCTCCAAAAGTAATAGGGGGATACTGGCGACCCCTATCACTACTGGCCTCCAAAACTTCTCAACTGCTTTCACATAGACCTCTGGCACCGGACTAGTGCCAGATAAGACCCAGAAATTCAATGAAAAAACACAGGTACGTTAAATAGCAGATTCCAGATATACTGCTAGCTGAACTGTGATGCCTATTACTTTCATATATATTTGCTTTAATAAGGCTAATCACTTTTTTCCAGAAATACACAACGTCCTGCTCTCGGGACTATCTTCTACAAATGGCGTCAAGCCTTTGAATGTACTCAATATTATGAAAAATTTTGACCAATAGGATCTACTACTAAGATTTCCCATTCAAATTTTTTAATCTAAGGTCCAATTTCGGTCCAATGTTAGTGTACTTCTGTCGGTCTGTCTGTCCGAACTTGGCATTTACCAACAATAAACTTGGTTTTGGCCTAACACTTACAAAAAATATTCAGTTTGAGCCATCCCATAATTTTTTCCCCTCCTTGTCTCCCCCTTCATACAACAGACTACTTGTACCCTTTCTTGCCTTTTTCAAGGACGCGTCAAAAAAGTCACCGTTAGTGCAAGTCCAAACGAGCATGTGTTGGTCTGTCTGTACGAACAAATACAGTCTTTTGTCCATAACTTTATTTCTATCTGTCGGATTTTTTATTCGAAAGCATATTACCCATCAGGACAAGACCAGCTCTAAGACTAGCTAACTTTTATGGTCTTAAACCTATTAATAAAGAATTCAATATATTTTCCATTTTAGTGTTCGTTGTTTTTCTAAGTTTCAACTACTTGAATGTTATAAAAATCGCCTCAGATCTTCCTTTTTCCCGATAGGAAATAATTATGCGTGTGTGTATATATATATTGTTCCACAGTGTCTGTGGTTAGAAATGTATTGGACTAGCGGGGTATTTTTAAATTTTCAAACTTGCGACATCGTTTTCGACACAAGCTAACGGCGTCGTCTCGCACTGTTGGCCTGAGTAGCTAATTCAAACCTCTAACACTTGACAAGCCGGCAGCAAGTGTCCGCTCTCTCAATCTTATGCGTTCGTGTGTTTTATTCGTTCTATCTTTCCTGGAACCACTACGCTAGTAGATTTTTCAAATTTTTATCGTTAACCCTTGACGGGCGCGTTATAAAGGATAATACTACCAACGCGGCGATAAGATTTCTCACTATGTTCTGTCCTGCTTAAATCAATGCGTTTTCTGGCGCGGGGAAGAAGACGCGTTACAACTTTACTAATTATGACTTTATTACATATAATTTATGATTTTATCGCCGTATCACTGTACTTCACCACACAGTTCTGTACATTACTCTAGCGGGGCGTACAAGATAACAACTTCCAGCATAAGAATGGAGGTAGAGGCAGTACCTGCAGCCTTAAGATGTATTACTGAAACTTCATTAACAAAGGCAGTCATTGTGTCAGACTCTCAGTCCATGCTTCGAAAGGTTCAAAATGATTGGCTAAGGCATGAATGGAAAACATTCATAGAAGCTTCGAATCTGCAAGAGCTGGTGTGGATCTACTGTCCTGGGAATGCAGAGGTACGCGGTATGAGAGAGCTGACAGACTAGCACCAAGAGCAACCACAGTGGGGACACTGGATATGGATAAGGGAGAGATACTGAGAACAATTACTGATCGCATGTTAGAGAATGACACTGCAATAGCTGAATGATCAAGGTTAAGACTGTCGGAATTTGGCATCAAACGTAAGGCTAGCTGAGATGAGCGTATGAGAGGATGCATCCGTCGAGTATATAACCAGCGAGCTACAGGAACAGTAAATATTCACACTCTTCGACACATACTGAGGGAGACTGAGCACCTTTGAGTTTGCCCGGAGTGCAATGAAGTCGAGTCTATTCAACAATAACATTACTCTACTGAGACTGAATGACATATTAACATAACACAGAGGATTCAAGGATGAACATTTCCGATACAGAGAGACGTTGGAGCAGGGCTAAGATTTATATGCATACATAGATGTGCATATATATATATATATATATACATATACATATACATCTACATATATATATGTAGATATATGTAGATATATATAGATATATATAGATATATATAGATATATATAGATATATATAGATATATAGATATATAGATATATATATAGATATATATGTATATGTATATGTATATGTATATGTATATGTATATGTATATGTATATATATGTATATATATATATATATATATATATATATATATATATATATATATATATATATATATATATATATATATATATATATATAGATATATATATATATATATATATATATATATATATATATATATATATATATATATATATATATATATATATATATATATATATATATATGTATGTATGTATGTATGTATGTATGTATGTATGTATGTATGTATGTATGTATGTATGTATGTATGTATGTATGTATGTATGTATGTATGTATGTATGTATGTATGTATGTATGTATGTATGTATGTGTATATATATATATATATATATATATATATATATATATATATATATATATATATATATATATATATATATATATATATATATATATATATATATATATATATATATATATATATATATATATATATATATATATATATATATATATATATATATATATATATATATATATATATATATATATATATATATATATATATATATACAGGGTGTTTTAAACAGAATATCGGTATTTTAGATGCAAATAACTTTGGTTATTGAACACTTTAAAATATACAGTTTGCACCAAAAGAAAGTAAAACTGTCAACGTTTAATCTCTTACATTACAATCCCTCAATGTGTGCCCCTTGTGTTACACGGCACACATCTAGACGGTAGTCTACTGTGATTACCGATTGTGACTTGGCAAACTGCAATACACAAAACGACTTCTGCTGTGGCGTCGCCATTTTTATTCCTTGCGCCGTCTAGCGGCTGAAATCAAAAACATTTTTTTTAAATCGGGTAACTGTCCAAACTCGGACAGTTACCTATCTTTTCTTTCTTTCTTAATCGGAACCTCTTCTACCCCGTAAACAGGGTGTAGAGGTGACACAAAGAGCACAAGGCTCCTGGGCAAAACATGTAATTAAAATATTTGACAAAACAGGTCTGAACAGTGGGTACTTGGCAGGCTGGTGTCAGCATAATTTATAACACTTCTTGAGGTCGCGTGGCGTACGGCTAAGGGTCTTTTCACGCCCGATTCGGTAGGCGAGACAGTAATAAACGAATACTTACCACTAGTGGCGTAACTACCGCCCGGCTCGACCAGGCACGTCTCGAAAGCAGGTTTTCAGAGTCGTGGAGTCGGTCATTTTTAGTGGAGTCGCTGTCGGTAAAAATGTCCCTACTCCGATTCACGTTTGATCCATGCAAGAGAGGGGGGCGCTTAAACAATTTTGAAATAACATTTTAAAGTAGTAGAACTCCTAAAACCCCTTTCCTGTTAAAATACATCCATTTTTACACAGTGTAGGAACTTCTTATAGAGTTGAAGGATACTGATGATGATGAAGCAAGTAGTATAACAATGCCCCATTAATTTGTGCCTGGGCACCACTAACATTGTAGCTCTGTCACTGCTACCACTATTTAAAGAAAGTCTACTTCAGCGCTGCCACTCTGAATTTTTGAAGGAAAAAAAAACTTAGATATCGCTGACGGGCGATTTTTGGGTTACGTTGGGCGACGTTGGACGATTTGTCGTCTTTGGCCGATTTTCGGGCTTTCTTGGGCGATTTGGGGGCAATTTTTGTGAAATTTGTGGGCTACTTTGGGCGATATTTGCCGATTTGGAATCGAGATCTAGGTGGTGTTCTTCAACTAATTAATAAAAATGACACCAAGACGGTATAAAAAAAGATCTAGGTGAATCCACATAGAAGTGGCAACGCTGACCTACTTCCAGTTTACTGCCCAGTCTTCGTGAAGGCAGAAACATAAATATGTCTTAACTTAGCGTGGCGTGTGCTATTACGTAGCTGCCGCATCAAGGCGTGGGGTGATGATAGCAGTAGATAATGTGATCTCTTAGACGTTCAGTCATTTCCTATTTTCACGCCCTATAGAGCATGGAGGCACCGCTGCAGCAAGTCCCCTAGCGGGTAACCTTCAGTAAAGCTATCATGCACTCTTGCCACAAATAAATAAATATTAGACAAACATAAAGGTATGTTATCAGGCACTCGTAAGAAATAAAGAAGTAGAAAACTAGACAACAGAAAAACAACAGACGTGAGTGGCTTACCCAGGATTCGAACCCAGGACCTTCCGTGCAAGCGAATCACACTATCCTCCCTGCCATCTAGGCATCACCAAAACATGATGCTTCGATGACGGGTCATTAGTGCGAGCCGGTGTTATACTCCTGCAACAGTGGTTTCTGTAACAATATATTTTACACGTTCTGGATGCCAGCTTTATGCTCTTTCTCTTCTTTATGCAACATGCCTGGCAGCATAGGCGATCATGTCTCTCCACAACTTCCTGTCTCCAGTATTGTTTGTCGTTCCATGCCATGACGTCAAACTGTCCAGCACCTTCTTTGTCGTCCTTTATGTCTTTTTCCTTTCATTTTTCCTGTTGGCAGAAAGTATTCCAGTTGTCTTCTTATCATAACATACCCAAAGAAACTGGATTGTTAAAGAGAAAACAAGTAAAAATAACGAAAATTAATCCAGCAACCGTATTCAAATTCGCTCAGGATTCACCATGTTACCACACTCATTTTCGCCCAGTGTTTGTTAGCTGATGTTATCAGTTTATTAGTCCGCCCCCTCCGCCCTTTCCTTTTTCCCCTTTGCGCGCATTTGTTCATGCTGGCTAAATAACGGAAAAGACGCTTCGAGCACTTTCTGGCGCAGGAAAATTAAAGTGTGTTGAATTAGAAGCAAAAGATATTGACAGCTACTTAAGTTTTAAATGTCTTTTAATTTTGTTCTGCTTCTTTGAGGAATCAAACAATCAAGTACAACGGTTCTAAAAATGTTAAATAAAGACATTTTCTATTTTTTTTAATTACAAGGAAAAGAGCAATTTTATTTGCCCGCGACTCTACTTTGATAACATGCAAGGAGAAAGTAAATAAATTGTTCTGGAAGAAAGGAGAAAGGAGAAAGTAAGACAAGTTGAAAAACCGCGTAAATCGAATCGTATTTACATAGAGAAAGTAAGACACTTCCTTTTTCATGCATTTCCTTTTTTTAGTTCCTTACACAACATGCACTACAGCGGGGGCTTTCTTGTAGGAAGCCTACATTAAAACCCCCAAGATCTTGTAGGAAGCCTACATTAAAACCCCCAAGATCTTGTAGGAAGCCTACATTAAAACCCCCAAGATCTTGTAGGAAGCCTACATTAAAACCCCCATGGTCTTGTAGGAAGCCTACATTAAAACCCCCAAGGTCTTGTAGGAAGCCTACATTAAAACCCCCAAGGTCTTGTAGGAAGCCTACATTAAAACCCCCATGGTCTTGTAGGAAGCCTACATTAAAACCCCCAAAGTCTTGTAGGAAGCCTACATTAAAACCCCCAAGGTCTTGTAGGAAGCCTACATTAAAACCCCTATGGTCTTGTAGGAAGCCTACATTAAAACCCCCAAGGTCTTGTAGGAAGCCTACATTAAAACCCCCAAGGTCTTGTAGGAAGCCTACATTAAAACTCCCTGTGGTGAAATTACAGTGATGCAACGTTAAAATTCCTCCATTTATAAAGATAACAGGTAAAATAACATGTAGGGATAAAAATATAGGTAAGATATGCCGAGGCTTCTTCACCTACGCCAGCGTTTTCTAGGGTCATTGAAACTAACTAGTTAGAACATGCAGACTAAACGACCTATCCTTTTAGACGGGGTGAAAACGGAGATAAAAGAAAAAATGTGACGGTCTGAACACGTGTTTGAATCTAAAGTCTAGAAGACGCAATTTGTAGTTTTTAAGGAAAAAATTACGCCACTAGTTGACACAATGTAAGGAAATGGACAAAAAAACGACCTTAGCTCTTGTCAGAAACAGACATATCTTGGACTTTCTACGGTAATTAGTCCTTTTAGTTTGAATATAGCGGCAAACGCCGTGAACTAGGGCACAAAAACAAATTTCAAAACGAACCTTGAAAAAGTAGGTTTTTTTTCCCAATCATAAGTTTAGGAGAATAACAAATAGCTAGTGTGGTAGCCCATCTTTACCTGAGAATTAATATACTTTTAATTACACAGACGGACAGATAACACGGAAGATATTGACGAAAGACTGTATTGTTCAATACAGACTAACAGACAGTTATTTGTGCATATTTTCACTAAAGTTACATTTTGACGCGTCCTTGAGCCTAACGCATAAAAACAAACTGCAGGTGGACTAGGGGCAGGGTAGGAGGATAGTAGCTAAAAATAACTTAGCATAGAATCTTAGAAGTAGGGGGAGACAAAATTTGTGTAGTTTTTTTCTTGTAGTTGGTACAAAAACAAGTGTAATTTTGGGAAAAACCAAGTTGGGACGGACAGACCGACAGAAAAATACTACACACTAGACTGAGACTGGACCGAAATTAGACTTTGTAGTTTGAATATTTGAAAGGTAGAGGGGAAGTCCGCTGATTGGACAGAAGCTTTCATATTATAGAAAGAAAGACGCCCGCTAGTGCCTTTTTGTAGAAGACTGTCCATATACACAGTTCGTTAATGCTAGAAGAGTGATTTCCAGGAAATATTATATATTATCAGTGGGACGCCATAATCTAGCCAGCAGCTCAGCTGAGTTTTGCTAATACAACGTAACTGTGTTTTCAATTTTGAATTGTGGTAAGGAGAAACATTCATTAACCCTTTTATTTAACATTTAATATTTTGAGTGATTGATACTGCCATGTCATGAAAAATGATTACGACAAGTGAGTGCTTATTCTAGGTCCCCAGCGACAGCCCAGGGCCTAGATGCAAATAAATAGTATAGGAAAACATATCCAAGACTAGAGAAGACAGATCTATATTTGAGATCAGTGGGAACATATCACCCACCTTATTGCATGGAAGAGGAGACTATTGAACATATTTCGGATGCAATGCAGTCATGGGAAACTGGTGCTATTTGATACCACCTGGGTGAGATGTGCTGAGTTGGTCAGAGAGATCTGACCCGATCTTTGTAATGTTTTTTCGTTGTTGTGTGTAAAATTGGTGAAGTAGGCAGTGTGTTGACACATGGCACAAATTTTGGTTTCAGAGTTTCTGGTCTGGCACTGTGCTAGTGCCAGATGCTTGAAGAGGTCCAAGAGTGGATGCCTAAGAAGCCCATCATTTTACTCCAGCTACTGTGAGGAGTGGGCCACTTGAATTCTTTACTGCATCGTCACAGGCCAGATAAGTGAAAACCTGGCCTGTTGTGGATTCATCAAACTCGTCCCCAAATAAATAAATAACTAAACACAATCCTGGTGTAGAAAAACTATACTTCAGTTCAATATTTCAAAGACAATGACTCGTGTAAACAGAGATCGGGTATGATGACACCACCCCGACTAAACATCCAGTGCTAGTTTTCCAAAGACACTGTAGTAGTGTTAATATTAACCTTTGTAACCATATATCTATGTACAAAAATTTCATTTTGATTATGCAATATATATATATATATATATATAACACCAACTCTGACTGCCACCAGGTAGTCATCCTCACAGATGCACTGTCTGTCCTGCAAGCTCTCAAGGGTGGGAAACTCCCGCATCTGAGAAATGAACTAAACAAGGTAGCTGCCAAAAAGAGAACCATACTTCAGTGGGTACCATCTCATTGTGGTGTACCCGGAAATGAAAAGGCAGATAAACTTGCAAAAAAGGGAGGAGAATGTGAACAAGAAGATAATGAAGTCACATACTTTGAGAAAAAGAGAGCTATCCAGACTATCAGAAGAGAACAGAACCAACCCAAAGACGACTATCACACTCTCGACCGGCAGGGACAGATAAACTATTTTTCGACTCAGGACAGGGCATAACAAACTGAATAAACACATGCACAAGCTACGATTGTCTGCTTCACCACTGTGCACATGTGGATTATACGAACAAACTGCTGAGCATGTTCTACAGGACTGTCCTCTGTATGACCAGTTAAGAAAGATATACTGGCCCAATGACTCAACACTAAACTCAAAGCTATATGGAGTTAAAGAGGAACTTCAAACAACAGTCGAATTCATCATGAGAACTCGTCTGACGGTGTAATCATCAAAGATGCGATCGCAAGAAGAAGAAGAAGAAGCAATATATATATATATATGCACTTTTATTGATAAATACATATTGTTTCATATGTCCTGACCAGAAGAAAATTTGGTTCAGGACTAAATAAATTCAAAAAATTATCAAATTTAAATTCTAAAAGCCAGTGTTAGTTGATACTTAGTGTTTACATGTGTGTGTCTGTGTATTTAATTACCTACACATCACCTTTTATTACCCTAGACATTAAACGTAGCTAACATACATAATAGCAGAATAAGTCTGTTTGAACCAACGGGCTGATCACCCGTTTGCCAGTCACTTCGATTACGGAAACAACAGCAAATGGATTAATTTGCCGTTGCCCTAAAGACGCCAATAGGCGTGATGGGAAACAATGGCAAAGAAAACGTATCTGCTGTTGCCCTAAGACGCCACTAGGCGTAATGGCCACTGACTGCTTTGACGGTCGGTGGCTAAGCACGGAAGAAGAAGAGAAGAAGTCTGTTTGAGGTCGTAAGTTTTAGCAGAAAGGCATTCTGTAACTCACATAAACTTTTATCTTCATTAGTCTTCACAGCTGACCTCATCCAGTACACTAGGTAACATAGCAACCACACATTAACATCAAAAACCACTACACTCCCCATGGTCTTGTAGGAAGCCTACATTAAAACCCCCAAGGTCGTGTATGGTGTTTTCTGTAACAATTTCTTTTATATGATAAGGCTGCAAGACACTTATTTGAAAACATAGTTTGCATAGCTCCCATAATTAAATGTTTCAAAATTTTAAAAAAAAAATAATTGTGAAGCTTTGCGTGCTGTGAGAAGAAAGAGACGCTGGCGATGGATAAGACATACATCAATAAACCTGTTGATAACATTACAAGGTAGACCTTGTCCTGGAATTATCAGGGTAAGAGAGGTATCAATCAATGCCGTTTAGCTCACCAAGAAGCACATGCCTTCTACAAACACATGCCAAGTCCTGTCGTGTGCAAGTTCTTCTCAAATTCTTTCCACGTCTTCCTCCCCATTTTCCTTTCTGTCTACAGTTCTCTTCTACCTGTGTCTACCTTCTGTCTCTCTTCCCTGGGAATTCTAGAACAATGACTGCTTTGTAATGCTATCAACAGGTGTCCCCAATATGTGGCTTACACATTGCCACCGTATTCTTTCCGTCTCTTATTCCACTGGTACGCCTCTGGTTCTTCTGAGTTTATTTTCTCTTGTCACTTTTGATGTTTCTTCGTACCTCTTTGTTCGCAGACAAACTACAGGACCATTTACGCAGAGTAATACACGCATGATATAACATACTGATATCAAGACATCCATGCTTTAATTATAACAGTAACTAGTATGCAATTAATAATTTTAGAATCGCTGCATATATGTATTTCACGTAATAAATG
Source organism: Oreohelix idahoensis (assembly GCA_024509875.1). NCBI lineage: Eukaryota > Metazoa > Mollusca > Gastropoda > Stylommatophora > Oreohelicidae > Oreohelix > Oreohelix idahoensis. The sequence goes on along the minus strand of JAMPIV010011525.1, from coordinate 153,100 downwards.
CTGCAGTAGTGTCCTATTTTGGCTCTGTGTGAACTTTCAACATTTTAAATGCAGCGTGACAACAACTAATACCGAACATTATAGTCTCCCTCTGGGCATGATTCCGCATACAGTAACAACCACAGTACACATATTTTGGCAGCAACATAGACACAGTTGGAGGGACAGATAATTATATCAAAATAAGAATACAAAAGGGGAAAGGAGCTGTCATTGCATGGGGAAATATATGAAGATTAAGGGAAATCAAGTCCAACACAAAAATAAGAATCGTCAACTCCACATGTCAGTTCTATTGTATGGCACTGACACATTTTCTTCTTCTTCGTTCGTCCTGAAAAGGACGTTGGTTGCGTTGTGTCCGTTTACAGCGGAGCTGCGATATTTGCGCCTTTCGGTTGACACATCCGACTTCAGCACGGCATTTTTTGGGACCGGGTTAGCCTTCCTCTTCGATCCCTTCTCACTCATCCAGACTGCAGTGATGCAGCCTGATTCCAGAGCCACCACTTGGAGGTGGTGTAGGGTCTTGGTCAGCTCTGGTTCGCTGACCGTGACGCAAGCAGTCTAGCTATGGGTCGCTAACTGCATTTCTCACTGTTGACACGTCTGAGGTCCCATGACATTGACACATGAAGAACAACAAAAACCATAACCAAAAAACAAGAGACTTTCATGACTGAGTGCTGAGGTAGAACAGAAAAATTGAAATGGTGAGACAGTGGCACCGATCTAAAACTGATGACGAGAACCAGAGAAGCGCGTGTGAAACAAAAGATGAGAAGAAGACACTGGAGATGGATAAGACACACACTGATGAAAGCTGTTGATAGCATTACAAGGCACCTCTTGTTCTAGAATCCCCAGCGTAAGAGCGGTAGAGGTAGACAACACAATAGATAAATAAAAATACACGGAAAAGAGAAATGCAGACAGAGATGAAAATTATGAGAAAGACATGGCAAGAATTTGTCTTCATAGGTTTTCTTTATTAAATTAATGATCTTCAGGGGAACTCCATAATGCCTCATCAATTTCCAAAGTGATTCTCTGTCCACACTGTCAAATGCTTTTTCGTAGTCCACAAATCCGATGTATCCGATGTATAGTGGTGAAACCTATGAAGACATGACGTGCAGAGTTCTTCATGAAGGACAGCTTACAGAACCATTTGGGATAAGAACAGGAGTGCTGGATTTTGCTGATGATTTGGCTCTCCTGTCCCATAACCGTAATCAGATGCAGGACAAATTGGAAACACTCGATGAGAGGTCACAGCAATTGGGTCTGAAAATACACAGGGAAAAGACAAAAATAATGCGAATAAATGCAGGTAATGAAAACAGGGTTGAACTTGAAGAAACACCAATACAAGATGTAGAATCATACACATATCTTGGCAGTAATATAGATAAAGTTGGAGGGACAGACAGCGATATCAAAATAAGAATACAAAAGGCAAGAGGAGCTTTCATTGCATTGGGAAATATATGGAGATCAAGAGAAATCGGATCCAACACGAAAATAAGAATCTTCAACTCAAATGTGAAGTCAGTCCCATTGTATGGCTCAGAGACATGGAGAACAACAAAGACAACAACCAAAAAGCTACAGACTTTCATAAATGGGTGCTTGCGTAGAATAGAGGGATTAAAATGGTATGACAAGGTTACCAATGTGGAACTGATGACAAGAACTGGACAAGTGCCAGTGGAACAAGAGATGAGAAGAAGACGATGGCGATGGATAGGACACACACTGAGGAAGCCTGTTGATAGCATTACAAGGCAGTCCTTGTTCTGGAACCCCCAGGGCAAGAGAGGCAGAGGAAGACCAAGAAGTACATGGAGAAGAGAGTTGGAAACAGAGGTGAAAATGATGAGGAGAACATGGAAAGAACTTGAGATGATGGCACGTGACAGGAGGACTTGGCATGTGTTTGTTGAAGGCCTATGCTCCTTTGGGAGTGGAGGGTTATGAATGAATGGCAAGAATTTGAGCTGACAGCACGCGCAGGAGGACTTGGCGCGTGTTTGTTGAAGGCCTATGCTCCTGGGGGAGATAAAGGGAATTAATTGAATAAATACAACCAACATCATTAACTCTATTTCACATGTTCAAGTTATGCTCTACTACTGTGCTATCTGTTCCTCAATGTGAGGGTTCTTCATTCTACATGCAGCATGACTGCGGACTAGCAAAGTGGTTAGAGCTCTTGCTTCTAGAGGCAAAGTTACAAGGTTTAGAACCTGGTAGAACCACGCTCCAGTATACCCCAGCTGTAAATAGGTAACTCACTCTGTTCTTGAGTTAAGCAAGGCAAAGGTAGTGACGATGGGAATTGGACACTCCATATCATGAAGCTAAGACATAATTTATCTAAATCTCTAACACTTCGCTCCCATACGGTACTATCTGCTGTGAGACTACCTTTTAAGGGCAGCGTAACAAACGTATTAGGACATAACAGAACCTTGTGGTACTCCTCTTGGCATGATTAATAATAATAAATTCTTTAAGCACCAAACACGGCACATAAGGCAGAAACCAGTGCTCTCCAGGTTGTTCGTTGTGACGCCACTCCTCTTAGCTCTTGCACATTATTTAGGCCCAACGTTCTTCCTTCTCTTATTATTGTTCTTCTGAGTGTTTCTTTTGGTCTTCCTTTTTTCCTCTTACCCTCAGGAACCCAAGTGAGCGCCTGTAGTGGTATTCTGTTGTTTGGCATGATTGCGTATACAGTAATATATGTTAACTATACATAATTACCTAAATACTATCATCGTCTAATGTAAAGATAATCCGTTAGCAGAAAGTTTTGTAGGTGTGTGAACTGTAGGAAACATCACCACACTAGGTCGAGAATGTTTAAGAGGTGTAGTGACCAGTACTTTAACTCTAGAGAAGGTCAAGGTACCCATTTACAGAGTGAAAATTAAGTTATTTAATTCTTTTTTGTTTTTTAAACTTGACTGCCCTTTATTATATCCATTTTAATTTAACGATAACACGTTACATGAAGCTCTATACAGAACAGTTCAACAGGTGGTATTCTGAGGATCAGAATACCAACCCCAGCTGTCGGGCAAGCATTTCGGCCCATGTTATCTTCTTCGTACTACTTACTTACTTAGTCGTTCATCTTCTACCTTGCAGTGTAGTGGTTATCCAGAGAGAGAGCGCCATGCTATCCTATCAGCTGTCTTTCTTTTGGCCTGGTTTCAGTCCAGTCCTCGATCCTTCAGTGATTGTCGGATGGTGCCCTACAAGGGAACTTTGTGTCGTCCTAGAGGTGTGGATCCTTGGCTCTTGATTTCCAGTGCTCGCCGTGGTAGCTGATCTTCTCCCATTCTCTGTTAAATGGGAAAACTGCAGAAGTCATTGCGTCTATAATTAGTCTGGGTTGTTGTCACAGAGAGTTTATTGATCGTAAATTGTATATATCCTCTTCTTTTTCTTTCATCCGTATCCTCTATTTTTATTATCATTCTTTACCTTTTTCCTGTATTTTTCGCATCTATTCGTTTGCGAAAAATATTTTCTTTCCCTTACTGGTAAACGCATTTATGACATAACGTGTCAGATAGAGAGAGCGTTTAAATGCAACCTATTGCATTACATGTCAGTGGACGATAGAACGTGTGAATACTCGTCTGGGCAGACAGAGATAGCAGACACGCGCCTGTACTTTTCTCATGTCGCGGGCGTTTCGTCAGGCTAGGTGTCATACCGTCTAGCATTTTCACCTGACACTAACGTTTCTCTCAGAGTGACGTGTGATATGACACGCACGCAGCGCTCGGGAATGAGACATATGGTCTGGGTTTTTCCATGACACGCACGCTTCTCGGTCAGTTTGTTAACGTAGGTGTGAAGACGCACCGGTGGCACTTACGGCATGCGTCTAAGTTACGTGAGTGTTAGGAAGACGAGAGATTGCGTGGTTTTGGAAATAGGGCACATTCTTTGTGCGTGTTTCATATATCTTAAACGAGAGTTTGAGACTTAATTCACTCAGTAACTTCGCAGTCAAGACTAGAACAAGCCTTCGTTCGATTCCTAAGAATCTCTGTTAATAGAGATGGCATTTAGTTTGGTCGAAGTGGTTTAAGTTCTTAGTAGTTCTGTGTTGAGGTAAATGTTATATATATTATATTAATATCTAGTATTTTGTGAAGTGCTTAAAGTGTTAAATCGCTTATTTTATTTCACTAGTTAGATTTGGTGCAGAGCGCTTAATTTATATAGTCTGTATTATTTTATAGTGACGAGTTACAGTGGAAAACAGAAATTATATTTCTAGCTTAAACTCAGTCGGCTATTAAGGAATTTAATTTTACTGCTAAAATAATCAGACGAGAATAAACTTACTAAACTAACTTTATTAATGCTAGATGCTTCATGAGTGGTGACGGAACACGTAGGTATTCCTAATTCATGATGATTGATTTTATGTATATAACGTATTTCACAGGAAAGTTTAAATGATAAGTCAAGCGGTACGCTTGCAGTTTAAAAATGTAAGTTATAATCCGAGTACGTAGCATGTATAAATATTTCATATGTGGTTTTTCTTCCCTATTCAGTGAATATTGGGGTAACCCAAAACTTTGCCGGCGTTTAGTATAGAGACATACCTGTGAGAAACATAAACATGTTTATCTTTTTAACCACGTGGGTTTACAAGTTAACACCTGTCTGACAGTGCGTGTGTCTTCATAAATAGACAGAGTATAACTCTCACTAACGGGTTTTAGTAAAGAATAACTGTTTATACTGGGCCTTTGAGCCAGATCAGATTTTCTGCACAAACTCTATGTACAAATTTAGCCGTTGTAGCAAGTAACATATTAACGTCAGTAACATTCCGACGGAGTTTCGACTAGTGGTGTGGTGACCAAATATAGTCTTTTCCTGAAAGTAGACACCGATCTGACGTTCCTCAATTCTAGAAACCTAAGCTATTGACACTGTGCTCGTTGTTAATGTTTCGTGCCTGGACAATTTTAATGTGACCTAAGCAGACATCCGAAAAATAAGAACACCCAAGGAGTCGTTCCCGGAAGCAGAGAATTCATCCTGTCTTTTTGGAACTGGGGATTTCTTGGTCAAAGACTGCCCTTGACGAGTCTGTAGGTGAATGTCCTAAAAATTGTATTACCAGAAGTGGCTATCTAAGCTGTGAGTATGAACATGTGCACGTGTGCTCGGCTGAATGAATAAAGTGAATGCAGGACGGAGTGATTTCTTTATTGTTGTAATTGGGCACCGATTTTGCTATCTTAACTTTCTGTATGCAAGTATTGCTAATCATATTTCCCTTAAAATAGAGCAGAGATATCAAGTCTGTCCATACCTTAAGAAGGGGAAATATTAGACCGAATCCTATGTATCCTTGTTTCCTTGGGGCTATCACGTTCTTCCAACAGGACTGTGGGCATACCTCGAGGGATAAGATCTAACTGTGGGTCTATCATGCCAGTAGCAATTCCTTGATTTTTTTATGACTATTTGTATATGTTTTGATGTAATTTCTATGTGTTGTGAAGAAATTTTAGATGATAATTAAAATTTCTCTTGAAATTAAGCAGCGTGTTGGTCAGCTCGTTCTAGAATATTTATATAACCATTTGTTATAGTTTTCCCACGTCTGTACGTCCAACTGTCACCATATATGTGAGTGCACGTGAGTGGTTTTATATATATATATATATATATATATATATATATATATATATATATATATATATATATATATATATATATATATAACCTCTACACCTCACGGTAGAAGGGGAACGACTAAGTAAGTAAGTATATATATATATATATGTGTGTGTGTGTGTGTGTGTGTTTGTGTGTTTAGACTGTCTGACTCCTCGAAAGCTGTCGTAGAAGATAGGTGAGAGAGAGAAGATTTCTAGATCTCAGAGACAGCCTCTTAATCACATTCTACCATCTCACTCGTGGAAATCTTTTGCTATTACTACATTCTCACTGTTACTATCATTTATTCTAATCTATTCAGAAGGGACCAACCCAAGTCTTAATTCTCCTATCAAAAATCTACGACAGTTGTCCTTCGGTATATATCCGGGTTACGTGGAGAAATCGCGCTAGACCTCTGTCCACGAAGCACTATTTTTGAGGTGCCTAGTTGGCAGAGGGGATAGTACCGATTCGCTCCCGTAGCTAGGAGGGGGTGTCGTTCGGAAGGTCCTGGGTTCGATTCCCGGTAAGCCTATCACTTCTGTTGTTTTTCTGTTGTCTAGTCTTCTACTTATTTATTTCTCACGAGTGCCTGAAACATGCCTTTGTGTATTATTTATTTATTTCCCATTCTGCAGACATAGCCAACCAATCGTTACTGGGACTGTTCCACTCGGGTCTGCAGGGGCTGTGTTTCGAGGCCAAAACGCATAGTCCTTCTGCGGACCCTGCCCATTCTTATCTTCTTCATTCGCTTCATTATCTAATTTTTTTGGGATCACTCTAGAGTAGAGGGCCATCCAAATCGTGCCATTGTATCACCCGCCATTTAGTGGGTCTGGTAGGTTTTACCATATTTGAGTCTGCTGAGCTGGGGAAGACCTCTGGGTTTGCAAGGAAGCACTGGAACTCACCCCAAATACAAAAGGGTAAAGATCAAAAACTCAAAATCATGAGAATCGAAAGAAGAAGAAAGAAAAAAACCTCACTTTCTTTATGTGTGTCTGGTCGCTAATAAAGATTATTAAGCGGTATTATCTGGTTTGTCGGGTATGACGATGTGGTCTTTAAATGGGAAAGAATCCTGATTTCTACATGTACAGTTTTAAACAGTGCCACTATTATACGAGTATTAATTGGTTTTTCTTTTTTCGACATTACACAGTAAAAAATATTCTTATTTTACAGTGTTATACTCTAAACTGTAGCGTCCAATTGACAGAGTGGTTACAGCGCTGGTCTCGCCACAAAGGTACTGGGTTCGATTCATGGTATCGTCATGCAACAGTTTACTCAGCTGTAAATGGTTACCTGACTTTGCCCTTGAGTTAAGGAAGAAAAATACAGCGAGGATGGGAACTGGTCACTCTAGATACTGGATCTAGTATAGTGAGGTCTCTAACACTTCATTTCTCTACGGCAGTATCTAGGACTACCATTTTACTCTCAACTTTATGCAAATAAATCTTAATTATAACATTACAAGGCAGCCCTTGGTCAGGAATCCCCGGCCTAAGAGAGACAGTGGGAGACAGAACGTCACACGGAGAAGAGAACTGGTGATATAAATGAAAGGCAAACAAGGACATGGAAAGGTCTTGAGTGGATGACACAGAACAGAATGACTTGGAAGGAATTTACTGAAAGACTATACCAGTGGCGTAACTACAATGTAAGGGCCCCCTGGCACAAATTAAGAGGGGCCTGTCGTAGATTTTTGATAGGGGAATTAAGACTTGGGTTGGTCCCTTCTGAATAGATTTGAATAAGTGATAGTCACAGTGAGAAGTAGTAATAGCAATAGGTTTCCACGAGTGAGATGGTAGAAATGTGATAGAGGTTGTCTCTGAAATCAAGAAATCTTCTCTCTTTCACCTATCTTCTACGACAGATTTAGATTGAGTCAGACAGTCTACACACATATATATATATATATATATATATATATATATATATATATATATATATATATATATATTAATATATCTCTCACCACTCACGTGCACGCATATACACGACCACAGATATACATACACACGTAGGAAAGATATAAAAAATGATTATATAAATATTCTAGAACGAGCTGACCAACAACGCTGATTAATTTCAAGAGAAATTTTTAATTATCATCTAAAATTTCTTCACAACACATAGAAAATTACAATCAAAGCATATACACATAGTCCATAAAAAAAATCAAGGAATTGCTACAAGAAATGATAGACCCACAGTTAGATCTTATCCCATCGAGGTATTGCCCACAGTCCTGTTGGAAGAAAGTGATAGCCCAAGGAATCAAGGATACATAGGATTAGGCCTAATATTTCCCCTTCTTAGGTATGGACAGGACTTGATATCTCTGCTCTATTTCTAATGGGAAATATCGATTTAGCAATACTTGCATACAAGAAAGTTAAGATAGCAAAATGGGTGCCCAATTAACAACAATAAAAAAAATCACTACTCGTCCCCTGCATTCACTTTGCTAGATTCATTCAGCCGAGCACACGTGCACATGTTCATACTCACAGCTTAGATAGCAGCTTCTGGTAATACAATTTTTAGGACATTTCACCTACAGACTCGTCAAAGGGCATCTTTGACCAAGAAATCCCCAGTTCCAAAAGACAGGTATGAATTCTCTGCTTCCGGGAACGACTCCTTGGGTGTTCTTATTTTTCGGATGTCTGTTTAGGTCACATAAAAATTGTCCAGGCACGAAACATTAACAACGAGCACAGTGTCAATAGCTTAGGTTTCTAGAATTGAGGAATGTCAGATCGGTGTCTACTTTCAGGAAAGAACTATATTTGGTCACCACACCACTAGTCGAAACTCCGTCGGAATGTTACTGTGACGTTAATATGTTTACTTGCCACAACGGCCTAAATTTTTGTACATAGAGTTTGTGCAGAAAATCTGATCTGGCTCAAAGGCCCAGTATAAAAACATTTATTCTTTAATAAAACCCGTTAGTGAGAGTTGTACTCTGTCTATTTATGAAGACACACGCACTGTCAGACAGGTGTTAACTGTAAACCTACGTGGTTAAAAGATAAAAATGTTTATGTTTCTCACAGGTATGTCTCTGTACTAAATGCTGGCAAAGTTTGGGTACCACAGTTTCAACTCAACACAGAGAACTACTAAGATACTTAAACCCCACTTATTCGACCAAACTAAATGCCATCTCTCTATTAACAGAGATTCTTAGGAAACGAACGAACGAAGGCTTGTTCTAGTCTTGACTGCGAAGTTACTGGGTGAAAATGAAATCTAACTCCCTCCAGTATATATGAAACACCAGACAAAGAGGTACGCTATTTCCATAAACTACGCAATAGCCTTCCCTTTCCGTCTTTAACGCTTACGTTTAACACCTAAACGCATGCCGTAACTGCCACCTACTGACCGAGAGGGCGCGTGTCAGTTGCGAATCTCAGACAACCCGTCTCCAGTGCAGAAGAACGTTTTCACACCTCCCAGAGAAACTCATCCTGAGAACCATAACTGTCACTTTGCTTTCTCGCACCTTACGCCAACTCTGGCTGTGGAGCGTGAGTGTCATATCACCTGACACTGAGAATCTACCTTGGAGACTACATGTCAGATGCAAACTACCAGACAAATGTCTCCTCATCATGTCTGACGGAGTGAATTCTCACACTTCAGGCCCAGAAACTTAGCCGAAGAAACACTGTCCCCGGGGAAACTGTAGACTGCTGTCTGCTCCCCTGTCTGACGGAATGCATTCTAACACTCTGCGTCCCGTGTAGGGGCTGACACGTTACGTCATAACTGCGTTCTCAGTTTTGAGAAAAGAAACAGGTAAACGTTAGAATGGGAAAATAGTAATGTATATAGTCGCAAACGAACGAATGCGAAAAACACAAAAAGGATAAAAGAGTGATAATAAATAGAGGATACGGGTGAAAGAAAAAGAAGAAGATATAGGCAATTTCAATGATCATGATACCTCTGTGACAGGGCCCTCTTATTTAATGGGCTCAACAACCATGATCAGTATACGGCAATTTGTGTGCAAACGTATTCTACTTGCTTAATTACTATGTTTAGTTTTTAAAAAGTATCAAATATTTTTTTATCTGAATATAACTAATCCAATAATGTGTGACGTCATGTGTCGGATCTCTTCCAACCACTAATTCTGGGGCCCATTCAATGCTGGGGTCCCCTGGATGTGCCCGATCCACCCAGATGGTGGTTACAGCACTTGCGGGAACGGGAAGGTCATGATTGAATGAGATACAGTAGAGCGTCGATTATCAGAACGTTAATTATCCGAACCGTCAATTATCCGAATCACTGCCGCCGCTTAAAAAAAATAAATAAATAAATTACACTATCAACTTTTAGTGCACTAACTGTTATACTGAAGTATTGATCCTACCTATGCATTCGTTTCCGAGTATTTTTTTGAAGATATGTGCAGTATTGTATAGGAAAAGTCTTAATTTGTCATTATAATAATTTAATTGTAGGCCTACTTACACTTTGTTTCGTATAAACTGTGTATTCTCACGTATGTTTGATTATCTGAACTATCTGATTAACCGAACCAACCTTGGCCCCAATTAGTTTGGATAATGGACGGACGCTCCGCTGGATTATTAGTCCACCGCCTGCGTTATCATTGACCCTTCCAAGCATTGTACAGAATAGAGTTCTGCATGTGGCTAACAAGTTACCAACTCATCGTGCTAAGCATCCTATATATAAAATCCTAGCTTTTTCTGTCAGTGCGTAACGCTAAGGGATGCAACTTTGGTTGAAAGTTAGACATTAATTGTATTGTTTCCCTTATATGTACTCTCCCGAATATAGTAACACTTACCAAAGAACAACGCGCAAGTGATGGTGTGCACAAAAATATTTATAGAATGTGTGATCCCGTATACACACATTGGGATCCTCGCTGCTGCTACGTAGTTCGTGTACTGTGGTGATGCACAGTGTTTTTTTTAAATACTTTTGAATAGGTAAAATTACCGTTAGGTATTTGTTACACATAAGAATTTCACCATGTTATATATGTACGCAATTTTTTCTAATGCAAGGTATATAACTCTTGGAATTGGAGTTACGTTTTACTTTAGGTGGTTATCTGTTCTTATGCCCTTCGGTTGCCGGTATGATTGTTGGTTGACCGATGTTGGGTCATGTCCATTTATGGAGCGCTCAGGCCCGCTTTTCTTGTATACGTTTGTCAAACTGCGTCGATAGTTATTTCCTATCCTTATAAGGCTCGATTTTAAGTGTAGTTCTTAGAATGTGCCCATAGCTTCGACGGTTGTGTGAATTGTATTCAAATCGAACGGTTCTGCGCATCTGCTGACGGTTATGTCTGTTTGTTTGGTTGTGGGTTTTGTACCAGCTTCCGCCCGTGAGTGCCACAGATTTTGTCGAGTGAGACAGACGCGTTTTTCAGCGTCTGTCATGATTATATTGTTCGGGAAATGGAAGTCCTCTATAGTGTTCATTTCAGATGATATTTCCCTTTTGTGATTCAAAGCGCCTGGAGGCGAGTGAGTTGTGTATTGATTCTTGAAGAGAAGGTAATTGCTCTACATTTGACTATCATTGTCGCTAACGTTTATGATTGACATTGTGTGCCTAGTTGTCAACTTTCCCTGGGCGGGGAAGAGTCGACGTTATGAGAAGTTTTTAACTCACAAATCACTATGTTGTTATGCATCGGGTTGATGCATGTCCTAAAGGCCCTAAAGGCTATCTGCTTGTTGGACTTTACTGCTCTGGTGTTCCACGTCAGTTTTGGTTTGATACCGTGGTTATTAACAGAAATCAGAGGACATTATTTGATACTCCAGAAGTCGTGCCTGTCTTGCTGGAGGTCAGAGAAGGAGAAGGAATTTAATCTCCTACATTTATACATTTATAAAGATATCGACTGTTATAGAAAAGGATGATGGTTTCCACACCTGACTACATTTACAGTCGTTTATGATGCATTGAAGCCCATGATTTGATTCACCATTATTATGCTGTCTGCTGTCGAATGTTGTGCTGACTATGTCGATATAATGAAGACTTTCTACATGTTAATGTCTACACATCTTGTCATTGTGGCGTCCCAATAAATGATGGAAACGTCACTAGCAGTTACAACATTCATTGACTTTCTACGTCGTGAGTTTATGTGACGTCCTGTGAAGAGACTCTACTTTACTGCTACCTGCTTGACTCCACATATACATCATATACACAAACCAGACCAAAGACACCATACTTTTCCGCCATTATCAGTATTGGTGCTTTTGAATTTAATTCCCGTCTTATGACGGGCTTTTAGACTAATATGCTACATAAAGTGATAGAGCACACAAAGGCGCTTTAGGCTTATTTTCTTCAAATAAAGCGAACTACTTTCACAGTTATCCGAGCCTCTCAAGCAGGGAAGAATTGATAACTAGAACAATGCAATACACAACAAAATATTCACTTGATTATAAAATAATTTCCAACAAATTTACAGTGTCACGTTTTCAGTGTATTGTAACCTGGCTACCTGATAAACTAGGTCAGCGGTTTTCAACCTGTGCGCCGCGGCGCCCGGGGGCGCCATGACTGAGGGTCAGGGGCGCCGTGGATTTTTTTCGTATTTAGCTGTAAATAAAACAAAGAGCTGTGGGAAATTTCATTTTTGATGTTTGTCAACCTGCGTGACCCCAGAAAAATTTCACTTTTGATGTTGGTCAGCCTTTAAAGTCCCGCTCCCCCGACCCACCTATCAACTTTCCGCGCATTCTCCTCGCGCGACCATGGTAGGTAACACGGTGATTTTCTGTTTTCACACGTTTTTAATTGTGTTGTGTGTTTGATATAAACTATGGAAAGATTTTTTTTTAATTTGGCAAGTGTTAGTAAAAAGCGAGAACTTGTTGAGGATGACAAGGAAAGTGGTAATGAGAAAAGGAAACGTAAGTATAGAAAATACGACGAAGGTTACTTAGATTTTGGTTTCACGTGCACTCTTGTGAACAATGAAGAGCGTTCATAGTGTGTTTTGTGTTTCAAAGTACTCTCTGTCGAATGTGTGCTGCCTAGAAAATTGAAGCGCCATTTAGAAAGTGTTCACAAGAATGACGTGGGCAAACCAAGAGAATATTTCTCTAGAAAGCTGAGTCAAATGAAAGAACAAAAATGAGCATTTTCTAAGCAGGCGACAATCTCGAGTAAAGCTCTTCTAGCGTCCTACAAGGTAGCATACCGAGTAGCAAAATGTAAGAAACCCCATACGACTGCAGAAGAACTCGTTTTACCATGTGCTATTGATATGGTGTCCATTATTGTCGGAGAGTCCGTGGGAACACAGCTTTTGCCCATTCCTTTGTCGGACAGTACAATCAGCCGTCGATTTCAAGATTTAGGAGAGGATCTTAATTAATGAACAGATTATTGAAAGAATGAGGGGGAAGGACCTTGCTTTGCAGCTTGATGAGGGCACTGATAGCAATAGGAATGCTCATTTAATCTGTTATGTGCGGTTTGTTGATGAAAAAAAACCGAAATGGTGGAAGATCTTCTTTTTTGTAAGGACATACCTTGTAAATGCAGGTAAAGATTTATTTGAAATTGTGGACAACTTCATGGCGGAAAATAAAATAGACTTTGCTCATTGTATTAGTGTGTGTACCGATGGTGCTCGTTCAATGTCGGGCTGTTACAGTGGCCTACAAGCCCTCATCCGCGGCAAAGCTTCTGATGCTGTTTGGACCCATTGTATTATCAATAGGGAAGCACTTGCTTCACAGCATTTGAGTGTTGATTTGAATGAAGTCCTGCAAACTGTCATAAATGTGGTGAACTTTATTAAAACTCAACCTCATAGAGCTAGATTTTTCTGTAAAATGTGTCACGATATGGGGGCTGAGCATACGTCTCTCTTATTTTATAGCAGCACTCGATGGCTTTCCTTAGGAAATGTATTATCGCGCATTTTTGAACTTAGGCGGGAACTCTATTCTTATCTTGAAGAAGAAAACCATGTCAGTACTAAGTGCTTTCTGGACACTGACTTCCTGTTAAAAGTTGCATACCTCTGTGATCTTTTTGAAAAGTTGAACTCGTTGAATAAGTCTCTGCAAGGAAGTGAAACTCATTTGATTCAACTTATTGACAAAGTTTCGGCTTTTAAAAAGAAGCTTCTTCTTTGGAAGAGAAAAATCAATGAAAGAGGAGAAATGGACTACTTCCCAGGTTTGCAGCAGTTCATTACAGACAATGAAATAGATTTTAGTGCAGAAATTGTTTCTATAATTCAAGGACACTTATCTCAACTCAATGTTCATTTTGAAAAATACTTTCCTGAAAACTGTGGCAGGTTTCAGTGGGTTCAAAATACCTTCAGTAGTGATGCTCCTTCGGACTTCAGGACTGCAGAAGAGGAAGAACTAATAGAACTTTCATCAGACGCTTCACTACAAGCGAAGTTTCCATCCATGGCATTGCCAACATTTTGGTATTTAGTAAAACAGGAGTTCCCAAGCTTGAGCAAGAGAGCACTGAAGATATTAATTCCTTTTGCAACCTATCTTTGCAAGGCTGGGTTTTCAGCAGTGGCTGTCATAAAAACCAAGTTCAGATCAAGACTTGATGTGGAGAAAGAAATGAGGGTAGTTGTATCTCAATTGGTGCCAAGGTTTGACAAGCTGTGTAACAACAGGCAAGCACAAGTTTCACACTGAGGTTACTGGTACTTTATTCATCATATTCTTTTAAATAGTTCTACTGTACAAGTTTTTTGTTATGGAGATTGAATCATGAGTGCAGTATATCAGTGACTGATTTTCAGTCAAAAATTAAAAAAAAAATGTTAGAAAGAAAATACTTTATCTGTGCTGTTTTCTTTTTTATAGTAAGGGTTTTCAAAGTGCACGTTGTGTATATTTTTTCTTGTACGTGTAATTTTTTTACAGATTGTCCAATTGCATTTTTTTTTAAAATTACATTTTAAAAATTACATTGTTTAAAAGCCTTTCCAAAGCTCTCCTGCTCAAAAAAAGTTAGGCTAAATGTCGAAACATCGCTAGAGTTTTTTCCAGTTATACCACAGGGGAGCCGCAGAAAGAATGTATTTGGTCAGAGGAGTCATGGACTCAGAAAGGTTGAAAACCTCTTAACTAGGTCATAGCTTAGGCATACCTGGACGGCATGACACAAAAATGCTTTATTTACCTTCTCCTCAAAATCAGACCCAGGTACAGAACATAAGACCCAAAGCAGATCTTATTGCGTCTGCTGCTGTCAGTAGTGTTTTTACCTGTGGCTTAACGGACGAAGTTCGAGTAAACAATCAAAGGTAAGGTTATAGTTATGTTGCAAAAGTTAAATTTTACATCATTCATCATCGTGATCATCATCATCATCGTCGTCAACATCATCACCATCATTGTCATCATCATATTCACTAATTTCTCTTTCGCTCCTTATGGAGCATGGCACCACGACTACAGCTGGTCCCCTTGCAGGAAACCTGCAACAATCATTCACATGCTGTTACAGCAGTGGTTTCTGTGGCAATCTGTTTACATGATATGGGTTCCAGCCTCACGCATAGCCTCAAATTAGTCGCCTTGAACGAGGAAGTGGTGTTTTAGACAGTACATAAAAAATCCAAACCACGAGATTTTTAAAAATATATTTGATAGTGCCCCCTAATATAACTGACGAATCATGTGTTTAGGTTGAACGGGCACCTCGTCATAACCAGGCAAACTTTTATTTTGAAACAAATAGACCGTAGATAGAAATGAAATACAAGTGAATGACACGTCACTTCCCTACAGCAGCATCTGCTATACAACTAACTTTACTTTTGTGATTTTGACAAGTAAGAATTTATAGAAGTCTTGACATGGTCAGTTTGTGCACTCTGCAACCACAGGGCTAAGACTGATTGAACCAGATATCAAACTTAATATGGATGCCCGTATGAGAGCGCTATATGAATAATCAGCATTCATACGTACGCTGGGACATTTGCTGAGGGAAACTTAACAGCTATGGGGTCACCCGCAGTGCGATGATGTCGATTTTGATTAACAATAACAAGAAAATACATCTGTCTATCAAATCTGTTGTGTAAAAGCTGCACAATTTTCGCAATAACTTTACACGATTGGGTATACTTACTTTAGTAAATACGTGCAAGATTACCCTTAAGAAGAATGAAAGCTAACGTTGTGATATTTCAGCATCTGCAGCACATTTAGAAGACTGAGGATCTTGCTTGGAACTCATTTGTTAATTCTCAAGTTACCCTAAATATTTGTAAATACTGTAGTTTGAATATGAATTTTACTTACTACCTTTTAAGGGGATGTAGTTTTTCTTTCTTTAGCTGGCCAAGGGAAACAAACAGACGACACAAAAAAAAACATAATAAAAAAGTATAATTCTATGAAAGTCTAATAAAGTTTTTTTCAACTTATTATTTTAAAATATAAAAAGGTTACAATTTTTAGTTTTTAGATGTAATTATAAATATATAATCCTCTTCATTTGACTTTTATATTTAACTTGTGTTAAAAATAAAAAGCGACATAAAAATAATCGATGGTTCCTGTGGCGACCCCAGTGGGCAACAACACTTTGGGAGTTTTCACAAAAGACCTTGAAGGCGAGTTCCCTTTCTGTCCTTCTAGAGCAGTGTTTCTCAACCCTGATAGTAGCAACGCCCCCTTTTGACAACTAATAATTTAAAAAGCCCCCCACCATTTAACACCCCCTTGCTCTTTATCGTGTATACACAAACACACACACACACACACACATGTTGAAGGGACATACATCTCCGCCTACTGTCTCCTGACAATGGTAACATCCCAGGTACTAAAATTTTGCGTTTTCAATCCTTGAAACACTCGATGGGACGCAGGGCAAATAAAAACTATTGTGTTACAAGCTATGCGAAGGGGAATATCTTTTGTAATTATTTCAAATTGATTCTTGTAAAAACGTACACAACGCCCCCTGAATGGAAGTAGCGACCTCCAATCATTGTAACCCATCAGAACGCCCCCAGACATCTTGAAAACGCCTCCTAGGGGCGATACCGCCCCCTTTGAGAAACACTGTTCTAGCGCCTACAATGTTACAAATGTTTGTTATGCATGGAGGCATATCTGGAGTCACCCTTATATGACCACCAGCTTTGCACAATGCTACAATATACATATGTGGAAGTAAATATCTAACTGTGAGGCTAATTACACCCTCACTGACTCTTGAAATCATCCACACACTTCAAGGGATTCCACCTTTGGTGAAACTTGTTGAGAACCTAGCAATGCACACTAAGCTTGGAGATGTCACTTAAGCCCCAGACGTGATTCTTTGGCTTTAACCTGGTTGACTACATGCTGGAGGATCTCACTATGGAACCAGTGATAGGCTGGGGGAGCTGAGAAGTGGCTCTGTGCAGGACGTAACAATTCCTTGGGAGAGCCCAGAACCAGAGCACAGTATTTTAGCTCTGCATATTTGGAGAGCACTCTAGGATGGTGCGGAATGCACAGTATGCCACGCACTTCTTACTCCTAGCTTGAGACCAGATGTGACAATCCTTTAAATGCAACCAAGCTAGAGATACTGGAGCTCATGACTTCAACTCAGCACGTTTAGGAATGGCAGAAAAGCCACAGGAAAAACTAGATCTACAGTGCAGATAATGCCAAGGAGTCTTCAACTTGGTATTGGCTGCAAAAGAGCGATAAGCTCAGCAGCTTTAGTTAAACAACAAGCCTATCTTTCGTTGCTACTTCGCGCTCAAAATCAGACTGACTTAATCTTTTTTCCGATTTAACATTCCCCCGTTCTCTGCTAAATGTGTTCACCTTCGCAAAACTTTCTCGTGCGTGTAAATTTTGATCACTCACCAAAACATTTCAAGGGACGTAATTTAAGGTCGTCTCCCTTTACTGATTAAGCTCAAAACCCATACAGTCTTCTTTAACCTTATTACTAAAACATTACTATGCAAATCAGTTACACCATAATTGAAA
The DNA here is from genome assembly GCA_024509875.1 of Oreohelix idahoensis. NCBI lineage: Eukaryota > Metazoa > Mollusca > Gastropoda > Stylommatophora > Oreohelicidae > Oreohelix > Oreohelix idahoensis. The sequence continues at coordinate 135,347 of JAMPIV010011525.1, read as the reverse complement.
ACTCACATGAAATACTAAACCAAAATACCAAGCTCAATCTCCCAAAAATGGGATTTACGGAGTTACCTCCCTCCCTTCAAAACACTCTTCTACGCATTTTACCTCCCCTTAAGAAAGACATATAGTATATCAACAACTCTATTTAACGTTCTTAAACCATTATTCTGTAATCTCTTTCATTCTTAAAGTCCCAAGCTACCGGTCACACCAGCTGTAAATGGGCATCTGCTCGAGGTAGGGAAAGAAAAGGCAGCGAGGAAGGGAACTGGTCACCCCACCTCTATATGCTGGCCCAAGTACATGAAGTCTCTAACACGTCACTCCACTATGGCAATATATACTATAGGACCACCTTTACCTTTTTTTTTTTTTTTGAGTGTTGAAACGTCTTGATTCTTTTGTTTTCAGGTCGACTGTCCAGTTAATTCAGTAGACCACAATACCTGACTCCAGAAACTGACTGGCCAGTTAATTCAGTAGACCACAATACCTGACTCAAGAAACTGACTGGCCAGGTTCTGCTTCAGGCAGCTAATTTGGCTATACATTTCCGAACTTCTTACCACCAGTTGGAAATTTTGGCCCAGAATACATGAGGAAAAAAAAAGCTTGCCTCGGTTAGATAAACAATCTTAAGCCGTGTCCATACTACACAGGCCAGAGAATGATGACGTCGATGACAACATTGTTAAAGACATCTGTTTCTATACTTTGTTTTTATCTTTTCGCTTCCGTCATCTCTACAGAAACGTTTTCTATTGATATGACCTTGAAATATTTCTCGGATGTCTCATTGCTTTGTGACCACATTGATCTAAACATAACAGAACAAACAGACGTCCGAGGTATATCCTGGATATTGCCAGACGGCACTGTAGTCGATTCCACAAGACAACCCAATCCTCAACTCTTCAAGCTGTCCGGACCTAATCATCTCCTGGATGCCTATAACCTCACAGTTTTGAGCATTGACGATCCTGTATTCGGCTACTACACTTGTGTCGTGGTTTACGACTCTGAGACCAAACCTATTTCCGTCATTAAGTGGGGCCTCAATGTGGAAGGGGCTGATTTCTCAGAACTGATTGAGACATACGAGGAAAACGCTATCATTGGAGGAATTGCAGCAGCAGCCATGCTGGCAGTTGCAGGGGCAGGTTGTTTGATCTGGCATTTCCGGTACAACAAACGTCATCTGGACGACGAGACACATTTGGAAGATGAAACTTCGGCCAATGACGTCACTAAGCCGTCAAATTCAGATTACTTCAACAAATCCTACGAAGTGGAGATGACGGAAGTCAACCTCAAAAATGAGGCTGATGGAAACAACGTTATCGTTAAGCTGTAGGATAAAAGTAACTCATGATGTCATCCACACCACGCCATGAGCTCAGTTGATCTTGACAACAATTTATTGTTACTTGTTATGTTAATTTTTTTAATACATAATTTCATATAATTCATGACTTAATCCATGGTTTGACAAGGCCACCAATGTGGAACTGATGACAAAAAACCAGACAAGTGCCAGTGGAACAAGAGATGAGAAGAAGACGCTAGCAATGGATAGGACACACATTGAGAAAACTTACTTACTTACTTACTTAGTCGTTCCCCTTCTACCGTGAGGTGTAGAGGTTTGGAAGAGAGAGCGCCAGACTATCCTATCGGCTGTCTTCCTCCTGGCCTGGTTCCATTCTAGTCCTCGATCCTTCAAAGATTGTCTAATGTTGTCCTCCCAGCGGACTCTGGGTCGTCCTCGGGGTCTGGATCCTTGGCTCTATGTTTCCCATGCTTGTCGTGGTATCCGATCTTCTCCCATTCTGCAGACATGGCCAAACCATCTTAACTGGGACTGTTCTACTTGGGTCTGCAGGGGGTAGGATTTTAGGCCTTGACGTATCGTCTGGTTGCGTACCATGTCTCTTCTTGTTACTTCAACCACCTTCCTCAGATACCTCATTTCTGAGGTTTGGATCTGGCTTTTATGGGTTGTAGTCATTGCCCATGACTCGCATCCGTATGTCAAGACTAGGACATAGGTGGAGCGGTATACAGCCATCTTCGTTTTCTTACCAACCTCTCTCTTGCTGAGGAATCCTCGATTTATGGCCTGAAAAAGTCTCCCAGCTGCTGCTTTTCGAGTGGCCAACTCTTCTTTGATGCCTCCCTTTCGGTCTATAATAGCTCCGAGGTATTGAGAAAACTTGCGGATATCATTACAAAGCAGTCCTTGTTCTAGACACCCCAGGGTAAGAGAGACAGAGGTAAACCAAGAAACCCACTAAAAAGAGAACTGGAAACAAAAGTGAAAATGATACGGAAAACGTGGGAAGAACTTGAGCTGATGGCACGTGACAGGAAGACTTGGCACGTGACAGGAGGACTTGGCATGCGTTTGTTGAAGGCCTACGCTTGGGGAGCTAAAGGGTTTTGAGCGATTGATTATTTAGTTCACAGTTTTATCTCCTGTGGTAATTATTCTGTTTCCCATAACTCGCACGACAAATTAAATATTACGTCAACCAAGAGCTAGGGATCCAGACCTCCAGATGACACAGAGCTCGCTGGGAGGACAACATTAGTCAATCTGAAGGACCGAGGACTAGATTGGAACCAGGTCACGAGGAAGACAGCCGATATGATAGTATGGCGCTCTGTCTGGTAAACCTCTTCATCCCAGAGTAGAAGAGGAAAGACGTAGTAAGTAAGCTTCTGTAGTGGTGGATTTTGTAGCTTTTTGCTTTTACATGATCCGATGCCCAACCTCCTATTAGTCGTCTGTTAGGACATGCCTAAGGGAGCGGTAGTCGTATTTTATCTTTTCTCTACTCAGAGACCCACACCCCGGGGCTACAAGGGGGCATGGCTATGAGATAACCAAGTCTATTTCTGTCATAAAGTTGGAGGTTTGTCTCAGAAGTTTCTCATGGTTCTCATATAGCCGTATCTGTTTCTCTCATGAATGTGGTTGTCTGTTCTATGCTTCTCTCATCGCTCTCAAATAACAACGCATATTTCTCTCATAAAGTTGGCGGGCTGTCCCAGTGTCACGTAGGGTTTATATTCATTTAATTTCCTACATCTTCTTCCTAATTCTTTCACGCGAATTCTCTCTTTTATTATCTCGGTATTTCCTTTTTCCTGTATATTTTTCATCCATTCGTTTTGCGAATATTATTTACATATAATTCGCAAACTTTACCTGTTTTCCTTTCTCTTAAACTGAGAATCGCGCTAGGACGATATTACGTAGATGTCAGGGCTGCAGGGCGTCAGAAGGCGTGATAAGTCGGTTCGCTGAACACAGGACGTAGCAAATCGTCTACATTCTCACCGAGCGCGCGAGCTTCTTCTCGGCATAAGTCCCGGTGAGGTGTGATACTTTACATCTGCACCGGTCAGTATCCAGACATTTGTCTCGAAAATCCCAAACTGACACGGCGCTCACTTGGGCCATGGTCAGCTGTAGTGTAAAAACTGCCCTGCAATGGAGTCAGGCTGTCTGGGATTTGAAACTGACACGCGTACATCGTGGTCAGTAGGTGACAGTTACGACACGCGTTAAGCGGACGTAAATGTTGGGAGTAGGGGAGATAATTTCGCTTGGCGAAATAAGTTTGGGCCCTTTGTCTGATTTTAAGATATTGGCCAAGTTTGAAACTTTAATTTCATTCTCGCTCATAGACTCCACAGTAGATAGGTCGCTCGAAAACAGAATAGCTGTTAGAGAAGATCTCAGTTTGTTTCGGCAATTCTGTGGTTGAGGTAATTAATATGATAGATATATAGATTTTGTGAGTGTTAAAGTGTTTAATCGCTTAATTCATTTAAATCTATTTCTTTAGCGCAGAAGAGAAATAAAGTGGTAGGCTATTATATTTTCTAGGGAAGCATTCAGTGGAAAGCAGACTAAAAATTTAATTTCTTGCTTATAACGGAAATTGTAGCTATTTATAAATTTAATTTAACTGCTAATACTCAGTCGAGTGTATTTTTCTAAAACTAACGTATAAACTCTAGAATCCAGCCTCATGAATGGTGACGGAATACGCACGTGTTCTTAATTTATGAGGATTGCTGATTTTTAAATATAACTTACGTCACGGGAAGTTTAAATGATAAGCAAAGCTCTCTGCTTGCAAGTTTAAATGTAAGTTTTAACCAGTACAGATTCTGTTTATTATATTATATGTGTTATTTTTCCTCCACACAGTGAAAGTTTTGGGGTGACCCTAACTTTACCAGCACCTAGTAGTAGTTTCCATACTTGTGAAGAAATAGACAGTCCTTATTTTGAACCACGTGGGTTTTCTCAAGTAACACTGATCTGACGGTGCAAGTTAGACAGAAATACTAATATCCCTATAACGGGTTTTCAAAGACTGTAATGATAAATACTGGACCTTGGAGCCAGCACTTAATTTCTTCTAGAAACTCTATATAATTTGCTGCCTGGTGGCGTGAATATTAACAATCATTTCCCGACTAGATTATATTTGTGGACAAATCTGTGGTGTGACTAAAGTGAATCCTATACTGAGGGAAGGCACCGACCTGACATTCATCATTTCTAGAAAACCTACGCTATTGACACTGTGCTCTGCTAACTCCCGCGCCTGGAATAATTGTTAGGTGACTTAATCAGACATTTGAACAAATTTGCATACCCAAGTAGTCGTTCCCGGAGACTCCAAGTTAAATACGTCTTTTGGAACTGGGGACTTCTTGGCAGAAGACTGCATTTTTTTGAGTCTGTGTGAAAATCTAAAATCAATGTGTTCCAAGAGGCAGCAAGCAAAGTCGTGAGTACAAGTTTGAGAAGCCATGGCGGAATGAATGAGTGTACGCTGGTTTGAGTGATATTTTCCACTATTTTATCTTTGACACCCTGTTGCTGTCCTATTTATTTTCTTTTCAATCTGCATAATTTGTTGCTAAGGCTAGAGTTCTGGTGTTTTTGTCTTAGGTTAAATCAGAGTTTTTTTTCAAACTCTGTGCATATAATTACGAGATAAAACAAAGAAAACTCTTAGACTCAAACCCTATGTATCTGTGACTCGGGCGCCATCATCTGTTCTCTTAACGGGGCCGGGCTAAACCTAGAGTTAACACTATAACGGGGCTATCATCCTTGCAACATTTCCTTGATTTTTTATGACTATGTGTATATGTATTTTCCTTGATGTACTTTCTTTGATGTTGTGAGCCGATTTTTCCTGATAATAAAATCGCTCTTGAACTTAATAATCGTGTTTGGTCAGCTCGTTCTAGATAATATATATATATCATTGTTATAGTTTTCCCACGTCTGTGTGTTTACCTGTCGTCACGTGTATGTGCGTGCCTGTGAGTGATAGAAATATACGTAATATGTATATTGGTGTAGTCTGTCTGACGCTGTAACAACTGTTGTAGAAGATAGGTGAGAGAGAGAAGAATTCTTTTCGCTTTCAGAGACAGCCACTATATCAAAATCTATCATCTCACGTGTGTGGAAATTCTATTACCTTTCACTAACTCTCACGGAGTCTATCACCTATTCAAACCTATTCAGAAGGGACCAAACCTAGTCTTAATTCTCCTATCGGAAATCTACGACAAATGAGGGCTCGTTTCCGGTCTTTGAACTTAGAATAGGAAGACGAGTACGACAAACGTGGACTCGTCTATCTGGATTTTGAACTTAAGATTCTGTATTCTGATATAGAGTAAGAGTGTGATGTCTTGTGAGTTGTTATATCTTTAAATAATTACCCCCTAGACTAACGATCTGTTTACGGGCGTGCTGACCACACAAACTAATAAGTTTTTTTTTCCACAGCATCTTTGAATAATATACATTTTGGTTACAGGTTGATTTTGTCGGGATATATGTTAACTGCTGATTGTAATACTAAATGCTGGTAAAGTGGTGAGTGTATAACATTCACTGGGTACTGAGGCAGAACGGCGTTTGAACTAAGTTAAGGAGTGTGTTTCGGACTTTTTGTCCAGATTAATTCCCTCCCTTACCCGATCTGACTTCAGGGGCGAACTTATAGTGGATTTTTTTAAAAATTAAGGGATTATTTTTCTCTTTAATTTTTGCAATATTCTTTTGCTTTTCCACTGTAGCAACTTATTTTTCAGTTGTAATCTTAACTACCATTTATTTGGCGTAGTCGTGTTTTGCATTGAGTGCTTTATTGCCGATAATAGCAGCGATAGTTAGATTTTATTTTGGAGTAGGTATCCCAGGGTTAAGGATATCATCTTTTGAATTTTTGGGGTTTTTTTTCTCGTAAGTGGTAGGAACCAGGTTATTCTTTTCCTATTTTCTATCACCACGTGTCTCAGTCACTGACATAATATGGCCGAGAGGGCAAAGCTTAGACAACTTCTCAGGGACGAAGCGAGAGAGGAGGGACTGGAAGGAGAGGAAGCGAAAGCTTTTGTCAGAGACGAACTGGAGAGATATGATGCGGAGAGGAAAGCAGATGAAGCTTTACAGCAGAAGAAGATGGATGAGGAAATGGAAATCCGCAGGATGCAGCATGAGGAAAAAGAGAAGGAGAGACAGCACGAGAAGGAGAGGGAACAGAGACAGCACGAGTTGGCGCTTAAAACTCTTGAGTTCCAAAGTCGTGGTGCTGCCTCTACCTCCAGCAATGGAGAGTCTTCTCCTCATTCTTCCTTAACTGACCCTGCTAACACTCAATCTCTTCAACTAAATGCTATGTCTTTCACTCTTGAATCTTTTCCTTGTCCAAATGAGAAGATTGACACATGGTTAGAAAAATTTGAGAAAATTGCAACTCTGTACGGGTTAGAGAGGTCGCGTTGGAATATGAAACTTTCCCAGGCCCTAAAAGGTTCTGCTTATGATGTTTATTCTAAGCTGGAAAGTAGCCAACAAGACGACTACGACTACGATGTGTTGAAGAAAGCGTTACTGGAGCGCTTTGAAATGAACGCTCGCAAGTTTTTGCAACTGTTTCGCAACAGCCGGAAAGAGAATTCTGAAACTTTTCACCAGTTCTCATCTCGTCTTAAGGGATATCTAACAAAGTGCCTTGAGCTTTCGCAGCTCCCCTCTACCTATGAAGGTCTTGAGGAACTTGTTCTAACTGAACAAATAAAGAACACTTTGTCTGCTGATACCCGGAGATTTCTCGCTGAGCAGGGGGCAGAAAAACTTGAAGACATTTTGGAAAAGTCTGAGCGTTATCACAATGCGCTGGCTGAACTACCGGCCACAAAGCGGAAACCGACAGAGGAGCATTTTCGAAAACATAACCTAGAGCATTCTTCTCAGGCTTCTAACCAAAATAACCACAGAGAAACTGGACCTCAAAACCCCCCTCCTGAAAAATCCAAGTTCTACAAGAACAAGTACCCCAACCACCCCAAACAGTCTGATCAACCCGACCGCCCTACATGGCAGCGTAGCCGGAAAGGACAAGGTGGCAAAGGGAGAACCCCTGAGCACGGGACATATGATCAGACCGAGCACACCGAGCCGAAACGCATCGGATGCTTGATGACAATCTCGCAAGGCGGAATTGTTGACAGTGATTCCCAACCTGTTGGGGATAGACCCTCAACGCGAGGTACTGTTACTTTGAACGGTTCTCAAACTTCTTGCTTATTTGACACGGGGCTTTCTTATGATTGCATTGTTGCCAGAAAGCTGGTTAAACCCGGTCAAGAGACAGGAGAGACCGTCAAACTTTGTGGAGTTCGTAAGAGTGATGCACCTACAGCGCTTCCCATCGCATTGGTGGAGATACACTCTGACTTTGTCAGAGGTGTGATCAAAGCGGCTGTTATGGATGATCCCATCTACCCAGTCATACTTGGCGGGAGATACGTGTGTATGGGGAAACCGGAAGAGCCGATTGTGGCAGCAGTAACTACAAGAGGGCAAACCAAGAAGGAACGGGAGCCTGCGCCGAATTTGTTACCCATGGAACTTAAAGAAGCGCAATACAAGGACCCTACTTTGGCACCCTGCTTTAGGAAACTGCCCATGGCTAAGGAACCCAAACAGCACGGGGACATTTTTTCTAAGGATGGCGTACTTTATCGGAGAACGGTCAAGCCTGACCAAGGTTACAACCAGCTCCTAGTACCGAAACAGTACAGAAGCCAAATCCTAGAAATGGGGCACTCTCTTCCCTTTAGCGGACATATGGGACAGAACGCCACAAACCAACGTATAACCACTCATTATTGGTGGCCAGGAGTGAATACTGATATTATCAGATATGTCAAATCCTGTGCCCAGTGCCAACGTGTACCACCCAAGCAACGGACCCCCCCAGTCCACATGGGTGAAATGCCAATAATGGGAACACCATTCGAACGGGTTGTGATCGACATTTTAGGGCCTTTCGAAAGGACTAAAAGAAGGAACAGGTTTATCCTGACCTTAGTCGATACATGCACTTTATGGGCAGAAGCTATCCCGCTAACATGCGCAGATGCCAAGCATGTCGCAGAAGCCCTCGTGCAGATTTTCACTCGGTTGGGATTCCCTCAACAAGTGTTGACGGATAATGGATCTCCATACCGAAACCTGTTGATGGATGAGATCGTTAAGATCTTGAGGACCCAGCACATCCACACTAAGCCATATACTCCGGCCGGAAATGGGCTCGTGGAACGTGCTAATGGAAACCTCACCATGATGCTAAGTAAGCTGGCACAAGTGAAACCTGAAGATTGGGATCTCTGTATTCCTGCAGCATTATTTGGCTACAGAGAATCTCCTCATACTTCCACAGGATTTCCGCCAGCTACACTCTTATTCGGCAGACCCATTAAGGGCCCGCTTGAAGCCTTACTTCAGTCTCTGACAGACGAGAAGGCGGATGAGACAGTCGTCTCAGCAAGTAAATATGTGTCGGTTTTAAAGGAAAGGTTGAAACTAGGGTGGGACCTAGCAACGACTAACTTTAAGCGAGCTCGCACAAAGCACGCTAACCGATACAGGAAACTCGCGGAAGAGAGAGAACTGGAAGCAGGAGAGAAAGTTTTGGTGTTACTCCCTACTGAGAACAACCAACTGAAGATCGGATGGCAAGGGCCGTTTACCGTCCTGAAAAAAGATTTCTAAGGCTAACTACCAGATCTCTATTGAAGGAAAGGAGAAGGTTTTCCATTTAAATCTCTTAAAGAGATACTTGGAAAAACCAGTGCCAACCTCCGACCATCTCCTGACGATCGCCAAAACTGACGAAGATGACGATAGTGGCAGGGATATTCCACTGCTATCACAGGAAATCTTTCAAAAATGTCAGAAGCGGCGACGCTTTTTCAAGCGCGCATATGAGACATTCCAGGGGAAGGAAACTTTGAGGAGTGGACTTGAGTAGGAATTGGACAGGGATGGAGGGGGAAGATGAGAGGGAAGAGGACAGACACCCTGAAGCTACGGTTATAGGAAATTAAACTCCATAACGTAGACATGGAGTGCTTCCATATCTTAAAGGGGGGAGGCTCTGTCACGTAGGGTTTATATTCATTTAATTTCCTACATCTTCTTCCTAATTCTTTCACGCGAATTCTCTCTTTTATTATCTCGGTATTTCCTTTTTCCTGTATATTTTTCATCCATTCGTTTTGCGAATATTATTTACATATAATTCGCAAACTTTACCTGTTTTCCTTTCTCTTAAACTGAGAATCGCGCTAGGACGATATTACGTAGATGTCAGGGCTGCAGGGCGTCAGAAGGCGTGATAAGTCGGTTCGCTGAACACAGGACGTAGCAAATCGTCTACATTCTCACCGAGCGCGAGAGCTTCTTCTCGGCATAAGTCCCGGTGAGGTGTGATACTTTACATCTGCACCGGTCAGTATCCAGACATTTGTCTCGAAAATCCCAAACTGACACGGCGCTCACTTGGGCCATGGTCAGCTGTAGTGTAAAAACTGCCCTGCAATGGAGTCAGGCTGTCTGGGATTTGAAACTGACACGCGTACATCGGGGTCAGTAGGTGACAGTTACGACACGCGTTAAGCGGACGTAAATGTTGGGAGTAGGGGAGATAATTTCGCTTGGCGAAATAAGTTTGGGCCCTTTGTCTGATTTTAAGATATTGGCCAAGTTTGAAACTTTAATTTCATTCTCGCTCATAGACTCCACAGTAGATAGGTCGCTCGAAAACAGAATAGCTGTTAGAGAAGATCTCAGTTTGTTTCGGCAATTTGTCGAACTTCTAGACTTCCAGAAATATTTTCAGCATTTTTATTCTTAAGTTGTGCGACTACCTGTAATTCTGTGGTTGAGGTAATTAATATGATAGATATATAGATTTTGTGAGTGTTAAAGTGTTAAATCGCTTAATTCATTTAAATCTATTTCTTTAGCGCAGAAGAGAAATAAAGTGGTAGGCTATTATATTTTCTAGGGAAGCATTCAGTGGAAAGCAGACTAAAAATTTAATTTCTTGCTTATAACGGAAATTGTAGCTATTTATAAATTTAATTTAACTGCTAATACTCAGTCGAGTGTATTTTTCTAAAACTAACGTATAAACTCTAGAATCCAGCCTCATGAATGGTGACGGAATACGCACGTGTTCTTAATTTATGAGGATTGCTGATTTTTAAATATAACTTACGTCACGGGAAGTTTAAATGATAAGCAAAGCTCTCTGCTTGCAAGTTTAAATGTAAGTTTTAACCAGTACAGATTCTGTTTATTATATTATATGTGTTATTTTTTCTCCACACAGTGAAAGTTTTGGGGTGACCCTAACTTTACCAGCACCTAGTAGTAGTTTCCATACTTGTGAAGAAATAGACAGTCCTTATTTTGAACCACGTGGGTTTTCTCAAGTAACACTGATCTGACGGTGCAAGTTAGACAGAAATACTAATATCCCTATAACGGGTTTTCAAAGACTGTAATGATAAATACTGGACCTTGGAGCCAGCACTTAATTTCTTCTAGAAACTCTATATAATTTGCTGCCTGGTGGCGTGAATATTAACAATCATTTCCCGACTAGATTATATTTGTGGACAAATCTGTGGTGTGACTAAAGTGAATCCTATACTGAGGGAAGGCACCGACCTGACATTCATCATTTCTAGAAACCTACGCTATTGACACTGTGCTCTGCTAACTCCCGCGCCTGGAATAATTGTTAGGTGACTTAATCAGACATTTGAACAAATTTGCATACCCAAGTAGTCGTTCCCGGAGACTCCAAGTTAAATACGTCTTTTGGAACTGGGGACTTCTTGGCAGAAGACTGCATTTTTTGAGTCTGTGTGAAAATCTAAAATCAATGTGTTCCAAGAGGCAGCAAGCAAAGTCGTGAGTACAAGTTTGAGAAGCCATGGCGGAATGAATGAGTGTACGCTGGTTTGAGTGATATTTTCCACTATTTTATCTTTGACACCCTGTTGCTGTCCTATTTATTTTCTTTTCAATCTGCATAATTTGTTGCTAAGGCTAGAGTTCTGGTGTTTTTGTCTTAGGTTAAATCAGAGTTTTTTCAAACTCTGTGCATATAATTACGAGATAAAACAAAGAAAACTCTTAGACTCAAACCCTATGTATCTGTGACTCGGGCGCCATCATCTGTTCTCTTAACGGGGCCGGGCTAAACCTAGAGTTAACACTATAACGGGGCTATCATCCTTGCAACATTTCCTTGATTTTTTATGACTATGTGTATATGTATTTTCCTTGATGTACTTTCTTTGATGTTGTGAGCCGATTTTTCCTGATAATAAAATCGCTCTTGAACTTAATAATCGTGTTTGGTCAGCTCGTTCTAGATAATATATATATCATTGTTATAGTTTTCCCACGTCTGTGTGTTTACCTGTCGTCACGTGTATGTGCGTGCCTGTGAGTGATAGAAATATATACGTAATATGTATATTGGTGTAGTCTGTCTGACGCTGTAACAACTGTTGTAGAAGATAGGTGAGAGAGAGAAGAATTCTTTTCGCTTTCAGAGACAGCCACTATATCAAAATCTATCATCTCACGTGTGTGGAAATTCTATTACCTTTCACTAACTCTCACGGAGTCTATCACCTATTCAAACCTATTCAGAAGGGACCAAACCTAGTCTTAATTCTCCTATCGGAAATCTACGACACCCAGGCGTCTCTCGTATCTTCTTCTTCTTCCGTCCTTAGCCACCGACCGTCAAAGCAGTCAGTGGCCATTACGCCTAGTGGCGTCTTAGGGCAACAGCAGATAGGTTTTCTTTGCCATTGTTTCCCATCACACCTATTGGCGTCTTTAGGGCAACGGCAAATCAATCCATTTGCCGTTGTTTCCGTAATCGAAGTGACTGGCAAACGGGTGATCAACCCGTTGGTAGTCTCTCGTATAACCACATCTATTTCTCTCATAAAGTTGCCGGTTCGTGTCAGGTTTCATTCATGTAATCATATCTACTTTTCACATAAAGTTGTTGGTCTGTCTCAGACTTATCGTGTCGCTATCAAGTAACCAAACCTATTTCTTTCATAAAAGCTCTCAGTCTGTCTCAGGCTTTTCTCGTCTCGCCAGACAGTTTCTCTCTCAAATAGGTTGTTGAAGTCCATACCGTCAACCCATCCTTCTCGTGGAGCTGCGACAGTCTAGGAAATACTATTCTACCGTTTGTCTTTCCCACACACATATCTATCTACTTGAATTTTTCAGTTTGTTGAACAGGGGGCATACGCGTCTGCAGCGGCCAGCTCTCAGTCTAAAAATGTTCACTTGATGTCTTCTAGGCTAAAGAATGCTATGACCCTGGCACGAGCAGTTAGGAACAAGTCATTTTTTGTGTGTAATTAATGAATAAAAATATCGTGTTCAACCCTTGATGGGTTAGGATTAGGATATTTAGGTGATATAAATGTAGATATTATATTCGGTTACCGACATTTTTTTGGGGTCAAAATTAACCCTTAGGCCCTATGATATATAACTATGATGACATCATAATAAAACACGTATTAGTGCCTGGGTCCTATCATAAATAAACTAAAGGCTGTCAAGACCAGGTCATCAATATCCGGCTACCCACTGGACACAACAGACTGAGGTACAATCCAGTGGCGTATCCTGGTAATGCGAGCTAGGCGTGCTGCTACTTAAAATGAATATGTACGCCTACTATTTAACTTCTTCCCCTCTTAATTTAAAAACCAACTATATTCAATTACGCAACGATAGTTATTAGGGGTATATGTCAATTATCTCCGAAATACTAATTAACTTACAACTTGAAACTCACTGTCACTGTAATAATGTGCATTCCCGGCAACTAACAAAAATTAATCACAGAAAACACTGGACAGACACAACCGATTTTTACAACTCGAGAGCTGCAAGACCACCGCACGCATGTTCGCATTGTATTTACGTATCTGGCCATGACCCCGATCCAATCAAACCAGTGTTCAGACGTGAATCCGAAAGGTGCCGCACGCATCGTGACGGAATTACCCGAGAAACTTCGGTCGATTGTAACCAACCAATAAAAACTGCACTATAAAAAGCGTCTGGGAAACTGAAACTAGATTATACTCGTAGATTCTATGCGGGAAAATCCGTTTTCCTGGTGCGTGCGGTCCGAAAGCAGAACATTAGAAGAGAAATATTTTATAGAATAATAAATTAAATTTTTATTTTCCTTCGGGCATAGGTGTGCGCAGCACGCACAGCACACATAGATAATACGCCACTGGTACAATCTATACCAGAGGTTTTCAAACGTTTTTGGTCCGCGGCTCCCTTGACCTGTGCATAAATCACCGCGGCTCCTCTCTATACTATATATTATGCTCATAATATCGAGCCCAACACTTTTCCCAAGTCACCGCGACGCCCTTAGCCGAGGACCACGACGCCCCTGGGAGCCGCGACGCACAGTTTGAAAACCTCTGATCTATACCACAGATACAGGATTGGTACAACAGATCTCTGCACCTGTGGCACCAACCCCATGACAGCCGAACATCTGCTGCAGTCCTGCCTAACTTACAGCAATGAACGGAGTAGCATATGGCAACAGCCTTACTTCTCTCCACGAAACACTGTTTGGAGATGCCAGGAACCTTGCGCCGACTACGGCCTTTATTTGTGTCATGACTGTAGAAGTCTGACGGCAAACGAGGAAGAGGAAGTTTATACAGAGCTGCATTCTAAAGTTCGCATTCAGTCTTAAAAACATGAATAACGTAAAACACTTAATCCTGCGTTGTAGAAGCTGTAGGGCCTTAAGGTGCTAATACTAATAAATTATTAGTATTTCTTAAGGGGCTAATACTAATAAATTATTATTATTTTACACCAATTAATTAGAAACTGTAATTGTTTGTGTTATTTATATCTTAAATAATCACACTTTTTGTATTACGTTTAATAAATACATAATTACATTTTTAAAATTGAATACTTGATTTCTTGTGATCTCCATATACTTCCAAATTCAATAAATGTTCCCCGTCGCCGTTTGTATTCAGTTATCAATGTGTGCCCCTCCAAAGCTGTCTTTATTGCTGCCAAATATGTTGACAAATTTATAAACAAGTAGTACTGAGTGAATTATTGCAACATGTATAAACAAACAAGGACTAATGAGTGAATTGACAAAAAGTAATGTAAACAAATGATAATTGAGTGAATTATAGAAAAATGTATATACTCGCAATGACAACTGCTTGAATGAATGAAAAATATAAACCAAAACAAGAACTACAAAGTGAATTATTGAAATATTTCTAAACAATCAAGAATTACAGAATGGATGATTGAAAAAGTAATGGACAAAAACTATTGAGTGGATGACTGAAAAATGAATACGTAAGAACTACATAGTGAATGCTTGAAAAACAAATTAAAAACAATTACTTCTGAATAAATGAGTAAAAAATGTGTACACAAGAATTATTTTGTGGAAATGATTGAAGAATTTATCTAAGAGGACCAGACTCGTTTCCTCGCTGATTTCTAAAAACGTGTATTTCCCTCAACAGCTATCAAAGAGCCGTAGTCTTTAGTAGGCCTATCGCTGTTTTGCAGATCGTCTGCCATTCCGAGGTTGTCTTTCCCGCCAAGTACAGGCTGATTCAGACGCCTCCGTCCTTCCTTCTTCCCAGCTTTTCGCTCCTGTTTCTGCTCCTCACTCTGGTACTGAAATCTGTCAATCAGACATATTCCGACAACCAGGACAAACATGGCAGCTGTGGTTATCGCGCCTGTGATGACATTTGTCCTGTACTGAAAAGAAAGAAGGAAAAAAGCAAGAAATATTATTCTTCTTCATCGCCTTTCTACTCCCCACGGAGAACGGGCCTTCAACAAACTTATGCCAAGTCTTCCTGTCACGTGCCATCAGTTAAAGGTCTTTCCATCTCTTCTTCATCTCCTTCACGTCTGTCTCAAGTTCTCTTCTCCATGTGTTCTTTGGTCTTCCTCTGACTCTCTTAACCTGAGGATTCCAGAACAAGGTCTACCTTGTAATGCTATCAACAGGTTTCCTAAATGTCTGTCCTATCCATTGCACGCGTCTTTTTCTCATATCTTGTTCCACTGGCACTTGTATATCTAGCCCTCACTTTCTTTCTTTCCTTTCCCTGACGAAGGCCTTGTGGCAGCAACGTTGGCTATTTTCTTTGTCTTTTGTCCTCGTAAGACGAATCACCTTTTTTCGATTTTTTTTTTTTCATACCCATCCATTGATCTTGTCATACCATTTCAATCCTTCTATTCTACGCAAGCACCCATTTATGAAAGTCTGTAGCTTTTTGGTTGTTGTCTTTGATGTTCTCCATGTTTCAGAGCCAGACTATAGGACTAACTTGACGTTTGTCCTGTACTGGAAAAAGCAAGAAGTAAAGGAAAAGAATCCCGTTACACGCCCATTGAGGCATATTGGGAATATGGTGTTAGGCTCATATTTTCTTGACCATCGGCACACTAGGGGTGATGTGGTCAGCATTATGCCGGCCGCCTTAACCTTCTCAGAAGTTGCTCTGGTACCCAATTGGGGCTGGGTCGACCCAGGAGCCGTTTGCGTCCTAAAAAAAATCCCACATCATCTGGGGATCGAACCATAGACCACTGAGCTAGGAAGCCAGTGCACTAACCACTATGCTACCGCGGCTCCCAACGAATATCATCATCATCATTTTCGCCCCTTTCAGCTCCTTATGGAGCAAAAATCCGCCACTGCATCTGGTTCCATTACAGGAAGTCTGTACCAAGCATGCACATTCTGTTGTACCAGTGGTTTATGGGGCAATTTCTTTTATATGGTGAGTATGCCACCAGCCCCATGCACGACATGACATTAGCCGCCTTGTACGTCATGCCTGAGGGTTTAGTAATCCTGTTCTTTCTTTGTCTCTTCTGACACCCCCCCCCCCCCTCTCTCTTCTTTTCTTCCCCCCCCCCCCCCCAACCTTTCCAGGAACTACACGGAGGCATCTAAGGTACTGACATACTCAAAAGTGAAGGTAGAGTGATGGTCAGCGCCACTGTTCATGGCTCCTTATGATGATAACATTCTGTTACCTTATCAAATAGATCATGATACAAATGTCCATCGATGTTAAATCCCCTGACTGCTCGTCCAACATTCACGCCATCTTTATCAAATACGTCACAAAAGTAGATACCAGCCATATCGTCTGTAACTTTCCTAATCACAAGAAACAGGCTGTTGTTGATGAGGTCATAATTGTCATCCGGTCTCAGTTCTTTATCGTTGCCAAGTTTTGTCCAGACCCCTCTGTCTTCATTGTTGACCTACATTGTTAAAAGAAATAAATAAATTCAACTCACAGTAAATAAATAATACACATAAAGGTATGTTTGAGGCACTCGTGAGAAATAAAGAAGTAGAAAACTAGACAACAGAAAAACAACATTGTGACAGAGTTATGTAAATATATTACATGAATCCACACGTTTTTGCTTCCACCTGTTTTCCACCTTGGCTTCCTTATTAATATTCACGTTTTGTTAACGCAGAAGGCATGCGCTTCGATGTCTGTCGAACCCATAATTTAGCCACGCCTATTTTCATGTCTCTATGTCTTACAGGCACTAGGAATGTTTACAAACAGACCAATTAGCTAGTCCAGAGCCATTAACTGAATTATCACGCGAACGATTGGGCAATCGTTTAAATAGTGACAGATTATAGGACGAGTCGTATATTTGTAGAATCAAGGGCGGTAATTTAAAAGACTGACCTTTGACGGTTGCATTTCCTCAAGGGAAGATAACTACAGTCCGTGAGTCCCAGAGAATGTAATTAGCTACGGAACGAGCGGAGATCAAAAGACTGTTTGCTCGTTGCCAAAGTCTAGCGGTCGGCAGAAGTGTGAATTTAAGCTTTGATTTAGGAATCGACCGCAGAATTCCCCAAAAATACGGGCAAGGTGTGTCATCTCGCAAGAGCTAGCGAATTAAGACCATTTCATATATATATATATATATATATATATATATATATATATATATATATATATATATATATATATATATATATATATATATATATATATATATATATATATATATATATATATATATATATATATATATATATATATATATATAATATATATATATATATATATATATATATATATATATATATATATATATATATATATATATATATATATATATATATATATATATATCCCAGCATTTAAAATCATTTATCTAGTAGCCACAGAATTTTCAGAACATCTAGCTTCGATTTCTAGACCATTGTACTAGTAGAATTACTTAGTATATCGATTGGAGATAGTGAATTTCTGTGTTGCGGTAAATATTATACTAGCATTTTTGAGTGATTTAATTGTTAAAGTTCGTCATTTTATATTTCTTACTTACTTATACTTACTTAGTCGTTCCCCTTCTACCGTGAGGTGTAGAGGTTTGGAAGAGAGAGCGCCAGACCATTCTATCAGCTGTCTTCTTCCTGGCCTGGTTCCATTCTAGTCCTCGGTCCTTCAAAGATTGTCTAATGTTGTCCTCCCAGCGGACTCTGGGTCGTCCTGGAGGTCTGGATCCCTGGCTCTTTGTTTCCCATTTTATGTTTCACCAGGATTTACTGTGTTAATTGGCTAGCAGTTTAAAATATATATATATATATATATATATATATATATATATATATATATATATATATATATATATATATATATATATAGCTAATTCTTCCAGCTGTAACGGAAATTTAATTAATTGCTATTAACCAGTAAGAGATATTTTAATTGACTAGTAAATGCACTATTCATTATGAGTACTGACGAAATTTATATTTATTTCTAATTCATTATGAGTAATTTTATAAATGACTAGCGCTTATTTCACGGTTTCTTTTAAACGATAAAATAAGATGTACACTTGTGGTTTCTAATTAAATTTAATAACCGGGTGGATAATATTAAATTATACCGTTATGCGGGTTAGGATAGATACTGATATTGTGATTTAATGTTATGTATTTTCTTCCTATAAATCCAGTACGGATCATAAACCAAAACCTTCCAGCGGCCTAAATCTGAGGAAAAAAACGGGTCTACGTCTACGTCCAATAGACGCAAAACAAACATTCTTATGCAAATAGCGGGTCTTCGAGGTTGACCTGTTCGTCTCTCTTGTTTTACCCAGAAAGAGAGAGAGAGAGAGAGAGAGAGAGAGAGAGAGAGAGAGTACCAACAAAAGACTATAAGAATAATTGTAACTGGACCTATAGCTATCCAGATTTCTTTTTCCATTTTCATATACATTCAGCCCGCTGTGGCGAAATTGTCAACAATTAACATTTCCCAACTACCGATCACTGTGGTGTGACGAGGATTTTTATCCCGAGAGATTTACATACCTGACATTCTCTTTAAGTATTGGAATTACAAGCTAATGACACTGTGAACACTAGATCTCGTAATTATTTTCCTACCTGTACTAATTGATGTGCAATAAACAGATCCAATTAACAGTAACGAAGTAAGCGTTCCCGAAATAACCGGATTAATCAAACTTGGAGGAGCTGTGGCTTACTTTGCCAAAACAACCCAACACTGGATTTACTGTTTGTACCACGGAGATATGTTCCAGATGTTGTTAATCAACAATTAGGTAAGCGCGAATGAACGTGGCCACAGGTTGTCTGAAGCGAGAGAAAGAATGAATTAATAATTCTTCTATTGTATAATCATTGTGCTCACTTTGTTTTGCCTTTTTTTTTCCCAATACTGTTATTTTCAGAATAGATCAATAAGGAACTCTGTTCTTTACAGTATCGTCAAATTCTATACCATAGTGCTAATCTTTTGACCTTTTGGGGGTTAATTAACTTCTTCTTGTGGGATCTTGTCTCAACTGAGGGGATAGCACTTATGGGGTTTATTTCTTTATGATTTCTGTAACCTATGATTTTTCTATTTCTATTGATACTAGATGTTGTGAAGTTTTTCTATGGTAATTAAACTTAAACATAAAACTTAATTATCTGTGTTGGTCAGCTCGGCCCAATATCCCTACTCCATTAATATACTCGTAGTTTCACGTTTGTGCGTCAAGTTGTCGTCACTTATCTGTGTATGTGTATGTGATTGGTTAAAGTGTATATGTTAATATATACCGAAAGGTAACTGTCTGATAAACAAATTTCATTCGTAGATATAGGCTGGACTAGAGTATCTTCTCAATCCAGGGACAGACTCTACCTTTTTTCACCATTTCACTCGTGAAGTCTATTTCTTTACCTTATCTCTCACTGAGTTACCACCTTTTCCAGTTCTATTCAGACAGGACCAGAATCTGTCTTAATCACCTATCCAAAATCTACGACAAACATAGAAGCGATAGACTTTCTGGAGACTCGAACCCAGGATCTTCCAAACGACAACACTGCCTAGATAGGGGAGCGAATCGTGACTATCCCCTCTGCCAACTGAAAACCACAAAAATAGTGTTTCATGGATAGGGGTCATTAGAACCATATCCCCATGTAACACCGGATTTGTACCTAGGAACGATTCAGCCTAATTAATGACGTAATCACTTCTGCAGCCCCCTATTATACAGCATTGACCAGATTACATAAGACAATGACCTAAATACTGTGTATAGTAAATGATAGAAGAATGAAAACAGTACTGGACAGCGGGTAGGTTTGTATTGTATACATATTTAAATAAGTAAAGAGGGGGAAACGGACAGCCACCGATATTAAGAAGATCCTAAACCAGTGGTTCTCAATTTTTTTTTACGACCATGATCTACATTTTACAGTCGGTGAAGCTGACGACTCGTGTACTATTATGCAATTCAGCCAAAGGCATGCCGCTTAAAACTTCGAGTAAGGGACACGTAAGGGACGCGACTCATCGCAGTGTTTCACGGGAACTATTTTTGGTAGCTACTGTAGGTTGAAAATCACTGTCCTATACTAAAATTACATTAAAACCGGAAACAGTGAAGTCAATATATAAGCGGAATAGAAGTTGAGTCCAATAACGGAATTCATTCATAACCCTCCACTCCCAAAGGAGCATAGGCCATCAACAAACACATGCCAAGTCCTCTTGTCACGTGCCATCATCTCAAGTTCTTTCCACGTTCTCCTTATCATTTTCACCTGTTTCCAGCTCTCTTCTCCATGTGCTTCTTGGTCTACCTCCGCCTCTCTTGCCCTGGGGATTACAGAACAAGGACTGCCTTGTAATGCTGTCAACAGGTTTCCTCAGTGTGTGTCCTATCCATCGCCATCGTCTTCTTCTCATCTCTTGTTCCACTGGCACTTGTCTAGTTCTTGTCATCAGTTCCACGTTGGTAACCTTGTCACACCAGGGTTGAACAGGGTTGAATAACGGAATGACTGTGGAAAAATGTCCTTAGCAGGGCGTACCTTCAGTGTCATATAGAGCCATTACTAACGTACGGAAGTTAGTCATGGACAGTTAGAAGAAAAGTAGGAAAAGCTCTGGATATCGTTTTATAGAAGCATGTTAAGAATACCACATACAGCTAAAACAGTAATGAGGATGTCCTGAAAGAGGCCATTGACCAAAGGAACAGTAATGAGGATGTCCTGAAAGAGGCCATTGACCAAAGGAAGCGTATTACTCATGTTAGAGTAAAGGAATAAATTAACTTTCTGTTGGACATATTTCGAGAAGAAGAAAGCTACAATGTATTTTGATAACAGGATAGACTGAAAGAAGCAGAGATACAGAAGGCAACAAAGAGAGAAGACACTGGAATGTTTTACATTAATGCATGGAAAGAAGATAACAATAGAATTGATAAATAAAGCTGAAGACTGGAAGATGTGCAGAGACATCATCGCCCACGCCACCAGGCATGGTACTTAAAGATGAAGAAAAAGAAGAAGACTGCTATTTGAACGAATTATTCATACAATGAGCCCTTCTCAACATGCATGTTTGTGATTAGACATTAACAAATAGGAGATCTGGTTAATGAACAAATAGGAGATGTGGTTAATGAATAAATAGGAGATCTGGTTAATGAACAAATAGGAGATGTGGTTAATGAAAACATTTTGCTTCTGATTAAACTTTTCGAAAAGAACTACAAGCAGAAATGAATAGATAAAGGATTCATGAAAAGTCATGGGGTATTTAGTCCGTGACATGATAACGTTGAACACAGAAATCAGAATATTCCTCTACAATGTCAAGTGTGTCCTAGAGTATGGTACTGAAATGAGGAGAACAATCACATCAGCCAGCAAGAAGTTACTGACTTTCATAAATTGGTGCTTGCGTAGATCAGACGAATTGAAATGGTCTGACAAGATCACTAATGTGGAACTGATGACAAGATCACTAATGTGGAACTGATGACAAGATCACTAATGTGGAACTGATGACAAGATCACTAATGTGGAACTGATGACAAGATCACTAATGTAGAACTGATGACAAGATCACTAATGTGGAACTGATGACAAGATCACTAATGTGGAACTGATGACAAGATCACTAATGTGGAACTGATGACAAGATCACTAATGTGGAACTGATGACAAGATCACTAATGTGGAACTGATGACAAGATCACTAATGTGGAACTGATGACAAGATCACTAATGTGGAACTGATGACAAGATCACTAATGTAGAACTGATGACAAGATCCAGACATGTGCCAGTGGAGCATGATATGAGAAGAAGACACTTGCGATGGAATGAAAAGACATTGAGGAATCATGTTGATATCGTTACAGAGCAGTTCTTATTCTGTTATCCCCAGGGTAGGAGAGGAAGAGGGACACACAATAACACACACACAGAAGAGAACCGAAGGTAGAAATGACAGGGATAGGAAGACATGGAGAGATCTTGAGCTGATGTCTCGGAACATAAGGACTTGACATAAATTTGTTGAAGGTCTATGTTCCTATGCTCACATGTACACTTTTGTTTCCCAATCCCTCACCCCAAACAAAAAATAAATTATAATAATAGTCTAACGTATACCTTCCCTCTCATCTGACAAACCCGTATAGAAAGAATATTTACCGTATAGTTCTCAAACGTGCCGTTACAGGACAGAGTGTGTTCCACATCGAGATACGACTGCTCACTCCACTTCTGATCGTTGGCTCGTGCGCTCAAGGTCATCAGACCTAGGACACAGCACATCCCTCGCAAAGACATGAATCGGGTTCTAGAAGTCAAGAAAGAAACATAAATATGAAAT
Organism: Oreohelix idahoensis; assembly: GCA_024509875.1. Taxonomy (NCBI): domain Eukaryota; kingdom Metazoa; phylum Mollusca; class Gastropoda; order Stylommatophora; family Oreohelicidae; genus Oreohelix; species Oreohelix idahoensis. Next base: position 112,640 of record JAMPIV010011525.1, on the reverse strand, counting down.
TGACCTACCTGCCTGCGTGCTTGCCTACCTGCTTACCTACTCACCCATCATCCCACCTGGTCACCCAGTCACCATCCCACCTAGTTACCCACTCACCATCCCAGCTAGCTACCCACTCATCCCTCTACCCGTCTACCTACCTATCCACTTAATAATGTATATGCGTGGTCCTATCATGGGAAGCATATTGTAAAATCACCAACATATATACCAAGCTACTAGCTTATCTACTTTGCTATCAACCTGCCTATCTATTTACTAACTAACCAATCTACCTACCTGAGATTAGTTTTCAAATTCAATTGCGTACTATTTTCGCATGTCTTGCCCCTGACGGAGGTCTTGCAGTCGTAATGTTGGCTATTCTTTGTCCTTTACCTTTGTAAGAATCCCTGCTACATATTTTCATTCACTCGACAACTCAATTTTATTACTTGATTATGTTGTCAATTTTGATGATACTTTGATATGCCTGTTTTACAATGCCTTTGTGGAAGGTAAAAATCTTTTGATAGATAAAAATCTTTTGATAGATAAAAAGGTAAAAAAAGCTCAGTAGTAGATATTGCCGTAGGGGGGAGGGGGGGGGGGGGGGAGGATTACAGATTTAACCGTACCAGGTCTCAGCTTTATGAGATGGGGTGACCGGTTTCCTTCCTCGTTGTCTTTGCCTTCCCTAACACAAGAACAGACTCAAGTATCCATTCTTACAGCTGGGTAGTCTGGAGTGTGACATTAACGGGTTTCGAACTTAGTAACCTTGCTTCGAGACACAGTGCTCTTACGACTCTATCACTCTGTAACACTTGGTTGATAAACTTTCTTGATTAAGCTTCAATCCATGGACACATAACAGGAAGAATTAGTACACATGTGTTGTGCTGGATTATACAACCAAACGCAGTCATGACGTACCGTTGGTCTGATAACGAGATATTAAAGTGAAACGTGACCCATAACTTTGTTCAAGCGAAATTATTAATACAGTACATAGTGTAACCAAGTTACAAACAACCTAGTGGCGGAACATTTTTAAAAGTTATTGAAACAGCGCTTTGTTTCAATTACAAAATAATTTTGTAAAATTAAAAACAATTATCTTGACCATTGGATGCGAGTCATGGGCAATGACCACAACCCACAAAAACCAGCTCAAACCTCAGAAATGAAGTATTTGAGGAAAGTGGCTGAAGTAAGAAGAAGAGACAGCATCCGCTACCGATACGTTATGGTCTCAAAACCCAACCCCTGCAGACTCAAGTGGTACTGTTCGAATTACGATGGTTTGGCCATGTCTGCAGAATGGAAGATGATCGGCTACCAAGACAAATGTGGGAAACCAAAAGCCAGGGATCCAGACCTCCAGGACGACCCAGAGTTCGATGGGAGGACAACATGAGATAATCTCTGAAAGACCAAGGACTAGATTGGAACCAGACCAGGAGGAAGACAGCCGATAGGACAGTATCGCGTTCTCGCTAGCAAATCTCCACATTTCAGGGTAGAAGAGGAACGAGTAAAAACAATAATTGTTTTCCTGTCATCTTTCAGGATTGTTAAAGGCTTGGCATGTATTTGTTAAAGGCATGCGAATCATCGGGAACTTAAAGTTAATAAATGTCTTTGTGAAGGAAGAAGAAAGAGAAAGGTAAGAAATTGTAAACAAATCTTTATACAGGTTGTGACATATTGCAAATAGACGATGCCTTGAAAGGTAGTTCAACTTAGTAGTAGACCTCTGCAGTCATAATTGACTTTGGGAATGGGCGCATGAGGTGATATCCCTCACCTGCTTCTTTTGCCTTGTATTCCTTTTGACCGTGTTTTGTTCTCTTCTACTAGTTATGATAGCTTCGTTTCGCGCAATCTGACATGGCATCGTCGGGAGCATCGCAACTTGCTGTAATCCACAGCTTCATCCTAGAAGGCTGCTGGATCCCGTTACACGCCCATTGAGGCATATTGGGAATATGTCCAGCGCCCTTATGTCTCTCTTGCACACATCTTTGAACATCAGCTGCGGTCGCCCGACTGTTCTTTTGCCATCTGCCAGTTGTCCGTAGATATTATCTTCTAAGTAGTTCAAGTAACATCAAATCAAACAAGCCGCTGTACCAGCCCGGATTAGTAGTCAGTGTTCTCATTAAAGGAGCAGAAAAGTACCAGAAATGTGAAGACAATAAATTCTTTGCATTTTTATTTATTCACCACCTTTCAACTTCCCAAGGAGAAAAGTCCTTCAACAAACTCATGCCAAGTCTTACTGCCCCGTGCCATCAGCTCAAGGCCTTTCCATTACTTTTTCATACCCTTTATAAATGTCTCTAGTTCTCTTCTCTATGTGGTTGTTGGTCTTCCTCTACCTGAAGATTCGAGAACAGGAATAGTCTGGTAATGTCATACATAAATTATCCCAATGTGTGTCCTATCCATCTCTAGCGTCTTCTTCTCATCTCTTGTTCCACTGGCACTTGTCTGGTTCTTGTTATCTCTTATTCCACTGACACTTGTCTGGTTCTTGTTATCTCTTATTCCACTGGCACTTGTCTGGTTCTTGTTATCTCTTATTCCACTGACACTTGTCTGGTTCTTGTTATCTCTTGTTCCACTGACACTTGTCTGGTTCTTGTTATCTCTTGTTCCACTGACACTTGTCTGGTTCTTCTTATCTCTTGTTCCACGGGCACTTGTCTGGTTCTTCTTATCTCTTGTTCCACTGACACTTGTCTGGTTCTTGTTATCTCTTGTTCCACTTTTACTTGTCTGGTTCATGTTATCTCTTGTTCCACTGACACTTGTCTGGTTCTTGTTATCTCTTGTTCCACTGACACTTGTCTGGTTCTTGTTATCTCTTATTCCACTGGCACTTGTCTGGTTCTTGTCATCTCTTATTCCACTGACACTTGTCTGGTTCTTGTTATCTCTTGTTCCACTGACACTTGTCTGGTTCTTCTTATCTCTTGTTCCACTGACACTTGTCTGGTTCATGTTATCTCTTGTTCCACTGACACTTGTCTGGTTCTTGTTATCTCTTGTTCCACTGACACTTGTCTGGTTCTTGTTATCTCTTGTTCCACTTACACTTGTCTGGTTCTTGTTATCTCTTGTTCCACTGACACTTGTCTGGTTCATGTTATCTCTTGTTCCACTGACACTTGTCTGGTTCTTTTCGTCAGTTCTACATTAGCGATCTTCAAAAATTATATTCTATGCAAGCACCTATATATAAAAGTCTGTAAGTTCTTGGTTGTTGTTTTTTGTTTTTTGTTCTCCATGTTTCTCAGCAATACCGAAGGACTAACTTGACAATTTAATGGAATATTCTGAATTTTGTGTTGAATCTTATTTCTTTTGATTTCCATATATTTTCCAATGCAATGAAAGCTCGCTCCTATGACCTTTTTAAATTCTTATTTTGATATCACTATCTGTCCCCCCAACTGCGTCTATATGGCTGCCAAATGTATGTGTATAATTATTTACATATATATATATATATTTCTACATGTCGTACAAGACGACTAAAATGAGGTTCTTCATGAGCCTGGCAATCTCATTACGTAAAATAATAATTGCTACAGACACTACCGCTGTAAGACTATGTCAATGCTTGATGCAGATTTCCTATACGGCGGCCCCCTTGCATTGATGGCTCCATATGTCCATTATGAGCGACAAGAAAAACGATGAATGATGTCGACATTTTTGTCTGTCACTAACGCTAAGGGATGCAACTTTGGTTGAAAGTTAGACATTAATTGTATTGTTTCCCTTATATGTACTCTCCCGAAAATAGTAACACTCGACAAAGAAAAGTGCGCAAATGACGGTGTCCACAAAAATATTTATAGAATGTGTGATTCCCGTATACACACATTGGGATCCTCGCTGCTGCTACGTAGTTCGTGTACTGTGGTGATGCACAGTGGTTTAAAAAAAAATTTTGAATAAGTAAAATTGCCGTTAGGTATTGGTGCTTTTGATTTTAATTCCCGTCTTATGGCGGGCTTTGACACTAGTTATTAAATAGTCTTCATTTGTGACAAACTACACTAGCGGTAGGCAACCCAGCAGCTGTGGTGATCTACTTTAGAAACACTAAAGGTCTAGTTTGGTTCAATCGTGTATGTTTTCATGTTTCAGAGTTTCTGGAATTAGGAATTGGTGCAGCCAATGCGTAACTTTCCTACTTACCACACGATCTGCTTTCTTCAATACTATCAACAGAGGGGTGGAAAAAAAAAACTAAATATTTTATGGAATGTTAACTTCACTTGAAAGTAAATATCGCTTTCTATCTTACATAGATCACGAATAAAGTGAATTTTAGTCAGCTAGCTTGCGGGTTTTCACTGGGAATGCGGCGAAAGCACATTTAAACACGGGAAAACTGTGCTGTTAAGTGCCAGATAGAAGATGACTAGTCAGAAAGTTACCGTGGTTATAAATTATTTTTCTCCCTCCAACAAAATCTACAGATCTACCAAATGATGACTTTGGGTCTACCCGTGGAAAAAGATGAATCGGTTACGGAACCCTGATCTATATTATTAAATAACTGAGATCTGTCTCAGCTGAAAGGTAATATCAAAGTGTTTACACATAAAAGTTCCGGGTTCACAAAGATAACGTGAAGATATCAGCCTTCCATTTTGTTTTTGGTCAACCTGACACTGGTAAACACATCAAGGAAGGCGGATGTACAGTTTAGCACACTTACTCAAAGCAAATAAAGCCTGTACAAGTTGAAGTATATTGGAAGGATCCAAAAATGAGAAGCTATGTTTAAAAACAAGCCTAGCATAATGGAAGGAGAGAAAGGAAGACGCACAGACACATAAACTCTCGTAGAAACAATTAGAGTAAAGGAAACAGAAAGAAGAAGAATAAGTAAGAGATAAAGAATGTTTTATACTGGGAAAAATTGGCTTAAAATTAATTACTGCAAATATTTGGATGATTATATGCTCCACTGGACCTGGTACTTGAAGAAGAAGTAGAAGAAGGGGAGATAGAAAGAAGAATACGACGACGAAGAAGAACAAAGAATAAGAAGAGGGGGACGAGGTGGCAGAAGAAGAAGAACAAGAAGAAGAAAGAAGAAGAAGAGAAAGAAAGCAGAAGAAGTAGGAAAAAAAGAGACAACAGAACGAAAGAAAAAAATAAGAAGAAAAAGAAAGAAATAAAGAAACGAAGAAGAAGAAGAAAAAGAAAGAACGAAAGAAAGAAGCTGCTGTTACTTATTTAAAAAATCTGTATCCAGTTAAAAACAATGACTATTTTTTGCTTTATAAAGTACACGGAAAGAAACGACTGATTTTTTTTTTTTTTTAATTTATTTAACGTATAAGCTCAATTGCGATTGTCCCTATTTACAATGATTTGACAAATGTGATGCCACTTTCTCATATCGGCAGTTGTTCATATTATTTGGAATTGAAAACAATATATATCCTAATTATAACCCATTAGAGGATGAACGGGATATTTTTCTTCATTAATTTAAAAAAAAAAAGTTAATTTTTTTTGTTTAAGGCACTAAGTGAGGGAAGGAATTGTTGTACACACACTAAGCAAACACCGTGTGATTTCTGGAGGTCTCCTCGTGGTGTATTTGGGGATTCCCTTCTTGTTTCTGAAAGTCTTCGCGTGTGGTTTCTGGATATTTTCTCATGGCTTGCGGAGGTCTCCCCGTGCGGTTTCTCGGGGTTCCTCAAGTGCATTCTGGAAGTTTCCCCTGTGGTTTCTGACGATCTTCTCGTGTGGTTGCTGGGGTTCCCTCTGTGGTTTCTAAGGATTTTCAATAATAGAAAATTATAAATGATGCCATGTGTCCCCCTAATGGTTTCTAAGGGTTACCCCGTGTCGTTTCTAAGGACCACCCTGGGTAGTTTTTGGAGGTCTATCACAGTGGTTACTGAGGGTCTCTCCCTGTGTTACCCGATGTGGTTTACGGGGTTACCCCGTGTGATTTCCAGATATCTCCGAGGGGGCAAAGGAAGAACACGCCCACTGTCCCCAACACGTTTGTCTGATGTGGTGACCAGGTTCTAGAAGCGATCCACAAGTGACAAGACTAATCGATGTCGCGCTACAACGTTCTAGGAACCATCATATAAGAAGAGATTTAAGATCCCACAAAAATATTTATAGAATGTGTGATTCCTATATACACACATTGGGATTCTCGCCGGTGCGACGGAGTTCGTGCATTGTGCTGAGATCCTCCTTGTGTGATCTAAGGTAGGAGATCGGAGCACTGATGGAGTTGTCCGTGTGCAATGAAGGTAGTCCTTAAAAACCAAACCACTAAGATTCCTTTAAAATCTGCAAAGCTTTTACTTTAACGGATACTACCGAAGGGGAATGAAGTGCTAAGGACTGCCTATATTAGTTCTCAGGTTTATGAGTTTCTTTCCTCGCTGTCTTCACCTTCCCTTACTTTAGAGCAAAGTCAGATTTTTACAGCTGGGTCAACTGGAGTGAAGCAACCTGATTTCGAAAGCTGTCCGATTGCCTCGAGAAGCACTCTACCGCTCTGACATCAGGATCTTCATTAGTTGTCATTAAAAAAACGAACAGCAGCATTCATGCGACAACGACAATGTTTCATAAGGGCTATGTAATAATGAAAAGAAATCTAACAGACGACAATTTAGAATGATTTCATTCTGCCCATTTTATTTTATTAATTTTGTTGTTATTTTAAATCCAGAACGTCTGCTTAATTGTTCTTGTTTTGAAACATTTGTTTAGTATCTTCTTCTTCTGCTTCGTACACTCTCAGAAGTCTACTTGAATGGTTTCAAAGAAAGCAGTAGTTTAAAGTAACTCGGGGGTCAGCAACCGGTCGACAGTGATCTATTGGTAGATCCTAGGGAATCATCGGGTAGATCTCTAGGTGACGGAGGTGGAAACAGAATTTTTAACCGTGCTAAATTTCGGACTATCCCTCTCCTGTCGGTAATTAACCGTGCGGTGAACCGAGGTTTAAAGATACTTTCGCCGCACTCCCATTGACAACCCTCAAGTTTGGTTACTAAAATTCACGTTATTCGTGAACTGTGTAAACATGAAGCGATCTTTTCTATGAAGTGAAGTTAACTTTCTGTCAAAGAGTTTAAATTTCCCACCACTTTGTCACTGATATTGCAGAAAGCAGATCGTGCTACATAGATAAAAGTTACATAAAGAATGGATTTATTCCAAAGTCCAGATACTCTGAAACCTAAAAACAGACATAAATTTATCAAAGTATATCTCAAGAGAACTCAGTGTTTTTAAAGTATATCCCCACATCTCCTGTGTTGCCTACCGCTGGTATAACTGTTTGCAGAGCTGAAAACCTAGTACAGTAAGGTCTCGGGTTACGAACGAGTTTGTTCTTAGAGGCGCTCGTAACCTGATTTTAGTATGTAAGTCGGAATCTGCACGTGCAGTAAAAGTGCCTTAAGTGTCAGTTAACAAAACATTGATTAACATGATGCTGCATAACATTTATTTTACCGAAAAATGCCTACAGATTATTTTTAATGATAATGTAGTAAATTTACAGTCAATTGCAAAATATAAGCAATTCAAACTAAAAAAAATAAAAAATTAATATAATGGCATCTCTATCCTACGCAAGACAACAGTGAACGAGAGCAAAAGTTGGGTTAAAATACAAACCCGTTCCCACACGTTCGTGTCAGTGACGACAGGCGTTCGTCTGCTATTAACCCGTATCAGAATTAATTTGCCTCGTTCGTAAGTTTAACTAACGAATATCGTTACAGTAGTTGAACATTAAATGAAATGTTAATCGAAATTAAACATTAAGATGGGCTCGTTCGCATCGGGAGCTTGTGGTAAGTTGAGACCGCCATAACCCGAGACTACTGTACACGTCATTCATTCGTAAACACATTACCTTCCTTGTTTTCCAAGTCTCCTAAGCAAATCCTTTTGACCAGTCTTTCTTTGCCTAAGTAGTAGACTTTTACTTCCTCAGCTACTCTGCTTAGATTCAAGAAGATGAGAAACTTCACAATGCCCTTTTTTTAGTCTTCCAATATCACAGCGGACACAGTAATTTCTACTTTGTTGTTTGGTTTAGCTTATGAAGGCGAAAAACAGTGACTTCACTCAAATGCACTTTTTTTTACGCATCAAGGCACTAGTCACTAGATACAGTGACTGCTGTCAAAGTTTGAGATATCCGTCGTTGTATTTATAATACCAAGGTTTGTAGATAATCTATAGGTATCGTATGGAAGCTTTACAATAAAGACCTTCCTGTCGTTTCTAAGTTCAGCAAACAACAAAACAGACAAGGGGTAGGCAAATATCCTGTGTTAAAACAACTTCATTTGCAATCAACGAAAGAAAATAGAGATACAAGACAAGTAGGTAAACAATAATAAACAAATCATTACCCTTCAGCTTTCTAAGAAGCATAGGCCTTCAACAAACGTATACAAAGTCTTCCTGTCACGTGCCATCAGGTCAAGGTGTTTCCATATCTTCCTCATACCTTTCATCTCTATCTCCAGTTATCTTCACCATGTGTTTGTCGGTATTTCCCTACCTCTCTTACCCTGGGGATTCCAGCACAAGGTCTGTATTGTAGTGCTGTTGACAGGTGTCCTCAATGTGTATCCTTCTGGTTATTATCGTCTTCATCTTCTTCTGTCTTGAATGGCTAAGATGAGTGTTACAGCTGGTATTGGTAAAGAGTGTTCATGTTTGTAACAGACTCTTGGAAACATAACTGACATCAACCTATCATGCTCATAACGCAATAGAATGTGGTGAGTGTCACAAGTATGGCATCAAATCAATGCAGAAACTTCGTGGTTAAAGATATGGGTCAACATCACAAGACAGTTTTAATCACATCAATACGAATCATGGTTATGGCATTGACAATAGCGAAGTACATGAATATGTATAACAATCCTTCCAACAGTCTCGTCTCATCTATTCATTTCTAGCCGCTGTACTCGGAGTGCCTAGCAAAGGTAATCACCCAAGTATTGTGGACCAGATAAATGAAGATAAAAATTCCACGCAGAAATACTTCTCTGCAAGCTAGTGAGCTTGTTCCATAATGACTGGAATCTTCTTAACAAAGTGGCGGCCTTCGCAGATCAATTACAGCCACATACAAATACTTATTTCTCAACCATATCGGTGTAGTAAAATCTGCAAGATAATCGCTCATTTCAGTAAGATTTTAGTCATAAAATGATAATAAAATAACCCGCCCGATTGTGTCTGACGGTGATCTTCTCACACGCCAGCATAGCGCTGAATTTTGAGCCATGAAAAGGCTTAGAACCGATCCCGCCGTTTAAACCTACTCGCTTTCCTTGTGACGTACATTTTTAACATTTTGCCCGATCTGATAGAGACTGTGGCAAGACTTATAATTAACGATCTTACGGAAGTGTGCCTCCAAACTATTGTCTGAATTAACGTAATAAATAACTTTAACGCTTGTAATTAGTAGTAATCCTTACATTTTTTGGTAGTGTAACACGAGACAACAGTTATAATTAACGCAAATTCTTATACCCGCCGCGCAAAACCCCGCTTCGCTTGACACGTTGTGCCATGCATATATACACGCTGGGGCAAAGCCATCAGAGGCAAACACGTAGACAATTTTATTTCCTCCTCGCGGTAGTATTTCTGACGTCACAAAAACAAGTAGTTATTTGAAAATACATGCTAGCGAGAGATGAAAGAGAGGGGAAGATGGCCGTCTTGTGTAAAATTTTTATTTGACGATTGACAGTGACCAAATTGAAAATCTAAACCATAATGAAACTGACCATAAAAATCATACGGTAGTATAGCTTAGAATCCCCTGAGCAAGAATGTGTTTTAAATAATATGGTAGTCCAAGTATTAGCCAAGTTATTGAGAAAATACTAAATGTCTACAGACGCTGTGGTAAAGTGGGATGTTATAAATTTTTATAGGGGACTTAGTGTACTGACTGAGATCAGCTGTGAAGGTATCTGTATCTAATAGGTGTAGTGTTTTACAGATAACCTTACTTGCTACCACATTATGCCTCAGTCAGAATTATTCTGGAATATTGTGATGACTACGTTAAATGTCTAGGGTATGTATATGATGAAGTGTAAGTCACAACAACAACAGACAGATAAACAATTTAATTTATTCCACCACACTTGACAACACTGTGACACTCACACACATGTAACATGCTATAAGACTATCTTAAATGAGTCACTGGTAAATTTTCAAATATCAATATGTATTAAGTACTTTTCATTAATATATATGTCCTGATTCAACTACAAAGTGAACCAGGAATCACAATCAATTTTAATTACAATTTATATGTACAGGATTTATCAATATGAAACTTGTAGTGACATATTTTATTAATATTATCCTATGTGTGTCAGTTGTGTAGTAGTAATATGAGGTAATACTGGTTTTGTTTTTTCAAGCTATGTTGTTATTTTTCATCATGACTTCAAGTGTTTGTTTATCTTGTAAGTAGTATGGGGAAAAGTTCACAGTTCCTATCAATTTAAACACTGTATTTTCCCTCTGGTTTATGATAAAGTCAGATTTTGAGGAGGGGGGGGGGGCATAATGTTGAGCTCCACTGGCCACATAGGCTTATCTTTCGTGATGGCGGCAGAATAAGACTCCTCTGCTCGATAGCCTCCCTGTGTTCTGGAGACACCTCACTGGTCACTATCTGGACCCAGGAGTATGCTGTGAGCCTCTAAGTTCAGCAAAGCTCAGACCAGGTGCTGCTCAATAACTTTTGGACCACGGTCCCACAATTCATGGAATAATACACAGTTACGTTGAATGGCAATGAATATAGCACAACTTCGATCTGCCGATGTCCCAGGCTTTTATTTAGAAAAATATGCACTGGTGCTCAACGCACTGGTTCTGTAGTAAGTTTATTTGAACATGTGGTGGTGACCTGACGCCTCTGATTGACTATATTCGCGGGTCTAACCAATCGTGCCATGTGTACCCAATCGTTTGAAAAAAAGTATTCCTACTCCCGTTTCCTTTGACAACAACAGATAGTATTTATAGCCCGACTAATCGTGTTTAGCCTTACATTTATTGCGCTCCAATCAAATCGGATTTAACATGGAGACCCATTTCCCGTACAATGGTGGGGTGAAAATCTGCCACTGAGCGATTCTGATTTTGGGTGTTGTCTGACATCCCTCACTATTTCTTTTGGCTATAATTTGGTAATTCCTAGACTATTTGCGTAACGTTTAACATATTCTTTGTCAGCAAGTCCTAAGGAACCCAAATATATATATTTAAAGGAGCTAAGTGGCTGCGTTCAAAATATGCATTTTCCAGGATAGTCGTGTAGTTTTTTTTATTTTTTATGTTTAGAACCGCCACCTGTCCTGCTGTACTGTCAGACTAATGTCAGGATTTTAGACATAAAACAGTAGAATGTCATGTTTCCTAATAAGCGTTTTGTAAGTTTTTAAAAACTAACTCTCGTGTGTGTAGTGTTTTTTATCACTGTCGATTTGAAAAAGCTAGTGCTTGTGGCCTTACACGCGTGATGGTAGTAATTGTGTATCGCGAGACTGTGTTAGTATTGCCTGCGTCCCGGCTTTCAGCCTCTCCCTTTCTTTCTATCTTTAGTCCATCTGTCTTTCGTTTTTTGGTAACGTAGTGTATAAAATGACATGAATGGAATTTTAAATCTAGGTCATCTTGCGTATCTCAAGGTTTTTCTTAGAAATGGAGTACACATTTTATTGTGTTGGGGAAACGCGTGTATGCTGCAGAAGGCTTTTACTATCAACGTGAAACGTTACAATTTGCAGACGCAGGAGAAAACAAGGGGGATTTCGAGTACAGTCATTGTGACAGCACTGTTCTTTACCATTCTTCTTTCCTTTTATTGAATTTATGTGTTAGGCTTTACATTTACCTGATAATTTATATATGTGGATTAGAATATTTCACGACAGACGCATGACCAGACAGACTGTTGTTCCTGCTTGTTTTTCATAACGTTAGTGGGGACGCCAGCTTAGAAAACGAGGCATTGAGGTAAATTCAAATCCGATTGAGTAAAAAGAGTATAGGAGGAAACGGGAGCGGTAGGTAAATGTTAACCAAAACTAAACATTTTTTTGTATTGGCATAACTAAAGCAGGCTGGCCAATCGACTACCGGACACATAGTTTGTTTGGAATTATTTTTGTTTATTTTCAAAAACCTGTATCTAACTGTTGTATGTTGTCATGATTGTGTTTTTTTATATTATTGTATTAGAATATGTTAGTTTGCTTCCGTGTTCCATGAACACTGTTCAACATGCCTGAAGCGTTTATATTTTAAAAAAAAAGAAGGGAAAATCATACAAAAGGAAATGTGGTTACTACACGTTATTATATTGAGGAAAACTATGTAAACGTACAGTGGTGTATCTGCCATAGGGACCTGTGGTGTGGTCACAGCAAGGTGTGTCATATAAAATTAGGGGCGAGTGCACTTGTAATGCACGCGAGGCTGACCCCATAACACCGTATGTAAATGATAAATAGAATAAGTGATCATATATAAAAGGCCAGGGTGTCCTTTTGTTGCAGAGGTTTTATTTCCTGTTGCCAGCTGGTAACAGGAAACCTGATGAGTGAGAATAACGCCAACAAGTCTCCTACAATTCGTTTATGCTGTCAAAAGAAAACGGGAGGAGCTTGTGTGTGTGGTGATAACGATATTTTCTGTAACTACATACTGACTTATCATTCTACAACGAATCCCAGGTGATGTGTTAGCATCTGGGTATATCTGACACTTCGTTTTAATAAACTCTGGTATTTCAAATCATACCCAGGAAGTGTATGGGGTGTGATGAAACTACAGCCCCACCTACCCAGTGACACACCCTCTTAGATAAATAAAGTTATAAGCTGAGAATATTCCAACAGGAGAGATATAGTGACTTAATATTTAGTGGACAAAGAGTCCCCATATTTTAGTTGATCTTTTTATGTAAACTATCTTTTCCTCATTTTCAAAGACCTGTCCAAAAGATATGATTGGACAGGCAGAATAAATTGTAAAGAAAGAATATTCATTTTTAAAGAAAAACTTAACCACTGGTTTTATTCACTTCCTCATAGAGAATTAAAGTATTTTTGTGTTTATGTACCATCATTTCATTTCTCCCCTAGACACTAGGTACATCATACACCAGACACTAGAGCCAAAATAGTGACCGTGTGAGATCTAGGGAGGTAGCGTTAGGTTCCCTGCAAATATTTCATCATCATCTTTTAGAGTCAGGGGCCTACATGTGCTTGACCTCACACGGTTAATGCAGACACTGATTTCATTCTTTTAGGATACCATCATAACCTCCCCAGCAAATCAAACTTTGCTACAATCGGGAGCTAGAAAATGAACGTCTTCCTCTGACGAATACATAAGACGAAAAGGCCTCGAAGCAAACGTTTGCATATATTAGTGCAGAACGGATTATGTCATAAACTCCAAGTGACGTATGAATAATTATACATTCAATATAAGTAAAAAAACCGTGCAAGTACATGTTGGACCACAGATAGACACATTACCGCGTAGATTAACTGCTAATATACTAAGTGTGGTCATCATGCAAAAATACATAATAAATCTTCCTTAACAATGATTTATTTTCTTTCGTTGACCTGCTCATATTGTTATTGAGGTTTTTGTGGCCTGAAGTTTCTACAGGCTCCGGTAGCCGGTACAATGCCCAACTCTCCTTAGTTGCCATAAGCGACATGTCTGGTAGGTTACAGTTTTATTATTATTCTGTGCTTCCTTTTCGGGAAACCTCAGAAATAAGGTATCTGAGGAAGGTGGTTGAAGTAACAAGAAGAGACATGGTCCGCAACCAGACGGTACGTCAAGGCCTAAAATCCCACCCCCTGCAGACCCAAGTAGAACAGTCCCAACTAAGATGGTTTGGCCATGTCTGCAGAATGGGAGAAGATCGGCTACCACGACAAGCATGGGAAACAAAGAGCCAGGGATCCAGACCCCAGGACGACCCAGAGTCTGCTGGGAGGACAAAATTAGTGTTACAGTAGTTTTATTGATATCGTCTGCTAGAATTGGCAGTGCGCATTTTTAGGTCAACAGAATTAATATAAATTGATTTTTTATACTTCATGGATTAGTGAACGCGAAATACACGGTCAAATTATGACGTGTTAGTGTCGATAAGGTCACGCTTCGTAACTTAGTTACTGGACCCTTGTTACGTTGTCCGTCAAGCCGTAAAGTCGTGTTTTTACCTCCTTCCAAGGTTAGGCTTTGTAAGAAGGTATACAATATAATAATGAGCTCCGAAAGGAACCAATGTCTTCTTGGACATTCATTACACAATGAGACCATATAACGTTGACCCTCATTTGAATACTTATAAAACACGAAGCACGCATTCGCAACTCAACCAAATAAAGAACCAGCAACCAGTAACGTACCAGCATAACTTATCAGCTTTAACAGCCCTTTAACAATTAGACAATCTTTGAAGGACCGAGGACTAGAATGGAACCAGGCCAGGAGGAAGAAGCCGATAGGATAGTCTGGCGCTCTCTCTTCCAAACCTCTACACCTCACGGTAGAAGGGGAACGACTAAGTAAGAAAGTAAGCTTCTTTTTCGAGTTCCGGTAACACCACGGATGACAGCAAAATTTGAATTTACAAAATTTTCAGGAGAAGAAAGATAGCAATGAATTTGATATTTCTAAACATATACTCTCTATATACATGATGGAAACCTGTTTATGTCAGTACAAGGCAGTCCTTATTCTACAATCCCCAGGGTAAGCGAATTAGAGGCATACTTTAAAAAAAAAACACACACGCAGTAGAAAACTAGAAACAGAAATGAAAGGTAAGGAAAAACTTTGAACTGATGGCGCAGGCCATGACATTTAGCGGGAATTGATCGAAGGCCCACGGTTTACAGGAGCTGAAATTAATAATAAAACACACGTTATCTATTTTCTACTAAAAATGTTAAAATGTCTGGATAAGACGTTTGTACGAGTGAGTTTTTTATCTCCACCTTCAGATATCTAGTTGCGTAATCTTCTCAAGCCCTTTACTTTTAATCACCTTTTGATTGTATTACATAAACTGAAAATATCCTCATCACCTTTAAGCTCCCAAAGAAGCATAGGCCTTCAACAAATTTATGTAAAGTCTTCCTGTCACGTGCCATCAGCTCAAGGTCTGTCCACGTCCTCCTCATACCCTTCATGTCTGACTCCAGTTCTCTTCTCCATGTGTTAGTTGGTCTTCCTCTACCTCACTTACCCTGGAGATTCCAGAACAAGGACTGACTTGTAATGCTACCAACAGGTCTCCTCAGTGTGTGTCCTATCCATCGCCAGCGTCTTCTTCTCATCTCTTGTTCCACTGGCTCCTGTTTAGTTCTTGTCATCAGTTCCATATTGATGACCTTGTCGTACCATTTCACTCCTACGCAAGCACCCATTTACGAAAGTTTGTTTCTTTTTTTGGTTGTTTTTGGTGTTATCCATGTTTTAGAGCCATACAATAGGATTGCAAATGTGTAGCAAGTAAATGAAAAAAGTTCTCTTCTCCATGTGTTTTCCATGAGAAGATAACTGGCGACAGACGTGGAAATGACGAGGAAGACACAGATAGAACTGGACCTGGTAGGCACCGGGATCTACCATCTAAAAAATATATTTTTTAAGAACTGATGTTACCTCAAACAAAAGATACGAAATATCTTATGCAGTTCGCGAATACGGTGAATTTAAGCAACCTAATTTGTGGGACTTATGGGGAACGTAGAAAAGGGACTTTTAATTAGGGGAATATTGCGTATTTAAATGACAGGGAGAGAAGACTAGCCCGGGATTTCCCTTGTATAAAAATATGTTTTTTTAAATAAGACTACCTCCATGTGACATCTAAAGGGGTTCCTTACCTTCATTGGACAGTTTAAAGGAGAATATCTTCAGGGCGGGGGATGGACAGTTTAGGAACCATTTCATTGGAAATTAAAAAAGACCATAGTCCTTCATTTTGACAGATAAAGGAGAACCCATAGCCTTCATTGAACATTAAAGACCAAGGATCCGATAGTTCATTGCCGACCCTGCTTCATATACAGGGCAGTTCCATAGTCTACAGCAATATGAATAAAGTTAAAGCCCCCCCGGAGACCATTTCGCCTTCATTGGAAATTTTAAATGGAGACCAAACCCTTCATTGGACTTAAAGAGAACCATACATCATTGACGATACAGTCATATATCATGGACAATCCAAAGGGGTCCATGCCTTCATTCGGGGACACCATAGCCACTTCATTAGGACAGTTAAATAGACCCATATCCTTCATCAGTTAAAGGGAAGAGCATTAGCCTTTTCATTGGACAATAAAGGAGTCCATTTAGCCTTCATTGAAATTGTGACAATTTAAAGGAGTCCATAGCCTTCATTGGACAGTTTAAAGGAGACCATAGCCTTCATTGGACAGTTAAAGGAGACCATAGCTTCATTTGAGACAGTTAAAGGGAGACCATAGCCTTCATTGGACAGTTAAAGGAGACCATAGCCTTCATTGGAACAGTTAAAGGGGTCCAAGTCTTCATTGGACAGTTAAAGGAGACCCCTTCATTGGACAGTTAAAGGAGACCATAGCCTTCATTGGACAGTTAAAGGGACAATAGCCTTCATTGACAGTTATAAGGAGACCATAGCTTTCATTGGACAGTTAAAGGAGACCATAGCCTTCATTGGACAGTTAAAGGAGACCATAGCCTTCATTGGACAGTTAAAGGAGACCATAGCCTTCATTGGACAGTTAAAGGAGACCATAGCCTTCATTGGACAGTTAAAGGAGACCATAGCCTTCATTGGACAGTTAAAGGAGACCATAGCCTTCATTGGACAGTTAAAGGAGACCATAGCCTTCATTGGACAGTTAAGGGAGACTATAGAATTCATTGAACAGTTAAGGGAGACTATAGCATTCATTGGACAGTTAAAGGAGACCACAGCCTTCATTGGACAGTTAAAGGAGACCATAGTCTTCATTGGACAGTTAAAGGAGACCATAGCTTTCATTGGACAGTTAAAGGGGACAATAGCCTTCATTGGACAATTAAACAGGTCTATTGTGTGGGGAATGTGAAGAAATTCACACAGCTGACGTGTGAATTCCAGGGTTAGACCATTAACCGAGACCCTGAAGCTCCTTCAGGTGGTGCATCCTAGAAACAGACAATCTCAAAGTTCTCAAAATGTCTGGCTCAAAAATCAATTAGCTGTACCACAGCAGTCTAACACCTCGATTATCAACTGAGGTAAACATGTTATGAAACCCAGCATTGCACACAGAGCTTACGGGAATCCCTAAAGCCCCAGACTTAGCTCTGGTGTTTACCTGGTCGACTGCATGCACACAGATTCTACAATGGATAGATAAGGGATAGGAGCTGGGACCTGGCTCTGTACAGGATGTAACAATTTCTTGCGACAGCTCAGAACCATAGCACTGTATTTTAGCCCGGCATTTATGGGAAAAAAAGGGTACACGTAGTCCCATAGCAGATTCTGCCATAGGGGAATGAAATGTTAGAGACTTCACCATACTAGGTCCAGCATCGAGATGTGGGGTGACCAGTTCACTTCCTCGCTGCCTTTTTCTTCCCTAATTCAAAGAGCAGAGTCAGGTAACCATTTACAGCTGGGTAAACTTTAGCATGTTAGTACCGTGACTCTAACCCAGCACCATTGCCACGAGAAACAAGCGCTCTAACCACTCTGTCAATCAGAAGCTCAAATTATGGGATTTACACGCGTAGAAAGCGCCCTCCCCCCCAATGGCAGGGAATGCACAGTATTCAACCTCTCTTTCTCCCTGCTAGCTTAAAACCAGATGTGAGGATCTGTTAAATGTGGGCTGAGCTGGAATAAAATGATACAGAACAAAAATGGAGCTCATGACTCCAACTCAACATGTTTCGGAAATGCAGAATCATGACTCCAACTCAACATGTTTCGGAAATGCAGAATCATGACTCCATCTCAACATGTTTCGGAAATGCAGAAAAGCCTACATCTAAAAAGTAGATAATGTCATGGATTCTACAACTTGCACTGACTGTGAATGAGTGACAAGCTTGGCAGCCCTAGTTAACGACAACAACAACAACAATAACATACCTAGGAAACAAACAACAGCTCACAACTTACTCAATAAGTTGTAAGGTAGAAACAGGTAAAGGATTCCGTTACATGCACATTGAGGCATATTGGGAATATAGTGTTAGGCTCATATTTTCTTCACCATTGACACACTAGGGGTGATGTGGTCAGCATCATGCCGGCCGCCTTAACCTTCCCAGAGTTACTCTGGTACCCAATTCAGTAGGCTGGGTCGATCCCGGAGCCATTTGCGGTATTAAAAATCCCACCTCAACTGGAGATCGAACCATGGACCACCGAGCTAGGAAAGCAGTGCACTAACCACTGCGCTACCGCAGCTCACTCAACAAGTTGTGGAATGGCAGAAAAGCCACAGGATTTAAACCCTAGATCTACACTGTTGATAATACCAAAGATTCTTAAACTTGACATTGGTTGTGAAACAGTGACAAGCCCTGCAGCCTAGATAAACAAAAAAAAAAAAAAAAAAAAATACCCTGTGTCAGCGCCCGCTTAAATGTGAAGGATCATGCAGAAAAAAAAATGTACAACTTGTTCATACATATGCTATATTTTATTTTTAGTGTATACAGATCACATGAAATCAAAGCGTATCATTAACTGTTTGTTTAATTTGTAAAGCAGAAATACACACCACACCATCCTTTACTTCCCTATACTCAGCAGAACACCAATAACTGTGTATATAATGGCCTTTAAAACCAAATCAAAATAAAATCAAACATAAAATTAAAATAATTTTTGAAGATTTAATAAAACAAATCATGTGCAATATAAACGCTTCTAAAAATATACAATTAAAATTAATATTTTAAAAAAATAATAAAATAAATTTTTTTTTCAGTCTTGTAAGAAATCCAATACATTAGAAACCAAATATACACAACAAAATCAACATGTACAATAAAAACCAAATACTCAGAAAAAAATATAAAACATAAAAAATATGAATTTCACACTCAGCAAGTTTTTTTTAAAAGCTATAGGATAGAAATACAACTAAACATAGGCACAATTCAAAGATAACCGAGTACATGGTACGCTAGCGTAGTATTCACAATAATCCTACTGCTTACTACAAACTGATCTACAATAATCAACACTCACACACGGATTATGAAATGGTTCACTAGAAAATAAACTCAAAGGTGAGAAAATGATTTATGACATTTTTCGTTTCCAATTACTCAAGCATTTGTTCAAATCTTGGAAATGCCTGCCAACTTCAAGAGAGAAATTTATGTGGTTATATCAAACTTCATAATGATAAAGATACACCTGTTCAAATAAACAACAGAAAATTAAGCATTATTTATATTTAAAAAAAGCTACTGCATTGTGGTCAACTTTAAAAAAAAAATATCTGACACAACCATAGGAAAGGTACAAAATATTGGTATATGATTTCTATAAAAAGTTAGTTGCTTATCCTTTACAGGACGTGGCAATCAACCCCAGCTTTTATTGGCTGTTTGTGATTTTTCTAGGCAATTTTTTTCATTCAGTAGTTTGCCATTGCTTTCTGAACGGTACGGCGCTTATACCATTGTTAAAAATCCACGCAAAGCGATCTGCTACCAAACCGCCTGCAGCAGGTTTCGAACCTGGTATATCTGGATTATGAAACTGCGTTCATATCCATTAGGCCACAGACGCCGATTTCTATAACGATAAGAAAATCATATAATTCATCATCATCATCTCCTGACTCTTCAGTCTCGACAAGAGCATAGACCTTCAAAAAGCTTGTGCTGAGACCCCCTGTCCTGTGCCATCAGCTTAAGGTCTCTCCATGTCCTCTCAAACCATTTCACTTCTATCTCCAGGTATACTCCCTCTGTGTTTCTCAGTCTCCCTCATCCTCTTACCATGGGAATTCCAGAATAAATCTGCCTCATGATACAATAAGGCTATCAACAGGTTTCCTCAGTGTGTCCTATGCATCACCAGCATGTTCTTAAAAAAAAAAAAAAAAAAAAAAAAAAAAAAAAAAAAAAGGAAAGCTGGCAAACTTCTCATTACAACTGATTGCTGCAGATACCACCACTGCATGCTTTTGTGCAGGATTCCTGCAAGGGGGCCAGATGCAATGGTAGCTTCATAGGGTGTGAACAGAAAAATGACGATAATGATCCCAGAGAGAAAAATGTCCTCTGTTAAGAAGGCTTATGATGCAACTCAGAGAAAACTAAATGAGACTACGAAGATCTCTAGATTTGGTCCCTGGAATGTTCATACATCAAACAAACAAGGAAAAACTGCATAGGTGGCAGAAGAAATGGTGGACCACACAATTCACATCCTGGGACTGAGATTAGCTTACTTTATTAAATTTTTGCTTCAATGCTGCTATCAAATTATGCAACTTGTAAGTGTCAAAGAATATCTCAAACACATTTACAACTCACTTATGACTGGTGCCCTATTCTGAAACTAAATTTTAAAGCTAATGTTTGTCACATAGTGGCACAAACTGGGTCTACCTTTTTCAAATACGCATAACTTCGCCAACATTTTTTAGTGTCTTTGGAAAACCTTTTTTTTCCATTACCAATATAATAATCACCTGTATGTTACTAAAGCCCGAAAGGTGAGTAAAGAATAGTACCACTGTAACATAACATGTATATTGTAAAGAGTGACAAAGGAGGGTTGGACATGGAACCAATTACCCCTTCCTGTAAAAAATGTAAGCCACAAAAACTTAAATAAACAATATGAGTAACCCAATTGAAAGTCTTGTCTTGTGTTTACTCTGTTATGGAGTTCTAATGCCCTGTTCAACCTTTAGGTTATAATTGGGTTATATTGTGTGATTCCATATCTGATACCAGGACAATGTTAGCTCTGAAAGGAGCTGGTCCTGTGAAGAACCCCTCGCTACTGTCTGTAGTTATCACTTCATTTTCTTGTTCCCAAAATTGTGGTTTTTTTTTCTATTAATTTGTGTTGTTTTCAACTAAAGGAGGACTTGGCAAATGTCTGTTGAAGGCTTATGGCTTCATGAGGGACTGAAGAGTATTGAAGAAATGAATGAATATACAAAAATCTCATAACAATGACATATTAGTGATTCTGTGCAGAGTCATCATATACTCTATAATACTGTCTATATACAAATCAAGCAAGCATATAACTGACTTCTTCATCTTGAAGTGCGTTCTGTGTGGAGCCCAACTTTCAACCAGATACCTCCAAACTTGCAAGTTCCAAAGAGAATTTCCAGCTCTTTCTATGCCCTCAATGCTCTTCCCACTTCAATCCCCATTCTCTATACTGTATGACTGAGCTCCTCCCACTTTAATTACCATTCTCTATACTGTATTACTATTCTCTATACTGTATGACTGAGCTCTTCCCACTTCAATCACCATTCTCTACACTGTATGACTGAGCTCTTCCAACTTCAATCACCATTCTCTATACTGTATGACTGAGCTCTTCCCACTTCAATCACCATTCTCTATACTGTATGACTGAGCTCCTCCCACTTCAATCACCATTCTCTATACTGTATGACTGAGCTCTTTCCACTTCAATCACCATTCTCTATACTGTATGACTGAGCTCTTCCCACTTCAATCACCATTCTCTATACTGTATGACTGAGCTCTTCCAACTTCAATCACCATTCTCTATACTGTATGACTGAGCTCTTCCAACTTCAATCACCATTCTCTATACTGTATGACTGAGCTCTTCCCACTTCAATCACCATTCTCTATACTGTATGACTGAGCTCCTCCCACTTCAATCACCATTCTCTATACTGTATGACTGAGCTCTTCCCACTTCAATCACCATTCTCTATACTGTATGACTGAGCTTTTCAAATATCTCTTCTATCCTGCGAAATGGTGAACAAATTATTCCTTGCGACAGTGGTCAAAGACTTTCTCAAAGAATGTCTCGTTCATTTCCAAAGCATTTTCACACTTCTTGTCTCACTAATATTTCTCTATTTTTTTCTTTAACCACTCTTCCTCAATAACCACCCTGTTATTTCTCACTAGTCAACCGGTTATTTGCCTCATTTAGTTCCCGGGCGTCTCCAAAGAGATAAAGAAAGAATAACAAAACAGGATGCTCAAGAAGGTCGTACAAGGACACTAATATGAGGCTGTGCATGGCACAGACAACCTCATCAGGTCAAACAAGCTGCCATAGAAACCACTGCTGCAAGAGCATGTGGCTGCGTGGTGCAGAGTTCCTGGAAGGGGACCAGCTACAATGGTGGCTCCATGCTCTGTAAGGCACACTAAGGAAAATAATGATGATAAACCTGTTATTTCTGACTGGTCAGCTTGATGTTCCTCACTAGACAGTCTGGTATTCCTCACTAGACATTCTGGTATTCCTCACTAGACATTCTGGTATTCCTCACTAGACATTCTGGTATTCCTCACTAGACAGTCTGGTATTCCTCACTAGACATTCTAGTATTCCTCCCTAGACAGTCTGGTATTCCTCACTAGACATTCTGGTATTCCTCACTAGACAGTCTGGTATTCCTCACTAGACATTCTGGTATTCCTCACTAGACATTCTGGTATTCCTCACTAGACATTCTGATATCCTTCAATAGTCATCCTGTTATGTCACTAGGGCAATCATCTTCTACACAAGCTCCTGTGTATACACATTGACAACTTCTTGGTTATTATCACGTTATCCTCTACCCTCTCAAGTATGTCATAAAAGGTGACCAAGGAGAGCTGTACACGAGGTTGGCAGCCTCATCATGTACAATGAACTGCTACAGAAATCAACACTACAAGAATATATGACATGCTCCACAGCCCATACTTCTAATGTCATGACCAGGGAGACCAAGAAAAATAAATTAATTCACTCACCACCATTCAGCTCCAAAAGAAAACATAGTCCTTCAACAAAATTTTCCTGGTCTGTGTAATTAGGTCAAGGTCTGTCCATGTCTTCTTGTTTGTTGTGTTTTTGTTGTTTTCCATGTTTCGGGGGCCATACACTAGGACTGGCTTGACATGTTTGAGTTCAACATTCTGATTTTTGTGTTGGACCGGATTTATTTTGTTCTCCATATTATCTTCAAATGCAATGAAAGTTTCTCTAGCCTTTTGTTTTCTTATTTTGATATCATTAGCTGTCCCTCCAAATGCGTATATATTGCTGCCAATATATATGTTTGATTGTAGTGGTGTTTCTTCCAGTACAATCATGTTATCATTTCTTGCATTTAATCTCATTACCTTTGTCTTCTCCCTGTGTATGTTCAGACCCACTTGCTGCGACCTCTCATTAAATGACTTCTGCTGTCAAGAAAGTTTTGTTTTGTTTTTGTTTGGTTTTAAGGACCATCATCATCGCACATGGACAACTCTATAAGTGCTCCGATCTCCTATAAGTGCTCCGATCTCCTATAAGTGCTCCGATCTCCTATAAGTGCTCCCATCTCCTATAAGTGCTCCCATCTCCTATAAGTGCTCTGATCTCCTATAAGTGCTCTGATCTCCTATAAGTGCTCCGATCTCCTATAAGTGCTCTGATCTCATTATTTAGATCATACAAGGAGGATCTTAGCACAAGGCACAAACTCCATAGCACTGGCAAGGATCCCAATGTGTGTAAACATGAATCACCATTCCATAAATACTTTTGTGGTGGGTAGGTCTCATAATTTTTAAATTTTGCCCCAGGCAGCGGCTGTATGGCCTACTTATCGCAATTTCCAACTGCAGACGGATTTTTAATGCGCGCAACGTGCACACGGGACCTCCTGTTTTTTCGCCCTTATCTAAGAACGCTAGGCATCCGATTTCACTTCCCAGGAGATCAGGGGAAAGTATTACATCATGAGGAACCACTGGTTCTGAAAATAATTTCCATCAGTTGTATCCCCTGTACTGGGAGTGAACCCAGCACTTTTAGAATTAGAGGCAGACAGCACATCTCTGAGCCACTCCTACCCCAAAAGTTAGCGCCACAAAACTGACCACCAACCAGTGCTCAAATCAGTGGCTATAAACCACAACACTACACACATTAACATAAAAACTAACAAGACAAACACACGCTGATGGACAGAAGTTAAAATGTTAACATTCAGAATATATGCTACTAATGAAATAAAAATCACAGCCTACCAGTTTAACAATATTTGAAAGAGCACACTATACAAAGGTCACCTAACATGGTAATATTCAAAATGAGAAAACAGTAGAGTTAACCATATAAAGAATCACGTATTAGAATTTAACCATATAAAGAACCAGGCAATAAAATTTAACCATATATGGAATCAGGAAACAGAATCTAACCACGTAAAGCATCAGGTAACAGAATTCAACCATATATGGAACCAGGTAACAGAATCTAACCATATAAAGGATCAGGCAGAAGAATCTAACCATATACAGAATCAGGTTATAGAATCTAAACATATAAATCATCAAGTTATAGAACATAACCTAATCAAATAAAGAATTTGGTAATAGAATGAAAACCGTGTAAAGAATCAGGCAATAGAATGAAAACCATGTAAAGAATCAAGAAATACAATCTAACCACATAAAAAAGCAGGCATAGAGCCTAACCAAAAACAAGAGGCAGTTAACAGAATTTAGCCATATAAAGAATCGGGTAAAATAATTTAACCATATAAAGAATCAGGTAATAGAATCTAACAATATAAAGAATCTGGTTACAGAATATAACCATATAAAGAACCAGGCAAAACTATAATCTACCACATAAAGAACCAAGTAACAGAATCTAACCATATAAAGAAACAGGTAATAACCTAACCATAAAAAAATCAGATAATAGAATTTAAAATATAAATATCAGGTAATAGAACCTAACCATACAAAGAATCAGGTAATAGAACCTAACCATACAAAGAATCAGGTTTGGTTTGGTTTGTAAGGACTATCTTCATTGCACACGGACAACGCCATCAGTGCTCCGATCTTCTCCCTTAGATCACACAAGGAGGATCTCAGCGCAGTGCACGAACTCTGTAGCACTGGCGAGAATCCCAATGTGTGTATATAATGTACAGGAATCACACATTCTATAAATATTTTTGTGGTGGGTAGGTTTCCAAATTTTTAAATTTTGCCAGGGCAGCAGCCTGATAAGCCTACTCTTTATGATTTCCAACTGCCGTGGGATTTTTAACATGCGCAACTTGCATACGGAACCTCCTATTTTTTCGTCCTTATCCAAGACGGCTAGGCATCCGATCTCACTACCCATGAGACCAGGGAGGAGTATGACATAATTAGGTAATAGAACCTAACCATACAAAGAATCAGGTAACAGAAACTAACCATACAAAGAATCAGGTAATAGAATCTAACCATACAAAGAATCAGGTAATAGAACATAACCATACAAAAAAATCAGGTAATAGAACATAACCATACACAGAATCAGGTAATAGAATCTAACCATACAAAGAATCAGGTAATAGATCTAACCATACAAAGAATCAGGTAATAGAACCTAACCATACAAAGAATCAGGTAATAGAATCTAACCATATAAAGAATCAGGTAACAGAACCTAACCATATAAAGAATCAAGTTATAGAATCTTATCCATATAAAGAATCAGGTTATAGACTCTAACCATACATAGAATTAAATAAAAAATATAATAATTCAAAAATTCATCTAATAGAATCTAACTGAGCCAAAATTCAGACACTGGAACACCATCATTTGAGAACACCAATATTTTAAGGTTAGATATTAAGAAGCTACCACATACATGTCTAAACATTACACCACAACCCCTATACAAACATCACAACATAAAAGACTAGACATTAGAAAACAGCCCTTATATTAGAACAAGGCATAGATATTAGACTGGAACACTACCACAGAAATACCCAGACATTAAAACAAGGCCTTATATTAGAACAAGGCATAGATATTAGATTGGAACACTACCACAGAAATACCCAGACATTAAAACAAGGCCTTATATTAGAACAAGGCATAGATATTAGATTGGAACACTACCACAGAAATACCCAGACATTAAAACAAGGCCTTATATTAGAACAAGGCATAGATATTAGACTGGAACACTACCACAGAAATACCCAGACATTAAAACAAGGCCTTATATTAGAACAAGGCATAGATATTAGATTGGAACACTACCACAGAAATACCCAGACATTAAAACAAGGCCTTATATTAGAACAAGGCATAGATATTAGATTGGAACACTACCACAGAAATACCCAGACATTAAAACAGCCCTTATATTAGAACAAGGCATAGATATTAGATTGGAACACTACCACAGAAATACCCAGACATTAAAACAGCCCTTATATTAGAACAAGGCATAGATATTAGATTGGAACACTACCACAGAAATACCCAGACATTAAAACAGCCCTTATATTAGAACAAGGCATAGATATTAGATTGGAACACTACCACAGAAATACCCAGACATTAAAACAAGGCCCACATATTAAAAGAAAGCCCAAACAATACAATACAACAGAAAATCACCATATTAAAATCCAGGCTAACAAAATACTTTGAAAATAAATGCACCAAATGCAATGAAGAATCACATGAGTTAAATAATAAATATGTCACAAATCTTGTTGGTAAACCAAGCAGTTTTGATTGATGAACACAAGAAAATCATATTGGCTAGGAATAGTCTGAATCTGATTATTGTAAAATGAAACAAGTTAAATGTCAAAGACTGCGGTTATAAACAACAAGAAAACTTGAAGAATGTGTAACTAAACATTAGCAACCCGCACAAAAGCCAGGCAACACAATTCTAGCCACAATTTCATTCCTTGCTAAAAAAAATTGTCAACAGGTAAATAAATAAAAAAGGTTTGAAAGCTTACTACTTACTTAGTCGTTCCCCTTCTACCGTGAGGTGTAGAGGTTTGAAAGCAAAGAAATTAAAACAAATGGCAAACAAACAGGTATTTAAGCAGATAAATAGTAACAATTCCAAAATAGACAAATGTAATTTCTGAAGCAAACAATTAACACAGGTCTCCACAGAGGCAAAATAAAAGCACATTTTAACATGCATCGGGTATAAATCTGGGATGAAAGTGAAAGATAAAATTCTGGTTTGGGGATAAAACTAAAAAAATACCAATTAATCATCTCGTTTTTTCACTCCTTATGGAGCATGCAGTCACCAGCACAGATAGCCCCCCCTTGAGGTTGCCTACACCAAAGTAAAAACTCTTGTAGCGATAGTTTCTGTAGCGATAGTTTCTGTAGCCATTTGTTTTACAAGATGAGGCTCCCAACCTCACACACAACCTCATATTAGTTACCTTTTACAGCATGCCTGGTGGGCCAGTAGCAGCCTGTTCTCTTCCAGTTCAGAGGCTCATGAGAAAAACTATAAAACTCAAACACACAATCCAATCCATTCTGTTATGACAACTGTATATCTGTTCCTCATTCCTGTAATAAGGTGCTTTATGCTTAAGGAATTTCTATTCATGTGTAACTTGAATGAAAACCATATAAAATCTGGGCAGAACTTGTAGTCACTGAATCAACACACACAAAAATAAACAAACCTATATATTTTTCACCACACTGCAAACAATACATCATCTTTCTTTCACAACAAACTGGAGAAAAAAATTGAGGTTTGAAAAAGCTGATCCAAAACCAAAAAAATTTAATTTTCAATGACCATCTCTCATGCACCAGTGTACGAGGGTTTACTATCAGATTCAGGTCTTGTTGTCATGCTGTACTTCTTTACCAATTTTGGTAAATAAAGTTTACAATTGTCCTTGACTGAATCTATCTACTACACCACCTACACAACCAAGAATAAGAGCAACAATTTCTCTGAGCAGGGGCTCTGAACCTTCTTTGAATAGTGACAAGTTTGACTAGGCTCTGAGTGACAAGTTTGACTAGGCTCTGAGTGATTTGTTTTCACTGGCAATGATTAGGGGGTTATAATATACTATCATCATCATTTTCCTGTATCGCTCCTTACAGAGCACTGAGCCACCACTTGTAGATGGTCCCCTTGAAGGAAGCTCACAGCAAGCATTCACATGCTTCTACAGTGGTGGTCTATGTGCCAATTTGTATTACATGATGAGATTTGCTAGCCACATCGCACAGCCTCATATTATTTGTGTTGTATGACATGCCTGAAAGAGCAGTTGTCCTATTATTTGTCTCTTCAGAGAACCACAGGTACTACATGAAGCTATAATATATTATGGCACTGATTAATATTAATGTTGTTGTTGAACAGAACTGACATCACTGCACTCTGGGCAAACCCATAGGTGCTCAGTCTCCCTCAGTATATGTCTAAGAGTGTGAATGCTAACTGTTTCTGTAGCTCGCTGATTGTATACAATACAGATGCATCCTCTCATACATTCATCTCTGCTAGCCTTACGTTTGATGCCAAATGCCAACAGTCTTAACCTTGATGATTCTTCTAGTGCAGTGTCATTAATGTAAAAAGGAGAAATGAAAATGTTGTGACCACACTCTTGTAACACACCAGTTGTGAACTGATGACACACCAGCTGCGAACCCATGACTTGGAGATACAGAACAGATAGTCTATGCTATGGCCGTACCAAGCCAAGCATAGTTCCCAGGGGGGTTTCTTATGAGACAAAGAAAGATTAGAATAACTGCTCCCTCAAACATGTCATAGAAGGTCAACAATTTAAAGTTGCACATGGAGCTGGCAATCTCATCATATAAAACAAATTGGTTCAGAAAAGCTACCACTACAACAGCATGTTAATGTTTTGTACAGGATTTCCTGCAAGGAAGCCAGCTGCAGTGGTGTGTCTCCAGGCCCCAGCCAAAAAAAAAAAAAAAAAGATGATGATGAGGCCAGATAGAGAGATTTAATTAATATTCTTAAGTCACCACATACAAAAAACAGTTCACATGCTACCACAAAATCTCTGTTGTAATGTTAGAATGTAGGGCTACAAATAAACAAAAGTTAAGCATTTAGTATTTTCCTTTACTGACAAGTGAAAAAAAAAAAAAAAAAATTTTCACAGAAAATTAGAACAAACGTGTAGACCCTAACTGTGGTATGTTTTTTCCCTCCGTGGCTCCATTGGCTGGTACAATCTTTAAAGTCAAAGAACAGAAACACTGCACGTTAAGATGTATGTCATTAGAGATGATTAAGGAGGGTTGTGCGCAGGGCTTGTAACCTCAGTATGTAAAACACACCACTACAGAACACACCACTATTACAGCACATGTAGAAATTCCACAAAGACTTCCCCCAAGGGTGTCAGGTAACATGGCTATCTCTGCTTCACAAGAAGCAAACAGGGACACCCAGAAGATGTAGCTCTTATCTGCCAGTAAACCTTAGATGTAGCTCTTATCTGCCAGTAAACCTTAGAAGACATAGCTCTTATCTGCCAGTAAACCTGAGAAGACATAGCTCTTATCTGCCAGTAAACCTGAGATGTAGCTCTTATCTGCCAGTAAACCTGAGAAGACATTGCTCCTATCTGCCAGTAAACCTTAGATGTAGCTCTTATCTGCCAGTAAACCTGAGAAGACATAGCTCTTATCTGCCAGTAAACCTGAGATGTAGCTCTTATCTGCCAGTAAACCTTAGATGTAGCTCTTATCTGCCAGTAAGCCTTAGATGTAGCTCTTATCTGCCAGTAAACCTTAGATGTAGCTCTTATCTGCCAGTAAACCTGAGGAAAAAGTAGCTCTTATCTGCCAGTAAACCTGAGAAGACATAGCTCTTATCTGCCAGTAAACCTGAGAAGATGTAGCTCTTATCTGCCAGTAAACCTGAGAAGATACAGCTCTTATCTGCCAGTAAACCTGACAAGATATAGCTCTTATCTGCCATTAAACCTGAGAAGATATAGCTCTTATCTGCCATTAAACCTGAGAAGATATAGCTCTAATCTGCCAGTAAACCTAAGAAGATGTAGCTCTTATATGATAGTAAACCTGAGAAGATATAGCTCTTATCTGCCAGTAAACCTGATTAAGATATAGCTCTTATCTGCCATTAAACCTGAGAAGATACTGCTCTTATCTGCCAGTAAACCTAAGATGTAGCTCTTATCTGCCAGTAAACCAGAGAAGATGTAGTTCTTATCTGCCAGTAAACCTGAGAAGATGTAGCTATTATCTATCAATAAGCCTGAAATATCATTACATTTTTTACTTTCTTTTATATCGTTATTAGTTGTAATTCATTCATTCTGTGCAGCTGGTTTTCCTGGCAGGAAGTCTGCACCATGCATTCTCATGCTCTTACAGCGGTGGTTGTTGTAACCCTGTGACGAGGTTGCCAGCCTCATAAATAATCTCATATTAGTCACTTGGTACGGCATACCTGATGGAGTAGTAGTCCTATTGTGTCTTTGTCCCGAGACCCCCCAGACCATTTAATTTACTGGCAGCAAATATCACCTGCAATACTGGAACAAAGCTGCGAGAGTATATAACATTTTAGGATTCTACACCAATAAAACCAAATATATGTTTCACTAAAACACAGATAATTCACATTCACTGTTCAATAAAGATACTTATGCTTTGCTGCATTCCAGGGTGAAAGGTTAAATACAATTCTGAACTAATTCACATTTATGGTTTGCTGCAGATGAGGGTCAAAGGTTAAAACAAGAAGTTTTTTTTTTAAATTAGAAATTTACATGCTTAAATATTTTTAAAAATCTCTACATGCATGTTTTATAACTGTGCAGTTATCATCTCATAGACCACAAACTATAGAAACAATTTTTTTTTTTTTTTAACAAAGCACCGCCTCAGTGGTGTTATGTAAACCACAAATATAATATACATGTGCATCACTACAGTCATACAGACATGCAAACCAAGACAACAGGATAAGTACAACAATCACTTTATGGTTTACAGTAGTGCCTGACACACACACACACAAAAACCACTCTCTGCTTTCCTAACCAACATTAAATTATTTAGCATCAACAGTGCTTAACACAACACAGAAATTCATTGCAATGAGCCACTGGCACAACACATAAAACCCATGTAATCAGCCACTTGTGCAACAGTACCTGACACAACATACAAATCTCCTACAATGAGCCATTTGTTCACAAGTACCTGGCACAACACACAAACCCATAGCAACGAGCCACTTGTGCAACAGTACCTGACACAACAAAGAAATCCCCATCAATGAGCCATTTGTTCAAAAGTGTATGTCACAACATATAAACTCCCTGTAATGAATAATGTATATAAAAGTGCCTGACATAAAATACTAAACTCCTGCAATGAGTCATTTGTACAAGAGTCTCCCTGTAATGAGCCATTTGTTCACCAGTACATGACACAACACACAAACTCATAGCAATGAGCCATTTGTACAGCAGTGCTTGACACAATACACAAATCCCCTGCAATGAGCTTTTCTTTTCAATAGTGCTTGACACAATACAGAAACCCCCGGCAATGAGGCACTTGTGCAACTCACTTAACACAATATATAAACTCCCTGCAATGAGCCATTTGTGACTACATGACAGAAACACCTGCCCCTGTATCCAACAATTGTTTTACAATAGTGCGTGACCTAACCCACCCCCCACCAATAATTTTTACAGTGCTTCAACTGTCACCCTCTTTCCCTCCCTCATATTTACAAGACAATCAAAGGGGTCAATGGCCTTTACAAGACAATCAAAGGGGCCAACGGCCTTCACAAGACAATCAAAGTGGTCAATGGCCTTCACAAGACAATTAAAGGGGTCCATGACACAAGAAAGGTTAAGAACCCCTGATACAGAGGAACAGAAAATTCAGTGATTTGGCCATCTCATGGAGCCTGATAAATGACCACTACATGCTTACAACGGTTGAAGATCTGGTTTCAGGGCACGGAGAAGACCAAGAGGCAGAAGGACAGACAATATCACAACAGAAATCCTACAACAACATGGGATCATAGCAGCCACTGCTACACACTTGGCTAAAGAACGCAAATCTCAGCTCCCCACTACTCTTCATGAGAATTGTGGAACGAAAGAAGTAAGTAGGTAAAGCTGAGAACACATACATTGGAACCCAAATAGATTCTGAAACAGCTCTAATTCAAGAACAACTAATGATTAATTACACACTAATCTTGAAACTGTTTATCCAAAGCTAAAAATCTCCAACGAAATGAACATAAATTATAAAAAGTAAAGAAAGTCTGTGAAAAATTCTGAAACTATTCTCAGTACAGCAGAACCTCTCATTGGTCAAATCAGCCTATGCTACTTTCATCTATTCAGGCTCAAATTAAATAAAAAAGGGAAAAAAAAAGGATGAGAAGAAATCACTCAGAGCAGATACTGCCATAGGGGATTTAAGTGTTAAGAGACTTTAGTATACTGGGTCCAGCAGTGGGTGATCTGCTGCCTTTGCCTTCACTAATTCAAGAGCAGAGTCAGCTACCCATTTACAGCTGTGCAGAAAACCACATAGATAGTAAGAAGAAGAATTCACCAAGATAATGTAAAAACTTACTATTGGCGTTATTTGTAAGCACTGACCAAAGGGCTCTCTACAGATATGCCCTGAACTAAAAATACTATTACATATCTGTATCCTTTAATTTGAACACCCAAAAACTGAAGCATTTTGAAAAATTCTGAAAAACCAAACATTTCTTTGGGGGACTTTGCGCTACTTTTTGATGACAATGGGCGATTTTGGGTGACTGTGCACTTTTCAAACACATTTTGGTCGACTTCTTGATCACGATTTGGGCAACATCTGAAAACTGAAAAAATCTGGTTTCCAAAACACAACCGTCCCCGAGGGTTTCGTATAAAGGGATAAGCCCCTGTAAAACCAACGAATGACAATCCAGAGACATATTCTAAAATTATAACTGCCCCTAAAGCCAAAGAAAAAATCTTTGACAAAACGACATAATACACAATCACTCACAGCAATGTGTCAGGTACACAAGCACTGGAACTGGTCAATAACGTACACACCAGACTCAATCACAAGAAGATGTAACACAACTGCACAGAGGCATTAAAAAAACATTCCAAATCCAGCCTCATGAACAATAAACCATCAGAAACAAAGCAGCGCTGAAGATGCCCAATGAGGTCATTCATCAGCTGCTTAGGTAGCCTTCGTCTGAGTGCAACACAGAATGTTCCTGGGATAAAGCTGCTAGCTCCTTGAGGAACTCGTCCAGGATCAAGGCACAATAGACAGCATTCCAAGTGGGCAGCGTCTGCATGTTGCTGTCACTTTGGTTGATGCTGCTGCTGGTGTCAGGGCCACCGTGGCTGTTGACATAGTGATAACCTGTGCTGTCCCCAACCTGCAAGAATAAAAACACCAAGTTTCATTCCTCTGACTTTTCCCACTCCTTATGGAGCATGGGGCTGCCACTACAGCCAACCCCCTTGTAGGAAGCCTAAACCTAAGTACGTGCTCCTGCTGCAGCAGTGGTTTCTGAAGCAATATGCTTGGCATAATGAGGTTGGCAGCCCCTATTCACAAAAGACAAGTTTCATTACTCAATTTAACCCGCATTGTCCCCGCCTGCAAGAAACAAAAATGTTAGTACTCAATTTAACCCGCATTGTCCCCGCCTGCAAGAAACAAAAATGTTAGTACTCAATTTAACCCGCATTGTCCCCGCCTGCAAGAAACAAAAATGTTAGTACTCAATTTAATCTTTGTTGTTGATGCCTGCAAGAAAGAAAAATGTTAAATATTCAATTTAACCTGCGCTGTCCATGCCTGCAAGAAACAAAAATGCTAGTACTCAATTTAACCTGCATTGTCCCCACCTGCAAGAAACAAAAATGTTAGTACTCAATTTAACCCGCATTGTTCCCGCCTGCAAGAAACAAAAATGTTAGTACTCAATTTTGTCTGCATTGTCCCCCACCTGAAAGAAAGAAAAATGTTAGTACTCAATTTTGCCTGCATTGTCCCCCACCTGAAAGAAAGAAAAATGTTAGTACTCAATTTAACCCGCATTGTTAAGATGCCTAGCCTGCAAGAAACAAAAATGTTGTGTGCAGTACTCAATTTAACCCCTCGCATTGTTGTAAAGAATAGGCCACACAGCCTGCAGAAAATTTAAAAATGTTAGTACTCAATTTAACCCGCATGTGTTCCCGCCTGCAAGAAACAAAAATGTTAGTACTCAATTTAACCCGCATTGTTCCCGCCTGCAAGAAACAAAAATGTTAGTACTCAATTTAACCCGCATTGTTCCCGCCTGCAAGAAACAAAAATGTTAGTACTCAATTTAACCCGCATTGTTCCCACCTGCAAGAAACAAAAATGTTAGTACTCAATTTTGCCTGCATATTCCCCTACCTGAAAGAAAGAAAAATGTTACTCAATTTAACATGCGTTTTCCCCGCATGCAAGAAAGAAAAATGTTTTTTTTTCAGAAGCAGTGGTTCTTAATGATACCATACTGCCCCCTGATCACCCGAGTAGTGAGATAAGATGCCTAGCCTTCTCGGATAAGGGTGAAAAAATAGGAAGTCCTGTGTGCAAGTTGTGCACATTAAAAATCCCTTGGCAGTTGGAAATTGTAAAGAATAGGCCACACAGCCGCTGCCCGGCAAAATTTAAATAATTATGAAACCTACCCACCACAAATACATTTATCGAATGTGTGATTCCTTTATACATGCATTGGGATCCTCGCCGGTGCTACCGAGTTCCTGCACTGTCCTGAGATCCTCCCTATGTGATCTAAGGGAGGAGATCAGAGCACAAATGGAGTTGTCCGTGTGCAATGAAGACGGTCCTTAAAAACCAAGCCAAGTCTGCCTATATTCCCCTCTCCATGTGTTTTTTTGTGTGTGTGGCCTCTCTCTATCTTTTTGTCTCTTCATTATAACATCATACTGTGAATGTGAGTATATTGTTTTTGTTACTTTTACAATGTTGCATTACTAGAAATTAATTTGTTAAATGTATGTGAGAATAAATGAATTCACAATAAAAGATAAGAGAAAGGGAGGTCAGAATATCAGACGGGCCTGCGTGCCCAATTCTCTGCCCTTTGAAAATAAAGTTTGTTCGTTCTTGTACATTGTGAACTCTAGAATAAGAACTACATAGTTCTACAATCAACAGGTTTACTCAATGAGTATCCTATAAAAATGCAGCGACTTCTTCTTACTTCTGATTCCACTGGTTCTTGTCATCAGATCTACACTGATGATCATTTCACACCATTTACATTTTTCTTCTCAATGCAAGAACTATGATGACAAGAACCAGACAAGTGACAGTGGAACAAGAGATGAGAAGAAGACGCTGGCGATGGATAGGTAGGTGGAGGAACGCGGAACACTTGGAGAGGGGAACTGGTGACAGACATGAAGAAGATACAGAGAGACTCTGAACTGATGGCACAGGACAGGAAGACTTGGCATAAGTTTACTGAAGGCCTATGCTCCTTGGGGAGCTGATGGGTGGCGGTGATAATTCTATACAAGTACCCATTTATAAAACTGAGTAAATTATTGGTAGTCATTTTTGTTGGACAGACAGACAACTGAG
This sequence comes from Oreohelix idahoensis, assembly GCA_024509875.1. Taxonomy (NCBI): domain Eukaryota; kingdom Metazoa; phylum Mollusca; class Gastropoda; order Stylommatophora; family Oreohelicidae; genus Oreohelix; species Oreohelix idahoensis. Next base: position 76,835 of record JAMPIV010011525.1, on the reverse strand, counting down.
TAAATTATTGGTAGTCATTTTTGTTGGACAGACAGACAACTGAGTAAATTATTGGTAGTCATTTTTGTTGGACAGACAGACAACTGAGTAAATTATTGGTAGTCATTTTTGTTGGACAGACAGACAACTGAGGAAATTATTGGTTGTCATTTTTGTTGGACAGACGGACAACTGAGGAAATTATTGGTAGTCATTTTTGTTGGACAGACGGACAACTGAGGAAATTATTGGTAGTCATTTTTGTTGGACAGACGGACAACTGAGGAAATTATTGGTAGTCATTTTTGTTGGACAGACGGACAACTGAGGAAATTATTGGTAGTCATTTTTGTTGGACAGACAGACAACTGAGGAAATTATTGGTAGTCATTTTTTGTTGGACAGACGGACAACTGAGGAAATTATTGGTAGTCATTTTTGTTGGACAGACGGACAACTGAGGAAATTATTGGTAGTCATTTTTGTTGGACAGACGGACAACTGAGGAAATTATTGGTAGTCATTTTTGTTGGACAGACGGACAACTGAGGAAATTATTGGTAGTCATTTTTGTTGGACAGACAGACAATTGAGGAAATTATTGGTAGTCATTTTTGTTGGACAGACGGACAACTGAGGAAATTATTGGTAGTCATTTTTGTTGGACAGACGGACAACTGAGGAAATTATTGGTAGTCATTTTTGTTGGACAGACGGACAACTGAGGAAATTATTGGTAGTCATTTTTGTTGGACAGACGGACAACTGAGGAAATTATTGGTAGTCATTTTTGTTGGACAGACGGACAACTGAGGAAATTATTGGTAGTCATTTTTGTTGGACAGACGGACAACTGAGGAAATTATTGGTAGTCATTTTTGTTGGACAGACGGACAACTGAGGAAATTATTGGTAGTCATTTTTGTTGGACAGACGGACAACTGAGGAAATTATTGGTAGTCATTTTTGTTGGACAGACGGACAACTGAGGAAATTATTGGTAGTCATTTTTGTTGGACAGACGGACAACTGAGGAAATTATTGGTAGTCATTTTTGTTGGACAGACGGACAACTGAGGAAATTATTGGTAGTCATTTTTGTTGGACAGACGGACAACTGAGGAAATTATTGGTAGTCATTTTTGTTGGACAGACGGACAACTGAGGAAATTATTGGTAGTCATTTTTGTTGGACAGACAGACAACAACTGAGGAAATTATTGGTAGTCATTTTTGTTGGACAGACGGACAACTGAGGAAATTATTGGTAGTCATTTTTGTTGGACAGACGGACAACTGAGGAAATTATTGGTAGTCATTTTTGTTGGACAGACGGACAACTGAGGAAATTATTGGTAGTCATTTTTGTTGGACAGACGGACAACTGAGGAAATTATTGGTAGTCATTTTTGTTGGACAGACGGACAACTGAGGAAATTATTGGTAGTCATTTTTGTTGGACAGACGGACAACTGAGGAAATTATTGGTAGTCATTTTTGTTGGACAGACGGACAACTGAGGAAATTATTGGTAGTCATTTTTGTTGGACAGACGGACAACTGAGGAAATTATTGGTAGTCAACTTGGACAGACGGACAACTGAGGAAATTATTGGTAGTCATTTTTTGTTGGGAAAGGTACAACGGACAACTGAGGAAATTATTGGTAGTCATTTTTGTTGGACAGACGGACAACTGAGGAAATATTATTGGTAGTCATTTTTGTTGGACAGACGGACAACTGAGGAAATTATTGGTAGTCATTTTTGTTGGACAGACGGACAACTGAGGAAATTATTGGTAGTCATTTTTGTTGGACAGACGGACAACTGAGGAAATTATTGGTAGTCATTTTTGTTGGACAGACGGACAACTGAGGAAATTATTGGTAGTCATTTTTGTTGGACAGACGGACAACTGAGGAAATTATTGGTAGTCATTTTTTGTTGGACAGACGGACAACTGAGGAAATTATTGGTAGTCATTTTTGTTGGACAGACGGACAACTGAGGAAATTATTGGTAGTCATTTTTTGTTGGACAGACGGACAACTGAGGAAATTATTGGTAGTCATTTTTGTTGGACAGACGGACAACTGAGGAAATTATTGGTAGGAAATTTATTGGTAGTCATTTTTGTTGGACAGACGGACAACTGAGGAAATTATTGGTAGTCATTTTTGTTGGACAGACGGACAACTGAGGAAATTATTGGTAGTCATTTTTGTTGGACAGACGGACAACTGAGGAAATTATTGGTAGTCATTTTTGTTGGACAGACGGACAACTGAGGAAATTATTGGTAGTCATTTTTGTTGGACAGACGGACAACTGAGGAAATTATTGGTAGTCATTTTTGTTGGACAGAAGGACAACTGAGGAAATTATTGGTAGTCATTTTTGTTGGACAGACTGAGGAAATTATTGGTAGTCAACAGTTGGACAGGGACAATGAGGAAATTATTGGTAGTCATTTTTGTTGGACAGACGGACAATCTGAGGAAATTATTGGTAGTCATTTTTGTTGGACAGACGGACAACTGAGGAAATTATTGGTAGTCATTTTTGTTGGACAGACGGACAACTGAGGAAATTATTGGTAGTCATTTTTGTTGGACAGACAGACAATTGAGGAAATTATTGGTAGTCATTTTTGTTGGACAGACAGACAATTGAGGAAATTATTGGTAGTCATTTTTGTTGGACAGACAGACAATTGAGGAAATTATTGGTAGTCATTTTTGTTGGACAGACGGACAACTGAGGAAATTATTGGTATTCACTTTTGTTGGACAGACAGACAACTGAGTAAATTATTGGTTGTCATTTTTGTTGGACAGAAGGACAACTGAAGAAATTATTGGTTGTCATTTTTGTTGGACAGACGGACAACTGAGTTAGGAGTCATTTTTGTTGGACAGACGGACAACTGAGGAAATTATTGGTATTATTTTTGTTGGACAGACGTCATTTAATTTTTAGTCATTTTTGTTGGACAGACGGACAACTGAGGAAATTATTGGTAGTCATTTTTGTTGGACAGACGACAACTATTATTGGTAGTCATTTTTGTTGGACAGACGGACAACTGAGGAAATTATTGGTAGTCATTTTTGTTGGACAGACGGACAACTGAGGAAATTAACATTTGAGGACAGACGGACAACTGAGGAAATTATTGGTAGTCATTTTTGTTGGACAGACGGACAACTTGAGGAAATTATTGGTAGTCATTTTTGTTGGACAGACGGACAACTGAGGAAATTATTGGTAGTCATTTTTGTTGGACAGACGGACAAAGCTGAGGAAATTATTGGTAGTCATTTTTTGTTGGACAGACGACAACTGAGGAAATTATTGGTAGTCATTTTTTTTGGACAGACGGACAACTGAGGAAATTATTGGTAGTCATTTTTGTTGGACAGACGGACAACTGAGGAAATTATTGGTAGTCATTTTTGTTGGACAGACGGACAACTGAGGAAATTATTGGTAGTCATTTTTGTTGGGACAGACGGACAACTGAGGAAATTATTGGTAGTCATTTTTGTTGGACAGACGGACAATTGAGGAAATTATTGGTAGTCATTTTTGTTGGACAGACAAACACAATTGAGGAAATTATTGGTAGTCATTTTTGTTGGACAGACGGACAACTGAGGAAATTATTGGTAGTCATTTTTGTTTGACAGAAACAGGACAACTGAGGAAAATTATTGGTAGTCATTTTTTGAACAGACGGACAACTGAGGAAATTATTGGTAGTCATTTTTGTTGGACAGACGGACAAATTGAGGAAATATTGGTAGTCATTTTTTGTTGGACAGACGGACAAACTGAGGAAATTATTGGTAGTCATTTTTGTTGGACAGGACGGACAATTGAGGAAATTATTGGTAGTCATTTTTGTTGGACAGACGGACAATTGAGGAAATTATTGGTAGTCATTTTTTGTTGGACAGACATGACAACTGAGGAAATTATTGGTATTCATTTTTTGTTGGACAACGGACAAATGAGGAAATTATTGGTAGTCATTTTTGTGGACAGACGGACAATTGAGGAAATTATTGGTAAGTCATTTTTGTTCAAGACAGAACGAACGAGGATTTAGTCATTTTTTTTGAGGAAAATTATTGGTTGTCATTTTTTGTTGGACAGACCAGACATTTTTATTGGTAGTCATTTTTGTTGGACAGACAGACAACTGAGGAAATTATTTATGAATTCAACAAAGGAAATTTATTGGTAGTCATTTTTGTTGGACAGACACAACTGAGGAAATTATTGGTAGTAAATTTTTGTTGGACAGACAAGACAACCGAGGAAATTAATCTTATCAGACAATTTGTTGGACAAGGTACTGCAATTGGACAGACCAACAATTGAAATATTGGTAGTCATTTTTGTTGACAGCACTATTGAGACAATTCATTTTAATGGACAGACGGACTTACCCCATGAGTTTCCTGGTGTAAGTTGGACAGGGGGGTCAATTGAGGAGAAAATTTTTGTTGGACAAAGACAATTAAGGAAATTACTTCTAGTCATTTCATTGGAAGAGGCAATTGAAAATTATGAAGTCTGACACTTCGCGGCTGGCAACATCATATGAAAATCAAACTGCTACCCCTTTACAACATGGTAATTGAGGAAAATGCTGGTACACCCCTTTACAGAAGACATTGAGGAAATTTATGGAAGTCCATGCGACACATTAAGGAAAATTGGTTGTCAAAAGGAAATTAACAGGAATACATGATTTACCTGTACATGCATCTAAGTGAGCAAATTAATTATACCCCTTTACAACATGGAGACAATTATTGTAATGGGGTCTTCCCCAGTAGTGAAACACGAAATATTATGGGAGAAAAAACAAAGAATTACACCCATTTACAACATTCTTATGAAGGGTGGAACAAATCATCATGTTTTTAACAAAACCATGGTTTCTTTTCTGAAGGCCTCACACCCCTTTACAACATCTTATGAAAAAAAAAAAAAGTCTGACAGGAATACCTTTACAACATCTTATGAAGTTTCTTGCTGACACACCAGTTAATCAGCATAAATATGAAGGTCTGACACCCCTTTACAGTGAATAACATTATGAAGTCTGCAAACAGCATTACTTATGAAGTCAGGGACACCCCTTTACAAATCATGTTGTTAAAAAAAAAGTACTGACATCCCTTTTGAGTGCTTCATCCAAAGTTTAAGAAGTCTGACACCCCTTTACAACATCTTATGAAGTCTGACACCCCTTTACAACATCTTATGAAGTCTGACACCCCTTTACAACATCTTATGAAGTCTGACACCCCTTAACAGCATCTTATGAAGTCTGACACCCCTTTACAACATCTTATGAAGTCTGACACCCCTTTACAACATCTTATGAAGTCTGACACCCCTTAACAGCATCTTATGAAGTCTGACACCCCTTTACAACATCTTATGAAGTCTGACACCCCTTTACAACATCTTATGAAGTCTGACACCCCTTTACAACATCTTATGAAGTCTCACACCCCTTTACTCTTATGAAGTCTCACACCCCTTAATCAAGTCTGACACCCCTTTACAGCATCTTATCAAGTCTGACACCCCTTAACAGTATCTTATGAAGTCTCACACCCCTTTACAGCATCCTAAGAAGCCTCACAACCATTACCTTCTAGAACGCAAGAAAAAAGTACGTTGTAAGCAAATGTTGTTTACATAATATGACTAAGCTTCAATATCTAATTGTTGTCAATGCTCTATTTTGTACAAATTAGTTGCGTTCTGGGTATTATATATTCCAAGTGTTTATGGCGATTCGCCTTATAAAATTTATCTGGCATGCCTCGCACCCCTAGAAGGTGAATGCACCCCAGGTTAAGAAGCTGATCTAAATGAAGTCTCAAAGACTTCACTGACTTATGGCAGCATCAGTTATCATCATCATCACAACTTTCCTTTGTCACTGTTACACTCTTACATGGAGCTATCACTACAGCTGGTCCCCTCACATCACAGCCAGCACAATGCCCTCACTTGTTCTTGTAAGTGTGGTTTATGTGACAATTTCTTGTACATGATGAGGTTGGCAGCCCCACGTTAGTCACCTTGCTCGACCTTGTCTGATGGTGGAGTAGTCCTATTCTTTCTTTGTCTTCTCAGAGACCTCTGGGACAAGCTCGGAGCAGTTTCTGTTATGGGACTACCTTGACCTAGGCCTATTACTGATGGCGAGGTTAAATTTCTCAAAGACAACAAGAAAGTTTATCTCAGGATGCATCCGATTAGCAGTGGTTAGAGTGCTGGTTTCTTGAAGTAAAAATACCAGGTTCAAAACACGGTCGCTTCACACTCCAGTCTACCCAGCTGTAACTGGGTACCTGATTCTGCTCTTGAGTTAGGGAAGGCAAAGGCGAGGATGGGAAATGGTCAACCTGTGCCCTCAAAGCTGGACTTGTTACTGTGAAGTTTCTAACATTTCATTCCCCAACAGCAGTATCTGCTAAGAAACATCTACCTAATAACCTCTACCCTTCAAGGTAAAAGAGGAACGACTAAATAAGTAAGTTCATACAACGCTGTCACAGAACATTCTGATCTACAGGTAAGCTGTCAGTGTCATTCCAGGTGTTTGTGTTCCTTTGACAAGCTGCTGTCTTCTTCTACCTTGCTAGCTGGTGTAGGTGATCATGTCCTTCCACAACTTCCTGTCCCTAGTGCTGTCACACATTGATTAGACATGTCTGCCCCTTTAATCTGAGTGGTCTATCTGTTTTCTTTCTATTCCTTGTCCCCATCCTCTCTTCTGTCAATTTTGATCTATCAGCTCTATTTCTGTCATTAGCCGTGTTAATCTTGAGAAAGCCTGGCTAACGCCACCCCTTTCACGTGCAACTAGCGGCAAATTTCGCTTAGAGTATTTATTCAGAGATTCTTGGGGAATCAGCGAGTTCCCTGTCCCTTTCAGTACGGGGGGGACATTCTCTGCCTTTTATATTTGTCATCCTCGTCTTTCCTCACGAACGAAAGTTGCTCGTAGAACGAGGAAGCATAGCTAGTGTTACGTAGATTTCCCCCGGATCTCCAGAAGTCACAACTCCTCCCATAATTTCATTAGTGATGTTATCTCTCTACTTTCACATTACATCATTCATAGTCTGTCTACACTCAGACATTCTCTATTTGTCCATACTCGCGACAAGTGCTATTTATCACCTATGTTGTGTAAATAATAAGTTTCCTTTGGCCACTGGCTTTGTTCAGGACATCCTCGTCACTAACTTTTTTTTTTTAGCTTTTCCATGGTATTCTCAACATTCTGCTGTAACGCCTCTCTGTGGCCTTCAGCGCTTCTCTATCTTATTGATTTATTGTCCATGACTTGCGTCACCAGGACAGGCTACATATAACACTGTAGAACTCTCTTTCAATTAAGTTTGTGTTGCCAAACATCTACCACGCTCGGAATTAGGCAATAATGATGGCACATTTGCATATCTTCAATTAGGCCAGTAATAACAAATCACACTTGTAATTGACTTGGAGACAGATAAAAAAAAAATAAGTGTATTTCTGTGAATATTAAAAAGCTTATGAATTTCTGTACAGATAAAAAAACACACATTTCTGTGAATATTTAAAAAGCGTATGTATATCTGTAAAGATAACAAACTTGTGCATTTCTGTGAATATTAAAAAGCGTATGTATTTTTGTAAAGATAAAAAAATAGGTGTACTTTTGAAATTATTAAAAAGTTCATGTACTTCTGTAAAGATAAAAAAAAAAGGTGTACTTTGTAAAGATAAAAAAACAGGTGTATTTCTATAAATATTAAAAAAATATGTGTATCTTTGTAAAGATAAAAAATAGGTGTACTCTGTAAAGATAAAACAAAGATGTATTTGCATAAAGATAAAAATATGTATATTTCTGTAAAGATTTAAAAAAAAAAAAAACAGGTGTATTTCTGTACAGGAGCCAAAAAAAAATTGGTGTGTTTCTGTAAAGATAAAAAAATGAGTATTTCTGTCAAGATTAAAACAAGGCGCATTTCTGTAAAGATAAAAAAATAGGGTATTTCTGTAAAGATAAAAAAAATAGGTTTATTTCTGTAAATATAAAAAAAATAGGTGTATTTCTGTAATGATAAAAAATAGGCGTGTTTCTGTAAAGATAAAAAATAGGTGTATTTCTGTAAAGATAAAAAAATAGGTGTGTCTCCAACAGCACACTTCAACTCATGTACCTTTTCCAGACTGTGTGCTGGAGACGGTCTCTGATCGAGGTTTAAGATAATGCGGTGGAAGCACACTGGACGTTGTTCCAGGCAATCCTAGCTCCATGCTTTGAAAAAGCAGATTTTCCCTCTGTGCCAGATTGTACCGGGCACTGGTCACCAAGGTGTCAAAATGTTTGACAGTGACTGAAATATTGTCCACCTTCTGCCTCAGAGATGACAGCACCTGGCATAAAATAAATATTCAGATTTTACTATAGGTACAGCTTAGAAAATATGTATACCATGAATTCATTTTTTAAAAGTGGTGGGGGGTGGGGGGGGATGAGAGAGAGAGACAACAAACCAATACGTTAATTCATTTCCATTTTCCCGTACTACAGAGCAAAGAGGCCACAGCTGGTCCCCTGGCAAGAAGCCGGCACCACGGTATTCATGTGCTCTTGTAGCAGTCGTTTATGGAGCAATTTGTTTAACAGTATGAGGTTGCCAGCCCCATGAGCAAATTTATATTAGCCTCCTCTAATGACATGCCTGAGGTAGCAGTTGTTGTATTATTTCTTCATCACCAGCAATGACATGGGACAGCAACAAACACGGCTACAGATTACAGAAAGAAAGTTGATATGGGCAGGACATGCCTGAGGTGGAAGCTCACCATCCAGTATAATTAGACAATGAATCAATCAAGACATCATCAATCAAGACATCATCAATCAAGACATCATCAATCAAGACATCATCAATCAAGACATCATCAATCAAGACATCATCAATCATCATTTTCCTTTGAGCTCTTTAAGGAGCATGGGAGCCACACCTGCAGCTGGTCCCCTATTAAAAGCACTCACTAGTTCTGTCAGCCGTGGTTTCTGTGACAATTTGTTTGACATGATGAGCTTGCCAGCCTCATATTAGTTGCCTTGTAGGACACGCCTGAGTATGCAGTAGTCATGTTCTTTCTTTGCCTCTTCAGAGACCCTCTGGGAACTACGCGGGGGGGGGGCAATTAAGACACCATTACAATGTTACCACAGGGATTTTATTTCTAGCCAATTTCTCACATACAGACAGAAAAATATAAAAAATAAATAAAGTATCTTAACAGAGAGTGTCCAAATGGCTGCAAGATTAGAGCGCTTTCCTTTTGTGGTGGAAATTACTGGGATCCGGGATCAAAATCTGGTAGCATCAGGCTCCAGCCAATCTATCTGTAAATGGGTACCTGACTCAGGCGAAAGGCAGTGAGGAAGGGAACTGGCCACCCCACCTGATAAAAAACTGGAACTATTATGTTGAAGTCTCTAACACTTCACTCCCTTACAGCAGTATTTGCTATTAGACTACCTTTTTTACAATCTTAATGAAAACTTTATTGTTTGATTCTCATTCTAAAATATAAAATTTAATCCAGCCAGACAGCAACTGCCATAAATTTTATGGGAGGCACCTTACACCTTCCCCGGTCATATGCCCCCACAGGTTAAGAACCCCTAGTTTAAGGACTTTTCCACAGCTTCTACAGGGTGATAGAAAAATCACTTCCCATTTTTTTAATTGTTATATCATATCCTCACTTGTAACTCTTGGATCTATATGAATGAAATGTCAAAATAAGAAACAATAACTGCTATTTGGCACATGACTAAATATGTTTTATTATTATTTTTCAAGCAACAACAACAACAACAAACAAAAATCTAAAATGGCAAATACACTGAAGATGCAAGAGACAGCAAAAATTGCTGCCCACTATGAAATGTGTTGAACAAATCAAATCTAAGCAGTAATTTTAATGTGACTGTAGCCTCGCTTTTACTGGGGTGTGAACAGCTGTCTAAAGGATGTTGATGGTGTCGTAGTGACAACGGTCCAACACGGGCGATGCTATTTGGACTTGACAATAATAACGCGAATGTTTCTTTCTTGGAACGTGAAGGAAGGACTTCAATAACAAGCAGGCACGTGAACGAGTGCCAATGTGTATAGGGACGAACTCGTTAGGTTTACTGACATCATAATTTATTTAGGACGAAAATACGTTGACGACAACAGGTTACAGTACTCCAACATGGATTCCACAGTAAACGTATATGTAGCATATATATAGGCATGGTACAGGCATAATAACTTCCTCACATAAGATCAGGGTTTGACCTTGCGTCAATGTCATGACCGTTAGGACTATTCAACCATAAAGATCTTGGAATAAATATATTGATTCTGTCCTACAATTCTGGTCGGGTACTTTAGTAGCTTGGTACCCCTGACATGGCAGATCCATACATACTTGCATATAATATAAACAACGAAGGTTATGTCCTAGTGCTTGGCTAACCTCTCTTCGTCGCCGTGACTCGTACGACGGCAATCCATATATTATTACAATCCAATAAACCGTAAAGGATGAAGCCTTGAATCCTTTATAATATTAAAATGCTTTCAGTGAAATTCCCCGTTGATCCATTATAACACCCCTTTGCAGAAAGGTGCTAGCTAGATGCCAACGAAGGATGGTGTCACGAAAGTTCAAGTAAACAATTCACTTCTTACCAAAACTGGTTCGGACTTACGTGTAGTGTAATCCGACAATGACTTCTACCAAGAAGTCATTGTACCAGAAGAATAACTAACCCAACACACTGGGTATATATAGGAATATAGGCAACAGACTCAATGTCTGGCTTGAGATGCTGGCTTTCATTTTTTAACCTCTGACGTCATCTGCCTTGCTTGGACACAAGCGCGCACGAATTCCCCTACACCAAATTGTGCATATTCGTGCGTGACAGAAGACATTTATAAAAAACAAACATCAACATAAGTTGGTGTGTACTCACTCAACCGAAGTAGAACCTGATGACTACCCGTGAGTGTTTAGAATACAATAAAGGAGGCATATGCTTCCTTCACACCGTCCGCAAAAAATTTAATTCTATTAAATTTTTTTTTTTAAATTACCGTGGAGAGGTGAAACAAGCTTACAAATATGTATTATATACTAATAATACTAAGAATGCAAGAGAGGCATATTAATCAATAAGAGGAGAGTGAACGAACAAAATCAAATTCAACTCAACTCAACAACAAATATGCATAAAAGCATATCATCACAATTGACCAACTTTGGAACAATGTGGAAGATATGAAAGAAAATCAAAGCATAAAAGGATGATTAATTGAACCCAAATGCAATAAGTAATAAAGAGATATGGTAATACATGAATTTAAAGGAAAAGATGAAAATGCATAAAAATTAAAAAATGAGAAGTGGCAAAAATCAAAGAATATGAATACAACACTTGAAGTCATCAACACACTTAACCGTGTCTAAGGATGAGTAGTATCATTAAATAACTACCAATGACGTATCACTATCTAAAATGAGTGATAGTTACCCGATGTAATCATTAGGATTAAAATATTTATAGTTAATTATATTAAACTAATTAAACTAATTAAATATATTCATTAATCAAAATGTACTGAATAATGTTTCAGTTTATTACACTGCTAAAAGTTCAATTAGTTCTTGAAGATTCAAAGTTAACTTCAAAACCAGTTCATAAACTCGAAGATCCTTTAAAAGTTTGAGTATGTTGAAATACCAAGATTCCACAAAATATTGTTAAATAGTTCACGATATATTACTGTTTATCTAAATACACAATGTATCTTTATGCAGATAATGTCATAAATACTAAAAGTTATGTGATCATCACTGTTATATATAATTCACTGTTTTTTTTTTTTTTTTTTCCGCTTCAAGTAATTCAACGGAATGTTACAACTTTATTCACTTGACTAAGTATGTACAAAAAAAAAATTGTCACTGATTCACAAAGTAAAGTTCAAAGAACGTCATGTTTACAAATGTGATGTAGTATGTGTAGAGGCATCCACATTTGTAGGGCGTACCAAGTCGCATGATTCACTCGGGCAGCGGGATAAAATATCAGCGAAAACGTTCTGTGATCCAGGTATTGCCCGGATTGTGAAACAGTAGGGTTGCAATGAAATTGCATATCTGGTGGACTTTGCAGATCTGACGTCTTTGGTGTTTAATGCAGTAAGTGCTTTCTGATCAGTCTCTACAAAGAAATGTGATCCAAGAAGATAACGTTGGAGTTTAGTTATAGACCACACGAGAGACAAAAGTTCCTTATCGAGAACGGAGTACTTTTGTTCAGCCGACATATGTTTCCTTGAAACGAACAGTACTGGGTGCAAGGTGCCCGCATACTCCTGTAGTAACACGCTTCCAATACCGTAGGCAGAGGCGTCACTGCGCAAGATGAAAGGAAGGTTCGCATTAGGCAATTGTAACATAGGAGGTTTAGAAAAGAATGCCTTAATGGTGTCCAACGCGATTTGGTGTTCCTCCGACCACCGAATCACGTTAGCCGCGCCCTTTTTTAATAACGAAGAGAAAGGTGCAGTAATAGTGGACAGATGAGGTATGAACTTAGCGTAGAACTGAACAAGACCCAATAGTGATCTCACTTGTTTCTTAGTTTTGGGAGTAGAAATGTTGAGGATTTTAGAGACATTACTGTCCTCAGTATATAACCGACCAAGACCAACGCGGTGACCTAAAAATGAAATTTCGTGAAAACCCACGAAAGCTTTAGAAGGCTTAGCCGTTAAATTACATGACCGTAAAGTGGACAGTAATGTTTTCAATCCACTAATGTGTTCATCCCATGTGTCATTAAAGAGACAAATGTCGTCAATATATGTAATGACATCGGGACGATGAGAAAGTATGCGACGCATCATGCGTACAAATGTAGCCGGTGCATTTACTAAACCGAATGGCATGAAATTATATTGGAATAACCCTCGTGGAGTAGAAAAAGCAGTAAGTGGCTTTGCCCTTTCGGTCAATGGGACTTGCCAATATCCCTTTGAGAGGTCAAGTTTAGTAAAGAAAGTAGAGTTAGACAGTTTAACCAATAAATCTTCTAACAATGGCAATGGTTCCGCGTCAAACTGGGTAAGTTTGTTTAACTTCCTATAATCCACACAGAGACGGATATTGTTATCTTTCTTTCTGATTATGACCACAGAACTAGAATAAGGTGATGTAGATGGTTCAATTATTTTTAACTTTTGCATCTCATCCAATTCCTTATCAACCTGAGAACGAAAGTGCAGAGGTATAGGATATGGACGGACTCGAATAGGTGTATCATCAGTTAATAGAATGTCGTGTTGAATAACTGACGTACGACCTGGGATGTCAGTGAGAACATCTTGAAAAGATCTAAGAACAGCGGAAACTTGCTGATGTTGATCCACCGACAGATCAGTAGAAATAGTAACGTCATTCCAACTTTCATTAGGATGGAGTGGTACCACAGGTAAAGGTAAAGGTACGTCATGAAAAGAAGATTCTTCTTCTTGAATGACGGATAAAGAAGAATAGTGTTGGATAGGTGGTGTAGGCTCATCGGTTGCCTGAAATACTGACTGAAGATAGTCAGGACGAGTGTAATATTCCTTCAACATGTTGATATGGAAAGTCTTATGCTTTCCCATGACATCGACAATATAATCAACATCGGAGATCCTAGATATTATTTTAAAAGGACCTCTCCAAGTAATAAGGAGACGATTGTCTTTACAAGGCAATAAGACATATGCCTCATCGCCAGGAAGAAGTTGGCGGAGACGTCTATACCTGTTGGCAAAAAGTCGAGCATTTTCTTTAGCTTGTTCTGATGATGTGGTAGCTAATCTACACGCATCTATTATTCTTTCTCTTAAAGAAATCACGTACTCGTAAGAAGATTGAGTTTCATCAGTGATATTATCTTCAATAAGTAAGTCGTGTAGTAACGACATAGGACCGCGCGGTTTGAACGCCAAAGACCAATTGAAAAGGAGAAAATCCCGGTAGCCTCATTTTGTACTTCGCGATACGCAAAAAGCGCCGCGGGGAGGACTCTATCCCAATTTTCAGGATGGTCCTGAGTTATCTTTCCCAACAACTGTTTAAGCGTCCTATTCTGCCTCTCAATTAATCCATTCGACATTGCATGGTAGATAGCACTGAGCGATCTATCTATGCCTAATAACTTCATAACTTGGGACATAGATTCCGATATGAATTGGACTCCATGGTCCGATAAGATCTTTCTAGGAAAACCTAAACGTGAGAAAATCAACCACAATGCATCTGCAACACTGGCAGAAGAAGTATTCTTAAGAGGTATGGCCTCTGGCCAACGAGTACACATGTCAATGCAAGTGAGTATATGTGTATGACCTCTAGCTGATGGTTGCATAGGACCAATTATGTCAATAGCCATTTTATCAAACGGCCGAATCGGAATGTCCGCAGCCTGAATCGGAGCTGCGTGGTATGGACCACGTACTTTGACCTCCTGACATGTTGTACAGGAGCGGCAGTAAATATTGACATCCCTATGGACGCCTGGCCAATAGAATGCAGATAGCACTCTAGATTTGGTTCTGGAGAACCCCATATGGCCCGCACATTGAGTGTCGTGCGCATGGTGTAATATATGACCTCTCATTGTCGTAGGTACCAAGATCTGAGAACGTACGGATGAATCAGCATCTCGTATCACTCTCACTAATATCCCATTCTTTAACGCAAATCTATGTTTAGATCCTGTATAAGGAGTATTACCAGTGTTATTAGACAAATGAAAAAATTTTTTCAAAGAAGCATCATTCTTTTGTAATGTCATAAATGACTCCCGTGAAATAGGAGTGTTAACATCATCATTATTACCTTGGACAGTAGGTACAGTAGGTGTATCTTGCAACATATCATGAGCTTGTGCTCTAGTTACAACTGCATTAGCAGTATGTATATGTCGCTTTTCCCAATTAACAATTTGCTGTGGGGTACACTCTTTAATGCCGTGTATCCGACCAAGTATTATGTCACAAACTGGTGACGGGAGGAGACATGCATGTACATTTCCTGAAAAAAATGGAGTGTGAATATTAATTATAGCTGTGGGAAATGTTTCTACAGTTCCTCCAAACGTGCGGCATTTAATGGTCTTTCCAGTGGCACAGGATGGGTTGACCAAAGAGCTTCTGACGCCGATCGTGGAGCAACCTGAATCGAAAAGGACAGAGCATGGAATAGAATTTAGGAAACCACGATTGAACTTAAGTCTTCCTTCTCCATTGTGAGCTGAAGTAGCCGTACACACAGCTGGTAGACTGGGTAACACATGTCCGCAACGGAGTGTCGTGATCGCCTTGGGCTGGAACAGGGTTTTACATTCTTGGCAACACTTTATCTGTTCATAATCAATAGAACAAGACATTGCATTATGAGTGTTATTATTCGTATTATTCTCTTTGTTAACTTGTGTGTCAACAATAGCTACATTAGTTTGATGGCGTGGCCCTCTGCTAGAAGATCTAACTCTACGTCGCGATCGATTGTGACTATCATTTCTAAAATTGCCATTATTATCATTTCTGCTTGTGTTACCGTATTGATTTGAATGATAGTTAGCGCTATCACTGTTATGGCTTTGACCATAAAATCTATTACGAGAATCTTGTCTATTGTTAGGATTCTGGGATTTAGATCGCCAATTTTGTTTATAAGTATCTACTTGATAATTTCCATACTTATTGTTATCCCAATCTCTTGATTTGTGAAATTGACCCCACGAATTGTTATATGGAGAAGAATGCTGAAATTGTTTCCCCTTATAAAAATTACAAGAATTGAAATTCTCGTTATTTCCCTTTTTGTAGTTTCTGTCATTACTTAAAGAGCGATGGCATCTGCGATAATCTTGTTGTATAGCAAAAGCAACGGGAAATTCATCTTTAACCTGAGTATTCCCAAAATTCAAGTTTGGGTGTGCGGTACAGTATTGTACACAGGTTTGCTGCATTTCATTTATGCTTGAATGTTTATGTTCGTGCAAAAAAGCAAGAAAAGCTGGGTTTACCAAGGACAAAACTTTATCGCGTAATAATAAATCTCTCAATGCGTCAAAAGTTTTATCCGTCTTGGATAATTCGATCCATCTATCCAAAGTAAGTGCTATTTGATCAATAAAATCGTTAAAATGTTTTCCAGTTTGTGGGAGCATAGATTTGAATTTCAAACGATATTCATTCTCTGTCATTTGATATTTAACAAGTAAAGCAGTTCTGAGAGCCTCATAGTTATTTTTATCAGCAGTAGTTGCAATATGATATACTGACATAGCTTCACCCGTAAGTAGTTCTGATAATTTTACACAGTACTGAGATTTTTCCACGTGATAGGCCTCGCATGTTGCCTCGAACCTATGTAGATAATGAATCACATCGTCCGATGGAGGATTAAATTTTGGCAATATTAAATGAAAATTTTTAATATTCCCTTGTTTAGATGAATTTTGGCCCTCCTGAGACTTTTGAGCAATAGCCTCCTGAGATAATCGAAACTGATTAAATTCTAATTCCTTCATTTCTTTTTCATGTTGAATTTGAAGTTGATATTTTCTTGTATTTTCTTCAGCTAACAATCTCCTTTCTTCTATTTCTTTTGCTTTATGTTCTGCCTCCAATTGAAGTCTTTTGTTGTCTGCCTCAATCTGAAGTTTCTTATGTTCCGCCTCACGCTGAAATCGTTTCTCATTCTCTTCAGATTCAAATTTCCTCTTCTTATCATTTTCTTCTGCTTCAAATCTCAAATTTTCTTGTTTCAGAAGTTCTAATTTCCTCTGTTCAGCTTCTATCTCTTGAGCCTTTTTGTATTCTGATAGTGCGAATGCTTTCGCCTCGTCAGGAGCCATCCCAACGGATTTTGCCTGTTTCATAAAATATTCAAGCGACGACATTTTGATTTACTCAAATAATTATCAATTAATTTACTTTAAGTGTGTGCAATACGTTCTTGTCTAAGAACGGTACCTAATTATCACTTAAGTATACTAAATATTATTAATCAATGAAAATAATTTATACAATGAAATATTAAGAACAGACAAGAGACATAGACAATAGCAACAACAATGACAAGACGAGATAATCAAAGACGAAGAAGACGATCGCAGAGGTCAACAAAATTAAAATGTGAAAATAAAATAGAATGTCGTAAAAATTTACGATGATAACTGCGATAAAAACTTACACAAGACAATTGACAAGACAGTGTAAAAACATATGTTTTGTAAAAAACTCAAAGAAAGTCAGGTTAGAAGGACAATAATCACATACAAGATACATCATAAAACCAAGGTACGAATAAAAATAATTATGAAAACAACGATTAAAACTTGACGGAACAGCTAAACAAATACTATTATAAGAGACAAGTAGCGATCGGAACTACAGCAAGGTTTCTAGCCTTGAACCGGAATTATCGCTCAATTGAAACTTACAAATAAATCCTACAGAACATCTGACAAAGAGCCCGAATCAGCTTCGAGATGAACCTCGTTTGTCAGATCGACCTCCCTACCGCCCAGAACAAACATGGAACATAAAACATGCATCACAAGAAATACTACAATGGACATATTAAAAAGCGGCTCAGCTAACATAAGACGGTGACAACGAACAGAGTAATACTCATCATTTCGTGATAAAATGCAATTTCTAGGATTGCAGAGTCTTGCACTCCGGCGCTGTATCACCGAGGAAGCTTACGTAGCACCTGGTAGAGTCCGCAAATGATTGAAGCAGTTGAGTCCATCTTGACCTTGAGTAGCCGTTAGATTTTATAACCAGTCCAGGATGTTGTCGCCTTGAAAGACTGCATTTTTCTTTTCAACCGAGTTGGATTGAGTTCGATTCCGTAACTGAAAAAATGGACATTTTCAGACCACACTGCGCCACCATAGTTGTAGCCTCGCTTTTACTGGGGTGTGAACCGCTGTCTAAAGGATGTTGATGGTGTCGTAGTGACAACGGTCCAACACGGGCGATGCTATTTGGACTTGACAATAATAACGCGAATGTTTCTTTCTTGGAACGTGAAGGAAGGACTTCAATAACAAGCAGGCACGTCAACGAGTGCCAATGTGTATAGGGACGAACTCGTTAGGTTTACTGACATCATAATTTATTTAGGACGAAAATACGTTGACGACAACAGGTTACAGTACTCCAACATGGATTCCACAGTAAACGTACATGTAGCATATATATAGGCATGGTACAGGCATAATAACTTCCTCACATAAGATCAGGGTTTGACCTTGCGTCAATGTCATGACCGTTAGGACTATTCAACCATAAAGATCTTGGAATAAATATATTGATTCTGTCCTACAATTCTGGTCGGGTACTTTAGTAGCTTGGTACCCCTGACATGGTAGATCCATACATACTTGCATATAATATAAACAACGAAGGTTATGTCCTAGTGCTTGGCTAACCTCTCTTCGTCGCCGTGACTCGTACGACGGCAATCCATATATTATTACAATCCAATAAACCGTAAAGGATGAAGCCTTGAATCCTTTATAATATTAAAATGCTTTCAGTGAAATTCCCCGTTGATCCATTATAACACCCCTTTGCAGAAAGGTGCTAGCTAGATGCCAACGAAGGATGGTGACACGAAAGTTCAAGTAAACAATTCACTTCTTACCAAAACTGGTTCGGACTTACGTGTAGTGTAATCCGACAATGACTTCTACCAAGAAGTCATTGTACCAGAAGAATAACTAACCCAACACACTGGGTATATATAGGAATATAGGCAACAGACTCAATGTCTGGCTTGAGATGCTGGCTTTCATTTTTAACCTCTGACGTCATCTGCCTTGCTTGGACACAAGCGCGCACGAATTCCCCTACACCAAATTGTGCATATTCGTGCGTGACAGAAGACATTTATAAAAAACAAACATCAACATAAGTTGGTGTGTACTCACTCAACCGAAGTAGAACCTGATGACTACCCGTGAGTGTTTAGAATACAATAAAGGAGGCATCAGTGACACAGTATTTTATGTAATAAAACAACAGGTAATTGTCTTTATTTTAACGTTTGTTTCTCAAGCCTAATTGCCACAACTATAGCCATCCATGAGACAATTCAGAACGTACTGCTACCGTACCCAGAACTCTCCACAGAAAGAAGAAAGCTATTGCCTGGCGTTTCAACAATCAACAACACTCTATTACAGAACCACTCAACAGCTACAGAAAACATGAACATTCTTTAACTTGGCATTGGCTGCGAAGGAGCGACAAAGCTCAGCACCTCTAGTTAATTGACATTAACAACAACATGTCCACATCTAACTGTCTTCTTCATGTGACACACACTCTCACTGACTGACTAAAACTAACAAAGACCTTGTGGCTGCAACATTTCTTTTCTTTAGAGCTAGTAAGATACATGACCTCTGACCCCCTTTTTTTTAATAAACCCACTCTCCCCCAATTCTTACTGCAGTCCTCTACAGCTTTCTATAAGCCTTATCAAAGCCTCAGCTTGACTTTTCCATACCTGAATGAGAGACTTGACCGAGGGCTGAAACACGAGGTTATGGTTGAGCAAAAACGAGCGCAGAAGAGGTTGTGGGTAGGCAGCCAGCCTCGACAACACGCCTGTCAACAGTAAGTTGAAGTACAAGGAGTTGCTGATCATCCCCTCCAGTTTGGCAAACACGGCACTTAAGAAAGGTCCTACGAAAGGGAAACAGTAAAACGTTGTGGAGAACTGCAATTTATTTCTGACCTGATGTTTACCATAATATTCTTGCACACATTAAAGAGGAATCCACATTGTGTAAAACAAATAGCTACAGAAACCAATACTACAAGAGCACATGTGAATGTATTGTGAAGGCTTCACACAAAGAGGTCAGTGGCAGTGGTGGCTACATAGGAAGTGGAACAGAAAGTGATGGTTATGATGATTCAGGACCTGCCTTCGATTCCCTATTCTATCTTCCCTTTCAGTCATTACTGACCATAGGAGCATACCTCCCAAAACAAGTTTCGGTGGCACGAGGCTGGGCTATCAAAGGAAGAGGTCAAGCTGTTGCCCATGCAGTATGCTTCCGGCTGGTGTCAGAGGAACGGACTGGCCGTTACAGTTTGACTCCAATAGCAACGCCCAGAAGCGCCACCAACACCTCAAGCATACTCTATTCATCAACTAGTTTTTTAGATTCTTCATCTGCTTTGCTTTTCAGTTCCTTAAGGAGCATTAGTGTTCAACCATCTACTCCAGGCATGTGTAGCAACCATCTACTCCAGGCATGTGTAGCAACCATCTACTCCAGGCATGTGTAGCAACCATCTACTCCAGGCATGTGTAGCAACCATCTACTCCAGGCATGTGTAGCAACCATCTACTCCAGGCATGTGTAGCAACCATCTACTCCAGGCATGTGTAGCAACCATCTACTCCAGGCATGTGTAGCAACCATCTACTCCAGGCATGTGTAGCAACCATCTACTCCAGGCATGTGTAGTTAACGGGGGTCTCTCACGAGACAAAGACAGAACAGGACTACATCTCCTCAGGCATGTCTTACAAGGTGACAACCTCATGGTTGGCAACCTCACTCTGCAAAACTAATTGCTACAGAAACCACTTCTGCAAGAGCAGGTGAATGCTTTGTGCAGACGTCCTTCATGGGGCCAGCTGCAGTGGGGGCTTCATAAGGAGTGAACAAGAAAATAATGATGATCTACTTCCATTCCTTTCTGACCTGGGCAATCAGCTTTTTAATATTCTTTTTCATTGTCCTTCCTTCAGAATGTGTGTCTTGCAACACTACCCCATTCTGTCTAGCTTTGTTAACCTACTATGTTAGCCTTGCAATACTATCCCATTCTATCTGTCTAGCTATGTTAGTCTTGCAACACTACCCCATTCTGTCTAGCTTTGTTAACCTACTATGTTAGCCTTGCAATACTATCCCATTCTATCTGTCTAGCTATGTTAGTCTTGCAACACTACCCCATTCTGTCTAGCTTTGTTAACCTACTATGTTAGCCTTGCAATACTATCCCATTCTATCTGTCTAGCTATGTTAGTCTTGCAACACTACCCCATTCTGTCTAGCTTTGTTAACCTACTATGTTAGCCTTGCAATACTATCCCATTCTATCTGTCTAGCTATGTTAGTCTTGCAACACTACCCCATTCTGTCTAGCTTTGTTAACCTACTATGTTAGCCTTGCAATACTACCCCATTCTGTCTGTCTAGCTATGTTAGTCTTGCAACACTACCCCATTCTGTCTAGCTTTGTTAACCTACTATGTTAGCCTTGCAATACTACCCCATTCTGTCTGTCTAGCTATGTTAGTCTTGTAACACTACCCCATTCTGTCTAGCTTTGTTAACCTACTATGTCAGCCTTGCAATACTATCCCATTCTATCTGTCTAGATATGTTTATCTACTATGTTAGTTTTGCAATACCACCCCACTCTATCTGTCTAGCTATACTAACCTACTATGTTAGTGTTGCAATACCACCCCATTCTATCTAGCTATGTTCATCTACTAAATTAGTCTTGCAACACTACCCCATTCTGTTTAGCTATGTTTATCTACTATGTTAGTTTTGCAATACCACCCCATTCTATCTGTCTAGCTATGTTTATCTACTATGTTAGTTTTGCAATACCACCCCATTCTGTCTAGCTATGTTTATCTACTATGTTAGTCCTGCAATACTACACCATTCTATCCGTCTAGCTATGTTAATTTTGCAATACTACCCCATTCTGTTTGTCTAGCTATGTTAACCTACAATGTTAGTCTTGCAATACCACCCCATTCTGTCTGTCTAGCTATGTTAACCTAATATGTTAGTCTTGCAACACCACCCCATTCTATCTGTCTAGCTATGTTAACCTACTATGTTAGTTTTGCAATACCACCCAATTCTGTCTAGCTATGTTAACCTACTATGTTAGTCTTGCAATACCACCCCATTCTATCTGTCTAGCTATGTTAACCTACTATGTTAGTCTTGCAATACCACCCCATTCTATCTGTCTAGCTATGTTAGTCTTGCAATACCACCCCATTCTATCCGTCTAGCTACGTTAACCTACTATGTTAGTCTTGCAATACCACCCCATTCTATCCGTCTAGCTACGTTAACCTACTATGTTAGTCTTGCAATACCACCCCATTCTATCTGTCTAGCTATGTTAGTCTTGCAATACCACCCCATTCTATCCGTCTAGCTATGTTAGTCTTTCAATACCACCCCATTCTATCTGTCTAGCTATGTTAGTCTTGCAATACCACCCCATTCTATCTGTCTAGCTATTTTAGTCTTGCAATACCACCCCATTCTATCTGTCTAGCTATGTTAACCTACTATGTTAGTCTTGCAATACCACCCCATTCTATCTGTCTAGCTATGTTAGTCTTGCAATACCACCCCATTCTATCCATCTAGCTACGTTAACCTACTATGTTAGTCTTGCAATACCACCCCATTCTATCCGTCTAGCTACGTTAACCTACTATGTTAGTCTTGCAATACCACCCCATTCTATCCGTCTAGCTATGTTAACCTACTATGTTAGTCTTGCAATACCACCCCATTCTATCTGTCTAGCTATGTTAGTCTTGCAATACCACCCCATTCTATCTGTCTAGCTATGTTAGTCTTGCAATACCACCCCATTCTATCTGTCTAGCTATGTTAACCTACTATGTTAGTCTTGCAATACCATCCCATTCTGTCTGCCTAGCTATGTTAACCTACTATGTTAGTCTTGCAATATTACTAGGGCTGGGAGTGATTTAAAAAAATCTTTATCGATTAATCAATTTCTTTAACTGAAGATTATTCTATCAATTTAGAACAATTTGAAAAATTATAAAAAATCGTAAATACCATTTTTTTTTTTTTAAACCACTAAGGATTTCGTCCTGAAAATATAATGAAAATACTGAAAAATTACAACCAAACAATTTATTAGTATTGACCATACTTGCCAAATTCTATATCACAAACCTCTAACATAGCAAATACTCTCGCATTTAAGCAAAAAAACAAACATTGCTCCAAATAGATTAATGGATTAAATTTTGTTTTATCAATTAATCAATCAAAACAATTTTAACTGATTAATCAATCGTTAAAGATCCCACCCTAAATATTACCCCCATCTGTTCTATTACCCACTTATTACTCCCTTCTATCTATCTTGCAACATTACTCTCTTATGTCCGTCTTACAATACTACCCTCTTCTGTCTGTCTAGCAATGTTAACCTCTTATGTCCGTCTTACAATATTTCACCCTTCTAGGGTGTGTATTTTCATTTCCACATTTATGTCATTGCATAGATTTTTCCTCTAAATTTATACACTTTCCAAGATTCACTTCCACACAACAGTATTGGCTCTACATAAAACCATTACACCTTCTTTCTCATTTCAGTTGCTACAGACATGTTTGCTAGTATTCCCTCAGTTGACTTTTCTTATAAAACAGTATGCCCTGCTAAAGAAATTCTCAGCTGAGGCATATCAACAAGGAAACAGTTACTAATGAAAAATATTTTTAAAAATTTATCAAAGAACAAATTTAAAAACTAAGGAAGAGATACAGTAAAATAAACATCCACAAAAATTAGAACAAAGCGATAAAAGAAGGAAAACATAAAAAAGAAAAAAAAAGTGAAGAAGAGACTCAGAAAAAACGCGCAAAGAAAGTACAGGCATACCTCGGAGATATTGCGGGTTCAGTTCCAGACCATCGCTATAAAGCGAATATCGCAATAAAGCGGATCACACCCATTTTTTTTGGCTTCCCAGTGCATATAAAAGCCTAAAATCATGTTTACACTTTGTCTATTGTGCGTAATAGCGTTAGGTCTAAAAAGAACAATGTACTGTAAAATTAAATACTTTATTGTTAAAACAAATACTAATCTTCATCATCTGAGCCTTCAACAAATCGTAATCTTTTTGCTGGTGGAGAGCCAAAATCTATCGGAAGAAGAAGGCGCGTTCTAATAAATAATAATATAATAATAATAAATTCTTTAAGCACCAAACACGGCGCATAAGGCAGAAACCAGTGCTCTCCAGGTTGTTCGTTGTGACGCCACTCCTCTTAGCTCTTGCACATTATTTAGGCCCAACGTTCTTCCTTCTCTTATTATTGTTCTTCTGAGTGTTTCTTTTGGTCTTCCTTTTTTCCTCTTACCCTCAGGAACCCAAGTGAGCGCCTGTAGTGGTATTCTGTTGTTTTGCATTCGTAGGACATGACCGATATATGACCATCGTCTTTTCCTTATATAGTCGGAGACATATTTCTTCCAGTATCCAATTTTAAAAATCTCCTTAGCCCCCAAGATATTAGAGTGAGTCATGTTTACTGTCGAGCCTGGTTCTGTTTCGTTAACAATAGCTTGTTTTATGATAGTGAATTGTTAACTCACTGATCAACCCTCCGATCCAACCGACCGATTCGAGGGTTTCGAGGTCAGTTATAGGAAAATATCTACCCCACTAGATACTCTGGTGTATCTTTTATTCTATAATTTAACATAACATGGTACTATCCATCGAAATATACACATTCCTGATGTTTTTCTTTCGGCGTCTACGGTGAGAAACGAATTTCACCTCCATCTTGGAAGGGTAGATAACTAATAAATAACCATGAATAATTTTTTTTAAAGTGCAATATCTGAGAAGCGCAATAAAGCGAGGCGCAATAAAACGAGGTATGCCTGTATGTTATATTAAGTATTTTTGTTTAAAACACACATAGAATAGATAGCTGTCAGGAACTCTTATCATGGAGAACACTCCAAGGGTTACACCGCTGCTGTGTGGGTTTATAATATCAACTATAGGCTCGCCCTCCTAAGGGTATGACCACACAAACAATGGCTGACAAAAGTAATAAACACCTTTAACAGGTACTTCCCTTTAATGAATATATACACACAATAAGGCCTCACACGGCCATCATAACGCATCACAGACAAGTATGAGAATACCACTGTAAACCTGCCTCAGCAGCTTAAACTATCACCTCCACACAAGAAGGTACAAACTATACCACAAATGGCTGCTATGAATATCACCCACCCGAGCGGCAAAAGCTATGACAATGACACATTCATAATCATCGACATATTATCAAACTACGACCTGTAGACAATATGATCTAGACACTTCTCTGTTCTAGACTTAACAATGTAATTATCCCCACGATCCGATAACATGGCAGGCACTTAGCTTATAGTATTCCAATATAGAACACGCAGCAATCTAGCTGGCATAAGGGAAAACAAACATGTCCTTCCCGGACAGAGGCTAACTTCTCACTCATAAATTTTGCACCTTTTCCCCCCCGACTTCCGGTAGTCACAAGACCCGCCGGTTCGGCTAACTTCGGCCTTTCCCAACTGGCTTTTCAACGATCACTAGACATAAAATGCACGGCGAAATAACACTGTGACAATAGACATAAGAACAATTAGTCAGGAATCAAACCCTTCACCCTCTCTCTTACTCACTGGACTACACTAGACTACAGTAGCCAGCTGACATATTGCGGACAGTCCACAAGCAATGTTGGCTGTGGTTGTCTTATACAGTGGTTCCCAAACTTTGAGTCAACAGCGTGACATATGGGACCACCATGAATTTCAGTCTATTTTCTCCCATTAACAAATACAGTACTGTTGCTGCTAAAAACTTGTAGCAACTTATTCTGACCATGCATTCTGACTAGATTCATTTTTTAATGCATGGGAAGGAACTCATGAAATTGTAGTCACTTTTATTTCTACAGTCGTCTAATCTTGATAGCTATCGTTAAGAAGTTGTCTTATCTTGATAGCTAGGGTTGCCGATAGCTGTGTGAACGATTTTGAGTCACGACCATATATGGAGCGCTCAGATCGTCAGTTCTTTGAAAACAGTTGGCAATCGCAATGTTTCAAGATTCATTTCCTTTTAAGGTAAATATACACTTAAGTCAAAACATTGTAGAACATTCTTCGTTTCGTAAATTGGCCTGAGTTGTATTCGATTCGCGTTGTTTCTGCGCATGTCCCTTTTTGTGGCGTTAGTAAAACGATTTCCGCCCAGGTCAGTCTGTGCTGAGAAGCTGTGAAGGCGAGACGTAGCTATGTGCTAGTCTTCGCTTAGTTTATTTCAGGAAGGAGTCCTCATGATTGTTGTTCCTATCTTGAGATGATATATCTCTGTGTTATCGCTAATGCGTGGAGGCATATGTGATTATTCATGAAATTCACTTATGAACAGGTACTTAAATCCCTTTTTTGGCGGAGTACCCTTATCGCCACCTTGTGATGTTGACTTTTGCTTAGCCTGCCTTATTCTAAAAGTCTACGATATGACTAGTTTGCTCAGCTCATCACGATCCACTTATAACGCATCGATTGATGCCTGTCCTACGGACTATTTGCTTCCTGAACTTTATTGATGGATCTAGGTTTGATACCTTTGCTGTTTGCTGGACAATAGAGGACGATAATGTGGCGCTCAAAAGACATGCCTGTCTTGTTGAGGTCAAATCGAGGAGACCATCTTTAATCTCCTAGTTGATATCTTCTAGCTCTTATGGAAAGGGGGAAGTTTACTACCTGACTACGTGTACAGCTTGTCATGATATCCTAAAAGGCATATAATGCACATTATTTTGATGCTGTCTGCTGTGCCTGTTGAATTGACGACATATGTAATAATGACTGTTTGATCGTACCTATGATGTACCTGCTTGTTTATGTCTACACACTTCGTCATTGTGGCGTTTATAATAAATTATACAAAACCGTCACTAGCTGTTGCAAGCATCATTGACTTTTCATGTCGTGAGTTAACGTGACGTCCTTGTGTGGATTGCCTTGCTTGTAATGCTCACTGTCTGAATACACATCTACATCCTACACACTTAAACCAGACAAAAGGCACCATGCTACTACGCCTCATCATCCCTGGTGTCTGAGGGTGGCACACTACTCTGCAAAGGCCAGGATTGTTATACCTTTAGAGAAGCAGATGAAATACAACACCCTCAACGTTGTGTGGCAAATGTGACATCATCCACGGGACATTTATCAACACATATAATACTTACGCAACATTTGCTACGCTACAAGTACCAATAATATAACCTTCAGTGGTGTGTTGCAAATTCATGGAGATTTGGTAAGAGTTACAATTTTAAAAATTAAAGAGAACAAATGAACAAACAAACTTTATTTTAAGAGAGTGAGAGAAAGAGAGATATGGGAACCAAAAGTCTAGCAAATATATGACATCTCAATTTAACAGGGAAAAAAGATGAGCTCAGTTCCCAACAAGCCACTTACTTACTTAGTCGTTCCTCTTCTACCATGAGGTGTAGAGGTTTGGAAGAGAGAGCGCCATACTATCCTATCGGCTGTCTTCCTCCTGGCCTGGTTCCATTCTAGTCCTCGGTCCTTCAAAGATTGTCTAATGTTGTCCTCCTAGCGGACTCTGGATCATCCTGGAGGTCTGGATCCCTGGCTCTTAGTTTCCCATGCTTGTCGTGGTAGCCGATCTTCTCCCATTCAGCAGACATGGCCAAACCATCTTAGTTGGGAATGTTCTACTTGGGTCTACAGGGGTTGGGTTTTTAGGTCTGTTTGCAGACCAAGTCTCTTCTTGTTACTTCAACCACCTTCTTCAGATACTTAATTTCTGAGGTTTGGATCTGGCCAAACAAGCCATAATGTTTTTTAAATGGCTCAAAGATTCCATAACTTCTCCAGTCAGTACAGTCAAATATCCATTTCTACATGACTTTTCTGGAATTTGAATGTAAAAATCAATGGCCTATGATTTCTTCAGACCTCGACCATCCTCATCATCTCTTTCTTCACTCTTCATGTCACCACCAAGAAAGCCTATACCTAAGCATACGCTTACAGCAGTGATTTCTATAGCAACATGTTTTACATGATGAGATTTCAGCCCCAAGTATATCATCATATTAATCATCTTTTACAACATGCCAGAAGGAGACATAGCACTAATCTTTCCTCATCTTCTGAGAGACCCCAGGAACTACATCAGGCTTCTCCGGTACTTCATATTTTTCATGACTTCTTCTGACCTTTAAAGCAAAATTCCATGTTACATGAGTTTTCAGGCCATCCATGAGCAAAGAGAACCTTGCCTGTATAAATATGACATGAAATAAGACAACACACCTCGAGTGTAAACTGACCTATATTTGGCGGATCATTAAGATACTTCAGCTTTTTCAAACCCGGGCTCGACATGGCTGTCACAGGAAACTCATCAGCAGGGGTGAGTACTGACTTGAAGGGAGACATCACATCTGAGGAGGATTTTATGGGAGAAAACACAGAGGCAGACAAGGAGTACAGTGGGTTCGGGCCATACTTAAGGGCAGCAGGTAAATCTTTAGGCACATTGCGTTCTTTATTCGTTGTAGTTGTAGATGGTGGGGGTGAGGTACTGTAAGCAGCCTGGCTTTCGCTGACTTTTCTTCTGTCATGGTCTCCGCCAGAGTTCAGAGTTGAGATATCAGTGTTGCCACTGTCTTTAATAGGCATTACCGATACATCACCACAGCCAGAAACTTCAGGATGAAGTTGTTTTTCCTGCTCAGTAACTTTTGACCTTATTGGCACCTCTGACATGCTTATCTCTTCAAAAGTTGTTTGACTTTTCATCGGGGACTCCATCTGAGCAATATCATTGACCGGAATCTCCGATTGCGTGATGGAAAGATGTGTGGTGTTTGTGGTTACAGGGCTCGGCAAAGATACGTTCACAGAGTTTGAGGACTTATTCCAAGTGTCCTCATGGTCATCTTTAGTGCTGCTCGCTCTCTGAAATCCTCGAGCAGGTATGGTTTTTAACAAGTCTGTTAAGTCTGCTATACATTGATCCATTGATCGACCTTTCGGCACCGTCTCACCATCAATATTAACATCTAACTCATTTAAATAACTGATGAAACTATCCACGTTGTCCAGACTTGTGTAGAGTTTAGGGTCAAGGTCCTTCTCGTTACTTCCAAGCTCACTATTGCACTTCTCCTTTGCCAAGAATAAAGAGTTATCTGTATAAATGTCTGCTGGTTTTACGTTAAAGGTCACCTGGTGTGCATGATTTTTATTTCCAGAGGTGTTTTCATTTCTGTCATCCGCGAGTGATGTTTTTAAGATGGAGCCGAACTCAACATACCCCATTGTTGGAACATCCTCCTCACTACTGACAGCAGATGGCTTATTAGATGTTGCATTCTTATTCTTTCCCGCAGTTGCAGTTGCCTTTCCAGCACTGGCTATGCTATCTGGAGGAGGGCTTTCCCCATCATACAGGAATGACCAGTGGCGGCATGCCTGCATAGTCCGTTCCAGTTTATTGCGAGCATCGTGAAGGTACTCAAAGTAATTAGTCTCCCACTGCAGCTGATCAGCACCTACTGCAGACGATGGGGGCAGCACTGAAATAGCAGGGCCTGCTATAGTGCTGATGCTGCTTACAGAAGGCCTAAAAAAAACAAAACAGAAATGACTATGTAAAAACAAACCAATTCACATACAAACAGATACTGGAAAAGTGAATACAAAAACTTTACTACCAACCTGGAAGACAACGGAAATGACCATATACAAACAACAACCCCACTTATAAATGGGTACTGAAAAAGTGAATTATAACACTTCACTACTGATTTGGACAAAAACAGACCTAACCTTATACAAACCAACCACCTCACACACAAAACTACCACCTCACACACAAACTAACCACCTCACATACAAACCAACCACCTCTCACACAAACCAACCACCTCACACACAAACCAACCACCTCACACACAAACCAACCACCTCACACACAAGACAACCACTCACACACAAACCAATCATCTCAAATACAAGCTGGTACTGAAACAGTGAGGGAAAAAAAAACTTCACTCCCGACGGGAAAAAAACAGAAATTATCACATCCATATAAAAACAACCTAACATACCAAAAAAAAAAAAAAAGTGAACAAATGTAAATAAAATAAAATGAACTCTCCACCAAACATAAAATTACAGAGTAAGTGAAATGCAAAGGAATTCACTCTGTGGTTGATCCAGCTTTTACATGGTTGGCTGAGTGCAGGAAGATCTCATAATGAATAGATGATAAGCAAGGGGAGCTAGGAAGTGGCTCTGTGACAATGCCTTAGGAGAGCCCAGAGTCTGAGCACAGCATGTAAACCCTGCATATTTGTAAAGCCCCACATAAATGGTGGGGAATGCACAGTATGCCACCCTCTTCTAGTTTGAAGCCAGATGTGTGGATCCTTTAAATGTATGCCAAGACATGATAGAATACAGAGAAAAAACTGGAGCCCATAACGCCAACTCAACAAGTTTTGGAATGGCAGAAAAGCCACAGTAAAGGTTTGATCTACAATGTAGATAATGCCAAAGGTACTTCCACTTAGGTTCATATTTTCTTGACCATCGGCACACTAGGAGTGATGTGGTCAGCATCACGCAGGCCGCCATATCCTTCCCAGAGTTGCTCTGGCACCCAATTCATGAGGCTGGGTTGACCCTGGAGCTGTCAGCGGTGTAAAAAAAAATCCCACCTCAACTGGGGATTGAACCATGGACCATTGAGCTAGGAAGCCAGTGCACTCACTAACCACTGTGCTATCGTGGCTCCTGTACTGGCGTAACACCATATTCCTAATATGCTTCAATGGGCATGTAACGGGATCCTTTACCTTCTTGAACTTGGCAGTGGCTGTAAAAGATTGACAAGCTCAAACCCCTAGTTAAACAACAACAACCTAAAATAGACATCAAACATAAACTCTGTGACATAACACAATCATACAAACAGTTCACACCTTTGTGACTGAGATGTCATGCCAATAATGTGAGGTGGAGGTGCTGGTGTAGTGATCGGAGGTGGGTTCAGGGATTGACTACAGCACTTTGGCCGCAAGGACAGGAACTTCTCTGCTGACTTGCTGTACAGGTCTAGATCACGAACAGACCGCCTCTGGCTGACCATTACATGGGTACAAGGCACAAGGTACCTGTACAGGTAAATTGAAAAGTATGAATTCAGTACTCTGCTTTATCACCCGACACTTGTGGATTAATTAGTGGACTGAAACATAATTGCACAATTTAACAGACAGTAAATTTACTTTTGGTGTCAAGTGGCAGAATGGTCAGAGTGTTTGCTTCTTGAGACAAAGTTAATGGGTTCAAAACCGGATAGCATCACACTCCAGTCTACCCAGCTGTAAATGGGTACCCAACTCTGCTCTTCAGTTAGAGATGTCAAAGGCTGCAAGGAAGGGATCTGGTCACATCATTTCATAAAGCTGGGCCTAGCGTAGCCAACACTTCACTCTCGTTTGTCAGTATCGGCCATGGAACTACCGTTACCATTTACAATTACTCTAACCAAATGCCAGTGTCTTTCAAAGAATGTTGCTTCTACAGCAATTAGCTTTGCATGATGAGGTTGCCCCCCATGCACAAACCCACATCAGCTACCTCGTACAACAAGCTGCTTCTTCTCAGATCCTTAGCCACTGACTAACAAAGCAGCGGTAGACCATAGTACATAGTGGTACCTTGTATGGCAGCAACAAACTCTCTCCACTTTTGATTGGTCATCCTTCGCATGGTACCCCAACTCTGGCTCATGCTTCTCATCTTGGCCTCCACAGTTACGTGCCTGAGGAATTAGTGATCTTATATTTCTTCTAACAATTTTACAAGTCCACATTTAGTTATGATGAGTAAGCAATTTGCCTTGCTTCTCCTTTATAAATTTAAGAGGGCATTGTTTTTCTGTTCTTATGTTCTTTAGGGTCTTGTAGAACAATTTCTAGTTTTCTTGAGCATCTTTTTCTAGCTTTTCTCCAAATTCTTCCCAGGACTTCTGTTTTGCTGCTAGCACCTTGTTCTTTGCTTCTGAGTATCACATATTCTCTATATTTCTCTGTTTTTCCTGCTGTGCTTTTAGCTCCTAAGTATTGTTTCCATGCCATTTTCTTCTCTCTTATTTTCTCTTTGACTTCTTCTGTCCACCAAGGTGTCCTCTTTCTCTTCATCTCAAGTTAGACTTCACCATATGCTTCTGCTGCAGCTGTCTTTTTAATGCACTTGAATTTAAGCCAAAGGGTTTCCAGGTCATCAGGTTGTTCTTCTGTGTTTCTCACTGCTGTAGCAATAAGCCCCTGATATCTGGTCTTAATTTCTGGCTCTCTCAGCTTGTAGGTCTTAACTCTTACTATACGGCTCGCCACTTCAAGTGGCGCACAGTTAGGACCAAATTTACGGCTCGCCACTTGAAGTGGTTCAAGATGCTAAGTCTCTATCAGCAAAGTTTAGTGAAAAATTTTCTATGTTTTATCCAATCCAATATTTATAAAGTCACTTCCTGTATTCAATCTGTTTACATTTTTCAGCATGGTGTATTTTACTCATCATTACGTTTGATTTTAGTACCTTTGTTGTTCGGCTGTTGACCGTAAACAAATTTTTTCTAACCAAAATGGCTTCACCTTCAAATGACTGTAAGCAAAGGTTATCGGCTGTACAAGCAGCACAGCTTATTTCTTCTTGAATTGAGCATGAGGATGATCAGTTATCGAGTGATGACAGTTCCGATTCAGAATATATGTTGCCCAGCGAAGATATCTATAATCAAAACACTGAATCCGATGAGAAGGGGGCGTTTCCCCTAGCTGGTTCTGTCACTAGTACTAGAAATGCCAGGCCAGTGAAAAGACAAAAAGGAAAAGGTAAAGCTCCCATGAAGAAAAGACTAAGACAAAATACACCTAGATCACCCCATAGAGAAGCAGAACCCACAAATGCTGATGGTAATACAAATGCAGTGAATGATAAGGTGGAATGAAGTTGATGCTGGCTCAACACAAAATGCTTTCCGCTTTGTACCGCCTCATGCTAGGATTACAGGTGTGAATCCAAATATTATACCTGATGATTCTTCTGCATTTTATTGTCTCAAAGCTCTTTTAACTAATGAGATTATAGAAGAGCTTACTGTTTCTATAAATGAATATGCTGAGCGACTCTGTCAGTCAAAATCAGAAACGGTGACAAAAAGATCTGTCTATCAAAACTGGTATCCAGTTACATCTCCAGAACTGTGCAAGTTTTTTGCTGTGATAATAGCAATGGGGATTGCAAAATAACCAGCCATTAGTGATTATTGGTCTAATGAAGGCTTTATGCAAACTCCCTGGTACAGACAGATGTTTACACGGGATAGGTTTCAGATGTTATATCACACGATGTTTCATGTGAGTGATGTAGACGCACAAGGTAAAGCAAAGATGGAACCATTTCTACAGAAAATGTTATCTAGATTCCAGGAAGCATTTTGCCCTTTCAAGGAGCTGTCTTTGAATGAACCTGCAAGTCTGGAAGGAAGAGCTGGAGAAGAGAGGGATGGTCATAAGCAGCTCTAAAACAAAATCCATGGTGATATCACGAGAAGAAAGAAAACATCAGATTAAGTTGGGAGAACAGGTCCTGGAGCAGGTCGACCACTTTAAATATCTCGGAGCTATTATAGACCGAAAGGGGGGCATCAAAGAAGAGTTGGCCACTCGAAAAGCAGTGGCTGGGAGACTTTATCAGGCCATAAATCGAGGATTCCTCAGCAAGAAAGAGGTTGGTAAGAAAACGAAGATTGCTGTATACCGCTCCACCTATGTCCCAGTCTTGACATATGGATGCGAGTCATGGGCAATGACTACAACCCACAAAAGCCAGATTCAAACCTCAGAAATGAGGTATCTGAGGAAGGTGGTTGAAGTAACAAGAAGAGACATGGTCCGCAACCAGACGATACGTCAAGGCCTAAAATCCCACCCGCTGCAGACCCAAATAGAACAGTCCCAACTAAGATGGTTTGGCCATGTCTGCAGAATGGGAGAAGATCGGCTTCCACGACAAGCATGGGAAACAAAGAGCCAGGGATCCAGACCTCCAGGACGACCCAGAGTCCGCTGGGAGGACAACATTAGACAATCTTTGAAGGACCGAGGACTAGAATGGAACCAGGCCAGGAAGAAGACAGCTGATAGAATAGTCTGGCGCTCTCTCTTCCAAACCTCTACACCTCATGGTAGAAGGGGAACGACTAAGTAAGTAAGTAAGTCTTTGAATGAAATGGTACTTGGGTGGAAAGGCAGATGGGCTCACAAAATGTTCAATGACTCTAAACCCAAAAAATATCATGTGAAGACATTCGGTCTTTGCGACAGTAGCACTGGGTATGTAGTAAATTTGTTGATATACTTTGGGGCCAATACTTCTTACTGTCCAGAAGTTGATGTAAATAGCCAGCAAGCCATCAAAGTTTTTGACACTTTGCTACAACCATGTGGAAAAGGTCATCACATCTATGCTGATCGATATTACACAAGTGTGCCATTGCTTCAATATCTGAATAACAGGAGTCATTATTTCACTGGGACTGTCAACATTAATCGAAAGAACTTCCCAAAAGAGCTGAAAACTACACAGCTAATGCATATGGAAGTGAAATGGTATATGGAACAAGAAAAAAGATTTTTATGTGTAATGTTTAGGGACAAAAAAGCAAAAAAACCATGCATTCTTGTATCAAGCTGTGCAACAGTGGAAAGCAAGGACATCACCAATCGCTCTGGTGAAACAAAAAATAAACCACTAATGATTGATGATTACAATCAACACAAGAATGGATGTGACAGAGTGGACCAAAGCATTGTAACATATGGCACATTCAGCAGAAGAACAAGAAACTGGTTGAAAAAAATTTTCTTCTGGATTTTTGAAATTGCTCAGCTCAATGCATATAAATTATTTGCACTGTCAAGGAACAACAAATGCCAAAAAACAGAGCCTTCTTCAATTTAAACGGCAACTTGTCAATGAGCTCTCTCTTGTTGCTGCTGTGGATTTCCAGCAAATTCCTCCCAGGATTGGACATGGCAATCACGTGAACAATCCAGTCTACAGACTAGGCAGAACAAACCATATTATTAAAAAAATCAAAATTTCATCGCAACTGCGTCGTTTGCAGCACCCCTCAAGTAAGGGTTAGGACATCCTTTTATTGTGAAGGATGCACAAATAATTCCCACCTACATTCAAATAACTGTTTTTCTACTTATCATGAAAGGAAATAGTTTTTGGTAAATGTAAATATCAGTTATGTATAAAGCTGTGTACATGGTTTATTTTCGTCCTGATTTTTCAACATGTGACCTGAACATTTAAAAACAACAGAACATTTTTATTTATTATTCAAAACAAATGAAACGTGTCTGTGTTCTGTATAATTGGATGAAAGTGGTTCTAGGAGTTCCAGGCTTCCAAATTGGATTATTTTTGTGGGTAAGTACAACTTTTTTCCAAATTTCTTTACATGTTTCTACTTTTCTGCAATCAGTACTGTATATGCTGCATGCATGTTTAAAACCATTGAACAATTCAGTTAGGCGCATGTCAAAGGGGTTTCATTTCTCTACATTTTAATATATAACACTTTATGTTATCATAAATGAATTATTTAATGCAAAATCAGTAACGGTAATGTCTAAATATAGGCTTAAAATATTTGTGCGCTTTGTCTAAATATACCATAAAATTATCAAATTGTATTAAAAACTTTATTTGTGTTCAGAAACAATTGCAACTTTCCTACATTATGTGAAAATGGATGTACGAGGGACGTTCAGAAAGTAATGCACCACATCGTTTTTCTCAGGAGCTGTTTATTCAAAAAGCATGAAATTTATACACAATACACATGGATATGTCATGTAAACATCGGTATTATTCAACATAATCCCCATCAACTTGTACGGCTTTATGCCAGCGCGAAACAAGTGCATGTATTCCTAGCCCGTACCAGATTTTGTCTTGATCATGTAGACATTTCTTCTCTGCATGAATCACTCCTTCATCATCTTCAAACCTTGTCCCACGGAGTGCATCTTTAAGTGGACCGAATAGATGAAAATCAGAGGGTGCCAAATCAGGACTATAGGGTGGATGGGGTAGTACAGTCCAACCCAATTTGGTGATTGCTTCCCGTGTTGCCAGACTTGTGTGAGGTCGCGCATTGTCGTGAAGGAGAAGCAGGTCTGCTGGATTCTTGTGCGGCCGAACTCTGCGAAAACGTTGACTGAGTTTTTTCAATGCCTTAATGTAAGCTTGCGAATTGATTGTCTCTCCTCTTGGCATAACGTCCACAAGAATCACACCTTCAATGTCCCAAAAGACAGTGATCATGACCTTTCCAGCTGAAGGAATTGTCTTGAATTTCTTTCTTCGTGGTGATTGCGGATGATGCCACTCCATTGACTGTCTTTTTGTCTCAGGTTCAAAATGATGTGCTCAGGTTTCGTCACCTGTAACGATCTTAGCCAAAAAGTTCTCTCCATCAGCATTGAAAAGCTCCAACAATTCAGAAGAAATTGCTTTCCTTTGCAACCAGTGGTCATTTGTGAGACTTCGAGGAACCCATCTTGTGCAAACCTTAGAAAATCTGAGAGTTTTTATAACTGTATTTGCACTACCAATGCTGACTGACAGCTGTAAGGCCAATTGTTGAGTAGTGATTCGCCTATCAGTAAGAATAATGCCCTCAGCGCATTTCAACATTTCTGCGTTGGTGGCTGTGGCAGGACGTCCACAGCTCGGCCGATCAAGCAGCTCCGTATCTCCACTTCCTGATTCTTTGATTCTCTGAACCCAGCGACTAACTGTACTCCTGTCAACTGCAAAACTTCCATACACATCACAGACGCTTGTGAATGTTCACAACAGTTTCCTTCTCTGCAACGAGAAATTCTATCACAATTCGCTGCTTATAACGCAAGTTGCTAACACGCTCCATTTCAACGGTTTAGGGCAGCCGAATTATCTGGCCGGTTGCGGTGCAATTTGGTGCACACAATTGGCACGTCATATTTGAAGTGTGCAAAATTTCATGCTTCTATCTTCATTATTAGCTGAAAAAAAACGATGTGGTGCATTACTTTCTGAACGCCCCTTGTACTTTAAAATGAAAGTAGTTTTAGGGGTTGAAGTTTACCAGAATTAATGACACATATTGATAAATACAATTTGTTTTTCAATTCTTTATATTTTTAAATTTGTCTGCATTCATTACTGTATATGTTGCATGCATGATTAAAACCACTGAACAGTTCAGTTAGGTGCATGTCAAAGGCGTTTCTTTTCTCCACATTTTGATATAAAACACTTTATGTTATTGTTATAAATAAATTATTTAATGCAAAATCAATAACGGTAGTCATGTCTGTAAATATAGGCTTAAAATATTTGTGTGATTTGTCTAATTGTGATAAAAACTTTATTTGTGCTCAGAAACAACTGCAACTTTCCTACAGTGTGTGAAAATGGATGTACTTTAAAATGAAAGTAGCTTTAGGGGTTGAAGTTTACCAGAATTAATTACACATATTGATAAGTACAATTTGTTTTTCAATTTTTTATATCTTTAAATTTTTCTGCATTCATTACTGTATATGTTGCATGCATGTTTAACACTACTGAACAGTTCAGTTAGGTGCATGTCAAAGGGGTTTCATTTCTCCACATTTTGATATATAACACTTTATGTTATCATTATAAATAAGTTATTTAATGAAATATCAGTAAAGGCAGTTATGTCTAAAAATGTGTTCTCTGAAATCAGCTTGTAAAAACACGGTTTTTGAGCACGTATACTAAGAGTTAATGCTCATTTCTCCTGTTCATTTACTTAGCATCTTGTGTAAGGTAAAGGTAAAGGAACCCGTTACATGCCCATTGAGGCATATTGGGAATATGGTGTTAGGCCCATATTATCTTGACCGTCGGCACACTAGGGGTGATGTGGTCGGCATCACGCCGGCCGCCTAAACCTTCCCAGAGTTGCTCTGGTACCCATTTGGGGCTGGGTCGACCCAGGAGCCGTTTGTGGCCTAAAAAAAAAAATAGCATCTTGTGTGACGGTAGGCTATTCCTAGGCCGAGCAACTCTTTCAGTTCTTCTTTTAATTGTTAGTAGGTACTTATCACTTCCAATCTCTGGCCCTCTCCAGACTCTAGCATCCCGGACATACTTGAATGAGCTCTTCCTAACTATGGCATAGTTGATCACTGGATTTCTCATTCTTTGTTGGTTGACACCTATTGTATGCATGTATGTGCTTATGGGGGAACTTTGTATTTGTAATGATCTTGTTTTGCTTAGTGCAGAATCTAAGGAGTTGCTTTCCATTGTCATTAAGTGTATCTTCTCCAGACCTTCCGATAACTCCACCCCATCTAGCATGGTCATTTCCAACTCTGGCACTAAAATCTCCGAGCAGGATAACTTCATCCAGGCAGTCGTCCACTGTCTTTTGAAGCAGCTCGAAGAATTCCTCCTTGACCTCTGCTCTCTTATCTTCATTTGGCCCATACATGACAAGGTTGACTATGGTTTCTCCTTCTTTTAGCTTAAGCGCTCTGAAACAAAGTTCCATCCCTTGATACTATTTTTTGGGGTTTTTTACCACAATACAACCCATGCTCCCTTTAGCTCTTTCAGATGTGGGGGGTCCACTGTAGAGCAGTGTATAATCATTGAGATCCATAACTTCTTGTCCCTTTTTCTTCGTTTTCATTAAAACCAGGATTTCTAGCTTTGCTTTACTCATATCCTCCACCAGCTTGTCTTCTTTCCCATTAATAATCCTTACACTCCATGTTCCATGTCGTAGTCCGTAGTCCGCTCCAGTTCGTCGCCTTTAGGATCAGTCTGGCTTTCTCTCTTGCGTTTCGTGTAATCATGTTTTAAGGCAAACAGGTGATTGGCCTGTTGTGCCTTTGCATGATGGAGGCAACACTGGTGATCTTGTCATATAATTTCAAAAGTTCAAAATTGTTGATCATATCATATAATTTCAATGGTTCAACATTGGTTATCTTGTCATATCACTTCAATCTTTCTATTCTAAGCAAGCACCACTTATGACAGTCTGTAA
Source organism: Oreohelix idahoensis (assembly GCA_024509875.1). Lineage (NCBI taxonomy): Eukaryota > Metazoa > Mollusca > Gastropoda > Stylommatophora > Oreohelicidae > Oreohelix > Oreohelix idahoensis. The sequence continues at coordinate 37,605 of JAMPIV010011525.1, read as the reverse complement.
CTGCTTAGTTGTTGCTTTTGTTGTTCTACATGTTTCACAGCCATGCAGTTGGACTGGCTGGACATGCAGGCTGATGATTCTTGTGCTCAACTTCATGTCTGCTGATCTTCATATATTTCCTAATGCGGCGAAAGTTCCTAAAACCTGTTATCAGTGACCTGAAGATGCTGCATTCACTCTTGAATATTATTTCATATCTTCTTCTTATCCATACACTTTCAGACGTCAACTTGAATAAGTTTAAAGAGAGCGGTGGTCAGTCTGAGGTTGTTGGTATCTCCATAGAGTTTGTCCAGGAGTGGTACGGGAGACAGCCATATGTGCTTTGTCTGTTCTTTATATGTTGGACACTTTTGCAGCAGATGTTCAGCTGTAATTTTATCAGTGTAAAGGTGCACATATTAGGTAAAATGTAAAAATATATGCAAATATGCACATTTTTATAAAATATAAATGCTTTGTAAAATTTATATATGATGTAAATCTATGTATATGTAAAAATTAACAAATTAAGTAAACATTAACATATTGTGTGTATGTACATATTATGTAACATGTCAAATTTAAAACGTATGTAAAATGTACAGTATAGATCAGTGGTATTCAACTTGGGGTACACATACACTAGGGGTACGAGAAGACATCTACGGGCGTACATGAAAAAATCTGCCAATGCCCTGTCTGAGGGTTTTCTTATTTTTCATTATTTTAAGTAAATTACTTTAGTACTGAAAACTTTTCAGAGTACGCTAAGGTGCTGTTTGATTCGCCATTGATGTAACCTCCATGATAGTGAACGCTGTGTCAATCATCTTAATATAACTGCAAAAACACATTGTGTGTTGTGTTTGTTTAAATCACGCAACCAAACAGGCTCTCTATGGCTCTCTTTTGCCGGATCAATTGTAACAACATATTAGTCACTTCGACTCCTTCTTGCAACCGCGGCAGTAATAATTATTTTCATTTCCCATATTGCAACATGGATAAACTTATTTTAAAAAGGAAACGTGAAATTGAAGAAAAAAGTAAAATTAAAACTTATTGTTTAATTATTAAAAAATATTAAACTTTAAACATATTAAACTTTAATTTATTAGATTGGATGTAAATTATGTAATTTACTTTAGATGCTTGCCATACACACTAGAATTTTATTTATGTATAGGTAAATTGAATGCTTGGAATTATGCACCAATAACCATGGGGGTACATAGTTAAAGATAAATTACACGTGAGGGTACATGAACAAAAAAGGTTGAATACCACTGGGTTAGATGAACTATGCATAACATGATTAGCATCATTACCCTTTAGCCTCCCAAGGAGCATAGGTATTCAACAAACTCATGCCAAGTCCTGCCATCAGCTGAAGTTCCTTCCATGTCTTCCTCATAACTTTCTTTTGTGTCATCAGTTTTCTTCTCCATGCATTTTTCAGTTTCCCTCTTCCCCTCTTACCCTAAGGGTTCCAGAACAAGCACTACCTTGTATTGCTATCAACAGGTTTCCTCAATGTGTGACATATAAAATGTACGTGTTCTGTCAAATGTAAAATTGATGAGGCATTATGGAGTTCCCCTGAAGATCATTAATTTAAAAAAGAAAACATATGAAGACATGACATGCAGAGTTCTTCATGAAGGACAGCTTACAGAACCGTTTGGGATAAGAATGGGAGTGCGACAGGGATGCCTCTTGTCTCCATTTCTTTTCTTACTAGCAATAGACTGGGTTATGAGAACATCGACAACACACAACAGAAATGGAATCCAGTGGACTCTGACTAAGCAGTTGGATGATCTGGATTTTGCTGATGACTTGGCTCTTCTGTCCCATAACCGTAATCACATGCAGGACACATTGAAAACACTCGATGAGAGGTCACAGCAATTGGGTCTAAAAATACACAGGGAAAAGACAAAAATAATGAGAATAAATGCAGGTAATGATAACACTACTAGCACATTCGCATCAACACATCCAGGAAAAAACGGATAGACTTAATAAGTATAGCCAGCAGGTGGGTCTGAACATCAATCTAAAGAAGACAGAGGTCATGACGCTCAATGTGAGCAACCCTCAGCCCATAACAGTAAGGAATCAGCAACTGGAACAGACAGACACCTTCACATACCTAGGATGCATAGTAACACCAGACGGCGGAGCAAGCAAAGACATCAACAACAGAATGAACAAAGCAAGAATAGCCTTATTTAGTCTAAACAACATCTGGAAGTCCTCTCAGTACAGCACGAACACAAAATTAAGACTATGTGAGAGCTGTGTACTTTCTGTGCTTCTCTATGGTGCGGAATGTTGGAGAGTTACAGAGAAGGAAATGTCAAAATTGTCCTCTTTCCACACAACCTGCCTAAGAAAAATTTTCCGAATCTTTTGGCCGAATACCATCACCAACCAAGAACTGCTTACTCGGAGCAAGCAAGAGGACATGCACACCATCATAACTGGCAGACGCTGGAATTGGGTTGGCCATGTCCTCAGAAGAGATCCCGATGCCATCACAAGAACAGCTATGCTATGGACCCCGGAAGGAAAACGAAAAAGAGGCCGACCGAAAACAACTTGGCGGAGGACTGTGGAGGCTGAGATGCAAAGAATGAACCAGAGTTGGGGCACTGTATGAAGGATAGCCACCGACCGAGCAAAGTGGAATCAATTTGTTGCTGCCCTACAAGATGCCACGAGGCGTAATGGCCACTGACTGCTTTGACGGTCAGCGGCTAAGGATGAAAGAAGAAGAATGATAACAGGGTTGAACTTGAAGAAACACCAATACAAGATGTAGAATCGTACACATATCTTGGCAGCAATATAGACAAAGTTGGAGGGACAGACAGTGATATCAAAATAAGAATAAAAAAAGCAAGAGGAGCTTTCATTGCATTGGGAAATACATGGAGATCAAGAGAAATTGGATCCAACATGAAAATAAGAAACTTCAACTCAAATGTGAAGTCAGTACTATTATATGGCTCTGAAACATGGAGAACAACAAAGACAACAACCAAAAAGCTACAGACTTTCATAAATGGGTGCTTGCATAGAATAGAAGGATTAAAATGGTATGACAAGGTTACAAATGTGGAACTGATGACAAGAACCAGACAAGTGCCAGTGGAACAAGAGATGAGAAGACGATGGTGATGGATAGGACACACACTGAGTAAACCTGTTGATATTACAAGGCAGTCCTTGTTCTGGAACCCCCAGGGCAAGAGAGGCAGAGGTAGACCAAGAAGCACATGGAGAAGAGAGCTAGAAACAAAGGTGAAAATGATGAGGAGAACGTGGAAAGAACTTGAGATGATGGCACATGACAGGAGGACTTGGCATGTGTTTGTTGAAGGCCTATGCTCATTTGGGAGTGGAGGGTTATGAAAATGAATTGAATGTCAAATGTACCCAAAGTGCAAGAGGAACATGTTATGTACACGGTACACTTTACGTAAACTGCATCAAACATACCTGAAAACTAATTGGAACATGACATCTTCACAGTTCAGGTCAATCAGACTGTGAAACAGGGCAAGAGTCACTGTGGACAGCTGAAAAATATTTGTGAACATAAATTTTTTTATTGGACACAGTGTCACAAACAGTTTGTGTTATAGGTGTCAGGATACGATGATCCATTGGAAACCAGGTTTGCCTGCTTGTTGTGTTTTGAGTATTGGTGAGTGAAATTAAGTTTGATTGAATTTACACATGTTCTTGCCAGCTGGAGAGTGACTGTTGTTAGATTCATGCGTGTTTGGACGTTTTCAAAGTGAAGATGTGACTGGGTAGTGATCAAAACAGTCAAATGACAAGGGTCGCGACAGTGATGGGGAGAGTTGATCGAGACTTGATGTATGGTTTTGGCAGACAAAGTGGTCTAGTGTGCAACACTGTGCGTGAGGGGTCACAGCTGTGAGCTTTCTGGTCTGTGTTACACTAATTCACTGATACTGCTGTGTTTCTTGTGTACTGTTATTTTCTACTAATCCAGAGCAGAAGTGAGTTGTTTACAGGACTGATTTGTATGAGGATTTAAGACTCTGACGCTGCCTATATTGCGCCATTGTTCTAGTGAATTTTGTTTTTAGGATCAGAGAAGACTGAGTTTTAGGAGTCTGTTGATTTATGACCACTTGTTGTAATGAGCCGAGGGGTTGTTTTTCTGCGGTAATGTCAATGTGTGTGCGCAGTTAACACTGGACAGACAGAAAATACTCTTCACTCGTAATAAGTGTGGCCGATAACAATCTTGACTGTCTAAAGCAGGGGTTCCCAACCTGGGAGGTGTGTACCCCCAGGGATTATGAGGAGCTTGCCAAGGAGTTAAAGGGAATATTTGGTAAACAACTACATTATACTACTGAAATATTCTAAATGTAGTTGTGTTAGTGAATCAATGGACTTACACACTTTTGTAATGGTGTTCTGATTAATATTTAACAAGTTCATGATACTAAAAAAAAAAAAAAAAAAAAACACAACCCTTTGTTATGTACTAAACAATGTTTCCTGTACGAACAATCAGTTAATCTGTTTATTTATACTTTTATGTGCACATGAATAGCAAACTCTCATACTGAAAAGAGGTTACAGGATGGATTTCCAAAAATCAAGGGGGTATAGGGATTCATGGGCTCAGAGTCAGCAGTTCTTGATTGGTGATAGTGTTCGGCCAGAAAATTTGACTAACCTTTCTTCAGCAGGTTGTGTGGAAAGAGGACAGTTTCTAAATGTTTTCCTTAGAAATTATACTACAGAATTTAATCCCACCATGTCTTCTTCTTCCTTGTTCACCCTCAGACTTCTACATTAATGACTCTTATAAAGGCAGTAGTCAGCTCAAGGTTCCTGACATCTCCAAACAGTTTTTCGTGGAGAGAAGTGGGTTGCTGCCATATGCCACTTCGTTCACTGCTGTAAGTTGGACAGGACTGAAGCAGACGTTCAGCTGTCATGGGGCTGGTGCCACAGGAGCAGAGATCTGTTGAACCAATCCTGTACTTATGATATAGATGGTACCTCAACCTATTGTGACTAGTGTGTAAGGGGAAAATGATGACCTGGTCTCATTTAGATAGCTGATGATAGGCATCATCTTTTATGTCACATGGATATTCTCTGTTCCATTTTGATTTGAATATGACTTTTATAATTGTTTTATCATTTCATAAGTTGTCTCTATATCATTTTGTTGTAGCTCTCCCTCTTCTTTAGCAAATTTATCTGCCTCTTCATTGTCTGGAATGTTGCAATGGGCCAGTATCCACTGAACTGTGCACTTTTTGAAGCATTTATCAAATCCTGGACACATGGTGCCATGTTGCCCAACCTACGATCGATAAGAAGACCAACTCGCGGTTCATAATTACCCCAGTTAGCTGTTGTGTGTTGATGCATGTAGTTTAGTATAAATATTCCGGAGAGGGTCTCCGTGGCCAAAGTAGACTCTAGGGGAAGTCACACCACACGAATGAGCATAACTGCAGTGAGCTGACAAACACCTCCTTCACAATTTCACAAATTTGCAGTTTATTAATCTTCACAAAAAGCTCCAAGAAATCAGTTTTCACCAAAAGGCAAATGCAGTAATTAGTAGTAGTCCAGTCCGTTTACTATCAAATGCTGGTCAATGGCAATCATACAAACTTTATTATTCAGAGTCCACTGGACATCTTTATGAATAGGCATACATTTCTTGCATCTAGTAAACCAGGGACACCTCAACTTCTTCTTCTTCTTCCTCGTTCACCCTGAAAAGGACGGTGGTTGCGTTGTGTCTGTTTACGCCTAAGCTGTGATATCTGCACCTTTCGGTCAACACATCCGACTTCTGCACGGCATTTTTTGGGATCGGGTTTGCCTTCCCACTGCGATCCCTACTCGCTCAGCCAGACTGCAGTGATGCAATCTGTTTCCAGGACCACCACGTGGAGGTGGAGTAGGGTCTTGACCAGCTCTGGTTCGCTGATCCTGATGCAAGCAGTCAAGCTATGGGTCGCTGACTGCATTCTCTATTGCTGCATCTTTGGGTCCCGGACACCTCAACTAAGTATATTGATGTCCTGGTGATGGCATAATGCAGGAAAAACACAGACTACTGCAGGAGCTCAATACATATACATCCGCTCACATTCAAACACAGGCCGCATCTCCCCTTGCAGACGATCACCTCACTTCTGCTTAAAAATGTACACGTCTGCATTTCCACCATATCGGCATGACGTCACTTCCTTTATTAATAAGTAAGTCCGTATAAAATTATCAGAAAAGGAGCCCTGTCAAGCCAACTATTATACCGACATAATCGTTATGAATTTTAATCATAACATATGTCAATAATTATTCTTCCAATTTCCCAAAACAGGCTAACAGCTACAATTAAGATTAGCTTTAGCGGTCATCACTGTTCTGAGATAATTAGCCTCTTATTATTTACAAAAAAATTAAATGCCAGAAACAGGGTTAAGGTTAGTGGTTTGGCAATAGAATTTAGGCCTAAGTGTGGAGACAGAAAAATGGTACCCTAATTATGTTTAGTACTTAAAAAAAAAATTCTAATAACGTGCGACAGGCATTTTTTTTTTTTAAAAAGAGCAGAAAAGTTAGGCTACTTCTCGATCGTGAGTTCAGCGACATCTGAAATTTTTAAAATTTAGATTCCGAAAACAAAACCTTTCCTGAGCACTTTCGACTAAAGGTTACAGACCTGTAGTGAGTAAGTCAGATTACCAGAACTTACATGGGTGTTGGAACTGATGCGAGATAACAGCGAGTCCAGCACTGGGACATCATCATATTTCTCAACCAGAACAAACTTCAGCACAGCTTTCAGCAGATGTGGCTCAGTCACATGCCTGATAAACAGGTCAAGGTAGGCTGTAGCTGTCATGACCTCTTCTCTAGAAATCTGTAGAGACAGGAATATTGGGGGAAAAATATTAAAATGTCCAATTCTTTCCTTCATTATAAAATGATAGCATTTTTCAGTGACACCAAACACAAATAAAAGGCTCAATTCACTTCTGTATTAGTTTATTTCATTGTAGTAATTTAACCGATCAAGTGAATTAAGTGAATCTACATTTCAATCAATTTTCTACTTTTTTCTAGTGAATAGTTATCTACATTTAATAAATTGTCTAGTTTTTTCTAGTGAATAAAGTGAATCTACATTTCAATCAATGTTCCTGGTTTTTTTCTTCTAATGAATAAAGTGAATTTATGTTTCACTCAATTTTCTTGCTTGTTTTCCTAGTGAATAAAGCGGGCATACATTGCAATAAATTTTCCTTCTATTTTTTTCCCCCCAGTGAATAAAGTGTACTTTCAATCAATTTTCTTGTTTTTTTTTAATTTTTATATATCTACATTTTAATAAATTTTCTTACTTTTTGTTTTACTATTATTATAATTTAAAACACATGTAAAAACAATTGCAAATGCTGAATGAAGGCAAACAAGTATTCGACGAATTACTCAGAAGCAAAGCAATTATTAGACCTTTTTAAAAAAAAATGTCCATAGATTATAATAATAGGTGTTTTGATCAGACTGTGTCTAATATTTTAAATATGTACATTACAACAAACAGTAACATACTTTGCAATACAGCCAATATACATAGACAAAACGGTTTTCTAAAGATATAACCTCGATTACCTCATTTAACAGCATAGAACCATAAAATGTATAAAATTAACTTTTCCTAATTTAACAGCATCTGACCAGGAAAAATATACAAATAACTATTCAAGAAATGTATATAATTAAATATTAAAGAAATGTATACAACTAAGTTCCTAATTTAACAGCATCAGACCAAGCAATGTATAAAACTAACTATTCAAGAAATGTATAAAACTAACTATTCCTAATTTAACAGCATCTGACCAGGACATGCATGAAATCTAACAATCCTTATTTCAACAGCATCTGACTAGGAACATTCTACAACAATATGGCTCACAGCAGCAAAGGTAACACGTGCCTCAAGAGCACAAATTTCAGCTCCACTCTACGCTTCACGGTATCAGTGGAATGATAAAGTAAAATAAACTCTGACCAGGAAATGTATAAAACTAACTATTTCTAATTTAACAGCACAAGACCAGAAAATATATTAAACTAAGCTGTATTCCTAGGTTAACAGAATCTGACGAGGAAATGTATAAAACTAAATATTCATAATTTAACAGCATCTGACCACGAAATGTATACAACTAAAAGTATAGCTTGACGGCATGTGACCAGGAAGTGTACAAAAGCAAAACAGATACCACCTCAACACACTCAGAAAAGTTGATAGCACACACACGCACACACAAAAAGTGCATAATGTAAGCAAGCCATCTTTACAATATCTCAGTTACTACCTCTTACTGCATTATTATTCCCTACCTAAAAAAAAAAAAAAAAAAAAAAAAAATTTTCTGCAATGTTAAATGGCAGATAGGCTAAGAGTACAGATCTTGGTCTTACAGGAAAGCAGAGTTTTCACCTGTTTATATATATATATATAATTTGCTTAACCCTAGGAGTCATTTCTCAGCAGTCTCACGTAACTTTAGAGCGGGGTTTCTCAACCTTTTTTATGTTAAAATGATTCCACATCCCCACTATTTACACAATCACGATGAAAAGTTTCTCAGAAACATTAAATAAATTTCCCACAGCTACTGTTAGAAAGATTTAACAAATTTCCCACAGCTACTGTTAGAAAGATTTAACACATTTCCCACAGCTACTGTTAGAACGTTTACCTAATCTCCGACAGCTATAATCAGAAAGTTCAACTATCTCCTACAGCTGCTGTCAGATAGTTTAACTAATCTCCTACAGCTACTATCAGAAAGTTTAACTAATCTCCTACAGATACTGTCAGAAAGTTAAACTAATCTCCTATAGGAAATGTAAGAAAGTTTAACTAATCTCCCACAGTTACTGTCAGAAAGTTTAACTAATCTCCCACAGTTACTGTCACAGAGTTTAACTAATCTCCTAAAGCTACTGTCAGACAGTTTAACTAATCACCCACAGCAATTGTCAGAAAGATGTTACTAATCTCCAACAGCTACTGTCAGATAGTTTAAATAACCTCCCACAGCTACTATCAAAAAGGTTTAACTAATCTCCCACAGCTACTGCAAGAAAGTTTAACTAATTTCTCACAGCTATTATCAGAAAGATTGGAGCCGCGCTAGCGTAGTGGTTACAACACCGCTCTGGCGACCGGGTGATACAGGATCAAACCCGGGCGACGGCATTTGAGGATTTTTCGTCGACCGGGATTTGGACTGGATTAACTCGAGACCTGGCGAGGACATTTGAAAGAGTGTCGTCGACCAGGGACTGGCGGCTCCTGAGCCGACCCAGCTGCAATGGGTACCTCCGAAATCGGCGAGTATTTGCCTGAATGGCGAGGGACACCTGTCTCTGTACAAGAAATAAAGGGATACTCACGTAAAATCAATGTCAGGTTAGACATAAAATAATAACCTGAGATTTCGCCTCGAGTATTAGCGGGCGAACAAAAAAAAAAAAATAAACAAAAAAAAAATCAGAAAGATTTAACAAATCTCCCACAGCTTTTATAAGCAAGATTTAACAAATCTCCCACAGCTATTATCTGAAAAATTTAACAAATTTCCCCAGCTATTATCTGAAAGATTTAACAAATTTCCCCAGCTTTTTTCAAAAAGATTTCAAAAATTGTCCACAGCTATTTTAAAAAAGATTTAACAAATCTCCCACAGCTATTATAAGAAATATTTAACAAATCAAAAACATTTAACAAATCTCCCACAGCTATTATAAGAAATATTTAACAAATCAAAAACATTTAACAAATCTCCCACAGCTATTATAAGAAATATTTAACAAATCAAAAACATTTAACAAATCTCCCACAGCTATTATAAGAAATATTTAACAAATCAAAAACATTTAACAAATCTCCCACAGCTATTATAAGAAATATTTAACAAATCAAAAACATTTAACAAATCTCCCACAGCTATTATAAGAAATATTTAACAAATCAAAAACATTTAACAAATCTCCCACAGCTATTATAAGAAATATTTAACAAATCAAAAACATTTAACAAATCTCCCACAGCTATTATAAGAAATATTTAACAAATCAAAAACATTTAACAAATCTCCCACAGCTATTATAAGAAATATTTAACAAATCAAAAACATTTAACAAATCTCCCACAGCTACTATCATTGATTTGTTTATATATATATATATGTATATATGTGTGTGTGTGTGTGTGTGTGTGTGTAGTGTGTATGGGTTTATGCCCGTTCCCTCCCAGAAAGACTCACTGCTGCTATTATCATTGTTTTGTTGTAATCTGTACGTGGGTCTGTTCCCTCCCAGAAATTCTAATTTTAAAATCCATAACTGATCATTTGTCTTCTTCTTCTGCTTTAATTTATTTACATAGGTAAGTTTTTCCCCACTCAAAAAGACTCAGCAAAAATGGCATAATACCACTCCTTTGTAGTGTTAATTTTATGGCAAGATTTGAACTTCTCCAGTCCGTGTGGTCTCCGAGGCAAAGAAAGAATTGAACTTCTCCAGTCCGTGTGGTCTCCGAGGCAAAAAAAGAATTGAACTTCTCCAGTCCGTGTGGTCTCCGAGGCAAAGAAAGAATTGAACTTCTCCAGTCCGTGTGGTCTCCGAGGCAAAGAAAGAATTGAACTTCTCCAGTCCGTGTGGTCTCCGAGGCAAAGAAAGAATTGAACTTCTCCAGTCCGTGTGGTCTCCGAGACAAAGAAAGAATCGAACTCCTCCAGTCCGTGTGGTCTCCGAGGCAAAGAAAGAATTGAACTCCTCCAGTCCGTGTGGTCTCCGAGGCAAAGAAAGAATTGAACTTCTCCAGTCCGTGTGGTCTCCGAGGCAAAGAAAGAATTGAACTTCTCCAGTCCGTGTAGTCTCCGAGGCAAAGAAAGAATTGAACTTCTCCAGTCCGTGTGGTCTCCGAGACAAAGAAAGATTTGAACTTCTCCAGTCCGTGGGTCTCCGAGACAAAGAAAGAATTGAACTTCTCCAGTCCGTGTGGTCTCCGAGGCAAAGAAAGAATTGAACTTCTCCAGTCCATGTGGTCTCCGAGGCAAAGAAAGAATTGAACTCCTCCAGTCCGTGTGGTCTCTGAGGCAAAGAAAGAATTGAACTTCTCCAGTCCGTGTGGTCTCCGAGGCAAAGAAAAAATTGAACTTCTCCAGTCCGTGTGGTCTCCGAGGCAAAGAAAGAATTGAACTTCTCCAGTCCGTGTGGTCTCCGAGGCAAAGAAAGAATTGAACTTCTCCAGTCCATGTGGTCTCCGAGGCAAAGAAAGAATTGAACTTCTCCAGTCCGTGTGGTCTCCGAGGCAAAGAAAGAATTGAACTTTCCAGTCCGTGCGGTCTCCGAGGCAAAGAAAGAATTGAATTTCTCCAGTCCGTGTGGTCTCCGAGGCAAAGAAAGAATTGAACTTCTCCAGTCCATGCGGTCTCCGAGGCAAAGAAAGAATTGAACTTCTCCAGTCCGTGTGGTCTCCGAGGCAAAGAAAGAATTGAACTTCTCCAGTCCGTGTGGTCTCCGAGGCAAAGAAAGAATTGAACTTCTCCAGTCCGTGGTGGTCTCCGAGGCAAAGAAAGAATTGAACTTCTCCAGTCCGTGTGGTCTCCGAGGCAAAGAAAGAATTGAACTTCTCCAGTCCGTGTGGTCTCCGAGGCAAAGAAAGAATTGAACTTCTCCAGTCCATGTGGTCTCCGAGGCAAAGAAAGAATTGAACTTCTCCAGTCCGTGTGGTCTCCGAGGCAAAGAAAGAATTGAACTTCTCCAGTCTGTGTGGTCTCCGAGGCAAAGAAAGAACAGGACCACTACACCCGCAGGCATGTCATACAAGGTGACTATTATGAGGTTGTGTATGGTGTTTGCAATCTCATCACCATACAAGGTGACTATTATGAGGTTGTGTATGGTGTTTGCAATCTCATCACGTAAAACAATTTGCCACTAAAACTATAACCGCAGGAGAACGATAATGCTTGGTACAGGCTCCACGCTCTGTCAGAAGTGCAAGAGAAGATGATGATGATTTGATAGCTTTACTACTATCACTCCTATATAATGATAGTATTAACTTCAAAAAAAAAAACAAACAAACAAAGACCTCCTTTATTATCACTCATTTTCAGTTATTATTTTATCCACACATGGGGGTCAGAGTGGCTAAGAGGTATGGGTCCACCTCTAATTCTAAACGTACATGGTTCGGTTCCCAGTACAGGGAATATATACTGAAGCACATTAAAAACGCACCACCTGTATAATCCAGGAACAGAGTGTGAAATGTAAATATAAGTGTTTACAAGTTTACATATTTGGAATCTTTATTCATTTTCCTATGAATCCATGCTGGTCATTAATTTGTACATTTGATTGTTATGAAATTCATTGCATTCTGTGCAGGCAAGGGAGAAAACCAAAAATGCAACCAATAAAAAAATTCATTCACACTATCCTCAGTATCTGGTATGTCCACCGTGTGCTTGCAAACAAGCTTTGCAGTGGCTCCGCATGGAACGCACAAGTCTCTGAAGGAAATTCCAGGGAATCAAGTCCCATTCACGTGTAAGAGCAGCTTCGAGCTGTTGCAGATTAGCTGGAGAACCTTATCTGCAGACTCTGCGTCAAAGCTCGTCCCACAGATGTTCTATAGGGGACATGTCTGGTGATAGGGGCAGGCCAATCAATCGTCACAATGTTCTGCTGCTGTAGATATTGCTGCATAATGCATGCGGTGTGTGCACGTGCGTTATCCTGCTGGAGAAGCTGCAAGTCTGGATAATTTGTGAACGCAGGAGCAACCAATGCATCCAGAACCTCATTTCGATATGTCACAGCATTAACATTTCCACGGAAGACGTGAAGAGGCAAGCAATGGTGAAAAGTGAATCCTCCCCAAATGTGAATACTGCCACCTCCAAATCGGTTGTGCTGACGAACACAGCAATCTGCAAAGCGCTCTCCACACTGTCGCCAAATCCGCATACGTCCATCAGCAAAGGATATGTTGAATCTGCTCTCGTCTGTGAATAGGACAGCATTCCACTGCATTCTAGTCCATCTGACATGTTGCTCTGCCCATTGCAGGCGCTGCTGATGATGTCTGTGAGTCAAGTTTGGCCCAACATAAGGTCGTCTTGCAGTAAGGCCTCTGCCATCAATGGTACCTATACCTTGTAGCGGTATGGCAGCTTGTGTACCCTGACAATCCCCAGAGCTATGCCAGTGGGAGTTTTACTCCTGGTAGGTTCAACCAAGCTGGACTGGTCTGTGTGGGTAGGGGTCAGACAAAAGCTGGTACCCTGGTCCTCCAGGTTGGGGGTTTTAGCATAGGGCTGACACCCCTGTCTATGTAAAAAAAACAATGAAGTTACGGAAACAACAATAAATGAACAAACTTTGCTGTGGGATGGACATTCGGAGTCTGTGGCTCGTATGACTGTCAGTGGTGAAAGCCGAAAGGAAGCCACTGACATGAAAACGGATGTCCTGACCGCAAAACAGGATACAAGAATAGGATTTTGGAATGTCAGGACAATGAACGAGACGGGTAAACTAAGACAGGTCACAACAAAAATGAGAAACTATAGGTTACACATTCTAGGGATAAGCGAGAGCAGATGGACAGGGGCAGGAAAAGTTAAAACAGCAACAGGAGAAACAGTACTTTACTCTGGAAGAGAGGATGGACAGCACAATGAAGGCGTAGCCATTATTCTACAGAAAGGAATAGAAAGGACATTACTGAGATGGAAACCCATCAACAACAGACTGATAAGATTAAGATTGAGAGGGAGATTCACCAACACTACAATAATACAATGCTACGCACCAACGAATGATAGCGATGAGGAGGTCAAGGATGAATTCTATCAACAACTGCAGAAAGAAATGGAAGACACATCTAGATATGATCTTGTTATAGTAATGGGAGACCTCAATGCGAAAGTTGGTACACACAATACATATAATGAAAGAACAATGGGGAAATGTGGCAGCGGAACAGCAAATGAAAATGGGGATAAACTAATAAGTTTCTGTAGCATTAACAACCTGGTCATTGGAGGAACACTTTTCCCACATAAAGAAATTCACAAATTAACATGGGAATCACCAAATGGTTGGGACAGAAACCAGATAGACCACATCATGGTTGACGGTAGATGGAGACATGCATTACAAGATGTGAAGGTAAGAAGAGGAACAGATGTGGGAAGTGATCACCATTTAGTAGTAGCAAAACTGAAAGTGAAACTAAGAAGGGCTGGACCAACTGTAACTACACAGAAAAGGTTTGACATCAGCAAATTGAAGGACTCCCTTACCAGAAAAGTTTTTGCGGCCGACATAAAGAAACGATATCAATTTGCCAAAAGTCAGGAAAAGACATTGACTGATGATATAGACCAGAATTTCAACACCATTTCAACAATATACAAGGAAAGCAGCAAATCATGCTTGGGATTCCAGGAAAGGAAGAAGGAAGACTGGATAACACCAGAAACATTAAACACCATAACGATGAGAAAGGAAATGAAAAGAAAGAAAACAGAAGCGAAGTCCGCCAGGTTAAAGCAACTATCTGGCGAACAGTACAGCCAGCTGGACAAGGAAGTTAAACGCCAAACCCGAGCCAACAAAAGGAATTTCCTAGACAATCTTGCAAGACAGGCAGAGGAGGCAGCACTGAGAAATGAACAAAGCACAATATTCAAAATAACTAAATTCATCAGCGGAAAACGAGGTGCAAACAATATTACATTAGTAAGAGATAAGCAAGGAAATCTCATCAAGACAGCAGAGGGACAGGAAACAAGATGGGCAGAGCACTTCAGAGAAACTCTGAACAAGGAAATACCAGAGATACAATTGAATGTTCCTGAGGCTGAAAACGATCTAGATGTAAATACAGACATTCCACGAAAAGAAGAAATCATCACAGCAATCAAAGGGTTAAAGAACGGTAAAGCTCCGGGCCATGATAACTTAAATGCAGAGCTATTTAAGACAGACCCTGAGCTAGCAGCAGAACTATTAGAACCACTATTTGCACAAGTGTGGAAAACGGGGACAACACCATCAGAGTGGAACAAAGGAATAATTGTCAAATTGCCCAAAAAGGGAGATCTTGCAGACTGCAATAATTGGAGAGGAATCACTCTTCTCTCAGTTCCCAGCAAAATACTAGGCAGGATAATTATACAGAGAATTTCAAAGGCAGTAGACTACAAACTGAGGAAAGAACAAGCAGGATTTAGAAAGAACAGAAGATGTGTAGACCATATATTCACTCTCAGGAACATTATAGAGCAGTGCTCAGAATGGCAAAGACAGCTTTACATAAATTTTGTTGATTTTGAAAAGGCTTTTGACAGCATACATAGGGACAGTTTATGGAAAATACTGAGGGCTTATGGAATTCCAAGCTGCATAGTGACAATCATAAAAAAGCCTCTATGCCAACTTTACGTGTAGTGTTGGGCAGAGCAACCTAACCTTCGAGGTGAAGACAGGAGTACGACAGGGATGCCCCTTATCAACCACTCTTTTTTTAACAGTCATAGACTGGGTGATGCGCCAGACAACAGAGGGCAGTCCAAGAGGAATAAGATGGACTACATTTTCTACATTGGAAGATCTGGAATATGCAGATGACATTGCACTGCTGGCACATTCACATCAACACATCCAGGAAAAAACGGATAGACTTAATAAATTTAGCCAGCAGGTGGGCTTGAACATCAATTTAAAGAAGTCTGAGGTCATGACGCTCAATGTGAGCAACCCTGAGCCCATATCAGTAAGGAATCAGCAATTGGTACAGACAGATACCTTCACATACCTAGGAAGCATAGTAACACCAGACGGCGGGGCAGGCAAAGACATCAACATCAGAATGAATAAGGCAAGAACAGCCTTCTTAAGCCTAAACAACATCTGGAAGTCCTCCCAATACAGCACAAGCACAAAATTAAGATTATATCAGAGCTGTGTGCTTTCTGTGCTTCTCTATGGTGCGGAATGCTGTAGAGTTACAGAGAAGGAAATGTCGAAATTGTCCTCTTTTCACACAACATGCCTAAGAAAAATTCACTGAATCTTTTGGCCGAATACCATCACTAACCAAGATCTGCTTACTCGTAGCAAGCAAGAGGACATGCACACCATCATAGCTGGCAGACGCTGGAGCTGGGTTGGTCATGTCCTCAGAAGAGACCCCGATGCCATCACAAGAACAGCTATGCTTTGGACCCCTGAAGGAAAACGAAAGAGAGGCCGACCAAAAACAACCTGGCGGAGGACTGTGGAGGCTGAGATGCAGGGAATGAACCAGAGTTGGGGCACTGTATGAAGGATGGCCACCGACCGAGCAAAGTGGAATCAATTTGTTGTTGCCCTACAAGACCCCACTAGGCGTGATGGCCACTGACTGCTTTGACGGTCGGCGGCTAAGGTTTAAAGAAGAAGAAGATAGTGTCAATCATAAAAAGCCTCTATGCCAACTTTACGTGTAGTGTTGGGCAGAGCAACCTAACCTTTGAGGTGAAGACAGGAGTACGACAGGGATGCCCCTTATCAACCACTCTATTTTTAACAGTCATAGACTGGGTGATTCCAAGAGGAATAAGATGGACAACATTTTCTACATTGGAAGATCTGGAATATGCAGGTGACACTGCACTACTAGCACATTCACATCAACACATCCAGGAAAAAAAGGATAGACTTAATAAGTTTAGCCAGCAGGTGGGCTTGAACATCAATTTAAAGAAGTCTGAGGTCATGATGCTCAATGTGAGCAACCCTGAGCCCATATCAGTAAGGAATCAGCAACTGGTACAGACAGATACCTTCACATTCCTAGGAAGCATAGTAACACCAGACGGCGGGGCAGGCAAAGACATCAACATCAGAATGAAAAAGGCAAGAACAGCCTTCTTTAGTCTAAACAACATCTGGAAGTCCTCCCAATACAGCACAAGCACAAAATTAAGATTATATCAGAGCTGTGTGCTTTCTGTGCTTCTCTTTGGTGTGGAATGCTGTAGAGTTACAGAGATGGAAATGTCGAAATTGTCCTCTTTTCACACAACATGCCTAAGAAAAATTCACCGAATCTTTTAGCCGAATACCATCACTAACCAAGATCTGCTTACTCGTAGCAAGCAAGAGGACATGCACACCATCATAGCTGGCAGACGCTGTAGCTGGGTTGGCCATGTCCTCAGAAGAGACCCCGATGCCATCACAAGAACAGCTATGCTTTGGACCCCTGAAGGAAAACGAAAGAGACCAAAAACATTCTGGCGGAGGACTGTGGAGGCTGAGACTCAAAGAATGAACCAGAGTTGGGGCACTGTACGAAGGATGGCCACCAACCGAGCAAAGTGGAATCAATTTGTTGTTGCCCTACAAGACGCCACTAGGCGTGATGGCCACTGACTGCTTTGACGGTCGGCGGCTAAGGATCAAAGAAGCAGTAAGGCCTGTATCTCTGAGTCGTCGTATGATTGTCATTCGAGAGACTTGCCCAAGTCTACCCACTATTGCTCTTGCTGTTTGACTTGCCGGGAGAGAACGATTCCTTAAGTGACTCAGCACAATATGACGATCTTGCGCAGGGGTAGTAACTCGTGGTTGGCCCCTCTGAAGTCTATCCCAGGCACTGCCAGTGGTTCCGTAACGTTCACTGAGACGTACAATAGTGCTGTGGTGGCAATTCATCCTTCTGGCAATGGCCCGCGAGCTCATTCCGGTCTCCAACATACCAATGGCTCGTTGGCGGTCGTTTTCAGATAGTCGTGGCATTTCAAGCACATGTACTGGGTGTTTTGTATCAACGGCCTTTTTATACCGAGTATACTGCCACAATGCGTACACATTTTCAGGGTCATAGCTGTTGGGAATCGTGTTGCACGTGTAACTTTCATTGTTTTCATGTAGTCTGTATACAAACCCGTGGGTTGAATCATGCACTTTCCATTCCAGCAGCTATTCGCTCTCTACCTCATGACAAACATGGGCAAAATCCATTCCCACACTTTTTTTTCCAGCTTCTCGGCATCAGTATATATAATAGTGGTGCGTTTTTAATGTGCTTCAGTATATATAATATGCTTGTATGTCTATGCATATATGTACTTATACTTGTTTGTATATATGCCTATATGTATGTATGTATGTATGTCATTCTCCCCCCGATCTCACGGGTAGTGAGATTTGATGCCTAGCCTTCTCGGATAAGGGTGAAAATGGGTGGTCCAGTGTGCAAGTTGCGCGCGTCAAAAATCCCTCGGCAGTTGGAAATTGTAAAGAGTAGGCCATACGGCCGCTGCCCTGGCAAAATTTATCAAATTAGGAAAATCTACCCACCACAAAAATATTTAAAGAATGTGTGATTTATGAATACACACATTGGGGTTCTCGCTGGTGCTACAGAGTTCATGCACTGTGCTGAGATTCTCCTTGTGTGAAGTTAGGGAGAAGACTGGAACACTGATGGAGTTGTCCGTGTGCAATACAGATGGTCCTTAAAACCAAACCAAACCACACATTAAAAAAAAAAAAAAAAAACCTTTCCCAATGAACACATGTAACATCTGAACTACCAATCATGCCTCCTACATAATTTCCATAACAACACACATGCCATTCAATTCTACCACACTAGCAGAAAAAATAAACAAGAAAATGTTTTTCCATCACAGTAAAACAATGAAAAAAAAGTGGAAAGAAAAAGAAAACACTAGCTTGCCATAAGGTCATGCACTACAAACAACGACCCCTGAGTAAATAAAGTTTCCGAAAACACCAGGCTTGTGAATTGTAAAAAAAAACACAAAAAATTTAAAAAAAAAGCAAGATGACCACCACAGCAAGTATAGCACAAGCACTCTGAAGATGGAACAATAAACAGCAAATTAAAAGTAACACACATTGGGCCTTATTATTATTGCCATTTTTTATTATATTACTTTGTTGCCTTTATGTTGTTTTCATTGCTGTTGCCTGTTAGATACTTTGTGTTGATATTTATTTATTTCTTGATTCTCATGTTTACTTACTATTCAGTGTTACATTTTTCTTTGTATTACATTGGTTCTTTCTTCCATTTTATCTTACTGTGTTGCTCAACTTATCTTGAGGGTACAGTATAAAATACTAGTTCATGTCTCAGGCTTTGTCTTAAGATCATAGTATAACATACTTCCTTCTGTCCCAGGCCTTGTTTTAAGGTCACTGTATAACAGACTGGGAGCAGTGGTAGCACAATGGTTAGTGCACTGGCTTCCTAGCTCGGTGGTCCATGGTTCAATCCCCAGTTGAGGTGGGATTTTTTAGACCACTAACAGCTCCGGGGTTGACCCAGCCTCATGAATTGGGTACCAGAGTAACTCTGGGAAGGTTAAGGCGGCTGGCGTGATGCTGACCACATCACCCCTAGTGTGCCGATGGTCAAGAAAATATGGGCATAACACCATATTCCCAATTTGCCTCACTGGGCATGTAAATGAATCCTTTTATAACGACTACTTTCTACTTTTCTGTCACGTCTTAAGGGCACAGTATAACATACTAGTTTCTGTCCTAAGGCTTTGCCCTGAGGGCATAGTTAACTCTACTTTCTGTCACAAGGCTGTGTCATTAGGCTTTGCCCTGAGGGCCTAGTATAACATACTACTTTCTGTCACACAGCTTTGTCCTGAGGGCATAGTATAACATACTTTCTGTCCTTAGGCTTTGCCTTGAGGGCATAGTATGACATACTACTTTCTGTTCTAAGGCTTTGCCCTGAGGGCATAGTATGACATACTACTTTCTGTTACAAGGCTCTGTTATAAGTATACATACTGAGAGCAAATTATAACATACTACTTTGTCCCAGGCCTTACCCTGAGGGCACACTGTAACATACTACTATATGCCCTAAGGCTTTGCCCTGAGGGTATAATATAACATAATACTTTATGCCCTAAGGCTTTGCCCTGAGGGTACTGTACAACACACTACTTTCTGTCTCATGCCTCTCCCTGAGGGCTACACATAAAATACTATTTTCTGTCTTGTGCCTTGTCTTAAGGTCACAATATAACATACTACTTTCTGTCTCAGGCCTTGCCCTGAGAACATAGTTTAACATACTACTTTCTATCCAAAACCTACTGTTTCCTTTCTGCATAAAATACTGCAGTTCCCAGGGATCTCCAGAGAAACAAAGAAAAGAATAGGACTACTCCATCCTAAGACATCTCTTACACGGTGACTAATATGAGATTGGTGATTAATATGAGATTGGTGATTAATGAGATTGGTGATTAATATGAGATTGGTGATTAATATGAGATTGGTGACTAATATGAGACTGGTGATTAATATGAGATTGGTGACTAATATGAGATTGGTGATTAATATGAGATTGGTGATTAATGAGATTGGTGATTAATATGAGATTGGTGATTAATATGAGATTGGTGACTAATATGAGACTGGTGATTAATATGAGATTGGTGACTAATATGAGATTGGTGATTAATATGAGACTGGTGATTAATATGAGACTGGTGACTAATATGAGGTTGGTGATTAATTTGAGGTTGGTGACTAATATGAGATTGGTGATTAATATGAGATTGGTGACTAATATGAGATTGGTGATTAATATGAGATTGGTGACTAATATGAGATTGGTGACAATATGAGATTGGTGACTAATATGAGATTGGTGACTAATATGAGATTGGTGATTAATATGAGATTGGTGACTAATATGAGATTGGTGATTAATATGAGATTGGTGACTAACATGAGATTGGTGATTAATATGAGATTGGTGATTAATATGAGATTGGTGATTAATATGAGATTGGTGATTAATATGAGATTGGTGATTAATATGAGATTGGTGACTAATATGAGATTGGTGATTAATATGAGATTGCACAAGAGGCTGGCAACATCATCTTATAAAACAACAGTGCCACAGAAATCATTGCCACAACAGCATGTGAATGATTGGTGAAGGCCTCCAGTAAGGGGACCAGTTACAGTGGTGGCTCCATCCGGAGCACAAAGGAACAAGGTGGTAATGATGCAGTGGGGACATTGAATAGGGATAAGGGAGAGATATTAAGGACAATTAATGATCATCTATTTGACAACGAGACTGTAATCGATGAATCAACAAGACTAAGGCTGCTTGAATTTGACATCAAATATAAGACAAGCAGGGAAGGATATATGAGAGGATGTATCCAGCGTCTATACAATCACAGCACTGCAGGACGAATCAACATTCATAGCTTTTGACATTTGCAGAAGGAGGCTGAGCACTTAAGGGTTTGCCCGGAGAGCAATGTAGTTGATTCTGAACCACAAGAACAATACACTGCTGTGTCAACATTCCCAGCTGCCTTCAGCCTTTCCTTCAATTTCATTTATAACAAAATGTTATGTCCTTTTATTGTCCAAGTTATTAGATTTGTCTAACTTTGATCTCTTTCATCATCATCTCATTTAATTCATAGTTAATGTTTTCTTCTAGGTCTTCTGTACTTATCTGCATCTCTTTCCATAAAATGTGCCCAACTACTCTAATCTCAATTATCTTACAGCAAGTGGTCAGCTGACCACATCACCCCTAGTGTGCAGATGGTCAAGAAAATATGGGCCTAACACCATATTCCCCAAGTGGTCAGCTAACCCCCCCCCCCCCCCCCAGAGTCTCGGAGGAGATAAAGAAAGAATTGGCTTACTACTCCCTTCGTCATATCGTAACAGGTGTGACTAACATGAGACAGTCCATGAGGGTAGTGACCTCATCATGCACAAGAAATTGCTTTAAAAAAATAACCACTGCATGAGCACATAAATGCTTTGATATAAGCTTCCCTTAAGGGGATTTAACTCCACTGCTGTAACAATGCTTCAAAAGGAGAGAAAAGGAAAAGAAGAACAGGTCTATTACTCATTAACAAATAACATCTTAACGCAGCATTTAAACATTACATATCAGGGACAAATGCTGGACAAAGTACACTCTAGATCTAGATAGCCATCAAACACGGACCAACAAAGAAGTGTGAAAACAGAACAGCATTGATGGAAGCATTCTTATTGGGGAGTCTTGGTCAGGTGACAGACTCTTGTGCTCATTTTCTGAAGGTTAGATGTACATGTGGAGTTGCTATGTTTGGTTCTCTATAATACTGTCAGGACCATCTGCTCCTTCGTCACCAGATCAACAGCGACCTATGATCATCATTCATTCATCCCCCATGGAGCTTTAGGTTACCACTGTAGTTGGCCTTCTTGCACTCAGCCTGTGCCAAAGCACTCCATGTGCTCTTGGAATGGTGGTTTCTATAGCAATTAGATTCCCATGCTGTGGTTGCTAGTGCCATCCATGCACAATCTTACATTAGCTGCCACTTACGATATAGCTAGGAGGAGCAGTGTTTCTATTCCAGAAACAACACAGGATTTAAAACATGAACAGTTAAGGGAAAACAAAATAGTTTCAAAGTACCTGTCGCAGTAGAGATTATAAAGCTGGCATTATTCAAACAAAATACAGAAACAATCCTTGGAGGAATCCACAAACCTAAACAAGCAAGAAAGTTGTTACTGAAAGTATAGACTTCTGAACAGTGTGAAGACATAGGAGCCTAAGGAGTATGAAGGTCTAGATGGACAAAAAATACTCAAAGTCTAAGGAGTAAAGAGGGCTAGAAAAATTGGTCATAGATTGTGAGCAATATGAAGGGGTAGATAGATGGGACGGGCATCAAAAGTGTGAGCAATATGAAGGGGTAGATAGATGGGACGGGCATCAAAAGTGTGAGCAATATGAAGGGGTAGATAGATGGGACGGGCATCAAAAGTGTGAGCAATATGAAGGGGTAGATAGATGGGACGGGCATCAAAAGTGTGAGCAATATGAAGGGGTAGATAGATGGGATGGGCATCAAAAGTGTGAGCAATATGAAGGGGTAGATAGATGGGATGGGCATCAAAAGTGTGAGCAATATGAAGGGATAGATAGATGGGATGGGCATCAAAAGTGTGAGCAATATGAAGGGGTAGATAGATGGGATGGGCATCAAAAGTGTGAGCAATATGAAGGGATAGATAGATAGATGGGACAGGCATCAAAAGTGTGAGCAATATGAAGGGATAGATAGATGGGATGGGCATCAAAAGTGTGAGCAATATGAAGGGGTAGACAGATGGGATGGGCATCAAAAGTGTGAGCAATATGAAGGGGTAGATAGATGGGACAGGCATCAAAAGTGTGAGCAATATGAAGGGGTAGATAGATGGGATGGGCATCAAAATTGTGAGCAATATGAAGGGATAGATAGATGGGATGGGCATCAAAAGTGTGAGCAATATGAAGGGGTAGATAGATGGGATGGGCATCAAAAGTGTGAGCAATATGAAGGGGTAGATAGATGGGACAGGCATCAAAAGTGTGAGCAATATGAAGGGGTAGATAGATGGGACGGGCATCAAAAGTGTGAGCAATATGAAGGGGTAGATAGATGGGACAGGCATCAAAAGTGTGAGCAATATGAAGGGATAGATAGATGGGATGGGCATCAAAAGTGTGAGCAATATGAAGGGGTAGATAGATGGGATGGGCATCAAAAGTGTGAGCAATATGAAGGGGTAGATAGATGGGATGGGCATCAAAAGTGTGAGCAATATGAAGGGATAGATAGATGGGACAGGCATCAAAAGTGTGAGCAATATGAAGGGATAGATAGATGGGACAGGCATCAAAAGTGTGAGCAATATGAAGGGATAGATAGATCGGACAGGCATCAAAAGTGTGAGCAATATGAAGGGATAGATAGATGGGACAGGCATCAAAAGTGTGAGCAATATGCAGGAATAGATAGATGGGACAGGCATCAAAAGTGTGAGCTATATGAAGGGATAGATAGATGGGACGGGCATCAAAAGTGTGAGCAATATGAAGGGATAGATAGATGGGACGGGCATAAAAAGTGTGAGCAATATGAAGGAATAGATAGATGGGATGGGCATCAAAAGTGTGAGCTATATGAAGGGATAGATAGATGGGACGGGCATCAAAAGTGTGAGCAATATGAAGGGATAGATAGATGGGACGGCATCAAAAGTGTGAGCAATATGAAGGGATAGATAGATGGGACAGGCATCAAAAGTGTGAGCAATATGAAGGGATAGATAGATGGGACGGGCATCAAAAGTGTGAGCAATATGAAGGGATAGATAGATGGGACAGGCATCAAAAGTGTGAGCAATATGAAGGGATAGATAGATGGGACGGGCATCAAAAGTGTGAGCAATATGAAGGTATAGATAGATGGGACAGGCATCAAAAGTGTGAGCATTATGAAGGGATAGATAGATGGGACAGGCATCAAAAGTGTGAGCAATATGAAGGGATAGATAGATGGGACGGGCATCAAAAGTGTGAGCAATATGAAGGGATAGATTAGATGGGACAGGCATCAAAAGTGTGAGCAATAGAAGGGATAAGATAGATGGGACGGCATCAAAAGTGTGAGCAATATGAAGGTAATAGATAGATGGGTCAGGCATCAAAAGTGTGAGCAATATAAAGGGATAGATAGATGGGACAGGCATCAAAAGTGTGAGCATTATGAAGGGATAGATAGATGGGACACAAAATCAAAGAATGAGCTGTTTGAAGGTTAGGTGGATGGGGCAGATACACATAGCATGAGCTTCTTTTTTTTTTTTAAATTAATGAAGAAAAATATCCCGTTCAACATCTGATGGGTAATAATTAAGATTATATATATGTTTTTCAATTCCAAATAATATGAACAACTGCCGATATGAAAAAGTGGCATCACATTTATATTTATGGGGGAATATACACATAGCATGTGCTGTATGAAGGGCTAGATGGATGGGGCAGATACACATAGCATGAGCTGTATGAAGGGCTAGATGGATGGGGCAGATACACATAGCATGAGAGCTGTATGAAGGGTTAAGATGGATGGGGCAGATACACATAACATGAGCTGTATAAAGAGCTAGATGGATGGGGCAGATACACCATAGCATGTGCTGTATGAAGGGCTAGATGAATGGGGCAGATACACATAGCATGAGCTGTATGAAGGGCTAGATGGATGGGGCAGATACACATAGCATGAGCTGTTGAAGGGCTAGATGAATGGGGCAGATACACATAGCATGAGCTGTATGAAGGGGCTAGATGGATGGGGCGGCAATACACATAGCATGAGCATGTATGAAGGGCTAGATGGATGGGGCAGATACACATAGCATGAGCTGTAATGAAGGGCTAGATGAATGGGGCAGATACACATAGCATGAGCTGTATGAAGGGCTAGATGGATGGGGCAGATACACATAGCATGAGCTGTGTGAAGGCTAGATGAATGGGGCAGATACACATAAGCATGAGCTGTATGAAGAGCTAGATGAAATGGGGCAGATCTACACATAACATGAGCTGTATGAAGGGCTAGAAAGAATGGGGCAGATACACATAGCATGAGCTGTAATGAAGGGTTAGATGGATGGGGGCCAGATACACATAGCATGAGCTGTATGAAGGGCGCTAGATGGATGGGGCAGATACACATAGCATTGAGCTGTATGAAGGGGCTAGAATGAATGGGGACACATACTCAAAGTATTGAGCAGTTATCAAACACGTTAGATGGATGGAAACAGACAAGCAAATAACAAACTGCATCAAGGCTAGATGTTGATGGGACAGACACTCAAAGTGAGAGCAGTATGAAGAAAAGGGTGAAGAAACTGGACTGATAGATAACAAAAATCAATGTCTGAGAAGTGCGAAGGATTGGATGGACAGATAATAAATCAATTGTCTGAGAAGTGTGAAGAAGGACTGGATGGATAGAGAGATAAAATCAATGTCTGTAGAAGTATGAAAGGGTGGAGTTGGATAATACAATAATCAAAGTCTGAGCTGTATGAAGGGCTGAATGACAGGACACATACTCAAATTCCTGAGAAGTAATGAAGGGTTGGATGGATAAAAATATAATAAAAAACCAGAGAAGTAACACATGCTGGATGGACAGTAAGATATAATCAAAGCCTGACGAGTATGAAGAGCTACACATGGATACAGAACAGTCAAAGTCTGAGAAGTATGAAAAGCTGCATGGACAAACACGATATATTAAAACAAAATTTGGGAAGCAATCAAGAAAGAGAGAAGCCTCTTAGGCAAAAACAGAGAAGATGAAATAAAAACATTTAAAAAGTATTTAAAAAAAACTATGTTAAATATGCAAGTAATTTAATTTTCACAGCAACACCCAAAGCCTGGGGCCAGAGTATAAATTTCTAAAAGATGCATATTAAAAAATTTAAGTTAAAATGTAATCAGGCGATGTTGTTATGTTAATATACCACAAATGTGGATAAACTATTCTTATTTTAAGTACAAGCTGTAGATTTTTCAAACAAAAAGGGCTGAAAAAAAAATGTGTACAAACATCTAAGTAGAAATGGTTTTATTCTACGGCCCAAACAAAACATTCTAATTCACTTTAGTCCAGCAAAAAGGCCAAAGCAAGCAACTCTGGAAACAGGGTCGGGGCAAACAATGGAAGTTTTGTCTTAAGCCCTAAATTTATTATTTTATTTTTTATTGGTAATAATTGTTGTTGGTGTAAAAAAAAAAATCAACTTTTCTCTCTTTTGCCAACTGTTCCCTTGTTTGTAAGATCTAACCTAAAATGTTCATGATATAAAGAGTGCCCCATAAAGTCTTTGTAGCAACTTATAACGTTAATAACTTTTGACGTACACTTATGACAGAAGCATACTGTAAAACAGCATATAAAAAGAAATAATTTATACATTTTGTTATGTTTAATGTTATCACTTTTTTGTGTTAATATTTGTGTTCAGATCCAGTAACTGATTGAAACCGGCGACCGTAAAAGAAAAGGATTAACTGTGTGATTGAAAAATCAGACTGAAATGATGTGTCACGAAAGATAGGCAGTTGTGTTATGACGCTTAAAAAAAAAAATGTAAACAGTATTGAGTTTTAAAACTAAATATCATGTTTTTATACATCCATTTACAGTGTGCTTCTATCTAGTGTAAATCCAAAGTTAATATAAAGTTTAAAGTTGCAACAAGAGCTTTATATAGACACCCTGTATTATTTATCAGTTCAACACCACAGGTGATGGAATATTAATATAAGAAATCAAACAACGACAAGTCCCCCCCCCCAAAAAAAAGAAAGCCCTAAACCCTGTTTTCTGAGAAACAACTACAGCCAGAACAGAAAAGCTCAAGAGAGCCAGACAAAGTCAATGCATATGACCTACCTACGACCCGGAACAAATCTGTGTCTAAACAAGGGAACCGGGAGCCCAAGATGTCCTGGTGTTGTTAAAGGAACAAGATGAGGTTGTTCATGAGGTTAAAATATCAACATTGAATCATCCTTCCATTATTCATTCATAAAAAACATTTTACTAATGTTTATTCATTCCTCATCAGATTTTATTTTATCATCATCATCATCATTCATCATTAAGGAGCATAGGCCTTCAACAAACTTAAAACAAGTCTTCCTGTCCCGTGCCATCAGCCTCAAAAGCCTTCATCACATTATACACAGCCACACTCAACTACCTCCGTCCAGTTCATTTCACTCATTCATTCATCACTTTTATAACTCCCCAGGGAGCACAGACCTTCAACAAACATAAGCCAAGTCTTCCTGTCCCAAGTCATCAGATCAAGGTTTTTTCATTTCTGTCTCTCCAGTTCTCTTCTCCATGTGTTCTTTGGTCTTCCTCTATCTCTCTTAACCTGGAGATTCCCAGGTCTGCCTGGTAAAGCTATCAACATGTTTCCCCAATTTGTGTCCCAGGTCTGCCTGGTAAAGCTATCAACATGTTTCCCCAATTTTTTGTGTCCTATCCATCGACTGTAAATGTTTAATGTGGCTTAGCATTTTGTGTAATAATTCATTCATTCATAACCCTCCCACTCCCAAAGGAGCATAGGCCTTCAACAAACACATGCCAAGTCCTCCTGTCACGTGCCATCATCTCAAGTTTATTTTCCACGTTCTCCTCAACATTTTCCCAGCTCTCTTTCTCCATGTGCTTCTTGGTGTCTACCTCTGCCTCTCTTGCCTTGGGGGTTCCAGAACATTTACAATTGGTGTGTAATTAAACTGGCAGTTAATTCTCTATATACGTCCCATGTTTCTTCCATATAAACTTGTTGGATACGAGTGAAGGAAATAACAATTTAGAAAAAATAGAAATAAAAATAGACGTTTTCAATAACCCTTAGATCTTTGGCAGCACAACATACCACTTTGCACTATGAGATAGGGAAGGAGATATTGGACCTAGTATGGTGAAACTCTCTAACACTTCACTCCCCTATGGCAGTATCTGCTGTGGGATTACCTTGATTTTTTAATACAGAAACAGTTCTGGAAGAATTTGACAGTCGCATCAAAAATAAGAATACAAAAAGGCAAGTCAGATCTACAAAGCATTGGCAAATACAATAAAATCAGAGAATATAAAGACAAATATGTAAAAAAAAAAAAAATAATCATCAACTCAAATGGTAAGGAATAAGGGGTTTTTCTAAAACACAGAGAGCAACAAAAATGACAACTAAAAAGGTTTTTTCTATAAAATTGGTGCTTTCTGCAGAATAGTACATGGGTTAGCTCAACAAGATCTGTGCCAACAAACAGAAACTGATGGACTATCAGCTGATGAAAGATCAACGAAATATCCCTTGTTTCAACTGTAATTATTACTTTGTAAAAACATTTCAGTTGCCATTTTTATTTTATTTAATTTTTTGGAAACTTTCTATTACATTTATTTCAAACTGGCACTGACCAACAAAAAAAAGCAAGCTCCAAAACCTCAGGGTACTGAGGAAGGTGGGTGAGGTAACAAGAACTGACATCGTCCCACAAAACCAGACGATACACAATGGCCTCAAACCCCCGGTCACTGCAAGACCCAAGTGGAAACAGTCCAAATTACGATGGTTTGTGGCATGTCTGCAGAATGGGTAGAAGAATTGGCTACCACAACACAAATACAGGGGTAACCAAGAGCCAGGGATCCAGACCTCCAGGATGGCCCAGAGTTTTCACTGGGAGGACAACTTTAATCTCTCTGAAAGAACCGAGGACTAGATTGGAAACAGGTCAGGAGGAAGACAGGAGATAAGATAATGTGGCAAGGCACTCTCTCTGGCAAACCTCTACACCCCAGGGTAGAAGAGGAACACGAATAAAGTAGGAAGTAATTGTCAGTTTGTTCCAAATTCCAAGTACTAATGAAACCGGAAAAGAGACGTTATTTTATGAAGGTAGAGATCTTTAGAGCGCTCAGTGTTTCTAAAGTAGATGCTCACAGCTTCAGGCATGTACTAGTTTCATTCTATTTGTCTTCCATGGTGTGCTGACATAATGCCAGAATGTGTTTTAAATCTTTTTTGAGTATTGACAATACATACAAAATATGCAGATTAAATGTTAATTGTTATATGATATGGCTGCATGGGTGTCACAATACTGGATACAAAAGGCAAAGGGCAGGCTGTCAGAGGGGCCATGAATGCCCTAATTTTCAACCCTTTCAAGAATAAAGGTTGGTTCACCCTTTCTCTATGAAAACTTAATTTTTTTTTTTTTTTTTAAATCAAACATTAGACAATTTTATGCTGATAGTGATCAACCTAACTTAATGGAACACAGGAAAACATTACGCCAGACCCAAAAAATGTAGACATAACAGTGTTAAATGATATGGATCCAACAATGCGAAAGCACAAAATACCCTCTCTCTTCTTGTAATTTTTTTTTTTTCTGGGTTTCCATTTTTAGACCTTGGCCATACCTAAATTCTGGGGAAAAAAGCCACTTTCCCCAGTGCCCCTCAAGTCTGAAGCATGCTGGATACATGTTCCCATACAAATACATTCCTTCTTGTGTTTACTTTTCCATTAATGTCACTAACGGTTAATCTAATTTAATAGGGAGGCAGGATAAAGTAAAAATATAAAAATTAAATAACATGAATTTTTTGCTCACAAACTTGTCCTGAGCAATTAACATTTGCAAGAACAATAACTCTATTAATCAGGAACCACCCCCGCAAGAACAATAACTCCAGGCAGATGAGGAACAGTAACCCCAAGCAGTAATGTAGATTTTTGAGTTGCAGTAAAGAAATAAATACAACTGCCCCCCCCCCCCCCCCCCCCAGTTTCCAATAATGTGGCACATGACTGGTTTTCACAGCAACAATAAATAAATGTGTTAAGAGGCCAGAATGACAAATAACTCCCACCTGGTGCAGTGCTGGCGCAAGGACAGGTAACTTAGGACAACTCCTGAATATATGAACTCAATAAAGCCTGGTGTTATATCCTCACCAGAGTGTGGGGCCCACCTAACAAAGGGAGAGTAATTTGTTCTTTGGGATTATAAATCAACGTATTAACTACAAGCAAACACACAAGGTTAAGGGAGTTTGACTATGTAAGGAGAATTCACTACACTAGGTCTCACAGCTTTATCAGTTGGAAATGAACCCACTTCCCCTTTCCTCATACGCCTATTGCCTAGTCCTTAACTCAGGAGTGCAAGACCATGGTGCCCATGTAACCAGCTGGGGCAGGACGCACACTGTGTTATACCTTTTGGTAACAAAAAAATTGTGAAAGCAACTCAGCACCCAATGAAGGGATAAGAGCATTGTGAGCACAGCACTTCCCCTTTATAGGCTCCCTTATGATGGGTCCATGGAGCCACCCCACAACAGCATAGCCCTCTAGCTGGTGACAACAGCACCGAAGCATTCAAAGTACTGGTTGAAGTGAGTTGTTTAATGTAACAATTTGATTTTACAACGATGGGGTGGCCAGCTTCAATTGCAAAACCTAAACCCTCATCTTAAGCAACGACCTGAATACCGTACATGCAGGAGGAAAAAGTACCTTTCGTGTTCCTTGTCTTTATCCACCTCATAAGAGACCCCCGGACAACTACATTGGGCAACGAGAACCACAATGTGGTGCATAAAGAAAACAGCAGCAAGAAATATGAGACATAATGAGAGACAAGTGAAAATAAAGAAGGGTGAGGAAAAAATAAAAAGAGGGGAAAAGAATCAGAAAGATAAGAAAAGAAAAGGGAGGGCTTTCCATTTTAGTAAAAATCTTCCACCCTCCATACATCAATCTAGATGGCCATGGAAGGTTGGTATCAGGTGAAGAATTGCCTCTCCATAACCCTTCAGTCCTCTGGGTGCTCGCCTGTTTGGTAACCTTCTTGCCCGTGCCACGGTAACCTAAGTCCATCTAATGTTATATTTCTTTCTCCGACTCCCCCTGATCCTTTCAATCCTTTACATTGTCGCAACACTCTTATCATGTGTTCCAATTTTCCTCTTTCCACCAGATTATATCCAACACATTTTTCAACTCTCAAGTTTGCTAAAGATTTGTTCTCTTCTGCTCAACCTCCAACAGATACTTCATCACTAGCAATTTTTTAGTCATTTACCCATGGTATCAAGGTAAAAGTATGAAAAAATGGGAGAAATTAATAAAAAAATAATAAAAAATGCAAATGGTTTTAATGCCTGCTAGAACCAAGATAGAAGTATGCATACAATCAAAACAGACATTGCAGCTCTGTACAGAATATTATACAAACTATACCACGTAAGGTCTTGGTGAATAAGAAATAATTATGCAAAGGTTACATATGAAATTTTATTAAAATAATCAGATAAATACAAGAGTCATAAGTATCCTCCTCCCTAACTAGGACTGTATTACTGTCTAAGTATCTCCCTAACTAATACTGTTTACTGGTCCCTTAGTAATCTCTCCCTAACTAATACAGTTACTGGTCTTAGTATCCTTCCTAACTAATACTGTTTTTTTTTATATTTTTTGTTTACTGTCTTACTCTCGTCCCTAACTAATACTATGTTACTTGTCTAGTATCCTCCCTAACTAATACTTGTTACGATGGTCTTAACTCATCTCCACCTAAACTTAAATACTGTTTACTGTTCTTAGGTAACGTCCCCTAACTAAATAAATATGTTTACTGTCATAGTAATCAACCCTAACTAATACTGTTACTGTATTAGTATCTCCCTAACTAATATTGTTACTGTCTTAGTAATCTCCCTAACTAATACCTGTTTACTTGGACTATAGTATCGATCCCAAACTAATACTGTTGCACTGTCTTAGTATCTTCCCTAACTAAAACTGTTAAACTGTCTTAAGTAAACTCCCTCACTAACCACAAAAATGACATGACAGAGGAAGCAATAATAAATATCATATTTTTTTGTAAAAAAATCATATATACCAAGGTGGCGTTGGTCGTTCAGCTGATTTAAAACATTTTGCCTTACATTTTGCCGGTAAGGTTAAAAAAAAGTTTTTTTTAAAAATTTATATACCAGTCATCATTCAGATATTTTAAAAGCGGTGTTTTTTGTTTAATTATAGTTTCTAAGTGGTTTTACGTGTGTTTGAATGCTTAATTGCTTGGTGAGAAAAAATGAAAAAAATGGAACCAAAATGCAAAAGTAAAAATACTGAATACAGCATAAATAGTGGCCAATCCTCAGTTATATGAGTTTGGGAAATTGGCACACCATAACTCTTTGCCCGTAAATTTTTTTTTATAATGTTATCGTGCTATTTTAACATAATAAGCCTAATTACAAGTCTGAAAGGAGCCCATCTGATGGTGCTATCTGGGTCCTCTACAGATTTTAACTTACCTGCACAACAAAGCATTTTGAAAACTGTAGAGAAGTTCAAGAAACGATCTGCAGGTCAGGTATATCCTCCAATACATTATGTCCCATGTTAATGTCAAACCATTCATCAGTGTGGAGGTGTGATCTTCCGGAGGAGGGAGGAGTAAAGAGGCCACTAAGATGAAAAACCGATTTGCCAAAACCAAAACCTCCAGACCCAATAAATATAAAGTGAACGTTAAGAGATCCCGTGTTAACAGCCACCATGTGATGGAAACACAATATCTTACTTATTTTTTTCTTTATTTATGATTTATATTATTGTTTTAATCATACAGCCGCTATTACTCAGATGCGAAAATCTCCTGGATTCAGTAATGTGCTAACCTGAGAACAGAATTTACGTAGATTAATCCCTTTTTTTTTCTCTGTACTCTGACAGGTGTCCTCATTCGTCATTTTCAGGCAGATTACCTTCGCCATATTCGGAGGAACCCATAAAGAGAAGGGTCCGGCTCAGAGATCGCGTTCAGGTTTATTCCCAGTCCCGTGGTCGATGTGACACTTGCATCAAATGTCTTCCGCCAGGAGCTCAATTATATCCAGTCCCAGTTCCGCGGACGAGACGACACTCCTTCAAATGGTTCTTCGCCTGGGGCTTGTAACACCATAGAGATCTACGATCGCCCAGCACAGTGTTGATAACCACTTTCACTAGCTCGGCTCCAATATCTTAGCCTTAATTTAGGGTTACTCTGCCTGAAAGTAACAATTCAATCGCAGCTGATTTTCCACGTTTACAGGGAATTTGTGGTTTGTATTGAGGTTTGTAAGGTACCTAATCTTCATTGTCATAACAGACTCTGAATCATGCTCCTCACTCTTTGATTACGATAAGGAGGATCTCAAGCAAGCACAGTGGCCATGAACTCCACAGCACCGCAGCGAGGATCCCAATTGTGGGTATAAATGAAATCACACATTTGTAATAAATAATTTATTGTGGTGGGTAGGTTTCCTCCTAACGTTTGTGTTATTTTCACGAGGTTGCGAATGGCCCGTAATGGCCCTAACTCCAACTGCCGAAGGAATTTTTAACGACTGCTAGAGACTTGCAGCACATGTAACCTCCTATTTATTTTTTCGTCCATATCCAAGAAGGCTATGGTTATCCAATCTCACTGCACCCCAGGAAGATCATGGGGAGCATGACATCATTATAGAACCTTCTTAATTCTTCTTCTGAATCCTTAAGAGCAGCCCGACGACAGTCAAAGCATTACAGTGGCGCCATCACGGCCTAGAGGGCGTTCTTGTAAGGGCAGACAACAAATTGGATACCTCCCACTATTTGCGCGGTCTCGGCCGGCCACTCCTAAAAACTGCGCACAGACGAGACTCCGCCAACCCTGGTGTTCACTCTCCCGCCTCCACAAGTCCCACTCCGCCAGGCCTGTTTGTTTTCCCCGGTCGGCCACTGGTTCCCTCACCTTCCATACTAGGGGTCCCAAAGCATACTGTTTCCCCCCCCCCGCGATTGGCACCGGGGGTCTCGCCCGAGGGCACGACCCAAGTCCCAAGTCCCAGCGGTTCTGCCAGCAACTCAATGGCGCGCAAAGTCCCTCCAGCTCGCAACGAGCAAGCAGATCCCGGCTAGCTATGGGCATTTTGGCCAAATAGATATCGGATGAAATTATCCTCTTAGGCAATGTTTGGTGTGAAAAGAGGCGCAATTTATCTGACATATCCTTCATCTGTAACTCTCCAGCATATTCCGCACCATAAGAGAAGCAACAGAAAGCACACCAGCTCTGATATATAATCCTTAAATTTTGGTGCTTTGTGGCTGTAATTGGGAGGAACTTCCCAGATGATTGTTATAGGCTAAAGAAAGGCTGTTCTTCGTCCTATTCATTTCTGATGTTTTGATGTCTTTGCCTTGCCCCCCGACCGTCTGGTGTTCCTAATGCTTCCTAGGTATGATGAAGGTATCTGTTCTGTACCAATTGCTGATACCTTACTGATAGAGGGCCTCTAGGGGTTGGCTCACATTGAGCGTCATGACTCACAGAACTTTCTTTAAATGATAATACGAAGGCCCACCTGCCGGCTAAAACCTACCAAGTTCTATCCGTTATGGTTATTCCTTAATGAGTTGAATGTAATTTGCTAGTAAGTGGCAATTGTCATCTGCATATTCCCAGAATCTTCCAAAGAAAGACAATGTTGTCCATCCCCATTCCTCAAGTGACCTGCCCTCTGCCGCCCACCACCCCAGTCCTATGACTGTTAAAAATAGAGTGGTATGAGTAAGGTGCATCCACTGTACGTACACCTGTCTTCACCTCAAAGGCTAGGTTGCACTGCCCAACACTACCCGTAAAGTTTGACCATAGAATGTGATTTAAGAACCACTGGCTTCTGAAAAAAATGTCCATACAATTATATACCCTTGCAGCTGGGAGCAAACACAGTCCCCATTTTAGAATTAGAGGCAGAATACCATTCCTCTGAGCCACCCTGAGCCATAATTAAAGAGATATGATTTATTCCATTTTACCAATCTCGCTATCCCCTCCCCAATGGAACACAAGGCTATCCAACAAACACTAGCCAAGTCCTCTGGTACACGTTGAGCCATTTAGCTCAAAATTTGTCCCAATGATCTTCTCATGATTCTCTTGTTCGGCCCTCCATTATTCTCCTTCACCATGTGTTCTTTCAGTAGTGCCTTTTATTAACTCTCTTACATCTGTATGAACCCCTAGAATGAGGTCTGCCAGATTATTGTCTATTAATCATGGGGGTTTTCCTCAATGTGCATTCCTATGTGTCAACAAGAACAACACGGATCCTACATGTCACTCTGGCAACTAACAAGTAGTTAATTAGAACAGCTTTAAAATCAAAAGAACTAACGTAACGAACTTTTAATTTTTCAAAGGGTTAAGAATTGGGTCAAGGCAGGCCCGTCTGAACATTCTGCCCTTGCCTCCTCTCTCTCATCATGGTATACTATATTTTTTCCTTTCATCCTCACATTTAAACTTTAAGGCATAATTAAGGCAATTATCATTATAAAAGTAATAAAACATTTGGCAATAATCATCATAAATAAAGTACGTTATATTAAAAATAAAAAAAATAATAATAATAATGATGAATTTAAAAATAAAATATATAAAAATAAAAAATAAAACATAAAAAAAAAAAAACAACAACAACAAAGACAATAATCGAATTCCTTCGTCACAGTAAATTAGTGATTTGAGACATTATTCACGAAAAGTGTATATCAGAACCTGAAATTTTCAAACGGTGTGCAACTGAATGACTCAGGGACTTTTTTTAGGTTTCATCAAGATGAGGTGGGGTAAACAGTTCACTTTCTTTGCTGATATTTGCGTCATCCCAAACTCAAGACCAGAATCCGACTAGGTAGATAGTTAGATAGACATATACGAAAGCAATTAATTTTATGCGAAGGGTTGAAAATCGGGCACAGTTCCCCTCTTGCATTCTTTTGCCTTCCCTCTTGCTCATCTTCTTATTATTACTGTTACTCAAAACATTCTCTCAGCTACTGAAAGTTAATAATTTAAAGGGCAGTGGGCAACATTACAAGGAAGTATAACAGCATACATTTAACATACCCTGATCATAAAATTTAAGAATATAAGTTATTAATAATATACTGAGCCCAATGACTAGAGGACTTGGTTATGTGTATATTTGTTGAATGCCTATGCTCTTTGGGGATTGAATAGATTTTAAAATCAATTATCTGATCTCGGGTATCAAGGACAGCAGCATATTGAAAGGTGACCAAACTAGAGGGGGCAATGGGAAGTCAATTTGCCTTACAGTAACAAATAAGATATTTGAGCTAGGTAACAAAATGATCCCCTGTGTCCCTGCAAATAATCCCACCACCATAATTATAGAGGAGAAATATGGAAATAGTGGCGCATTGCACTGTGG
This sequence comes from Oreohelix idahoensis, assembly GCA_024509875.1. Classification (NCBI taxonomy): domain Eukaryota; kingdom Metazoa; phylum Mollusca; class Gastropoda; order Stylommatophora; family Oreohelicidae; genus Oreohelix; species Oreohelix idahoensis. Next base: position 715 of record JAMPIV010011525.1, on the reverse strand, counting down.
TTTTTGAGCAAAAAATTATCTTGAACACCCATTAAAACATCTGACCCTTTTCACCAAAGCATAATACTTGACCAAAGGAAAAAAGGATATTAAAGATTAAACGATAAGGCATCATGGAAAGTAAAATCACATCAGAGGAACTAACAAACAACACTACTGCAGAAGTAAAATAAAGTTTTTAAAAATTGATTATGACTGGACAGGAAATCACGTGACATCAGGTTAACAAATTACATTAGTTATGGTGTATTTTGTAAATATAATCTCACACTATGAAGAGCTAAATTTTTAGCTCTATATAGATAATACTTCAACATCCACCTAGTTAAAAGCCAGTGATTTAATGTTTAATTTTATTAAAATAGGAGCGACTATATGGAAACATAACATTCAAAATTTGCACAGATATTGCTATTATAAACAGTAAAATAACACTGCCCATGTCGAACCAGTGGTCACCCCACATGTTAATCGAGCTCCAATATAGGCTGAAATTCTCCCGAAACCCCTGATTCGCTGTGGCAAGCTGACACATCACGAAAAGAAACTGCTAACTGCAAACGTAAGTTAGAACGCCGAGCGCATCAGACATGATCGAACCCCAACACGCGTGACGAGGAACCTTAGTTCAACCCTGCATTCACACGATGTACAGATGGACGCAGACTACTAGCTTCCCGACCGACCGTACGTCTTCCTTACTCTCCTGTCCACA